>CM060902.1:1160213818-1161463818 GCA_030737815.1 Allium fistulosum | reverse complement strand
CTTGAATCTTTTTTGATGTACAGTTTTTCAAACTGTGGATCACTTACTCTTAAATTTATTATGCGTGAGCATACCTCAGAGATGAATGTTCCAACATGCGAGTTGTCTTTGAAGGCAAAATTTGGGATATGAATGATCACATGTCGAGAGAACTTTTCTTCAGTAGATGAATCAAGCTCTAAAACCCAATCTTGATTTCCCTGGATTTTGTATTTGTCATTTAACAGTTTGAAGGTGATAGATATCAGAATATCTACCATTTCATCGGCATTTTTTCCCGTGTTAATCTTTTTATTGAACTCCAGATCATAATACAAGTGGCAAGGCAGTCCGACTTGAATAACCTCATAATGGTGGCGTAACTTAGGATTCATGGTTTTGTACCTTCTCCAGAACTCATCATATGTAGAAACAAGGAACCTTCTTTGTGCAGTCAAATGATCTTGGTAGCAAAAAACGTAAGTGTTTGCATGTGTTTGGACAAATCTTAAAGCTTCTTCTTGTCTAGGAAAAGTAGCCCATACTACATCTTTTTGCTGTGTAGAACAACGGAATTAGAAAACATAATAATAAATATAAAACTATAAATTATCAATAACAGATAAAAGGATTTATATTTCTTAAAAGAGCAGTAGAAACTTATTTTTAAGATCAGTTACTACAAATTCACTATCAATTACTACAAATTCACATCAAATTTTCAATATCAGTTACTACAAATTCAGTCAATTACTACAAATTCACATCAAATTTTCAATATCAGTTACTACAAATTCATCATGTAATTCATTAGTAATTTAAAATATACTCCCTAAAATCTATGATCAATGTAGTATCAGCTTTTACAAATTCATCACCAAATTCATTATCTAATTTTTAATATCACCCATTACAAATTCATCATCTCATTCATCAGTCATTACATTTTTATGGGCTGAAGAAGAGCTGCAAAACTTGTCAAGCCAGCAGTATGGTTCGTCGGATAGTATTTGTGCAGCTATCTGTGCTCTCAATGCATTAACTTGTTCAAGACTAATTTTTTCTGTAGTCTGCATTCCTTGTGCTATTTTTTCCATGAACATCATCACAAAAATTCCGCAGTCGTACCTGTATTTCTGAAGTTTAGTACTTTGAATATAATGATAAAACAGATTATCTTTTCTTTATTTTGATAATGAATTGTAATTAGTATTATGTTTATCTAAAACTAGTATGTGAGAAAATAATATTATCTAATTGGTAATATGTGTGTAGGTAGTTATTGTGTATTGTGATTTTTTATATAAAATTCTGAACTATCTTCAAAATTACCCAGTGCTTTGTTGAGCACAGTCAACATTTTTAAGCACTGAATTTTTCCTGAGAATTGTTTTGTGCCCTTCTTCTTGTAACTCTTTGTTTAGGTTGTTCACTGCTGATTTCTGCAAACAGTGAAGGAAAATTAGAATAAATATAAACACATTTATCTTTTTTACTTTTTGTGTATTTTTACTTACCACATTAATGACAAATTTTGTATGTCCACTTCTGCAGGTTTTTGATCTCGTGGTCAAGTGCAGAGAGTCGTAGTGGTTCCAAGTGCATTCTCCAACAACTAGTTCTAGCAGACTCCAATGATCATTGCCATGTATTGGGAATAATATGTTGCAACATAATGGATCTAAAAGTGTTCTTTTCATAAAAGGATTGAACATTTTTTTCTTGATATTTTCCAAGCTTCCATCCGTTGCGCTTTTCTGTAAAAAAAATTGTTTTAGAAAATTTATGTTTTATAAAAAAATGTTAATTTGAGAATATAGTTCACTTACTGTCATAGTTGTGTTAACATAGATAATGCTATTGCTTTTTTCTAGTTGCTTTGTTTTTCGGAACCAAAACCAATCAATGATCTACATTTGAAAAATAATATGGATAAAGTATATAAATTATAATGAAGGAAAGTTTAGTTTGTTGTACTTACTTGACCACAAATACTTTGTTGATAGAGGAGGTCTTCTATCATCATTTTTGTTATGGTGATGAAGTTTTCATCATCACAACTAAATGCTTCATCGCTGGAAAATTGGACGGTTGTTAATAAAAGAAATTAAGTTTAGTACGTACTATGTTGTTTGCATTTGATAGTAAAACAAAATAGAAGCCTTTATGGAATTATTTATTAAAAGTTAAAGATAAATTAATTTAGCTTTTTTAGTTTTGTTTAGTTTTTGTTTATTTTTGAGCAAGTGTGTGAGTGTATAGTAGTTGATAGATGTACTGATAGGTGACCAAACTAAAACAGAACCAACACAGTACTAATAATTAATCTAACAGATTGTTGATATATGGTTTGTGTGAGTGAAAAGTAGTTTAATTACTTACTTGTTTCCTCCCAAAACTTTGAAAAAAAGTTTCACATTTTGTTGTTGTTCATCAGTTAGATGCTTCATGAGTGGACACTTTTCAACATTCTTTTGCTTCTTCTTTTTTTGTTCTTTAGAAATGACATCTTCAACAACAATTGGATTTTCTGCAGCAATTTCTTGACTATGTTGTTTGATATTTTCAAATTTTAAACAATCTTCGGTTTCTAGAATGCAATCTTGAGTTTCCATCAAATCAAAACATGGAAAGTTAGCAGAACTATTTATATGCATCATACCAACTATCTTTCTTTTATTCGTACCTTTATCAGCTTCACTTTTTTCTTTGAAATCATTTTTTTTCTCCACATTATGCTCTTCAAAATTTTCCAGCTTTTGAAGTTTCATTTCAAGATTGTGGAGTCTTTGTTCAGCCAGCTGTCTTGAATGTTGTTCCTCATTCAGTTGTTCTGCCATACTTTTCATCTCAGCAGATAAAAAGTTCACTTTCCTCTCTAACTCTTTTATGCTATTAGAGCAGTCTGTAGCATATTTGTCATATTCCAACCCAGTATATATATTTTTTTGAAAAAAAGTCTTTTTCCACTTTAGTTACATTTGCAAATTTCTTTAAAATCTGCATGGAAGGTATTTGAAATTAAATTTGGACATGTAATATATTTGAAATTCTATGAAGTTAGAAATCAGAAATTATTAAAAATATACAGGTAAAAAAATTTCAGACATTTGATAAATGGAAACAACATGCAGGCACATTCATATGGGAAGGAGAGAAGACTAGGAAAATCTATAATGCACACACAATAGTTGTTACGTATAAATATAGATATGTAATTAAATAACCTACAAACTACATAAATTTAGAACACTATTCCTATTAAATAAGACACATATAAACATATGTACTCATATAATTTTGTTTATCAACAAATATATATAGTTCATTATGTACTTAAATCAATTTCTATAAAAACATATATGCATTTATCTTTTTTAACTAGGGTTTAATTTAGTTGTATATTTTTTGTAATAAATTTAAATATGAGTAAATCAAGAAAAATGTTTAATATGTATAACTATATAACAAATATAAGTAATGCCTAAGTTGTTATAAAATCATTTACATTAACAGATAAATGTTTTTATCTTTTATAGCTTTTAAGCATGATAAAATTAATGAAGAAATTTGGAGTTGGGCAGAAACTGAATTGTACTTAAATCATTATGTATTTATGTATTTAAAAGTAGCATACCTTATCATTGTCTATTTCATCAAGGTCCAAATCTTTTAATTTTGACAAGTCCCATTTTCTCATCCTTGGGATTTTGCTTTCCAAATTTTCTTTTTCATCGATGATTTGCGTCCTTTCACAAAACCAATACTGCCAATAAGACCATGCAAATAAGCATTAACATTTAACATTTTTGTAAAAAGCATTGGTATAAATTTATTTATATTTGCTTAAAGTTTTTAAATCATACCAGTAAGACCATAGTACATCCAGGTGTGCTTCTTGGATTAGCATAGTATTTTTGTACATTTTTCATGACATTTTCACATATTGCTCTCGGCCAAGAGATTGAGTTAAATTTTTTTAAGTTTAACAGCTTTGATAAGAAGCCCCACTGCATGTAGTTCTGATTGTTAGGAAAGAAAAAAGTAATAATCAACAAGAGCAACAACAATTTGACTAAATCTTCATTCCCGTTTTCTTCCTCTATCATTTTTTTCAACCTTCTTGTGACTGTCTTCTGGCTAATTATGTCATTTTCTTCGAAATTTGTAGTCAGAAACTCTGAAAAACTCTCCATTGCTGTGGCCTTATTTGAAGTTGGTATTGGAAACAAATCCTCTCCAGATAAATTCATTCCAAATATAAGGCTAACTTCTTCAGGTGTGATTTTCAGCAGTTTGTTTCCAATTTTGAAAGCTTTTTCTTTAATACTGAAAGAAGTAATTAGTTGGTCTAAATTTGAAGCACTTTTCCGTATGTTTTGCCGTTCTATGCCATTGGTGAGAAACATATTAAAAAAGTTTTTGAATGGCGTTTTGTTGATATAACTTTTTGCTTCTGAAGATAGAATGTTTTTTTCCTTTACCGTCATCATAACTTTGTACACAGCATTTAAATTACATCTGTATGTTCCACTGTACAGATGTTTTTTCTGTCTTTTCAGCCTGTTTTGAATTTCATATTTGTCAACATCATCTGACTCATCTGTTTCAATATTTATTTCTTCAGAATCATAACTTGCTTCATTTAGTTTTTCTGAAATTGTTCCTTCGTCATCTGAGTTTGTTAGATGTTCTTTTTCAGTCATTTGTGAGATTTGCTGTGTTGGTTTAGCTTCATCCTACATTCATGAAAATAATATCATTAATTGGGATCCTAAATTTATTTCTGCATATTCATGAAGATAATATCATTTTGCTCAAGAATCATAATGCACATAAAGTATAATAAACACTTTTGTTGAGTAACTATGTAGTACTGATGGCTATTTTTTTTTCCAAAGTATAGAAAGATAATCTGTTTTATCTTTTTTAGGTGTTTAAGTAATGGTCATTTAGAAATCTGAAAACTTAAAGAGAATGAAACACAAAATAGCCATCAGAATATTATTTATAAAAAAGATAAATTCTTTTATCTTTTTTAACAAAGCATTAACAACAAATTATCCATTACAAATTAGTGATCAGTTATTAGAATTTCATCATCACAATAGCCTTGAAGTAATAACATGTACAACATGTATGAATGCAGTGCACAGTGCAGACTTATATGGTCAGAGAATCAAGCTACAACATTAACAAATAGTCAGATCCAAAAGTGAGAGTACAAAGAAGTGCACAGCATACACATAAGCAAATGCAACATGAAAACAAATCTAGATTAATGCAAATGAAGCAACCAAACCTGACTGAAGTGTTCAAATATTACATATATACATGTGTGTAACATCAAGTGAATATGCAACATCATACACATTGAAACCAGAGTCCAACGCAGACATGTCGACAAGATAAGAATGCAAGTGCAGACAAGCTACAATATGACAGACTGCATTTAAAGCAACAACTCAACTCAGTGCACATCAACCCAATACAAACTACATGAAGTATATGGAATCTAGATTCCAATTTAATATGTATATACAAATTGAAGAGTTCAACTAAATATTATACATAACATAAGTAGGAAAACAGTTACCAATGGAGTTGAAGATAAAGGTGATCTCTGGCTGTGTTGATCGCAGAATGGGCTAGATAAAGGTCTAATATTTATGCATTGGGTTCCAGCTTCATTTATAAATATGCACGTTGTTTTCTGTATGAATAACTTTGATTTTGATGACCTGGTGTGCATTTTTACGCTGCATAAAAATTGTCATACATAATGAAATGTTAGAAAGAGTGAAGAATATTTTTTTTGTACTTGTAATTGTAATTATCAAACACAACTAGGGTTGTAATTCTAATAAGTAATTGTGTGTAGGTAGTTATTGTGTATTGTGATTTTTTATATAAAGGGGAATCATATATAGTTCATTATCTAATTAAATCGTTTTGTATAAAAACATAAATGCTTTTATCTTTTTTAAGTAGGGTGTAAATTTGCTGTATATCTTTTGTAATAACTTTTAAATCATGAAAAAATGGCAAACATGTATAACATATACTAGTCACTATTTAAGATAACTAAGGCTTAAGTTGATTTGAACCAATTATAGTAAAAGATAAATATGTTTATCTTTCGTAGCTGTTGAACATAGGAACATTACAACATAACTGTGTTTACACAATACATACAATTTTTGAAGTACTGAAGTTAAAATTATGTTAAAGCAACTCAAAGATAAACAAACATGTTAAATCCATTACATTCTTGTATTAAATCATTTAGATTAAAAGATAAACAGATTTATATTTTTAAGCTGTTGAATATGACCAGTTTTACATCACGTTAAATCATTACAAAAACAACAAACACCTTACATGCATTACAAAAACTGTTATATATAAACACAATCAATAGAACTTATTTGTTACTTGTCAAACACAAGCAAAAACAACCCATAAATAGCAAAGAAAATCAATCAGTGAATGACTACTTACTTCAGCTAACAAAAACAATCGATATATAGCAAAAAAAAACAATCGATGAACAACAAACAGCAAAGATAAACAAGTATTTACTTGTTCAGCAACAAGTGAATAGAAATCACGTCTTGCAACTAGTGAATAGAAATCGCGTCTTAGTTTCTTCAACTGAAGAAAAGTGAATCAATCGATATATAGCAAACAGTAGAAATAAACAATTACTTACTTGTTCAGCTGAGAAAAGTTAGGCGGTACGATTTCTTCAGCCAATCGATAATCCAACTGAGGCGATTTTGTTTCTAAACCCTACTTTTGTTTTTCATTTGGAGGTTTGGCGGCAGATATGGATTAGCGAGAAGTAGAGGGTTTATTTTCGACCCGTGTCCTGGAAACTAATTTTTTTGAACATGGGTCCTAGAAAATAATTAGTTGTTGGTAATAGGCCCTTATAGTGAAATTCCCCTTTTATTTTCTATTTCCCTATGTTTGTTTCTCTAATTTTTATTTTCTATTTTATTTGTATAAACTTTGAATATATTCATTTGATTTTTGATTGATTTTACTTTTAATAATAGCTTAGGAATTTCAAGAGATATAGGTTACCTGTTTTGTGTATTTGTTGCCTTTTCATTGCGTGCAAACAAAGAAAAAAATTAGACAAGATTCTTTCCCTTAAATTGTGCCTTTTAATTTGCTAGTCTTTCATTTTCTAGAGCTCATCTTAGCCATTCCTTGCTTCTGACCCTAGCTGCCATCTAGTTTTGCAATTCACGTGAATAACTTCTCATCTCAAGTTTCATTTTGCGTCCAGAAAATTTTACAGAAAGCTATGGCTTCCTTCTCTTCCTCCTTTCCATTTCTCTTTTGTTTCTCTTTTGTTTCATTGCTATTGCTTGGTCTCCATGCTATTGCCGACCTCACCATCTCCACCACATCACCATGACCGACCATCATCCCTCCTCCTCACCACCATCCAAGGTCGTGACCACCATGAAGACAACATCACCAAAACTTTGACCAAACCAAGCCATGTATTGATCACCTTGCTTTGAGTTATCAAGGTTATGTCATTTTATTTCCTATCTTTTCATTGTTGTAATCTCTATTCTTTGTATTGAATCATGTTCTTATGTTTGGGATATTTGTTTGCTTTATTTTGTTATGTACAAGATGTGGATTTTGGGCTCTCGTTTCACTCAAGTTTGCATCTTGCTTTGTTTTATCAAAAGGTTATGTCCCTTTGATCCATATTGTTCATTGTTTGATTCATAATCTTGTATGTTGAATTATACACTTATGTTTGTGTAATTGTTTGTATACAAGATTTGGATCCGACTCTTCATCCACTCAAAAGAATATAGTCGTGCTTTGTCGTGCCTTTTCGTGCTTTGCGGAGTTTAGATTTGGGTTTGAATTTCGATTCTAGCTTTTAAAAGGTGAGTTATTCACTCTAGACATACGTACTTTTATAATTGTGAATTGATGACAAGTTAATTGTATAAAATAATGTGTTATGTTCATACATGCTTGTAATATATTTATGTGATGTTAGATACTGTTTATATGCCTGTTATATCATCTGTTATAATATTATTTGTACACTGTTATTTATTTCTTGCTTATCATCACTACAAGTTCCCTATCACTATGGGTTGAAATGATACATACCCGAACGGATTTTAGAATAGGGAAAATCGTTATGGGCTGAAATGATAGGCCTGAGCGATTTTTATTTATTTTATTTAACTTGGGATTGCGGGTTTGAAATGATAAAACCTGGATTTTTCTTCTTAAATTACGGATTGAAATGATATATTATCCGTATCACTTGACCTAGGTTAGAAAATATTATACAGACCCGTGGTTATTTTATATATTCTTATGGAAATTTTTAAGTATTTTAAATTGTAAATTATGATATTTTGATTTAAATTGAATTAAAAATGATTTTTATAAAGTGTTAGTGATTTTTTCTATAAGTTAAAAATGTGAAATAAATAAATGGAAAAATTGGAATTTGAATATAACTTAATTTGGAAATTTGTGATTTGGTTTAAAAATGAAAGTTTAAGTTAATCAAATAAAAATGGAGATTAAGTTTTATTTATGAAATGATAATTTAAATTTAAGTGTTAAGTTAATTGAAAAAAATGCAAAGAATGGGAAATTGGTACACATGAATTTAATAAGTGAAATTATTGGAAATGCGATTTTATTGTAAAAAATTTCTTTATAAAATCATAAGTTATAGGGTATTTAAATGAACATTTTTGAAGTGGAAAAATATGATTTTATAAGTTAAAATGGTTAAAATTGAAGTTTAAATTATTTCTGAAATTTATTTTAAATTTGGAAATTAAATTAATAGCACTTCAGAAATGCTATCATTTCTGAAACTAACTTAAAATCTGAAGTAAATGATACTGCAGCACTTTGTAAGTGCTATGGTTGATGCAAATGAACTAAATGCTAAATTGACTAAGGGCTGCTGCAGCACTTGGTAAGTGTTGTGGTTGCTGAATTAAAAACTAAAACCTAGAACTAATAAAAGAGCTACAGTAGCACTTGATAAGTGCTGCAGTTTGCTGAATTGAACTAATTTTTCAAATTGAACCCTAAACTACTCTAGTAGTTTTGTAAATGCTGTCTTTTTCTGAACTGAACTAGTTTTCAAATAAAACTGAACTACTACGGCAGTTTATGAATGTTGTCTTTGCTGAAATGAATTGTTTCAAATATAACTTACCGCAGCATTTTTCTAAGTGCTGCGAAAGCTGAAATTTCAATGTTTTAAAGTATTTAAGTGAATAAATGAACTCAGAAAAGGCTAAATTTTTGGGATTGAATATTTGTTCTGTAAGTATAATGACTTTAATTTTAAATGGTTTGGAAATGAATTTATTTGAAATAGTATGTAATTAAGAATTGTCTTTATATATATTAGCTTGAAGCTTATTGGAATTTAAGATTTAAGAATGTGACTTATAACCCGGTTTTGGTTTAGATGATTTAAAGGAATATTTCAAGTTAAATAAATTTAAAGAAATATTCAGTGATTTGGAAATTTGGGTTTTATTTAAAATGATATATTGATTTGGTTTTGGAATTTAAATGATATATTATGGCTTTGGGTTTTTGAAATGGAAATGATATATTGATTTGGCTTTGAAATGAAATAATATAGTATTTAGTTTTGAAATGGATATGATATTTTGGGTTTTAAAGTAGATGATTTTGAAATAAATATCCATGGGTTATAATAACGATTGGTTGGCAAAGAGACCGGGATCGGATATGGGCATACTCTCTGTCGATACCGAAAACCACTTTGATAACCGTGTACGCGGTGGAGATTCCAGAATGAAGTAGGATGGCGGCGACGATCCTATTAAGGTATGAACGTGGACCCAATTCTCGTGAGTTGGCTTAAGGTGGCTAAAACAGGAGCGATCTCGGGCCAAGTGAGGTCATTCCTCCGATCGGGCACCTTCCTTCGATATTATACTCTTACCTTGTGATTGATTTGATGGACATCTTCGATTTTTGATTTGGGAGTGTGTCCGAGGTGGGAGATAGTGGCTGCTACGCGTTTCCACCAGCCCGCGTGCCTAATTGGTATATCTACCCTGGCATTGCCTTGTGCGCCATGTCACCTACCATAGCAAGCTTTACTACGAGTTTGGTTTTCTCCCGTAGCCCATGGAGTATTTAGGGTAGCCTCCCGATCTGGAGGTATGCTGATACTGGATGGACTACTGGGACTATTACGTGTTAAGGGCTATATGGATAAACCCTTAATGCTATTAAAAAGTATGTTTATTTTACCGTTAGACATTATTATAATAGCGAATATTACTACATAGTAAATAGTTTAACGGATCCTTAGAGGATGGGCGGTCCCAAGCATCCTTTAAGTTACTTGTACCTTTATATTACAGTTCACTTGAGTTGGTTTACATTATATAAGTATGTATGTCCTGACACGAGTGTTTTGTGTTTTGCTTTACGCTCGGGTCAGACTGAGTGATACAACATTTGAGACTCACCTTTGGAGTTGGAGCTTTTCTTGGAGATCCAGCTATCTATTTCGCTTTCAGTTATCCAGTTGATTCCTGTGATGTATTCAGATCTTCTTGTACTTGATTATCATATTGAGACTTCTGTTGTATTTTGTTAACTCTGATGTATATATTTATAGTAGCTTCATGAACTACTATTTATTGCTTCCGCTGCATTGTTATATTACGCTATGTCTGTGATCTGTGATTTATTTACTGTATATTCTGAGTTTTGCCAAATTTATATTTACAATTCGGTATTTTGAGCAATTCAAGTCCGACATGTGCGGATGCAGATGGTTGAAAATATTGGGTCGTTACAGTTGGTATCAGAGCTTTGGCTTTAGGAAAAACTTAGCATATATGGTAAATTTATTTACAGAATCACTTTCGTTCGAGCTTGAATCTCTTTCTTTTTGACTCGATTTCTTTTGAATTTTGGAACGTTCCCTGCGGTTCCAAATCCATTCTTGTCTCCCCCTATTTGTCTTCTTTTGATTCTGGATTATCCCATAACTCCACTTCGAATGATCTTTATAATGAATTGGCAGTCTCTCCAATCTTCGAATGATTGTAAAGGGGTGAAACTCTTTTACAAGAAGCATTGATTCACCGAAGATTTCGGCATCCTCGGTTTACAATGCTATCTATCTCTCGTTATCCCGAATTCTATCTCTTGAGATCAGATGTAGGTTTGTCCCAGAACTCCACATCGACCTTATTCATTAAGTCACGGTTGACCCAGTTAAGGTTGCCCGCGATTTATATAAACTTATTCATTCCCTTATTCTGTTATTTAATCATCTTATCTTTTGTTTCCAACTTATCTTCAAATAAGAATTCTCTGTGATTTGAGTCAATCAAATTTGAATCCCTATCCTTATTTTGAAAACTTGTTTCTGTAATTGTAAAATAATATTTTAATATATATTGTGTTGTTTGAGTTGTTGATGTTGATTTGGGTTTCCGATCGATTCGTCTGATCAACGCTATTGATAGGATCTCCAAAACACTTGAACAGAGCAAACTGACACCATATTGTATCCAAACTTGTAAATGAGAAATTTTGTATAATCATATTATATATATGTATAATTTTCTGAATTTTTATAGTTAATTGAATTGGTTGTTAAGAAATAATATTTTTTTATCATTTATTGTTTTGTAAATCATTGGCTTTGTTCATATATAAAATAATTGAACTATAAATATGGTTATAAATTAATTTGGAAATTTAAATGAATTTAAAATCAAGAATTTGAGAATTTAATTTCTGATGATTTCAAACTTTGGTTTTAAAGTTTTAAAAGGATATATTATTAAAGTATTTTCGAATAGAAATTGTTTCCTAAGAATTTTAAATGTTAAATCAGTGCTCTTTTCTTTGTCGTTGGAAAATAATTTCGGTGATGACTGCAACATCATCTACATTCATTTTCGAGTTTCGAAGCGAAGAGACCATCTTGTCGCCTTGCTACAATTTTGTTTTGGGAAAATTTAATTGATTTGAATTTCTAAATATGACTTGATTTATAATGTATATACCGGTATATGATTTCAAATTTTGATTTGATATATATATTGTATATGTATTTATTTATCTTTAAATTGTTTGAAGTTAATCGGAAATTTAATTCTTAAATTTTATCTTAAAAGATGATTTCAATTATAAAATGAAGCCAAAATTTGAATAAATAATTAAGCTTGAATAATTGAACTAGAAAGTTTTATTTGTATAATATTCTATTGCATTCCAATATAACTTACCTTAATTATTTAGAAGTTAACAATGTAATTGAATAATGTACAATATAAAAGGATTTATAAATAAAATTTGAGTAGTTATAATAAATGTTATATACTTAAATTTTAGTTATAAAGAGATTTATGGAGGTAAACAGAATAAAAAGTTAATTGAATAATTTACAATATAAAATGGGTTAAAGGAATTATAAACAAATTTGAGTAGTTATAATAAGTGTAAATATACTTAATATATATGATTAAATATATTAAGTGGAATAAATTTAATAATAATCTGGAATAAAGAAGAATGAAAATTTATTGAATAAATTATGAGTATAATAAATTATTTTCAAATTCATAAATTTAGGAAGTATTAATTGGATGATAAGATAATGAAATTAGAAATAGTCAAGATTTATTTAACTTAAGTGAAATCAAATGGATGAAATCAATTATTAATTTAAGTAGAAATTTCCATGGTTTTAAATTTTATTATCTTCTTTGCTTTCCAATCTCTTTTCTTTCAGGTTGTTTCTATCCTCCTACCTTCTTCCTTTTCGGGGACGAAAAGTTTTGAGTGGGGGAGAGTGTAACGACCCGTAAATTTTCAATAATTAAAGTTGTCAATTTAATAAGATTTTGGTAAATAAATTTGGAAGAAATAAGAACTTTGTAATTTAATAATGAAATGAATGCTAAAATAAAATGTAACAATGTATTTAAAAACAAATTATTAACAATTGAAATGAAATTACAATTTATTGAAGTAATGTAAATTGTTATACTTGGCTATAAATTTATGTAAGAAAACAAATACAAACATTTAATTTTTATAAATGATTTAGTTTGAAATAAATGACCATTGAATAAAGATTAGGTATATAAGAATGGTAACATATGTTTGTGAACAATGAATTCAAAAGGGTGATTAAAAGTTATAGTAACGGTTGTAAGTTACTATTTAATTGGTCTATTAATATAATTGTAAACGTTAGATTTGGGTATAAAATATGAATATAAGAAAATAAGGGTAAGTGTGGTGCGAACAAATGAATTAGTGTATAATCTATGGTAATTGAATGAATTTAAAATTTTGTAAGCAATTATGCTAATTAGAGAAAATGATAAACTTGAGTGTAATAAAGATAATGGTAACAACTATTATAAGTTGTCTATTTTGACTATAAAATGAATTGGAAATCAATTGTATTAAAATGTAAATAAATGTTCATTGATGAGAGTAAGAACCGAAATTGTAAAGTGTGAATGTAATAAAGCAATGGAAATGCATATTTTATTCATAAGATAATATAAAAGAATGAAACCTATCTGAATGAATTAATTGAGGATTCAATCATAATAAATGTATACATTTAACAAATTCAATATAATTGAGAACAACTGTTAATACAAAGGAAAGATGGATATTTGAATATATATTAATGTAATGAAAGATAAACGAATATTAACGAGGTTTGTAGAGTAGTATAGACTTAATAAATGGATTAGAATTGAATCAAATCAGTTTATTTGAAATTTATTATAACTTATGGGAATTCAATTCATAACAAATAGATTTATGGTAAGAGAATGAAATTAATTACTTTGCTAATTGAAATTTGGATGAATTGGGAAGTTATTAATGTATTAGTATCTAAACCAATGTTAATATGGATTTATTGGGAATTTAAACTTATACTTTTAAATTAGATAAAAATACAGTGTTTACACGCAATGATTTTCTATATTTTATTTTCTATTTCCCTATGTTTGTTTCTCTAATTTTTATTTTCTATTTTATTTGTATAAACTTTGAATATATTCATTTGATTTTTGATTGATTTTACTTTTAATAATAGCTTAGGAATTTCAAGAGATATAGGTTACCTGTTTTGTGTATTTGTTGCCTTTTCATTGCGTGCAAACAAAGAAAAAAATTAGACAAGATTCTTTCCCTTAAATTGTGCCTTTTAATTTGCTAGTCTTTCATTTTCTAGAGCTCATCTTAGCCATTCCTTGCTTCTGACCCTAGCTGCCATCTAGTTTTACAATTCACGTGAATAACTTCTCATCTCAAGTTTCATTTTGCGTCCAGAAAATTTTACAGAAAGCTATGGCTTCCTTCTCTTCCTCCTTTCCATTTCTCTTTTGTTTCTCTTTTATTTCATTGTTATTTCTTGGTCTCCATGCTATTGCCGACCTCACCATCTCCACCACATCACCATGACCGACCATCATCCCTCCTCCTCACTACCATCCAAGGCCGTGACCACCATGAAGACAACATCACCAAAACTTTGACCAAACCAAGCCATGTATTGATCACCTTGCTTTGAGTTATCAAGGTTATGTCATTTTATTTCCTATCTTTTCATTGTTGTAATCTCTATTCTTTGTATTGAATCATGTTCTTATGTTTGGGATATTTGTTTGCTTTATTTTGTTATGTACAAGATGTGGATTTTGGGCTCTCGTTTCACTCAAGTTTGCATCTTGCTTTGTTTTATCAAAAGGTTATGTCCCTTTGATCCATATTGTTCATTGTTTGATTCATAATCTTGTATGTTGAATTATACACTTATGTTTGTGTAATTGTTTGTATACAAGATTTGGATCCGACTCTTCATCCACTCAAAAGAATATAGTCGTGCTTTGTCGTGCCTTTTCGTGCTTTGCGGAGTTTAGATTTGGGTTTGAATTTCGATTCTAGCTTTTAAAAGGTGAGTTATTCACTCTAGACATACGTACTTTTATAATTGTGAATTAATGACAAGTTAATTGTATAAAATAATGTGTTATGTTCATACATGCTTGTAATATATTTATGTGATGTTAGATACTGTTTATATGCCTGTTATATCATCTGTTATAATACTATTTGTATATTATTCACTACAACAAAAATACCCTATTACAACGTCCTTTTTACAACGGGCATTTGCTGCCCGTTGTAATAGAAGGCTATTACAACTGTCCATTCAGGACCGCTGTATAGATGCCCTATACAATGCCCTTTTTACAACGGGCAATGACTGCCCGTTGTAATATAATGCTATTACAATGGTCTTTTCATTCCCGTTGTAATAGATGCTAATTTTACAACGTTCACAAAATGACCATTGTAATAGATGCCAATTCTACAACGGTCACAAAATGCCCGTTGTAAGAGGTGCCAATTTTACAACACTCATAACGCCCGTTGTAATAGGTGCTAATTTTACAACGAGCTAAAAATGTCCGTTGGAATAGGTGCCAATTTTACAACGGTCATAAAATGCTCGTTTTAACCGATGCCAATTTTACAACGATCATATAATGCCAGTTGTAATAAATTTTTGTTGCCAATTTTCAACAATCAATAATTAATAATTATAATGCTTTCTTAAAATTAATATTTATTATTTAATAATATTTAATAATTAATCATTAATAATATTATATTAATCATATGTTACCAATTACTAATTATAATATTATATTACTAATTACTAATCATTAATAATATTATATTATTTATTAATATTTAATAATTAATCATTAATAATATTATATTAATTATATGTTACTAATTACTAATTATAATATTATATTACTAACTACTAATTATTAATCATCAATAATATTATATTATTTATTAATATTTAATAATTAATCATTAATAATATTATATTAATCATTTATAACTTATAATAATTAATGATTATTAATAAATAATCACTAATTACTAATTATTATATATAATCAGTATTCCAACAGGCTTAATTTTACTTTCCAGTTATTAGTAAGTAATATCGAGTAATTAATATTAAATATATAATAATTTATAATTAACAATAAATATTAATAATTTATGATTAATAATTACTATTAAAAATTAATAATTAATATTAAAAATTAATAATATATACTTGTTAATTATTAACAGTTAATAATTAACATTAAATTATAATTAATAAATATGAAGTAACATTTAATAATTAATTTTTACTAATTAATAATTACGATTAAATAATTAATTTTCACGATTATTTTCATTGTTCGTAAATTTTTCTTTAATTAATAGTTTTATTATGGTATTAATTAATTAATACTTAATAAGTAATAATTAATTAGGACTAATATTAATTTTATCCAAACAAAAATGAGGTAAGAATAAAGTTAAGCCTACAAACACTAACAAATGTCGAAACTAAAAATTCATACGCGGCAGTCAAAACCGGTTTCATTCCCACCGCCCAATGTACTAGATGCTTATTACAATTACTTTCTTCAGCCTATTATAAAAGATGTCAACTATTACAACTTTTTTTTGCTAGTTGTAAAGTTATATTTTACAATATTTATAGTTTACCAATTGTAATAAATACCAATTTTTGACAGCCCTTAACCGATTATCATTATCTTTGATTGTTCTAGACGTCATAAGAGGTTCAACCAGTATTTTAATAGACTTAGTTTTACTTTCCAGTTATTAATACGTAATTATATACAAAGCTTTTCAAAATAAAATACAAAGAGAATCACCTGGTTCAAAATGAATATTCGATTTTTTACGAAATAATGGCGATTGGCGACCCATCCTCCTCAAATCCCTAATTCTAATCGCCTTCATTCGCCATCCTCCTCAAATCCCTAATTTCTAATCGCCTTTGTTCGTCCTCCTCCGCCTGTTCACTTCACCCCTTGTGTCGCCTGTCGCCCTCCCTTGTACTCTATGCGTGTTAACGTGAAATGAAACCGGGCTTTTTCAACCCAATGGAGACCGCCTCCAAAACCAGATTCGAGTGTCGCCTTGTCAATCGAAGCCTCGGCCTCCTCAATCTCCTACTGGTTCGCCATACAATTTTCCCATCCCTGGTTCTCTTCAGGCGATCTTGGATGCTTGTGAACCTCGCATTTCTAGTGTGATTGTGCCATTTGCTCCGGCTTCTGAACTAGCTACGTTCGATTCTTCGATGTCTGACGTGGCTATGCCAGTTCCAGTTCCTCCTTCTGGACAGTCCTTTTGTGCTGCTCCCTCTGTTCCTATCTCATTCAAGCTTTCTATTGCTGAAGAGTTTCCCCCTTTGGCTAATGCTACTAATCATGTGCTTCCTGCTGTTGCCGTATCTCCAGGATTGCCTGCTGAAGCCGTTTCACATCCGGGCCTTGCGAAAACTGCCCCCTTTGATAAATCCTGGAAATCTCTATTCTCTTTGAAACCACGTAATGCTGGCAGGTATATATTTAAGTGTTTTGATATTATTGGTAATTGTGATGATCTCCTTGTGCCTCCAGTGAGGTTGTTGAGGCGGGTATGTCTTTTTGAAAGGATATGATTGTGGGGTTTTTCCTTGATAAGGGTCTTAATTATTCTGTTGTTATATTTATTTGCAAGATAATTTATGCAAAATTTTGAATCATTTCGAAACTTTTAACTCATATCCGACAGTTTACTTTTGTCTGATGTTTAGAACATTGAGCAAGTTATATAATTTGTCTTTTTTCTCAATTCATTATGTTGCAAGTCCTACTCGTAAGAGAATCCATGAACAAGAAAATATAAATATATTGTGTGGTGTAGGGGCAGATCCAGGATTTTTATTCAGGCCGGGCAAAAATAGTGTATCAATAAAATGTAAACAAAGCCTAATTAAAAAGCAAATGTGATCGTTGATGATACAAAATATAATTGTTTATTGCTCTAGTGTTAGTATATGATTTGAAGTTTGTGCTCATTTGGTGTTTTTAAGTCATAATAAGAATTACAATGGTCAATAAACAAAAGGAAATGTTTTAACACTTGTTAGTTCTAATTTATATCAAAACACATGTTATACGTGTTTACGAATTTCTATTAAGCATTAAATATCTTTATACTTCGAACGAACATGCATGTGATAGTGAAGATAGTTGTAAAGTCATGATAACCTTTATAATTTTGCACAGTAAAATTGACATGATGAAAATTCAATCATGTAATAAATGGTAGATTGCATATTAATAATAATGCATTTGACAAAATCTTAATCAAATTCAAAAGTATTACATTCATCTAAAAATAAATGAACAAATACAGAAAAAGAAAATTCAGATCTATGTAGAGTAATAAATATTCGAAGAAATTACTATATAAATGTAGCAACGTGCAATTAGATTCAATAATTGCTTCATAAGCATTGAAACTGTAAAAAGTATTTATTTAGCCTATTTTTTACAATATCAAAGCTTCATTATTATATTATTGTTAGTTTATTTTTTTACACTTCCAATGCTACATTTTGAAGCCATTAATGTTGTCAGCATGTCCTCGGTGGGCATAGGTTAACATTATCATAGTTGTAATGATACTGCTGTAATGTTTTGGTTTGCTCATAAAGTGTTTCTAATATTAAAATGTGGTCACAACTCGCTAGTTTGAATTTCAATCATGGAAGAAATAAATCTCTAGACAATTATAAATTTCTTACTCTATTTTAATGTTTGACACCCACAGTTTCATCAGAATGTGGGCTGCAAATTATTTTCTAATAAAAAGTAGCTGGAAATTTTATACTGTAGCTGTATCCAAACCCTTTTTACTTCAGGATTCTATATAATCTTTTAGCCGTATCCAACATAGGCTTGTAACTTTTTTAACCTTGCATGGTAAATTTGTAAAGAATTCATTCTGGGTATCAGCCTATTCCTAGTAATGTCAGTTTCATGTTTCTTTTGATCAACTCGACATGATACAATGAATCAATTGTAAACTGCAGGAAAGAGCAAAGGCAGCTGAAGAGCGTAGAAAAAACACTATGGAGTACCAAGGTTTTCTTGAGTCTTGTGACTTCATCAAGGTCAATTTTAAAGCAATATTGATCTCCTTCTCACATCAATATCCTTTTTCATATTTCACAATTTAAAATACATTTATATCTCCAGGCAGGAAGTAGATGGAGTGAGGTTAAGGATCTCCTGGAAGTAGATGAAAGATGTTCTCGTGTTGGAAGAATTGCTTGGATTGTGATATTCGAGGTACTCTTCATTCTCAGTTTTGGTTATCATACAGGATATAATAATTCAATTGTAATTGTTTTAGGTGTATGTTAGTGATTTGGATAAAAAGGAAGAAGAGTAGATGAGAATTCAGAAGGTGCACTACTTAAATTGCTTTTGATTACCATTTTTTATAAGGGCATGAATAAAGTATAGTACCATGTTTTCTATAACTATATATTACTGTTACCAAGTCTTAGATGATGGTCATGGCATAATGTATAGGAACAACTGCTGAAATCAGAGGGAAAAAACTGTGAGGCATTTCGTAAGCTGATGGATAAACACATTTCTTTTGGAATTCTTACAGCAAAATTCCATTGGAATGATTATTATGCTCAGGTTAATTCCATATTTAATTTTATAGGATGTTACAAACTATATATTCAGTGAATTTTCATCATCTAATTTTTATGTAGGTTAAGGACTTGTCGGCTTACTTAGATTTGTCATTTAACACATCTGGTCTAACTGACAAAGATCTGTCCGAAGATGTTAAAGAAGATTTACTGAAATAGGTCCTATTCCATATTTCTTGAATCTACAATAGATGGAACTAGTGCCTTAATTCAGAACTCGAAAGAAATGAGAATCATATACTGTACATATATAAAAAATGAAAATTGTGAATGTGAATGTGAATGGCATATACTAGTCGAGACACCATAAGTGACAATGATATAATATCCAACTTTTTAAACTTGTAAAGTAGTCAAGGCTAGCCCTGAGTAGGGTCCAAAGAGCAAGACCTTCTAGATCCTCTACTTCATATAAGCTTCAATTGATAATATAAATCCCAATATATTGCATTTTGGTAACAATATGTAAATATGAAAATGTCGCTTAAGATTCATTCATACAATTAAGTTTATTTTGGTGACTTGTAGTTTATCAATTTATATTTACTACATACTATTTTACATTAAATAAAAACTGCAATTATAAATGACAAAAGGCCCATTATTTTTATTTTGTCGAAACCCTTAAATGTTAAGGAATGGCCCTGGAAAAAGTTTCCTTGTTGGAAAATGATACATAGTTTTTGTATACATTTTCTCTTATACGATTGTTCTTATGTAACTTCTAATATTCCATTTGCATTGCAATCTTATTTGTTTTTGCGGTATAAGGAAGATAAGACAGATGTAAAAGATGAATTGGAGTTTGGAAACGTATACATCCTCCACGAATATGTGAACTATTGTACATTACTTGATTAATTCTTGTTATTATAATTATCATTGTTTATTACATTACAGGTTACACTGACGACATCCTCCACATTTGAAAGTTTTAAGGATTTTGCATCGAAGAAAGATAATCTTAAAATAATTTCTAAAACAAATTTGAAGGTAAATTATTAGTGGCAACCAGTGTGGCGCTGGCAAAATTTACTTGATATGTTTTAGTTATATTTATTTAGTTCCAAATATGGAATTAGTTTATATGTAGCATGCCTTGTTATTCATTATTATATAAGTGTTAACCAAAAGAGAGATTTCTTCCTAGGGAGTAATAAATAAATTGCGTTTGGTTATGGATTATACTATTAACTATGATAACGTGTTGTCATTGTGCAGCTTATTTTTGAAAAGTTACTTGAGAAGCTTCGAAGCAAGGAGAGAAAAAAGTAAGTAAAAGGCATACAAATGAAGTTAATTTATTGAAAGGTCTCCACTTTGACAGAGTATGCCTAATGCAATATTTAAATCTTATGAAATGATTAAATATCCACTACTTTTTATAACTTATTAAAGAGAGTGTGAAAAGAGAAAGCGACAATTAAAGAAAGATGAGTTCGTTGACAAAAGCTATATGCTTATGTGTTAATGCTTTATGTATTTGGCTGTTATGAAACTAGTTGTCATGTGTATGTTAGAACTATGTAAATGTAAACTTATCTAACTTTTTTGGAATGTATTGGAATTTTATGACTCTAGCTTTTATTCTTTTCGTATGTGATTTTGGTTGTTTTATGATAATATTTATTACTCGTTAAATTATTCATTATTGGTATGGATGTACTACATGGATGCTACTATAATTTTGCTTTAAAATTTGCATTTATTTCGCAACGGTCAGAAACCGTTGCAATATCATGTATTACAACGGGCTATGCCAGTTGTATTATAGTCTATTACAATGGGCTATGCTACTTGTATTATAGGCTATTACAACGGTCAGAACCCATTGCAAGTTTTAACGTTTTACAACGGGCGTTAATTATTGTCATAAAGTCTATTGCAAGGGCCGATGACCGTTGTAAAAAGGTGCATTACAATGGCCTTTTACAATGTTTATTGCCCGTTGTAAAATACGATCGATCTATTACAACGAGGCCTAATACAGCATCGCATGCTCGTTGCGAAATCCGTATTACAACGGGCATTGCCCGTTGTAAAAAGGCTGTTTTGTTGTAGTGGTTATTTATTTCCTGCTTATCATCACTGCAAGTTCCCTATCACTATGGGTTGAAATGATACATACCCGAACGGACTTTAGAATAGGGAAAATCGTTATGGGCTGAAATGATAGGCCTCGGCGATTTTTATTTATTTTATTTAACTTGGGATTGCGGGTTTGAAATGATAGAACCCAGATTTTTCTTTGTAAATTACGGATTGAAATGATATATTATCCGTATCGTTTGACCTAGGTTAGAAAATATTATACAGACCCGTGGTTATTTTATATATGCTTCTGGAAATTTCTAAGTATTTTTTAAATTATATTTTATTATATTTTGATTTAAATTGAATTAAAAATGATTTTTATAAAGTGTTAGTGATTTTTTCTACAAGTTACAAATGTGAAATAAATAAATGGAAAAATTGGAATTTGAATATAACTTAATTTGGAAATTTGTGATTTGGTTTAAAACTGAAAGTTTAAGTTAATCAAATAAAAATGGAGATTAAGTTTTATTTATGAAATGATAATTTAAATTTAAGTGTTAAGTTAATTGAAAAAAATGCAAAGAATGGGAAAATGGTACACATGAATTTAATAAGTGAAATTATTGGAAATGCGATTTTATTGTAAAAATTTTCTTTATAAAATCATAAGTTAAAGGGTATTTAAATGAACATTTTTGAAGTGGAAAAATATGATTTTATAAGTTAAAATGGTTAAAATTGAAGTTTAAATTGTTTCTAAAATTTATTTTAAATTTGGAAATTGAATTAATAGCACTTCACAAATGCTATCACTTCTGAAACTAACTTAAAATCTAAAGTAAAGGATACTGCAGCACTTTGTAAGTGCTGTGGTTGATGCAAATGAACTAAAGGCTAAATTGACTAAGGGCTACTGCAGCACTTGGTAAGTGCTGTGGTTGCTGAATTAAAAACTAAAACCTAGAGCTAATAAAAGAGCTACAGTAGCACTTGATAAGTGCTGCAGTTTGCTGAATTGAACTAATTTTTCAAATTGAACCCTGAACTACTACAGCAGTTTTGTAAATGCTGTCTTTTTCTGAACTGAACTAGTTTTCAAATAAAACTGAACTACTACAGCAGTTTATGAATGCTGTCTTTGCTGAAATGAATTGTTTCAAATATAACTTACTGCAGCATTTTTCTAAGTGCTGCGAAAGCTAAAATTTCAATGTTTTAAAGTATTTAAGTGAATAAATGAACTCAGAAAAGGCTAAATTTTTGGGAATTAAATATTTGTATTGTAAGTATAATGACTTTACTTTTAAATGGTTTGGAAATGAATTTATTTGAAATAGTATGTAATTAAGAATTGTCTTTATATATATTAGCTTGAAGCTTATTGGAATTTAAGATTTAAGAATGTGACTTTATAACTTGGTTTTGGTTTAAGATGATTTAAA
Source organism: Allium fistulosum (assembly GCA_030737815.1). Lineage (NCBI taxonomy): Eukaryota > Viridiplantae > Streptophyta > Magnoliopsida > Asparagales > Amaryllidaceae > Allium > Allium fistulosum. The sequence continues at coordinate 1,161,440,694 of CM060902.1, read as the reverse complement.
GGAATAAATCAAAGAATATTTCAAGCTAAATAAATTTAAAGAAATATTCAGTGATTTGGAAATTTGGGTTTTATTTAAAATGATATATTGATTTGGTTTTGGAATTTAAATGATATATTATGGCTTTGGGTTTTTGAAATGGAAATGATATATTGATTTGGCTTTGAAATGAAATAATATAGTATTTAGTTTTGAAATGGATATGATATTTTAGGTTTTAAAGTAGATGATTTTGAAATAAATATCCATGGGTTATAATAACGATTGGTTGGCAAAGAGACCGGGATCGGATATGGGCATACTCTCTGTCGATACCGAAAACCACTTTGACAACCGTGTACGCGGTGGAGATTCCAGAATGAAGTAGGATGGTGGCGACGATCCTATTGAGGTATGAACGTGGACCCGACTCCCGTGAGTTGGCTTAAGGTGGCTAAAACAGGAGCGATCTCGGGCCAAGTGAGGTCATTCCTCCGATCGGGCACCTTCCTTAGATATTATACTCTTACCTTATGATTGATTTGATGGCCATCTTCGATTTTTGATTTGGGAGTGTGTCCGAGGTGGGCGGTAGTGGCTGCTACGCGTTTCCACCAACTTGTGTGCGTAATTGGTATATCTACCATGGCATTGCCTTGTGTGTCGTGTCACCTACCATAGCGAGCTTTACTACAAGTTTGGTTTTCTCCCGTAGCCCATGGAGTATTTAGGGTAGCCTCTCGATCTGGAGGTATGCTGATACTGGATGGACTACTGGGACTATTACGTGTTAAGGGCTATATGGATAACCCCTTAATGCTATTAAAAAGTATGTTTATTTTACTGTTAGACATTATTATAATAGTGAATATTACTACATAGTAAATAGTTTAACGGATCCTTAGAGGATGGGCGGTCCCAAGCATCCTTTAAGTTACTTGTACCTTTATATTACAGTTCACTTGAGTTGGTTTACATTATATAAGTATGTATGTCCTGACACGAGTGTTTTGTGTTTTGCTTTATGCTCGGGTCAGACTGAGTGATACAACATTTGAGACTCACCTTTGGAGTTGGAGCTTTTCTTGGAGATCCAGCTATCTATTTCGCTTTCAGTTATCTATTTGATTCCAGTGATGTATTCAGATCTTCTTGTACTTGATTATCATATTGAGAATTCTGTTGTATTTTGTTAACTCTGATGTATATATTTATAGTAGCTTCATGAATTACTATTTCTTGCTTCCGTTGCATTGTTATATTACTCTATGTCTGTGATCTGTGATTTATTTACTGTATATTCTGAGTTTTGCCAAATTTATATTTACAATTCGGTATTTTGAGCAATTCAAGTCCGACATGTGCGGATGCGGATGGTTGAAAATATCGGGTCGTTACAATATACATGCATATATATACATGTAAAATCCCTTAACTAGATTTTGAATAACTTTGAGCTGCTTTTGAATTTTTCATGTGTTCATGTATATATGTATATACATATGTGCTTTGAGCTGATTTTGAATTGCTTTGAGCTACTTTTGAATTGTTCGTGGGTTCATATGTTGAATTTTTGATGCATTTTGCTTTGATACTTGAATGGATTTTGCTTTGATTGCTTTTACTGAACCTTGAATGCATTTTGATACATGTATACATCCTTTTGTATGCATTTTGGTTTATACATATATACATGTATGCATTTTGCCTTGAATGGTTTATATATATATACACATATATATATGTATACATGTATCAATTTCAGACCATTCAAGTATCAAAGAATTCAAAGATTTATACATGTATATATGCTTTGATACCAAAATGCATTTTGCTTTGATTGCTTTCCCTGAACCTTGAATGTATACATCCTTGCCTTCCCCGAACCGTGAATGGCCTGAAATTGATACTTGAATAACCTGAACCTTGAATGGTCTGAAACCTTGAATGGTTGTTACTACTATATGCAGTCTTATTGCTTGTTACTTCCATGTATACACACATACATATGTATTATATATGTGTGAAATATTGCCATGTATTTCCTTGTTTTTGTCTGGTTTATACATATGCACTTCAGCTTTGTTCATGCTGCTCCTATGTGCACTATGCATAAACTGTTTTGAGATTTCTTGCCTTGTATTCACTATGTACTCTTGTGTTTGTTGAATTGATGAAACTTGTATTCATTATATACTCTTGTGCATTTTCCTGGCTGCACTTGTGTATTTCTGGTTGGAGCACCTGAGTGTGCACCTGAGTTTGATTTTCTGGTTTATATATTTCTGATTTGATTTTCTGGTTTGAGTTTCATTTCCTTGTGCACCTGAGTTGAGCCCGATGAGGCTTGGGCTTGACTTTGTGGACATTTGCACTACGTTGAGCCTTCGGGCTTGACCTTTGTAATAGTCCATGAGATTTAATCGATGTCCGGCTTTGTGATATTCATAGTGATACATTGTGCATATCATAAGTTGTCCGTGCACATATATATTTGTCTGGACATGTCTAAAACATGAAGAGAAAACAAACGCATAAACTAAGGCAATATTAATATTCAAATTTTATTTTAATTTTTGCAATTTAGGTTTGTTTCCTTTTCCATTTTACTACGTTGTTTATTTGACAGGTATAAGAGATGTCTGGACACAAATTGGAGCAAGCAAATGAAGATCAATATCAAAAATAAACTCAAGTGAGTGTAAGTGAGTGCTAGTAAAAAAATGTTAATATGAGTGTAGAGAACAGTTGTATATATGAGAGTGATAGTGAAAGTTGTATTGTACTTGAAAATGTAAGAATAGTGAAATTTGTATTGTATTTGAAAATGTAAGCATAGTGAAAGTTGTATTGTATTTGAATTTGATTTGAAATAAAATATTTGTTTAAATAAAATTGTGATTCATTATTTCATTTTGCAAATATAACATAGGTGTAACTGATATGCATATCGGTCAATATTTATATGTTGTCTAACAGAAAATTTTAGAAAAGATACTATAACATCAAACAACGTATGGTTTTTTTTCTTTTGATGTGTTAGTGCATATCAGACGACGGGGCATATCCGTGGTCTGATATGTAATGAGACGACACAGAAATAGACGACAGATAGGTATTCATTCAGACAACGGAGCATATCTGTCATCTGATTCGTTTTTTCTCATAGTGCTGTCTAAACCGACAACTTCTTGATCAGTCTTTGGGCATCCTATGTTCTGGTCTATCTGACCTCTTGGATGCAACTATATTCATTCAGGAGTTAACTCAATTTATATTCACTACTGGGTCAACCTAGTTGGTTATTCTGCCCTTACTCCCCAAAATACAATAATGGGTCCATTATATAGTGAATATGGTTATAGATGAAGCACATACAATAACATAACAATACCAATATCTATGGTTTAATATCCTTGAAATCATTTCTACATGAAACATAGTTAGTACCTTTAACCCATTATTTTTATCAAGGAAAGCTTCTCCAAAATCTCCAAAATTAAAAACCATTTCAAAGCTCTTTTATATTGCCAGGGTTTTTGTTTGAAAATGAGATTGGGTTTTTTGTTTTGAAAACTAAGGCTTTCGAAACCATAGACCTTTAATTTCGAAAACATTAGAATATCTCTTTCAAAAGATTTCAAACCTTCTTTTCAAAACATTTAAACATATGCCTTTCGAACACTTGAAATAACTCTTTCGAAAGCATCAAAACCTTCCTTTCGAATGTATTAAAGCATATTTCCAACTTATAGAAGCGTAGCTTTGAAACCATTTGAAAGTACTTCTTTCGAAACCATTGGGTTTATTCTTAAAAATAACTATTGGGTCGAAGTATATATAAACGAAAGTAACCCTTTTGAAACTATTAAACTTCAAGTAAAAGAGTTTGGGGAAAATAGATGGTTTTGAAACCATCCTTTCAAAAGCTTTAATCTTTTAAGTAAACAATTGGAAGGATAGCTTCAAAACACCTTTCAAAGTCATTGCCTTCGAAACCTTTAGTTTAAGTGACTACTGGAGCCCTTTCGAAAGCTTTGGGAAGTGGCTTTTTATATTTATAAAACAAAAGCTTACCTTTCGAACTCATTGAAAACTTCAACCTATTCGAAAGGCATGAAGATGGCGGCATGGTTTCGACTTGGTTCAAAGCTCCATTTTCGAAAGTCTCTCTTTAAAAAATAATATATTGCAACTCATTCAAAAGCTACCATTTAAACAAAAAGAAGGCAACCCCTTCGAAAGCTATATAAAAGTAATTCAACCCTTTCGAAAGCATCCATTAAAAGCAAGGCAAGTGGCATGTCTTTGGAAAGCAAAACAAAGACCTTCGAAAGCTATTTAAAGTGGCATCGACCCCTTCGAAAGCATGGTTTCGACTTTATACATGCCGCCTTTCTCCAAACCACTACGTGCCAAAGCATTGATACCATGTGTATTGGTTTCGACTTGGTTAGGGACGGAAATATGGGGTCGAAAGGTGGAAGTGGTGAAACAATAAATCTGAACAAAACTGTTTTGTTGCCTTTTAAGTAAATGATTTTCAACTAACTTGCCTATTTGTAAAAATATAATTGGTTGCCATAAACTTTACCAAAATCTTTTCTAAAGGACTACCGAATTCATCCAGAATTAATTAAAATAATTAACAAAGAAGCCCTTCCCTTTAACAAAACAATTAAGACATTTAAGTCCTCTAATTTAATTTAATTTAATTTCAATAGTAAATTACTTAGGAAATATCCCCCAAAAATAATCAAAGTTCACTTTTAACATGTTATCTAACATATGTAAAATTCAGACCCAAAATCCTTTATATAATAGCTGAAATAAAATTTTAAACCCAATTATTTGTTTCTTCCTTCAAAAATTCATAATAAATTATCCATAGCTTAGACAATTATGAAAATTTAAATCCATCTCGAAAATAAAGTTTTTTCATAAGACATTAAATCCTCATGGCATTCTAAACCCAATAAATATGATTTGTAGCCTTAAAATTGAATAAAACATTTATCAAACATACTTGTTTGGATCAAACATATCATGTAATCCTAGCATATCATCATTAAAATTATCGTAAAGGTTTTAAACTTAAATTTTGAAATCAAATGCTCTTTAGAAAAACAAAAATGAGATGGTTTTGATTATTATTCACCTTGCTTTGGATAAGGAACTTGAGATTTGATCCTGCTTAATTCTTTTACTTGATTCCTTAGCTTTTAATTGAATTTTCTCTTCTTTTCCCCTAAGTTATTGTCGACTTGCTCTTGGGTTTATGTTTTAGAATTATGAACTTGTGAAATGAAAATGGGAATAAGGGTTTAGGGGTTAAGGGTTATGGTGGACAGCTATTCCCCATAATACCCTTGCCTTATTCTCTTATTTGTTAACTTATAAAACCATTTCCATAAACTTATTCTTTTAATTTTTTATTTAGTTAAGCACGGCCTCTAATAAATTTTCAAATCTCAATCCCCTTATCACTCTAATCTTTATATTATGCTATTAAATTTATTTATTAAATCTCCTGAATAATATTATTAAAAATTAGGGGTGTTACAGGCTCCCCAACTTAAAGAATTCCGTCCTCGAAATTTAATAAGGACTAAATACTAAGAATGGCTATCATCTGTAACATCTCATAACTACTATACTAGTCTACCTGACTAATAACATTCTATATAAAACAAATACAGAACATACCCTCACAGCATATCAGGATAAGTATCTCTAATCCTATCTTCTGTCTTCCAAGTACAGTCCTTTTCATTGTCGCTCCACTAAACTTTCACTAACTTACTGTCTTGTTTCTTAACCTCTTCTCATCTCTCGCTACAACCCGAACTGGTTGTCTAACAAAAGTCAAATTTGGTTCTACTATCAAATCTTCCAACTCTATCGGAGGAATAGTAGTCTCTGGATCATGCACATACTTGCGAAGGTGGGATACATGAAACACATTATGGACACCTTCCATACAACTCGGCAACTCTACTCTGTATGCGAGCTTTTCGATTCCCTCTATAATTAGAAATGGACCAACATATCTCGGTGCCAGTTTCCCTGAATTTCTGAATCGTACCACACCCTTCATCGATGATACATTAATGAAGACTCTGTCTCCAACCGAGAATTCTAGATTTTTATGCCTCTTATCTGCGTAACTCTTCTGTCTAGACTGAGCTTCCTTCATCCGTTCTCGGATCAACTCAATCTTCTCTGTCGCCTCTCTAACTAGATCTGGACCCAAGACTAATCTGTCTCCAGTCTCCAACCAATATGATGTGATTTGCATGGCCTTCCATATAAAGCTTCAAAAGGTGCTATTCCTATACTAGTCTGATAACTGTTATTATAGGAAAACTCAACCAAGTGTAGGCGACCTTCCTAAGATCCACCAAAGTCTAGCACACAAGCCCTTAATAAATCCTCGAGTACCTTATTGACTCTCTCTGTCTGCCCATCCGTCTGAGGGTGATACGCAGTACTTAACTTGAGCTTGGTACCTAACATATCATGCAGACTCTTCCAAAATTCACTAGTAAACAAACCATCTCTATCACTGACTATACTACTAGGAATTCCATGCAGTCTAACTATGTTCTTCACGAACAACTTAGCTAAAACATGTGCCATCCTGGTTAACTTAACTGGAATGAAATTGGCACTCTTGGTCAATCTGTCCACTATGACCCATATACTTTCATTTCCTCTGTTCGACCTTGGCTACCCATCTATAAAATCCATGGATATCAAATCACATTTCCAAACTGGTATCTCCAAAGGTTGAAGCAATCCACTCGGCTTCTGATGTTTGGCCTTCACTTATTGACAGTTCACACACTGCCTAACCCACAAGCCAACATCCTTCTTCATAACTTCCTAATAGAAGCCCCTCTTCATATCTTGATACATTTTGGTTCCTCTAGGATGAATCATGAATTTAGATCGATGACACTCCCTAAGAACTTCTTTCCTTAAGTCCTCAACACTTGGAACACACAACCGTCCCTTCTTACTCAACCATCACCTTTGGTCAAGACTAAAATTCTTTAGATCATCGATCTCCGACCCAACCTCAAGCCTTCTAATCTTCCCAGCTAATAATGGATCTTTTTTTGCTTAGAAGAAATCCTTTCAATCAGTATAGGTCGAACTTCCAAACAGGACAACATGGTAATGCTCTGACTAGAACTAGCATTCGATCTTAACTGCACACTAAAAGTAGTCAAAGCTTCTAAATCTTTCCATTTTGCCAACATAGCTAACACCACATTCTGATGTTTTCTACTAAGAGCATCCACTACTTTATTTCCTTTTCCAAGTGTATACTCTATACCAAAATCATAAGCGGCTAAAAACTCTAGCCACCTCTGTTGTCTCATATTCAACTCTTTCTGAGAGAATAAATACCTTAAGGACTTATGATCTATATATAGCTCAAATCTCTCCCCTAAAAGATAATATCTCCATATCTTCATTCCGAAGATCACTGCTGCCAACTCTAAATCATGAATAGGATATCTCACTTCATGTAGTCTAAGATGTCGTGAAGTGTAGGCAATGACTTTACCCTTCTGCATCAACATAACCCCTAATCCAGTTCCACATGCATCGGTATACACCACCAACACTTAGTTTTCATTTGGAACCACTGACACGGGTGCATTGGTCAACAAATGCTTTAACTTAAGGAATGCTTCCTCACATTTTTCAGACCAAATAAATTGGTTAACTTAGTCAAAGGCGCTGCTATCCGCAAGAATCCTTAATGAATCTTCGGTAATAGCCAGCAAGTCCAAGAAAACTTCTAATCTCAGTCACCGTCTCTGGTCTCTTCCAGTTATTAACAGCTTCGATCTTATTTGGATCGACTAACAAACCCTTCTTCGAAAACACGTGACCAAGAAACTTAACCTCTTTCTTCCAGAAATGACACTTGGAAAACTTCACTTTTAGTTAATGCTGCCTCAACGTCTCAAGCACTACTCTAAAATGATCTTCATGCTCTCTTTCATCTTTAGATTACGTTAAAATGTCATCTATAAATATCAATATAAACCTATCCAAGTACTCTCAAAAAACTCGGTTCGTCAAATCTACGAAGAAAGCTGGTGCATTCGTTAACCCGAATGGTATTACTAACCACTCGTACAAACCATACCTAGTTTGAAATGTTATCAACGGAATACTATCCTCTGCCACCCTTAGCTGATGGAAACCCGTCGTCAAATCTAATTGGGAAAATACTCTAGCTCCACACAACTGATCAAACAAATCGTCGATTCTCGGTAAAGGATACTTATTCTTGATCGTCTTCTCGTTCAACTTACGATAGTCGATACATATCCTTAACGACCCATCTGGTTTCTTCATAAAACCCACGGCCGCACCCCAAGGCGAACTGCTTGGTCTAATAGAATTTCTCCCTTCTAGATCCACCAGCTACACCTTCAATTCTTTCATCTCGGTCGGTGTCATCCTGCTAGGTGGTCTACTTACATGTTTTGCTCCTAGCACAAGATCTATCTGAAACTCAACGGCTCGTTTCGGTAGTAGTCCTGTAACCGACTCAAAAACATCTGCAAATTCTCTTGCTACTCGAACCTGAGTTAACTTTTCTTCTGCTTCCATAGCACTCAACAAAGCACAAGCACTCCGGTCAGAATCCTCCACCAAGAATATAATTCGGTTATGATTGTCAAGGTGTTTCAATGATATTTCCCTATCCTGGAATAATATCCTAGTCTTATATCTACCCAACCAATCCATACCTAAAATGATTTCGAAATCTATGAAATAAAAAACATATAGACTGCATGCAAACTTATGACCTAGCAAATCAAGTTCTAACTGGTCACATCTCATTTCCAAAGTTTCATACCCTCCTATCGGATTCGCAACCTTTTAAGGAAGTAACAAGGTAAGTGGGTTCTAAACATAACCTATCAACCAAACACTGAGATATAAATGAATGCGATGCACCGATATCAAATAGTACCCTAACCGGTGTACTTCGAATCAAAAGCATACCTTTCATCATAGTCTTTCCTTTTTCAGCAGCAGTTGGCTTAGCAGATGATGGTCCAACATCAAAGACTTTTCCTTTGTCCGCCCTGACTGGTTCTGGACACTAATTCTTGTAATACCCAACCTGGTCATAGTTAAAGCACTTCACACCCTTTTGCGGCCTTCTTTCCCTTTCCAGTTCGGCATTCATGAGCGCATGACCCTTCTTATCGCACTTAAGACAAACCAGATTAGCTTTTTCCTTCTTGGTAGCTTCTCCCTTCTGGGTTCCCATCTTCTTGAAGAATTTCCTCTTCTTGCCAAGAGAACTGTGGGTTTCAACCTGTTTCTCCTTCACATAAGTGGCGAGCATCTCCTCATGTCGGATTGTCATTTCCATAACAACATTACAAGGATCACGAAAATGTGGCAGGGTTGCCCTAGCAATCTCGGGTCTTAATCCCCGAATAAACTTCTCATTCCTCTTCATGATGGTGTTAATGGTAGCATGTCCATATCTGGATAGCTCATCAAACTTCGGGGCATACTCAATCACTAACATCTCGCCTTCCACCAAGTCCATGAACTTCCTCAACAATGCTAACTTGGCAACTTCAAACATAAAACTCTGCTCGAATCTCCTTCGAAATTCCACCCAAGTCAAACCTTCCTTGGGAACTCCGGTAGTAACACTATTCCACCAATGAAGCGCTGCTCCCTGCAACTGTCTAAAAGCAAGCCTCCTTTTCTGTTCATCGTTCAACCCCAAGTCAACGAAGATTTCTCTCACAATACAAAAGCTAATTCTCAACTTCTATAGCATCCCCCATTCCCAAAAACGGCTTCCCACCAAGACTAGTATAATCTATACTCAACATAGCATAGCTATTTCTAATTGGAGCCATAGGATTAGCTCCTCCAACATTCCCAGCATTACCCCTAGCTACTCCTGCGGCAGCTCCTGCTTGCACCAGATTGATGAGGAACTGATACATCATCCCCATATCTACTGGCGGATTTCCAGCACCTACTTTGGCATCTGCATTTTGATTAGCATTTGCCTATAGACCCTGGTTTCTCCTGTTAGGTCGAGCGTTTCCACTTGTTGTGGTGCTTCCTCCACCGAGATTTCCATTTCCGTTTCCTGCCTCCATATCTTCCTTTCTCGTGAATCTACATATGAATCATAGTAAGATACAAAAAACAGTCTAAGAGAGAGGGGAATACGTACTTATATATATATATATATCAAATACAAGTACGTTACTATAGCGTTAACCCAAACCCCGATCTTATTTTCTCATTCATTAGATTATGTTTTTGAAAAGTCTTTTTAAGTTTGAAATTTCTTTTAAGTTTCCATAAACTTATGCTCTGATACCAACTTGAAACATTCCCCATTTGGAGGCCCAAAACTAACGGCTATAGATGCTGTAGTCATCCATTGTTATTAATTCTTGGTGACCAAATACGGTAATTTTAGATTCATTGATATAATAGAAACACATGGATATGAAATTTTAAAACCATTAAACAAATTTCTCATTCCATTTCAATCATATTTCAAATTCATCGCATTATCTAAATTCGAGTACCACATTCAGAGAAAATATAATTATTACAAAATACGCCAAAAGCGACATATGAAGATTCCCCCTTAGATGATCAAGGTCTAAACATAGACAATTAAACAACTTTGTCTTTACATCAAAACATAGTGGAATCAAATAGAAAAGAACTCTTATTAGCTAGTTTGCCTCCTACATGTCTCCGGAGAATTATTCGTCTAAAGGAGAACCTGAAAACCTCAACTCTCAAACTACTCAAAATCAATTGAGCACCCGAGAGTTTAAGGGGAAAACATAAACTTTGAATCAGACATAAAGCTTGGTATGAATAATAATCTACTATCTCAAACCATTTAGATATCTAGTGAGACCACGCCACTTAGCGGAACGGGTGTTCCCCTCACTGGTATCTTGCACAAAAATTTATAATAACCATATAACATGCTCCTCCATCCACAATGGTTACATAGCAATTTAAAATATCATGATAATATGCAAACAAGAAAAATATCATGGATTTCTCATCCCCAATCATTTGACTATCTGTCTCTGCTATAGTTTTAGGGTTACTATTAAGCTATTAGTTTTCATGGGCCATGTTTAAACTCTTACGGGCTATCTGTCCGGTTTCATAGTTTTTATAAGGTCACTAAGAACCTGTTGGCCCCTGCCCATAACTTTATTCAATGATTTCATGGGTTCTCCCTAAACCTATTGGTATCTTTAATAACTTCCCTTATATCATAGTTTTCATGGGTTGACTATGAACCTATTGATCTTTGTCAATAACTTCATTCAGATATAGTTTTCATAGGCTCACTATGAACCTATTGGCCCCTGCCAATAACTCTCCCCAAACATAGTTTTCATGTGTTTACTGTGAACCTGTCTAAACCGACAACTTCTTGGTCAGTTTTTGGGCATCCTATGTTCTGGTCTATCTGACCTCCTGGATGCAACTCTATTCATTTAGGAGTTAACTCAATTTATATTCACTATTGGGTCAAGCTAGTTGGTTATTCTGCCCTTACTCCCCAAAATAAAATAATGGGTCCATTATACAGTGAATATGGTTATAGAAGAAGCATATATAATAACATAATAATACCAATATCTATGGTTTAATATCCTTGAAATCATTTCCACATGAAACATGGTTAATACCTTTAACCCATTATTTTTATCAAGGAAAGCTTCTACAAAAACTCCAAAATTAAAAACCATTTCAAAGCTCTTTTATATTGCCATGGGTTTTCCTTTGAAAATGAGATTGGGTTCTTTGTTTTGAAAACTAAGGCTTTCGAAACCTTAGACCATTACTTTCGAAGACATTAGAATATCTCTTTCAAAAGCATTTAAACCTTTTTTTCAAAACACTTAAATATATGCCTTTCGAAACACTTGAAATATCTTTTTTGAAAGCATCAAAACCTTCCTTTCGAAAGTATTAAAGCATATTTCCAACTTATAGAAGCATAGCTTCAAAACCATTTAGAAGTACCTCTTTTGAAACCATTGGATTTATTCTTAAAAATAACTATTGATTCGAAGTGTATATAAACGAAAGGAAACCTTTCGAAACCATTAAACTTCAAGTAAAAGAGTTTGGAGAAAACAGATAGCTTCAGAACCATTCTTTCGAAAGCTTTAATCTTTTAAGTAAACAATTGGAAGGATAGCTTCAAAACACCTTATTAACCCGCCTTTTGACAAGGTAGTATACAAACGGATTTAACCCGATAGACTTCATGATTATCGAGGCTGGAATGTCATGAACTTGGTTAAGATGAATGGATGGACAATCAATTATGGATAGTGAACATGAATATGAAGCCAAGGTACAACATAGTCGACGGACACACGATGTAGTGTACTTGGAATATGGGTTTGGACAAGAGATGGTTTCATAAGGTCTACTTCGAGTCACCAAAGGGTTTGCTTCGGGTCATAGTAGGACGTTCTTCGAAGGGGTCGGCATTGGAGCTTCTTCGGGTCGGGATTACTCTTGCTCCAGGTCGGATCGATGTCTACTTCGGGTCCGTGTTAGAAATACACCACGTCGGCATACAATTTTAGGGTTGGCATGCCACTTCGGGTCGACATCCTAGCTTACTTCAGGTCGGCACAAAGATGGCTTCAGGTCGGCATATGAAGGTGGCATCGGGTCGGCATATGGGGGTGGCATCTGGTCGGCATATGGGGATGGCTCTGGGTCGGTGTAAGCGTGACTTCGGGTTGGCATTTGGTTGGAGGACATATCACCTAGGGTCGGCATTGAGAGTAAGTGCTTCGGGTCGGCACAAGCAAGGACTCGGGTCGACGTAGGGTCAAGTTTGCATCACCTCAAAGGGTCGGCTAGAGGATGGATCGGGTCGGCATATGGCAGCGCTTCGGGTCGCACTGTCTCCACTTCGGGTCGGCGTTTACACTTAGGATCGGCTTTGAGAAGGCATAGGCTATGCCTCAGGTCGGCACACATGTTACTTCGGGTCATCATTGAGTTTGCTTCGGGTCAGAACACTACTCACTTCGGGTCAGCACATGAAGTACTTCAGGTCGGCAGTGATGGATGATATGGACTCGACTATGGTTTTGGTGGGCCCATGTAAGTGAGGAAGCCCTGTAGTCAGGGTTTTGCCTATAAATACGGCAGACGTGGCTTAAAAAAAGGGGATCTTCATTCTGTTTCTCTTCATCTTCCACCTAGAGGCTACTCTGCCATTTTTGTTTCAGAAATTCTGGATTGTAACTATAATCAAATTTCAGTATAATAAAAAGGATTTTTTGGAGCGGACGTAGACCAAAGTTAGCCGAACCACTATAAATCTAATCTTTTTTTACTGTTTTCATTTTAATTTTGATTGTTCTTCATATTATACTCTCTACATACACTCTATCTATGATCTATGACTGGATATTGGTGCTTTCGCTTGCAATTAGTTATTGGTGAATTTTGATGCCAACATTTTGGTGCTTTCATTGAGAGAGCTTGTACCCAAGGATTTGGAAGCTAGGATCTCAGATTTAGAGGCTTGGACATTTGGATCTAGAAAGTAATGGTTAGGCAATCAACTAGGAGACAAAAAGAAGGGACAAGATGGAAACAATGATGGATGCTATGCAGAAAAGAATGCTAAAGAGACAGGAGGAAATCCAGGATCAAAGCCAGGGAAAAGAAGCAAGCATGATGGTGCTATGGATTTTGGTGTGGATCAGAACTCGGATGCGCGTTTGGAAGAGGATAATCTCGAATTCCCTCGCGGATTCGGGGGCAGGATGGAAATGATAATCGGAGACCACTTATGGATGCGCGTTTGGAAGAGGATAATTTCGGATTCCCTCGCGGACTCGGGGGCAGGTTGGAAATGATATCGGAGACCACTTATGGATGCTCGAACAGCTGGAAATTTGAAAGTACCTCTTTCGAAACCATTGGGTTTATTCTTAAAAATAACTATTGGGTCGAAGTATATATAAATGAAAGTAACCCTTTTGAAACTATTAAACTTCAAGTCAAAGAGTTCGGGGAAAACAGATGGCTTCAGAACCATCCTTTCAAAAGCTTTAATCTTTTAAGTAAACAATTAGAAGGATATCTTCAAAACACCTTTCGAAGCCATTGCCTTCGAAACCTTTAGTTTAAGTGGCTATTGGAGCCCTTTCGAAAGCTTTGGGAAGTGGCTTGTTATATTTATAAAACAAAAGCTTACCTTTCGAACTCATTGAAAACTTCAACCTATTCGAAAGGCATGAAGATGGCGGCACGGTTTCGACTTGGTTCAAAGCTCCCTTTTTGAAAGTTTCTCTTTAAAACATAATATACGGCAACTCGTTCAAAAGCTACCCTTTAAACAAAAAGGAGGCAACCCCTTCGAAAGCTATATAAAAGTAATTCAACCCTTTCGAAAGCATCCATTAAAAGCAAGGCAAGTGGCATCTCTTTGGAAAGCAAAACAAAGACCTTCGAAAGCTATTTAAAGTGGTCTCGACCCCTTCGAAAGCATGGTTTCGACTCTATACCTGCCGCCTTTCTCAATCCACTACGTACCAAAGCATTGATACCATGTGTATTGGTTTTGACTTGGTTAGGGGTGGAAGTATGGGGTTGAAATGTTACAAGTGGAAGTGGCGAAACAATAAATCTATACAAAACTGTTTTGTTGCATTTTTAAGTAAATGCTTTTCAACCAACTTGCCTATTTGTAAAAATATAATTGGTTGCCGTAAACTTTACCAAAATCTTTTCTAAAGGACTGCCAAATTCATCCAGAATTAATTAAAATAATTAACAAAGTAGCCCTTTCCTTTAACAAAAAAATTAAGACCTTCAAATCCTCCAACTTAATTTAATTTAATTTCCATAGTAAATTACTTAGGAAAAATCCCCCAAAAATCATCAAAATGCATTTTTAATATGTTATCTAACATATATAAATTTCAGACCCAAATTCCTTTATATGATAGCCGAAATAAATTTTTAAACCCAATTATTTATTTCTTTCTTCAAAAATTCATGAATGATTATCCATAGCTTGGATAATCATGAAAATTTAAACCCAACTCCAAAATAATGTTCATAACACATTAAATCCTCATGGCATTCTAAACCCAATATATACGATTTTAGCTTTAAAATCAAATAAAACATTTATCAAACATATTTGTTTGAATTAAACATATCATGTAATCTTAGCATATCATCTTTAAAATCATCATAAAGGTTTTAAACTTAAAATCCAAAATCAAATGCTCTTTAAAAAGCGAAAATGTGATGGTTTTGATTATTATTCACCTTGCTTTGGATAAGAAACTTGAGATTTGATCTTGCTTAATTCTCCTTACTTGATTCCTTAGCTTTTAGTTGAATTTTCTCCTTTTTTTTCCCTAGGTTATGGCCGGCTTGCTCTTTGGTTTATGTTTTAGAAATATGAACTTGTGAAATGAAAATAGGAATAAGGGTTTTGGGATTATGGGTTATGGTGGAAGGCTATTCCCCATAATACCCTTGCCTTATTCTCTTATTAGTTAACTTATAAAACCACTTCAATAAACTCATTCTTTTAAATTTTTATTTAGTTAAGCACGACTTCTAATAAATTTTCAAATCTCAATTTCATTATCACTCTAATCTTTACATTATTCCATTAAATTTATCTAATTAAATCTCTTGAATAATGTTATTAAAAATTAGGGATGTTACATGAACTCCTATGCCCGACCCATCACGAGCCGACATAATCATCTTATATAACTCGATCTACCCCCAAGCAGCCCATCTACCCTATTACCCACTAGGGCTATTGCTGGCCAGGTCAACTTAAGACAGTTTCGATAACCAACTAATTAGACAAGGTCCGACTCAAGCATGATCCATCTTTGGTTCGGCTTCATCACAGTCTGCCTTCAACCGATCCTAAGCATCCCCTCTCGTCATCCCTTAGTCCGCCCAGCACTTCCCTTACAGCTTGATCCTTAACAACACTCGGCTTTCCTAAATAAGCATCGGCTATAAGTGATCGACCAACACGACCTGGATGAAGCTACTCATCCACTTGCCATATGGACATTCAAAAGTTGATGACAATATGTAAAATCGGTCGTACTAGGTATTGTTTCAGAACTGCCAAAAGCATGCCTAGTCCTTTAGCACATTGCCATCATTAAATGCAAAGTATGCATCTGGTACAGAGGGACAATCGGCATACTTCTTTGTCACACATCCTACATCACCTTTACAGTTGTCTTCCAACAGCCCGTGCGACCAAATCAACGACCGTGCACGCTTTTTGTTTGTTTTTCTACACAATCTCAGCCATCCATCATCTATCTCAACCACTATATATATCTCATGCCATACAACAACAAAGGGGTTGGAAGTTGATTTTTATGCTCGGAATATACATTTCCAGCAAGCAAATCCTCTCAAAACTCTTAAAGATTAGAATTTTTTTAGCCTTAAGTGTATAATTTCTTATTATTCTCTTACAATTCCTTATAATTGTAAGGGAGAAATGTAGTAAGAGATCTTCGTAGTGGACATATGCAAGCTTAGTCAAACCACTCTACGTCTTTGTGGCATTTACTTTAATTTTCTTGTTTTCTCCTTGTTTTACATTTTAAGCCTAGTGTTAGCAAGTAACCTTTACTTTCACAAACATATTGGTCTAATTTCAAGGTTAGCTAATTTATTAGTCAACATAGATAAAGGAATTTTGGATTACTAAGGAAATTGTCTTTGGGTAATATGAAAGGGTTCAATAGAGAAGGTCAAAGATTGCTAAGGTGTGATTTGGTGATTAATACGATACATGGCGATCTGCATACCATGGAAAAGAGCTAGAATGAAATGAAATGCTATGGAAGTTCCTTGTGACGACCGCCATGACTCCCGCACTAAACATAGAAATAGTGCGCTGAAAAGTGTGCCAGGCAGCCATGGGTGATCGTCAGAGGTAAGTTAAAACAGCAGAATCTATCGTATTACTCACAGCACATGGATAAAATACAATAGAGAAAATATACATAGTTAAGCTACACAGAACAGAATCGCGTCAAATATGCCTCATAGTAGTTTGATACAAAAATCTGAATAGTCAATACATCCAGCCTCACTACATATCACTCAGAGAATATACAAGCAGCGGAACATCCAGTACATATAATAAGAAAATAATATGCAAGCCTCCAGCTCGTCTTCGACATCAGCATCATTGGAAACTAAGAACAGCACCTGTCACTTGCTACCTAGTCTGCCCATCCCAAAATGGATGAACAACCCAAGGCAATAAGAGTTAAACATAAAGCCTTGAGTCAGACAACAGTCTTAGTGAGCGGTAAATTAACTAACAACATACCAAAAGAGCATAAAGGTAAAAGGAATAGGAACCCAACCCTCCCACTCCACCTCTTTCTACAGTGATAACCCCTAGACACACTAAGCAGAAGTAAACATAGCAAAACAAACATTTAAAGTAAAGCAATTATCACTCGAGTCAAGGTCGATGTTTTCCAAGTACAAACCCCCAAGGCCTAAACCAAGATCAGATAAGCACCCAGAAACTATCGCTCTTGAGACCGAATGACGATACAACCAAACATCCATGAATCTGGCTGTCACTGTTATCATTGCTTCGATACCACCGTTAATTGAATGACCGGCACATTCTTTCAGCCGTCCGTCAAGGACTAATGGTAACCCCGGTTCTAGACAGAACTCCGCACGTCGTCGCAGCCCGTGCCTAGGACTATCGAATCTGTCCAGAGTACTTGACTACCAACTGTAGTCTTTTGGGACTATCGAATCTGCCCAGCGTACTCTTGCTTTGAGCCTGCTAGAACCTTCAACAACGATGAAATCTCAGCCTTCTAGTCATCCTCCTCGATGACTATTCTCATACTAGCTCAAGCGCCTCTCGAGCCAACCATTATCCACAAGCTCGAACCATTTCACCGAGTTATCAACATGCTTGGAATGATCCCGTCTGGATTGAACCAAGACTATCTCACATCATGCCTCTCTTCATCTCATCATAGCAAAGCCTCATCTCAACATCATCATCAAATCTATCCATATGAGCTTTATCATCCGCGTCATATGCCACGAGCAGCTTTTCTTATTCAAGAGCCTTTCCCTTAGCTTTTGAATCATCTTCGACCAACTTGTCTAAATCCAACAACTAATCAACTAATTTATAACAATCAATCAAATCAATCATTAATCCAAGTAATCAATCATGCAAACAAGATCTAAAAGCAATTATAACTAAAATGGCAATTTTGTAAATAAAGAGTCCAAATCTAACAAGCATGAAACATGAGCAATATCTCTACAACTTGATGAATGAACTTGCATAGATTAACATGTAGTAAAATGGATGTCAAATCATTATGAACAATGGATCTATACTTAAGTTTAAGAAAATGCATGAAAATCACTATCTTTACACAAAATCAAGCCACCAATCCGATATACTCCTTTGGATCCATGTGAGAGATAACCACCACTCACCGAATCACCTAAACACCTCAAAAGCAACACACTTCAGATCTGGACAGCGAAGGATCTAGCTCGATTCTCCAAAATTCCGCTTCAAACGATGAAATCTCTCTTCGATGGATGTAGATCTTCAATCTAAGCTCTTTGGATCTTCGATTTGGATGGAAGGAAGCACAAAATTAAAGTGGAGAAAAGAAGTGAAGAAGTGTAGAACTCGAGCTCTCAAAATGTCAGCACTTCGTCGCTTCAAAATCCGGATCCCAAAAAGTGAAGTAGAATCGTGTATTTATAGGCTGGAAATCCTTAGGTCATCCACGACCTTACTATCCACGACCTACGACCTAACGACTCAAGCCTATGCGCATCCACGACCTAACAAGTTAGCAAATACTACGACTTAACTTCATAAGCCCTCACGCGACCTACGACCTAACACTCATAAGCGGCTTAGTGACTTAGCAGAAGTCACGACCTAACACACACGCGACCTAGCGACAACGCAAGTGCGCGACCTAACTGAGATGCCGACCTCACGACTTAACCTTTCGCGACCTAACTGGGATGCCGACCTAACGATCTAACACACACCTTCATGTGACCTAACAACTTAGCCTTTACGCGACCTAACTAGGTCGTCCCACGACCTAACTACACCCAGCATACTAACATAGGTCGTCTACGACCTAACTAAACACGGCATAGCGACTCAACGACCTAACACTAAGCCAAGTCCCAACGACTTACGACCTAACATCAACACAGGGTCTTCAACGACCTACGACCTATAATCCTTAAGTCTCTCGAATGACCTAGCTTCCTTAAGTCGTTAACCCGCTTAACCCCCTAGGTCGTTAACTCCCCTAAGCTGCTAACTTCCATAGGTCAGTCACTGACTTAAGTCTGCCTTTCCTTAGGTCGCTCCAATACTTAAGTCGTCTACTCCTTTGGTCGTGAACTTCCTTAGGTCGGTCAAATTCTATAGGTCGCTCCAATCTCTTAAGTCGTCCTAAACTACTGTACGACCCAACCTGCTATGCGGCTTAAACTCTGAACGACTTAACAACACTAACGACCTAATGACAACAGTTCTAAAATCTTTCGATCCGTAAAAATACGGGTCGTTACATTCTCTCCCCCTTAGGAATTTCGCCCCTGAAATTCCAAACAAACAAGAGCAATCAAAAACTATTCTGCATGCCTACCATCCATAGCAATCAACAAACCATGCATCCAATTACTAGCCTACCATGCATAATTCTTAGACTAGAACAAGTTACAATGTCGTGAGATGACACGACACCTTATGGCCATACCTCGAAGAGTTCAGGATGAGCTGCCTTCATCCTCTCTTCCACCTCCCATGTACAGTCGTTAACATCATCACTCCATTGTATCTTGAGCAACCTAACTACCTTCCTCCTAAGCTGTTTCGTGTCAGTTTCCACAACACAAAGCGGCTTACGGGGTCTCTTATCAACTAGGTCAACTTCAAAATCTTCACAGCTATCAGCAGAAACTACTGCATTCGAGTTGTGCACATACTTCCGTAGATATGATACATGAAAAACATTGTGCACACCTGACATCTTTTCTGGTAACTCCAATTTATAGGCGAGCTTTCCAATTCGCTCGATGATCGGGAATGGTCCAACAAATCTTGGAGTCAATTTTCCTTTCTTCCCGAATCGAATAACATTCTTCAGTGGAGAAATCTTCACAAAAACCATATCACCTACGTCGAATTCCAAATCCTTACGACGCTTATCGGCATAACTTTTCTGTCGGTCTTGGGCTGCCTTCATTCGTTGCCGAATGATCTCTATGCAATCCGAAGTCTGTCGAATCATTTCTGGCCCAAGTATCAGTTTTTCTCCAGTTTCTAACCAACATGTCAGAGAGTTACATGGTCTTCCATACAATGCTTCATACGGCGCCATACCAATGCTTGACTGGTAACTGTTGTTATACGAAAATTCCACCAAATGAAGGTGATCTTCCCATGATCCTCCGAAATCTAAAGCACAAGCTCTAAGGAGATCTTCCAAAACTCGATTGACTCTCTCGGTCGACCTCGAATCCTTTATCCTTTTCTGGGTCCAATCCAGATTCAAAATCACGGATAATCTTGACAAGCTTATCGTCTTGCTTTTGGCTCTCGCTAATCCTTTCCACAAGAGTCGGTCTTATCGATAAGTTTGCCAACATCTCAGGTTCCAATTCACATCTGGGCCTGAAATCAAATCCAGCTAAATACTCGAGATTTTTCCATTCTGAAAACATGGCCCCCAATCCTGCATGTCTTCGACTTAACGCATCTGCTACAGCGTTACCCTTTCCCGAAGTATAGGCTATACCAAAATCATATGATGCCAAAAACTCTAGCCATCTTTGCTGCCTAAGATTCAAATCCTTTTGGGAGAAAAGATACTTCAACGACTTATGATCTGTAAACAACTCGAATCGAACTCCCAATAGATAATGTCTCCACATCTTCAGAGCAAAAACAATCACCGCTAACTCCAAATCATGAGTCGGATAATTACTTTCATGCGGCTTTAGTTGTCGACTTGCATACGCAACAACTTTACCCTTCTGCATCAGCACTACTCCAAGTCCAGTACCACATGCGTCGGTGTAAACCACCATCTCATCATTTCCACTTGGAATAGTCAAAACAGGAGCACTTGTCAATTGCTCTTTTAGGATTCTGAAAGCTTGCTCACACTTAGCATCCCATCTGAATACTTGGTTCTTTTTCGTCAATCCTGTTAATGGTGCAGCTATCTTGGAAAAGTCTTTGATAAATCGGCGATAATATCCTGCTAATCCAAGAAAACTTCTCACATCAGATGTATTCTTAGGTCTAACCCAATCCTGGATTGCTGCCACCTTGGCGGAATCAACCGCTATTCCATTTCCAAAGATAATATGGCCTAAGAACCTCACTTCATTCTTCCAGAAGTGACACTTCGAAAACTTAGCCTTCAGCTGATGTTTCCGTAAGATTTCCAAAACAATACGCAAGTGCGTCATGTGCTCTTCTTCAGTTCTGGAATAAATCAAAATATCATCCACGAACACTAGTACGAACTTGTTCAACTAATCTCTGAACACTCTATTCATAAGATCCACAAAATATGCTGGCGCATTGGTCAATCCAAACGGCATTACCAGCCACTCAAAGAAACCGGATGGTGTCCTGAAAGCAGTCTTCGGCACACTATCCTTAGCCACACTTAACTGGTGAAATCCCGTTGCCAAATTCATCTGAGAAAACACCTTATCTTAGTGAAGTTGATCGAACAAGTCATCTATTCTTGGCAATGGATACTTGTTCTTCTTAGTCACTTTATTCAGCTCACGATAATCCACACACAACCTCAATGATCCATCTGCTTTGGTTGCAAACACAACTGGTGCACCCCATTCGGACACACTACGCCAAATGAATCCTTTCTGTAAAAGATCATCAACCTGCACCTTCAACTCCTACTGTTCCCTAGGCGCCATCCGCCTAAGAGGCATCACAATAGGTCTGGCTCCTTCAACTAGATCGATACGAAACTCGATCTCTCTATGCGGCGGTAACCCTTTGACCTCATCAAAGACATCCTCAAATCCATTAGCGATTGGCACCAATGACAGTCCATCCCGTGGAACAACCAGCGAATACATGAAGCTCATGAAGACGCCTTCCTCATGCTTACATCGTATCATAACCTTTCGCCCTTCCACATTCTCGACTGTCACCTCCAACCTTTCACAATCAACCTTTGCCGCATACTTCCTAAGCCAGTCCATACCCAAAATAATTCTGAACCCCGCAAAGTTCAGAACAAAATAATCACAAACAAAAGAGCAATCATGACTCGATACAACCAAACCAAGGCATAGCATACACAGGCAGGACGAACCCCTAACTGGATTAGTCACAACCAATGGTCTATCAACGATATCAGGTTCTAAACCCAACCGGCCTACAAGTTCATTACAAACAAAAGAATGTGACGCTCCAATATCGAATAACACTCTAACTGTAACACCACATATGGAAAGAGTACCTTGAACCACCACACTCTTTCCTTTCTCTTCAGCGGTAGGAGCTTTTGAAGATGATGGAACAGCCCCCAAAGCATAAGCTTGCACAATCTGCTCGTCCTTCCACGGCTCTGGACAATTCCTCTTGATATGCCCCGGCTTGTCACAGTTGTGGCATTTCATCGGCACCTTAGGATTCTTGCAATCTCTAGAGAAATGGCCCTTCTGCTGACAATTGTAGCAGGTCACTTCGCCCTTCGGCTTCTTCTGGCCATCCTTACCCTTCTGCTGCTGCTACTTCCTCTTCTTGTTTCCACCCTGCTGTGGTTTAGACTCTTCCTTGGTCACCGCAACAACAGATCCTTCTTTAGGAAATAGATTTTCGTGCCTGAGAGCTTTCTCCACAAGCTTCTCAAATGGATCATCTAAATGATCCACCAACTTCCTCCCAAGATAACTGTCCAAGCCTGTCACAAACTTCTCGTTCTTCTGATAGGGAGATTCAATATACGACCGGGCATACTTGGACAAAGCTTCAAACTCAGAAACATACTCAAGAACTAGTCTTCCATCTTGCTTGAGCTCTACAAACTTCTTAAACAGAACAGATTTCTGAGCTGTAGAAATGAACTTAGCTTCAAATCTGGCTTGGAATTGCTCCCAAGTAATTTCTTCCTCCGGAGTATCAATGGTGATAGAGTTCCACCAGTCAGAAGCTCTCCCTTGAAGCTGTCTTGATGCGAGCTTCCTTCTAGTTGCATCCTCGATTCCCAAATCACCAAAGATTCTTCTACAAGCATCTATCCATCTCTGGACTTCAATAGTTGACTCTGTTCCCATGAAAATCTTCCCTCCAAGAGCAGTATAGTCTTTACACAGCTTAGCAAAATCCACGGGTCTCGGAGCTTGAACTTGAATTCCAACATCAACTGCTGGCCCCGGAGCTGGCATCCTCCTCATGATCGAAGTCATCATAGCTTCGAACATAGAAGCATAATCAACAGCCCCCTCAGCAGCACGGCCTTCCCTAGCAGCTGGTCTCCCTCTTCGACTCATTCTTAATATCTATAAAAGAAATGATCAACACACCTTGAGAAACTACTACATAAAGGAATCAAATCCTTCTAAGCTAATATATTATATATAGTAATCACCCATCAAAATACAATTACGTCTCTCATACGTAGTTACGTTAGCGAGCGTTGGGTAAAATCGATTAACCAATGCTCTGATACCAAATGTGACGACCGCCATGACTCCCGCACTAAACATAGAAATAGTGTGCTGAAAAGTGTGCCAGGCAGCCATGGGTGATCGTCAGAGGTAAGTTAAAACACCAGAATCTATCGTATTACTCACAGCGCATGGATAAAATACAATAGAGAAAATATACATAGTGAAGCTACACAGAACAGAATCGCGTCAAATATGCCTCATAGTAGTTTGATACAAAAATCTGAATAGTCAATACATCCAGCCTCACTACATATCACTCAGAGAATATACAAGCAGCGGAACATCCAGTACATATAATAAGAAAATAATATGCAAGCCTCCAGCTCGTCTTCGACATCAGCATCGTTGGAAACTAAGAACAGCACATGTCACCTGCTACCTAGTCTGCCCATCCCAAAATGGATGAACAGCCCAAGGCAATAAGAGTTAAACATAAAGCCTTGAGTCAGACAACAGTCTTAGTGAGCGGTAAATTAACTAACAACATACCAAAAGAGCATAAAGGTAAAAGGAATAGGAACCCAACCCTCCCACTCCACCTCTTTCTACAGTGATAGCCCCCAAACACACTAAGCAGAAGTAAACATAGCAAAGCAAACATTTAAAGTAAAGAAATTATCACTCGAGTCAAGGTCGATGTTTTCCAAGTACAAACCCCCAAGGCCTAAACCAAGATCAGATAAGCACCCAGAAAATATAGCTCTTGAGACCGAATGACAATACAACCAAACATCCATGACTCTGGCTATCAATGTTATCATTGCTTCGATACCACCGTTAATTGAATGACCGGCACATTCTTTCAACCGTCCGTCAAGGACTAATGGTAACCCCGGTTCTAGACAGAACTCCGCACGTCGTCGCAGCCCGTGCCTAGGACTATCGAATCTGCCCAGAGTACTTGACTACCAACTGTAGTCTTTTGGGACTATCGAATCTGCCCAGCGTACTCTTGCTTTGAGCCTGCTAGAACCTTCAACAATGATGAAATCTCAGCCTTCTAGTCATCCTCCTCGACGACTATTCTCATACTAGCTCAAGCGCCTCTCGAGCCAACCATTATCCACAAGCTCGAACCATTTCACCGAGTCATCAACATGCTTGGAATGATCCCGTCTGGATTGAACCAAGGCTATCTCACATCATGCCTCGCTTCATCTCATCATAGCAAAGCCTCATCTCAACATCATCATCAAATCTATCCATATGAGCTTTATCATCCGCGTCATATGCCACGAGCAGCTTTTCTTATTCAAGAGCCTTTCCCTTAGCTTTTGAATCATCTTCGACCAACTTGTCTAAATCCAACAACTAATCAACTAATTTATAACAATCAATCAAATAAATCATTAATCCAAGTAATCAATCATGCAAACAAGATCTAAAAGCAATTATAACTAAAATGGCAATTTTGTAAATAAAGAGTCCAAATCTAACAAGCATGGAACATGAGCAATATCTCTATAACTTGATGAATGAACTTGCATAGATTAACATGTAGTAAAATGGATGTCAAATCATTATGAACAATGGATCTATACTTAAGTTTAAGAAAATGCATGAAAATCACTATCTTAACACAAAATCAAGCCACCAATCCGATATACTCCTTTGGATCCATGTGAGAGATAACCACCACTCACCGAATCACCTAAACACCTCAAAAGCAACACACTTCAGATCTGGACAGCGAAGGATCTAGCTCGATTCTCCAAAATTCCGCTTCAAACGATGAAATCTCTCTTCGATGGATGTAGATCTTCAATCTAAGCTCTTTGGATCTTCGATTTGGATGGAAGGAAGCACAAAATTAAAGTGGAGAAAAGAAGTGAAGAAGTGTAGAACTCGAGCTCTCAAAATGTCAGCACTTCGTCGCTTCAAAATCCGGATCCCAAAAAGTGAAGTAGAACCGTGTATTTATAGGCTGGAAATCCTTAGGTCGTCCGCTACTTAGGTCATCCACGACCTAACTATCCACGACCTAACGACTCAAGCCTATGCGCATCCATGACCTAATGAGTTAGCAAATACTACGACTTAACTTCATAAGCCCTCATGCGACCTACGACCTAACACTCATAAGCGGCTTAGTGACTTAGCAGAAGTCACGACCTAACACACACGCGACCTAACGACAATGCAAGTGCACGACCTAACTGAGATGCCGACCTAACGACTTAACCTTTCGCGACCTAACCGGGATGCCGACCTAACGATCTAACACACACCTTTACGCGACCTAACAACTTAGCGTTTACGCGACCTAACTAGGTCGTCCCACGACCTAACTACACCCAACATACTAACATAGGTCGTCTACGACCTAACTAAACACGGCATAACGACTCAACGACCTAACACTAAGCCAAGTCCTAACGACTTACGACCTAACTTCAACACAGGGTCTTCAACGACCTACGACCTATAATCCTTAAGTCTGTCGAACGACCTAGCTTCCTTAAGCCGTTAACCCGCTTAACCCCCTAGGTCGTTAATTCTCCTAAGCTGCTAACTTCCATAGGTCGGTCACTGACTTAAGTCTGCCTTTCCTTAGGTCGCTCCAATACTTAAGTCGTCTACTCCTTAGGTCGTCAACTTCCTTAGGTCGATCAAATTCTATAGGTCGCTCCAATCTCTTAAGTCGTCCTAAACTACTGTACGACCTAAGCTACTACATCACTCCTCAACCCAACCTGCTACGCGGCTTAAACTCTGAACGACTTAACAACACTAACGACCTAATGACAACAGTTCTAAAATCTTTCGATCCGTAAAAATACGGGTCGTTACATTCCTTAAAGCATGCACCATAAGAAATGTGTACGATCGAGGATGACACTCTCACTAAATAGCAAAGAAGGGCCGATGATGACATCATCTTCAAAAAACCGATGCTAATAGGGTTGAAGCTCCAACTTTGGACCCAATAGTGATTGCGGTCGTGATTGCGATAATATTTCGCCGAGTGCTGAATAACAACGAAAACTCGATGGACATTCTGTTTAAGCGAAAATTTGATGAAATGCTGTTCGACGATGGAATTTCTACCGGATTAGAGAACCGTCGAACGAATTTAGAAATAAAATAACTGCAAGCGCACGGCGTACTATTGAAGTACGTGGCGAGTACAGGTCGATCCGCAGGGAATTGTTGATTTAAATTTCCTATTCAATCAAATTATACCGAAGTCGAGAGTGAATTAATCTAGAAATGTATGAAAACTAGCTAACTAACTAAAAGAAAAGAGATGCAAATATAAGAGTTAAATGACAATTTAGAGAATAAATCATCTCTCTAGATTATGTAGTTCAACACATATGAAATCATAATCTCTCTTTTATGGTCATTAGTGCTTTAATTGATGTGCTTATCATAAGTATGGCATATTTGTGCTATTGATTAGCCAACATAAGCCATCAAACTATAACACACCCCTTAAACCACTTACTAACTCTCATGAAATTTGACAATGAAAATGAAATCTATTTTAAGTATGGCCTATTAACTATTGATTAGAAATATAGACCATCAAATTTTAATTTCAAATCACTTTCTTATGCCAGAATCATATTTTGATGAAGAGGCATTTGTGTTAGTGATTGTTTAAGCATAGCCTATTTGGTGTCAACAATATAGGCTATCAAATTCAAAGCAAGAACAACAAATAAAACACTTCATTGATCATCATTAAGCACAAAAAGAGGGCATGAATTAACAAATAGTTGAAGCTACATAATTAGAGAGCTTCATTACCCCTAAATTGAAGGGGTTTAGCCTCTCATATTTGTCATTTGATTAACAAATGTAGCTAGCAACATGAAAGCAAAAGAAAGGAAAATGAAAGCTAATGGAAAAAAAGAACTAATTAACAAGAATTAGAACTATTCTACTTGCATGAAAGTAAATCTACACTACAACATGAAAGGAAATAAACAAGAAAGGGCAAAGATCATATATTAAATTTCATAAAGAAAAATTACATAAGAGAAGAAATGGCTAAGTAGCCATGAAAAGTAAGAGAGCTTTGATTTATTTTCTAAGCTAAAAACTAACTAAAGAGAGACTAAGGAAAAACGTACATGAAGATATGGGGTATTTATACAAGTGTTAAACCCTAATTCATATTTTTGGGGAATGCCCAAATTGCCCTTGAGGTAGTGTGGTGGCCAAGTAATCATTAACATCTACTAATCCTCCACTTAAATGTACATGAAGCTTTAATGTCCTTTTATCATGTGCTTAGCTCCTAATTGAAAAGTGGGCGGGGTCTTCCATGATCTTCACTTTGAATTATTTCCATTTTCATTCCTTTGTTTTCTTTTTGTGCATGTCTTCTTCATTAAACCACTTGTAATTGAAATCAAATTCCTACAAAATAGTATGGAAATTTCTAATTAAATTTTCTCAAGTTAATTTATGCATAAAATGTCTATTTTGCCCTTGGATGAAGATGAATATGTGACAATTTGGAATTATTTGAATTTTGGTTTAAACAAGTTAAAACATCCGATATGATCATTTATTTAATTTAAATAGATTAAATATGGTGGTAAAAATATGCATATTTATGTGCACATCAAATGCAACCGAATAACAAGGATTTATTGCCTTGTAAATCCCGACTTCATGGATTTACCAAAGAGGCAGCATCTTTGATTAAATGTACAAATATGATGGTGCGGCTTGGAAAAAAACCTCGTATATTGACGTAGGTACTTGTTATCCCGCCTTTTGGCAAGGCCGTGACACCAAGGAATTGACTAGTAACCAACGACGGCCCGTCCTAGAGATCAGTTTTACACAGGCTCATTATGGATATCGTCGAATTTTGTCCGAGTTCGGATCGAGCCAAAATTGGTAGGACATGACAAGCTAAGCCATGAGAGTCAACGTTCCAAATCTCAAGTCAATCCGAGTTCGTATGCTTAAGTTATGAACGATACAAAATTGGATGAAAACCAATCACCGGTCGACTCGCTTCCTTCGACTCGCTTCGCATCCCTCAGAAATGATTATTTCGACTCGCTCGCATCCCTTAGAGGAGCCCGCTTCGACTCGCTTCGCCTCGAGCCACGCTTCGACTCGCTTCACTTCGTGTCCATCACAGAGCCTTCATTCGAACCCCTCAGATAGGTCTCCTTCGACTCGCTTCGCAACCCCCGAATAGGTCTCCTTCGACTCGCTTCGCAACCACCAGAAAGGCTCCCTTCGACTCGCTCAATCAATGCACAGATTTGACTCAATCAAAACAGCATCAAGGGCAGAGTGAGACTCAAGCACCATGTCACCGAGTCGAACGGAAGCGAGTCGAACAGAGCGAGTCGAAACAGAAGCGAGTCGAACCAAACAGCCACCGAGAATCACATTTCGTATCGATCATATCGCTTAATCTACAAGTCCAAATGCTATTAAATTTTCACAGAAGACTACGTACATGCTAAGGAATGTCCACGCCAAATTTCGACTCCATTGGATGAAATCTTGATCGATACGAAATCTGTTCGTATCGATCACGGATCGGACCGAAACTTCACGGGCTTGGGCGTGCGGGCCTGGTCACGTGCCAGAGAGAGTCTCCCGAGATCTGAGCGAAATATCAGCCAGCCTCCTACACCTATAAATAGACCCCCAAAGCCAACAGAAAAGGGGTTCTTCTTCCTCTTTGAGATCTCCAACGCCCGGACTCCGCCGGATCCAGATCTGAACTCAATTGCTGCTGCTACCAACGAAATTCATTGCTGCAAATCATAATTTCCTACTGTAAATCATTGAATTCACTTGTAAACACAAAAGAAAGATCAATAAAGCAAACTACTTCATAGTGGACGTAGGCGATACGCCGAACCACTCTAAATTCCTGTGTCTCCTTGCACTTTAATTATTCTCATTTTTGAAATTTGGAGTTTTTGTTAGATAATTCCTCCTTTTCCATTTAATTTCTTCACTTTATCTCTTCAAAGACTTCCGAAGAGTGTTGTGCCCAATTTTGGTACAAACACTTTGGTGCTTTCACTGAGAAAAATCCAAATTTTCTCCTGCTCTTTGGATCCCCTATCTATATCGGATTGTATAAATCCAAGAAGAAGATCCAAATTTAGAACTTTGAAGCCCTTCCATTCTATTCAGATTTGCAGCAGATCTGGAAAAGGAATTCATTAATTCAATATGGTGAGCACACATACTACTTCTACAACTGCTGATCAAGGAGCACAGGATCGACAGAATCCCGTGCAATCACCTCCATCCAACCAAAATGCTGCAGGACCTTCAGATCCATCAGGCCCAGTCACCAGACAAAAATTCCAGACATTGCTTCAAGAGTTGACCCAGAGTCGACAACAGCTAACTGAACAACTACGCGCCAACACAAAGTTAACTAACCAGCTAAATCGCCAAAGGCGAAGAAGATCCAGAAGAGACCAAGGTTCTCATTCTTCCACAGAAAGTTCAGCCTCCTCCGATGGCCAAACCAGATCCACACGTCCACGGCTAGGTGTAAGCTACACCCAAGCCACGGGACACCAACCTGCTTCGAACCTTGGGCAACCTAGAGCTGGACCATCCGCTAGTCTTCGTACAGAACCTTCAACTCGAGGAGGAGCCGCTCCTTACCATGTTACCGGCAACATTGCTACTACCACCACTGCCGGACGGGGAGGTGATGCTAGAAACCAAGCTGATCCTCAACGTAACCAACGAGAGCAGACCCTTGAGCCTTATGTCCCTAAGGATGTTGAACCAAGGAGGCGAGGCACGGACCGTCGACCGCGTCCGGTCCAGACTCGCGCTGTGGAACCCGACCACACCTTGGCACAACATGCTCAAAGTATCCGAACGCCGGATATACCAGCGATGATCCGACAAATGATCCGTGAAAGTCAGGGTCTCTCTAATGATGACTGGGGAATCTCCCGAAGTGATACCCCTTTCACCGATGACGTTTTATATGCTGAACCACCTCGGCACTTCAGGATGCCAGCTTTGCCAGTTTATGAAGGAAGTTCTGATCCCAATCAACACGTCCTAAAATACGAATGGCTGATGAATGCTGCTAGAGCTGATGACGCAGTAAAGTATCGTAGTTTCCCCATTTCCCTAGGGGGCATCGCTACCATGTGGTTCACTCGTTTGCCACCGCGATCCATCTCTAACTTTGACCAGATGTCCACCAAGTTTGTCAAACAATTCTGTATGCACATGGCGAGGCCTAAGGACGTTAACACTCTGTCTAGTGTTACGCAAGCTCCCGGAGAAACACTTAGACGTTACTTGGAGCGATTCCATGATGCGTGTGCATAAATAAGCAATCCCAATGATAACTCTATCCTGATGGCACTGACTAAGGGGATTGATGCTGATTCCAAGTTCAGAAATTGGTTAGCTGGAAAATCACCTGCATCATTGGACCGTTTCTATTCCAAGGCAGCCCAATTCATGAGAAGGGAGGATGCGAAACAGTCTAGGAAGCAGGATGACGCAGGGCCCAACATCGAAGGTATCCAAAGTAACATCGCTGTTAAACAATCCGGAGATGGTTCTAGAAAAATTCAGTTGAACGCCCGAAATAAACAGAATCAGTAGAGGGACAATGGAAATCAGAACAAAAAACGCGATCGAAATCATGGTCCACGGCGTAGAGCTTCCATGTACGATAATTACACTCCATTGAACACGTCATTGGAGAATGTGTATTTGCAGACCTGCAATACCATGCGATACAAGAAACCTGCCTCGAAACCACCAACTGAAAGACAAATCTAAACAGAAAAGTTTTGTAGATTCCATGAATGCTATGGCCATAACACCAATGAGTGTCATCACCTATAAGACCTCATTGAAAAACTGATACGTGAACGGAAGTTGGATCAGTATGTGCGGGCGCCGCAGTCTGGTGGTGCGGGCCCATCAAATCAGAATCGCGCACCAAATCAGGAAAGATAGGAGGAACCCGCTCGTATAGGCGAGAGGTTGGTCATCAATACAATAAGTGGAGGTCCTCACCCAGCAGATCGAAGATGGAAGGAAATGGAGTCGTATGCCAGTTCTATCAGGCATGCGAACTTCGAGTGTTGCAGTAGTTTTGATGAAGGGGCCCCAGCCAAGCAACAGAAAACGATGACAGATGACATTGTGTTCAGGAACATAGACGCTGATAAGGTCGAAGCCCCCACTATCGATCCACTGGTCATCTCAGCACAAGTAGGTCCCGCTTGGATGATGAGGATCTTAGTTGACAGTGGAAGCTCTGTGAATATTTTGTTCAAGCGAGCTTATGATCAAATGAAAATGGAAGCCACAGACTTGAAGCCTTGTCAAT
Source organism: Allium fistulosum (assembly GCA_030737815.1). Lineage (NCBI taxonomy): Eukaryota > Viridiplantae > Streptophyta > Magnoliopsida > Asparagales > Amaryllidaceae > Allium > Allium fistulosum. Next base: position 1,161,408,548 of record CM060902.1, on the reverse strand, counting down.
CTCGAGTCCATGGTTTCAACGGAAGTGCTACTATACCCATTGGAATGGTGGAACTACCAGTATAGTTGGGAGTTGGAGAACGTCGGAGAGTACGGATGTTGCAGTTCATTGTTTTGGACATAGACTCCCCTTACAATGCTTTCTTGGGCCGACCGACCCTCGCTGAATTCAGGGCAGCCATCGCCCCGTGGTGTTTGACTTTAAAGTTTCCCCCTGATCATGGAATAGAAATCATTCAGGGAGATCAGGCTGCTGCCAGAGCCTGCTATGTTGCGGAACTGCGGGAGGCGCAGCGAAAGGAGAAAGGAAAGGGCGTGGAGGAATCTCACTGTGTCCGCTTTGCCGATAATTGACAATTAACGCCCGGGCCCAGGCCCGGGCACCCCAGCCAATTCCTCAAGGATCTTGACCCGAGAGAAACTGAAGACGAAGAAGAATCTAAAGAAAGTCAAGCATCCCCGGCCAAACTGATAATAGATGTCCCAGTTGACAATAACGATGATTCGAAAATGATATAGATCGGATCTCAACTAAGCCAGCAAACTCAAGAGGAAATGGTTGAATTTCTACGGGAAAACCTTGACGTATTTGCCTGGACACATTCCGATATGTGTGGGATCTTGCCGGACATAGCGAGCCACACCCTGAACATCGACCCGCGGCATGTCCCGGTCAAATAGAAAAGGCGTGGTATGGATCCAGAGAGATCTGCCGCCCTTAAAGAAGAGGTAGAAAAGCTCAAAGCGAACGGATTCATTCGAGATGCGCTATATCCTGAATGGGTGTCGAATCCCGTGCTCGTCCGAAAGCCGAATGGAAAGTGGAGAACATGTGTCGATTATTCCGATCTGAATAAAGCATGTCCCAAAGACAGTTTCCCACTTCCCAGAATTGATCAGCTAGTAGATTCGACAGCTGGGCATGAACTCTTATCCTTCATGGACGCGTACTTCGGTTATAATCAAATACCGATGCATTTACCCGATCAAGAACATACCAGCTTCGTAACCAATCTGGGACTTTATTGCTACAAAGTTATGCCATTCGGACTCAAGAATGCTGGGGCTACTTATCAACGATTGGTCAATCGAATGTTTGCCAATCAAATCAGGAAAACCATGGAAGTATATGTAGACGACATACTTGTGAAGTCGCGACTCTCCACCAACCATGTTAGAGACCTAGAAACTATGTTCAACATACTTCGGGAATACAAGATGAAGCTAAATCCACTAAAATGTCACTTTGGGGTTGCATCCGGAAAATTCCTTGGGTTCATTGTCAACGCCCGAGGAATCGAAGCTAATCCTGAAAAGATTTGGGCAATCAGAAACCTTGAAACTCCAAAGACTATAAAGCAAGTCCAAAGTCTCAATGGAAAAGTAGCAGCACTGAGCAGGTTCATTTCAAAGTCCACTAACAAATGCATTCCCTTCTTCGACCTGATCCGAAAAGGAAAACGCAAGTGGACCACGGAGTGCGAGGGCGCTTTTCAAGCATTAGTTCAACATCTACCCACACCACCCATCCCGTCGAAGCCTATCGACCATGAGAAGTTGTTCGTATATTTAGCGATATCGGAGAACGCTATCAGCGCTGCATTAATCCGAGAAGAAGACAAGATACAGAAGCCGGTATACTACGTCAGCAAATGATTGACTAGGGCTGAAAGAAATTATCCGAAGCTAGAAAAGTTGGCTTATTGCCTTGTTATTGCATCAAGAAAGCTCCGACCATACATCCAGGCACATTCTATTATGGTTTACACCGACCAGCCGTTACGACAGGTCCTTTCGCGGCCTGAGACGTCTGGTAGGTTACTCAAGTGGAACATCGAACTGAGCCAGTATGACATTACTTATGCTCCGAGACGGGCCATACAAGGACAAGTCCTAGCTGACTTCATAGCTGAATTTACCATTCCAGAGGACTTGCCTGAAACCATCGAATCCTCCGAATACGTCTAGAAGCTTTATACCGACGACGCATCAAACGACCGGTGTTTGGGCGCCGGTGTTGTAGTTGAAACTCCCGAAGGCCGATCTATATGCTATGCTTTGAAGTTAGATTTTCATGCGACTAATAATGAAGCTGAATATGAAGCCCTCCTCGCCGGCTTAAAACTTGCTAAAGATTTAAGGATCATCGCTGTGGAAATCTATTGTGATTCACAGTTAGTTGTGTGTCAAGTACGGGGAGAGTATCAAGCAAGAGATCGAAGACTGGCTGCTTACTTAGCTCGAGTTCAGGAAGTATTGGATCAGTTCGATCATTACGCCATCTATTGTATACCTCGAGAGCGCAACCAAAAGGCCGATTCGTTGGCAAAGTTAGCCAGCACAGGTGAAGCTCAGCAAATGGGGCTCGTTCCCGAAGAGACTTACCCTCTCCAAGCATCGACCAGGCCGAAATAGACTGGGTATGCGAAACCGTCACCGAAAAAGATTCATGGATGACTCCACTCAGAAACTACACTGAGCACGGAACCCTGCCGGAGTGCAGGAGTGAAAAGAGACAAGTTCTTAGAAAGGCCTCACGGTTCATCATTCAGGATGGGGTCATGTATAGAAGAGGGTACTCTGTTCCTCTACTCCGGTGTATCGCTCACGATGAAATTAAATGAGTGTTGCTCGATGTACACGAGGGAGAATGTGGCAATCACACCGGGGGGCAAGCACTTGCCAAGAAAATACTCCGATACGGATATTACTGGCCGACTGTAAATCATGACGCATCGGACTATGCAAAAAATGTGATAAGTGCCAGAAATATGCCCGAATTCCTAGAGCTCCTCCTACCGAGATAACGCAAATGGTCAGCCCATGGTCGTTTGCAATGTGGGGCATCGACATCATTGGTGCTCTACCTATGGTAAAAGGCGGTGCGAAATACGCCATCGTCGCAGTTGATTATTTTACAAAATGGACTGAAGCTGAAGCTCTTGCTACCATAACGACAAAGAAAGTAATCAACTTTGTAGTCCGCAACATCATCTGTTGATTCGGTCTCCCACACACCATTATTACGGATAACAGAACCCAATTCGACAGTGCTGAATTTAAGGATTTCTGCAAACGATTTCACATCCAAAAGAAATTCTCCGTAGTTGCACACCCTCAAGCAAACACACAGGTCGAAGCAGTTAATAAAGTTATAAAATCCATTTTGAAGAAACGATTGGAAAAGGTCGGTGGCAAGTGGGTTGATGAACTTCCTATGGCTTTATGGGCTTGCCGAACAACCCACAAGACCGCAACCGGTCACACTCCGTTCTCTCTTTCTTACGGTTCAGAAGCCGTTATTCCAGTCGAGCTAGAAGTACCTTCTCAATGTGTGACATACTATGATCCAAAAACAAATTCTATATTACTTGCTGAATCTCTCGATCTACTAGATAAGAAGCGTGAAGAAGCTGACTTGAGGGCAGCAACGCATCGAAGTCGAGTTTCCCGATTGTACAACGCCAAGGTCCGTCCGCGAACCTTCGAACTAGGCGATCTCGTCTTAAAAAGAATCTATCCGGTTCCTTCGCATATGAAGCCGACATGGGAAGGACCATATGTTATTGAACGAAGGCTCGGAGATGGCACATTCAAGTTATCAACCGTCAACGGTTTTACTCTGCCAAGAGCTTGGAATAGCGAGAGCCTTCGCCGCTATTACACATGACAGGCTATCTTTATCCATTTAGTTTACTTTCCTTTTCCGCAATTTGTTTCTGCATTTCAAAATTAGAACTTGTAATAAGGCAACTGACTTTGCCATACTTTCTTATTTCAGCAATAAAATGCAATCTCTTCGAGCCAGAGCTATGATTTACTTGAAATGCTTCATAGGACCATCACTATGCACGGAGAGCTAAGTTTCACCATACGGTGGAATTTATTCAAATAGTGAGTGACTGCGATGCAACCAATCATTCGCTAAGTGATACCCGAGTTCGGGGACAAGCCATCAAAGTCAAAAAAGGATTGATACACGACAATCCTTCATCCAACTCCATATTCCCAGAGGGCGAACTGGAGTATAAACATCAACTCCGTATTCCCAAAGTGCGAAGCGGAGTATAAACATCAACTCTGAGTTCCCAGAGCGCGAAGCAGAGTATAAACATCAACTCCGAGTTCCCAGAGCGCGAAGCGGAGTATAAACATCAACTCCGAGTTCCCAGAGGGCGAAGCGGAGTATAAACATCAACTCCGAGTTCCCAGAGCGCGAAGCGGAGTATAAACATCAACGCCGAATTCCCAGAGCGTGAAGCGGAGTATAAACATCAACTCCGAGTTCCCACAGCGCGAAGCTGAGTATAAACATCGACTCCGAGTTCCCACGGCGCGAACCGGAAAATAAACATCAACTCCGTATTCCCAGAGCGCGAAGCGGAGTATAAACATCAACTCCGAGTTCCCAGAGCGTGAAGCGGAGTATAAACATCAACTCCGAGTTCCCAGAGCGCGAACCGGAGAATAAACATAAACTCCGTATTCCCAGAGCACGAACCGGAGAATAAACATAAACTCTGTATTCCCAGAGTGTGAAGCGGAGTATAAACCTCAACTCCGAGTTCCCAGAGCGCGAACCAGAGAATAAACATCAACTCCGTATTCCCAGGGTGCGAAGCGGAGTATAAACATCAACTCCGAGTTCCCAGAGTGCAAACTGAAGTATAAACATCGACTCTGAGTTCCCAAAGCGCGAACCGGAGAATAAACATCAACTCCGTATTCCCAGAGTGCGAAGCGGAGTATAAACATCAACTCCGAGTCCCTAGAGCGCGAACTGGAGTATAAACATCAACTCCGAGTTCCCAAAGCGCGAACCGGAGAATAAACATAAACTCCGTATTCCCAGAGTGCAAATCGGAGTATAAACCTCAACTCCGAGTTCCCAGAGCACGAACTGGAGTATAAACATCAACTCCGTATTCCCAGAGTGCGAAGCGGAGTATAAACATCAACTCCGAGTTCCCAGAGCGTGAACTGGAGTATAAACATCAACTCCGTATTCCCAGAGTGCGAAGCGGAGTATAAACATCAACTCCGAGTTTCCAAAGCGCGAACCGGAGTATAAACATCGACTCCGGATTCCCAGAGTGTGAAACAGAGCGTAAACACCAACTTCAAGTCCCTAAAGCAGGAATCGAAGTACAAGTATCAACTCCAAACTCCCAGAGCGTGAGTCGGAATGCAAATGTCAATTCCAAATCCCCATATCACGGGCATATGATTGAAACTTAAGCCGGCGTGACCAACCGCCAATGAACAAATGAGGATCTCCGGAGCGCGGGTATGATCATCGACAATCAAACAAGCATGGTTGCGTTACTCAATCTCCGCTTGCCTCAGACATCCGTTCGATGGCACTAGACTCAACATGTTATAAGTAGGAAGCGATCGTCGACTGATGGTCTACAACTCATCCCCAAGACTGGGGGATAAGACTTAAGCATCAACCATTGATTTAAGCGATGCGACATCGAAATTCAACTCGCTTCCCGGTCGCAAGCCATGTCCGCAGTTTCTGAACTTGGAAACAAAAACAAACTTGATTCGGAATCCGAAACTTCACAAGTGCACTCCAGATATTGAAACACTTAGACAAATACACAATGACAGAAAAGAAACCAAAAAAGAGAAGTTTCATTTCTATTGTTTGTAAAAGAAGTCCGTATACAAGTCTGTTCCAAAAATTCCTACTAGCAGGGGCCGAACCCGCATCTATACACGACCAACAAAATACAATTCAAAATAAACCGGGGAAGCATGTTTAATCTTTCTTCTTCCTTGGCCTCCTCCTCGGTGTAGACCCACTGGAGCCACCACTAATCTTCCTCTTCGAGCCTTTTCTCTTCGGCGGTTGGTCTTCAGGCGAGAGCATTATGTCAACATCCTCCTCCGAACTCGAGTGGATAGGAATGCTCCCTGCGGGCGGAGTCGGAGGAATAGGATCAAGTACAGTAGATGGAATGGGCAGGCTGGTAAGGAAAATAATACCGCCAGGAGATACCATTCTGAGCGGAGCTGGTCCTGGTGCAGCCATCCCACGTCCAAAACTACCACCGTGAGCCGCTGCTGCCATTTCAGCATCAATCTGAGCAAACATCTCCTCTTCAGTAACCGCTCGAGCCTTGCCGGGGGCGCCGGCAGTTGGCATTGAAGAACTGGTAGCAGGAGCGCTTCTCCCCATGGCAAACGACAAGTCGACAAGAGGATCGCCGTGACGACGAAAGAGTTTGTCTATCATCTGCTCATCAAACACGAGCGTACTCCCCTGTATATCGTCTAGAGACGCAGCAGTTGTAGTTACAGTGATCGCTTCGGTAACGATGGCCTCTTGTGTCTGATGTGATTCTTGAGTAACAGGAGGCTCGACATGTGCAGCGTCAATCACTGGAAAAAGAATAAGAGAACTGTTAGAACTTAACTAGATCGAAGATTTCGACTTAAGAGAAATATGTGGAACATTCAGAATACCTTCCTCAGTTTGACTCGTAGGCGGCAGAGCGGCATCGGTAACTTGCGTTGCAGCCAGTGACATTTGCGGCTGATCTGGATTATAAGCATGAACAACCTAAGGATCAACCGCAGATGAGGATTCAGGCTGGGTTGACGCAGGAGCTTCATGACTCGCTTCATGGTGATCAACCCCTGAGCCCTCTCCTATCTCAAGATGCTGGGCGCCAAACCTTTCCTTCTCATGCAGAATCATTGTCTCGTGCAGAATCTTCTTTTCATCTTCGTTCAAAATGCGATTCTCGAGCTCAAATTCATCCACGGACTCGCCCTGATGTGCCTCTCTCTCCTCCTCAACCAGTCAGCCCCAAGCATTATAAAGATGTGGTAGGTAATCGTCAAGCCAGGCTAGACCCCTATGCCTCAGCACATTAGCATTGTAAACAACGAGAAGGTCTTCGATGTCAGCCTCTAGCCTGGACTCGGCCAACTTTACCCTCTCCTTAACCTCAGTCTCCACCTTCTGGACCTTAGCCATAGCCGCATCCAGTTCACCCCTGAGCAGAATAGCTTGTTCGCACGCCTCCTGGGCTGCGTTGTTCGCGTCATCTTTTTCCTTGGCCATATCAGCAAGTTTGGATTTAAGTTCATTAAGCTCCTTGACCGCCGCATCCCGCTCGGCGGTGACTTTAGTGTTCCGGTGGCCCATCTCCTCCACCAGGGAAACATGTGTCTGCCCCAACCTCTCCATTTCCGCCTTCGCTTCATCGGCTTTTTTGGTGGCCTCAATCTTCGACTTTCGAGAAGACTCGGCCTCAACAGTCAGCACTTGGATGATCCGGTCCCTTTGAGCGAGATCAGTCTCCAGTTTCTCAAGTGCTTTGGCCTGCTCAAAGGCCACCTTAGAAGCTTTCTCCGCGGCCTTAACCCACTCTCGGTATTGGGTGTAGATGTCGTGGACATAGTCATGCATCGTGCCTTCTACCCCTGATGGAATTCTCTTTAAGTGAGGGGGGAAGACATAGCCGTCGAAGTAGATATTCGGGAAATCCTTCCTCATCTGAGCTAATTTAAGGGCCCCTTCTCCTGTGGGCTCAGCAGGGATCTGCTCTGTAATCATGGAGGCCGTAGTCTCAATTCTCTGAAGATGAGTCTCAAACCTAGAAGCATGAGAAGACGGTCTGTGATGAGGAGGCTCTGGTGGGTTTGAAGTTTGGACAGGGGGTGGAGATGGAAGTCTATGAAGAGGAGAGCGTGATCTAGACCGATGTCTATATTCTCTATCCCTATCACGCCCGTACCTATCCTGGTTAGAGTACTCGCGATCGCGATCTCTATTCGAATCTCTCCTACGGGAGTCATAATAAGAAGAGGCCTTTCGGGCCGAGCGAAGATTACCGAGCATCGATCCCTTTCTAGACATAGTACTTGAAAATGAAAAGCGAAAGAAGAATTAGCGATTTCCTAAGTTGGACGATTTACAGTTATGAATTATGCAGTGTAGTGAAGTGTATGCATGTGCAACCCCCCGACCAACCGGAAATGTCGGCCGCACTTGTAGCAAGCGACCCGCTCAGTTCAAAAGCACTATCAAGCTCCTCCGTCCCGGCGTCGTGTGGAGACGACACAAAATCCGGGATCAGAATATCAGCAAGCCCCGCAAAAGGACTCTCTACTTGCGGGGGAGGAGCCTCCAAAATTCTAATCCCCTGGAAAGGTAAAGACACGACCACAGATTTAAATCTATCAGATTTAGGGCGTTTGTGAGCAGCAGCCTTGCCTTTTCTTCTTCCTCCCGAATCCTGGACATCGGTAGAAGGCCCAGCTGGGAGCTCGGTATCAGTAGGCGTTCTTTCCGGATCAACTTCTTCGGCGATCACGACTACGGGCGCTTTGCGCTTCACCCGTTTCTTCGGGACCACTCTATGTATCCCTTCCAGATGTATGCTCTGTCTCCATTCTATCAGCTTGACAGTCCTCAAATTCCTGTCGGTCATGACCAAGTCTATGTGCCTCTCTTTGCCCGAAAACGCTTGAAGAATCCGAACAAGCTCTCTGAAGTATGCGCCATCGGGATGAGAGATTGCGGCTATAAGAAAGGAAAAGTATGTTAGTTTTGAAGTCAGTTACTAGCATCTCAATGACTCAAGAGAGAAATGGCAACACTTACGTCTATCCAACCACCGCCCAGCAAATCCAGGGGGGCACCGAACGTAGAACCATTCAGTTTTATAATAACTTAGCCTTCCCCAGGAGCCCAGTACAATGTGGCAGTTTCTGACCGCTTCCAGGAAGGTGAAAGAAGGGCTGTCTCCACGGCTCTTGACGTTGAATAAATATCTGATTTCGATCGGCTTCGGCGGTCGAAAGAGGATCTCCATAAACAGGACAAAGGTGTTGTTCAACAAGGCATACCCGTTAGGATGTAGCTGAGATGGAGCTATGCCAAGGAACGATAACATCTCCCTTATATATTCATTGAAGGGAGGAAGTGTCCCCGCTGTGCAAGCGTGACGGTTGAAAGCAGTAAACCCCTCCGGGGGATTATGCGGCCTGTCATTTGGCCCAGGAAGTAGCACGTCGTCAAGCGACAAACCATGCCTTAAGAAAATCCGTCCTAGCATATCTTCAGAGATACCCGACGGCACTGAATCTGGCGGACTACAAATAAACCGAGCACCCGGACGCTCATCCGAAGCTGGCTCTATAACTTTGGCTTCGATAACCGGTATCTCTATGGTCGGAGGAATAGAACTTGGAAGTTCCGGCTGCTGAACACTTGAAGGGTCCATGACTAGCTAGCTTATAAAAAAATCATTGTTAAACTGACAAATAACACTCGTGCATCCCCCAGTGTAAAGTGTGTGAGTGTGTTGTGCGGTGCTACTATATATTATTTGAGAAGATCAATAGGATTGAAGGAAGCGTGTAAGCGACGAGACTTCGGGATTTGGTCGGAAGGACCATCATCGCTGACCGTCACAACCATACCATCCAACTATTGACTATCATTCCAAGTCAAAGTTTGTTCTCATTTTGATAAGTTTCAGTATCATCGACAAGCTTCGATAGGCAATCAGATATGCAGTGAAACAGTTAAGTCTAGTTATGCAAATTCGAAGCTCGTCGGAGGCAATTGTTCAAGTGTGTGAAAAGTTTCAAACTTTTTAACGATCAAATTTGTATCGCTCACGAGAGCCGTGTTCGCATCAATAAGTCATGATCGTCTGCGTATGAGTTAGGCTCGGTCAGAAGGTTGGCATGCAAGTTCGACTCGAACTAAAGGCTGGGGATTTCGAATCGATTAGAGCACCACACTTCGAATCGATTAAAGGCCTCCAGTTCGACTCGCTTCCTAAGACCATCGAGTTCGACTCGATCCCAAGAACACGAAGTTCGACTCGCTCCCAAGACCACACAGTTCGACTCGCTTCCCGAGATCATCGAGTTCGACTCGGTCTCAAGACCACACAGTTCGACTCGCTTCCCAAGATCATCGAGTTCGACTCGGTCCCAAGAACACGAAGTTCGACTCGCTCCCAAGACTCGAACACCATCCTTTTCGACTCTATCCAAGACCATCATTTCGAGTCCATCAGGCGCAACCCTTTCATATCGATCCATGAATTCAAAGCATTCGACTCGATGCGAAGCCCCACCATCGATCGATACGAAGGCCTTCGCCTCATCATCTCGATACCCCTACTCTAGATCGACACGAAGCTGAGGCTAGAGAGCTTTCGATCGGTCACGACTCTGATTGATTTGGTGTTAAGAAGAACCGAGTCACATCGTTCACACGTTGGATTCGCTTAATGGATTATCTAGATCTGTCAGATTAGTTCGAGTAAGTGATGGTATGAATCGGTTCGAAGGCAAAGTTGTTTTCTCCTTTGTTATCTCAAGTCTCAGAGCGATGCGAAAATAAGGCAGGGAAACGAAAAGTAAAAAGTGAAAAAACGGCTAAGTACAAAGTATTTATATGGACTCGAAAGCAAAGGGAAAAACGCTTCGTATCCCGGTGGATTCGAACACGCGTCTCGACTCCCTCTCAAGTGCATCGATACGAAGCTCTCCTTCGTGTCACTTGCCTTCGACTCCGTCCCCGATGCAGCAATACAAGCCATTATTTCGACTCGCTCCTCCATCTCCTGTGCGTTTCGACTCGCTCCACACCGACTCGCTCCACTTTGGCTTGTTCAGTTCGAATCCATCACCAAGTCGAAAAAGCGCATCGCATCCATCGACTCCATCAGATCATGGCCTCTAGAGGCCAACTCCATCGAATCGAAATACTTACTCCGTATCCATAAATTCAATAAAAATAGTCTTTGATGTTTCAATCCTTCACATCGATTCAGGAGAGGATCGTTACGAAGGAACATTCAAAAGCAACCGTCAAGCGTTGTTGCAACGAATTTCACATCGGTTCAGGAGAGGATCGATACGGAATTCAAAAATAAAATAAACTGACAACGACTCGAGAGCGTACAAACGTCAACGAGAGTCAAGTTAACATATATGCATGAATGTCAGACTAATATTCGGTATTCCAGATTTTCAGGAATCAGAAACTCATCCAGTAATGATTACAACAACAAACGGGTAACCACTAGCATACAGCAATCAGTTGCAACAATACACGGTACAATGGTCGACAGTCAACGGTTTACATTATCAAGAAGAACAGTCAAAGGTTACAGCTTTCATCGAAAAGTCGATAACTATTCAGAGTAAAGATGGCATCATTTCAAAGCACATCGTGTTTCCACAAGACGTAGTTTGGGGGGCAGATGTTATCCCGCCTTTTGGCAAGGCCGTGACACCAAGGAATTGACTAGTAACCAACGACGGCCCGTCCTAGAGATCAGTTTTACACAGGCTCATTATGGATATCGACGAATTTTGTCCGAGTCCGGATCGAGCCAAAATTGGTAGGACATGACAAGCTAATCCATGAGAGTCAACGTTCCAAATCTCAAGTCAATCCAAGTTCGTATGCTCAAGTTATGAACGATACAAAATTGGATGAAAACCAATCACCGGTCGACTCGCTTTCTTCGACTCGCTTCGCATCCCTCAGAAATGATTATTTCGACTCGCTCGCATCCCTTAGAGGAGCCCGCTTCGACTCGCTTCGCCTCGAGCCATGCTTCGACTCGCTTCACTTCATGTCCATCACGGAGCCTTCATTCGAACCCCTCAGATAGGTCTCCTTTGACTCGCTTCGCAACCCCCAAGTAAGTCTCCTTCGACTCGCTTCGCAACCACCAAAAAGGCTCCCTTCGACTCGCTCAATCAATGCACAGATTTGACTCAATAAAAATAGCATCAAGGGCAGAGTGAGACTCAAGCGCCACGTCACCGAGTCGAACGGAAGCGAGTCGAACAGAGCGAGTCGAAACAGAAGCGATTCGAACCAAACAGCCACCGAGAATCACATTTCGTATCGATCATATCCCCTAATCTACAAGTCCAAATGCTATGAAATTTTCACAGAAGACTACGTACATGCTAAGGAATGTCCACGCCAAATTTCGACTCCATTGGATGAAATCTTGATCGATACGAAATCTGTTCGTATCGATCACGGATCGGACCGAAACTTCACGGGCTTGGGCGTGCGAGCCTGGTCACGTGTCAGAGAGGGTCTCCCAAGATCTAAGGGAAATATCAGCCTCCTACACCTATAAATAGACCCCCAAAGCCAACGGAAAAGGGGTTCTTCTTCCTCTTTGAGATCTCCAACGCCCGGACTCCGCCAGATCTGAACTCAATTGCTGCTGCTACCAACGAAATTCATTGCTGCAAATCATAATTGCCTGCTATAAGTCATTGAATTCACTTGTAAACACAAAAGAAATATCAATAAAGCAAACTACTTCATAGTGGACGTAGGCAATACGCCGAACCACTCTAAATTCTTGTGTCTCCTTGCACTTTAATTATTCTCATTTCTGAAATTTGGAGTTTTTGTTAGATAATTTCTCTTTTTCCATTTAATTTCTTCACTTTATCTCTTCAAAGACTTCCGAAGAGTGTTGTGCCCAATTTTGGTACAAATAGTACTGAATTTTGTGACAGTGGATGTATATTCCACTTACAATGCCATTTTGGGTTGATGGACCCTTGTTGACTTTAGGATTTCTCTCTCTCCATGGCTTTTTATCATGGAATTTCAAATAGATGGTGGAGTCGGAGTAATCCAAGGGGACCAAAGCACCAGAAGGGAATGCTACATTGTAGAATTGTGGGAAGTAAGATGTAGAGAAAAGGGGAAGAATGTAGAGAAGATTCTGCATCAAAACCCAAAATGCAAGAAATTGTCGTTCGAAGTTTAATGTGGGTCCACTAGCAACCAGTATAAAGCTAAGGACCCATAGAAATAGTTTAAAGATGCTAGGGAAGGACTGGTGGAGCTTATGGATGAGATACAAGTGGATGAGGATGATCCAACAAGATTGGATCTTAACTCGACCTAAGTATGAAGAAGGAACTAACTAGGTTTTAAGAGTGAACCAAGACGCTTTCGCATGGACATGTATGGGCTTTCACTTGGAGTTGCGTGCCATGCACTGAATGTTAGTCCAACGTTCATTCCCATATAGAAGAAAAAACGTAGTATAGAATAGAGAGATCTGCTACATTGAGAAAGGAAGTGGATAATTTTTGGCTAATAACTTCATCCGAGAAGGTAGAAAACCCCGTCATGCATAAGAAGGCTAATGGAAAGCGGCAAACATGTATTGATTATTCATATCTAAAAAAACATGCCTATAGGACTGCATTTCGCTTCTGTGGATCGACTAACTCATTGATGGAAATGCCGAACATAACTACAATCATTTCAGATGCATATTCCAGCTATAATTGCGATGCATGTCCCCTATCAAGAGCATACGAGATTTATAGAAGACCTGGGACCGTATTGCTACAAAGTGATGTCGTTCATTTGAAGAATACTAGAGCTACTTACCAGCATCTGGTTAATAAGATGTTTTGTAACAAATCGAATGAACAATGGAATTCTATTTGGATGAAATGCTAGTAAAGTCAAGGAGGACGATGGACCATATAGGCAATTTATAAAAAATGTTCAATGCGCTTGTAAAGTGCGAAATGAGATTGAATCCATTGAAAGGTTCTTCTAGAGTCGCATTTGGAAAGTTTTTAGGATTCACCGTGAACTCCAAAGGCATTGAAGCTAACCCAGAGTAGATTGAGACATTAAGACATATTACAACCCCATAGATTAGTATAAATTGTAGAGCTTGAATAGAAAGTTTGTCGCTTTGAGTAGGTTCATCTTGAAAGTAACCGACAAGTGTTATAACATTATTTAATGCCTTTAAGAAGGAAAAGTGGAAGTTCTGATGGATGGATGAACGTTAAACTACCTTTCAACAACTATTGGAACATCTCTGAAACCACCGATCCTACCAAATGCTTTGGAAAAAGAAGATATGTACATCTACCTAACGGTATTGACTCAATCATTGAGTGCAACATTGGTGCATGAGGAAGGAAAGATCCAAAAGCCGGTATATTATATAAATAAATAGTTCACAGGCATTGAAAAGAATTAACCTAAATTGGATAAGCTAGCCTATTGTTTATTGATAGCATCAAGGAAGTTGCAGCCATACTTCCAAGCTTATCCAATAAGAACATTGACCGATCGTCCTCTTAGACAAGCATTGCATCACCTTAAAATTTTGGGACGATTATTAAAATGGAAAATTGAGATGAGTCAATATGAAATCACATATCATCCCAGAAAGACGACTCGTGGACAGGCTTTGGCGGACTTTATTGTTGAATTTACTATCTGGGATGACGAAACAGAAGAGGAGATGGTCGAGCTTTCTAAATGGAAGTTGTATATGGATGGAGCATCCAATGACCATGATTTTAGAGCAGGAACAGACTTGGTAACATAAATGCCGAAGGATAAGTTATGCATTGAAACTTGAGTTATGTGCTATAGATAATGAAGCAGAGTACAAGGTGTTAATTAGAAGGTTCAAGATAGCAAAGGAGGTAGGAGTGTGGATACTACACATCTTTAGTGACTCCCAACTGGTGGTTTGTCGCATAAAGAAGGAATTTCAGGCTAAGGGTGCACAACTTTCCCCTTAACTATCGAACGTGGCGCTTGACTATCAAGCATTAGACGCTAACGCGCATCACCAGTAAGGAAAATTCAAATATAGACTCATTAGTTAAATGGGTAAGCTCTGAAGATGTGCAACTATTGGGAATCATTTCAGTAGATGTGTTAAAGTCTCCAAGGATTGACGAAATGGACATTGACTATATCTTGGAGGTTGCGGAGAAAGAGTCCTGGATGACTCCATTCAAAGAATATATGAGCAAGGGAACTATTAAGCTCATAATTTGGCCTAACTTTAAAGCTTTAGAATGAGAATGAATGTTACTTGTGCAAGGGGAGTTTCTCTAGGATAAATATACAAATACAAGGTAGAAAAGTCCTTAGTCATAATTTGGAAATTTTGGTTTGACCTAAATGGTTATTAAAGTCCCAAATCAAGCTCTTTATTCAGGTCTTTGTTACAAATGAGAAACAAGAAATAAGAGAATTCCAAAATCTCCCCTTTTTAAGTAGGGTGTATATTCTTATTTAGAATAAAATTACATCATTAGATCCTTGATATTTGGTGAATGTCATCGTTTGACGATTGCGATCATCTCTGTTGACTAATGACTTGGCATGCGGTCGAGATGACACATGGTAGAAAAAATCTTCTTCCTTTCCTTGTTTTTATGTGCATAACAGGATCGATAAATTGTTGACATGGGGATGATTCCAATATTTTTATGATTTTGATAGCGCTTTTTTAGAGATTCAATAGCATTTTTGTCAAAGGTTTGATGGTGTTTGATCCCACCTTTTTAGTTTTGAAGAGACAACCATACATTTCAATATATGTTGTACAAGTTGATTTTTCAAGAATAATATTCTATAAAGGCCAGGGGAACTACTAAGGCAGATTGCTCGATGATTAAAGATCAAGTAAAGTAGTCATCATGTTTTTTAAGTCTTGGAAATACTTGTAAAGTTTCCATTGATGATGACACACATACAATTCTTTTTATACAAAATTACTTTGGAAAGTTTAAAGAAAAATACACATACATTTCACCTAGAAACTTTTTCAAAGTATATCTTAGTTTCTATAGGGAGTCGAACGTTTAACTGAAAATTTCAGACGTTTAAATAAAGGCAATTTTAAATTATTCCTAATTCGGTAAGAAACAGATGCCCTAAACAAATTTTCAAATGTCTAAATAAAATGTAAACATCTAAATTTTTTTTGGACGTCTAAAACATCTTGTTTTATACTCTTTTAAATCTCAGGTATTTAGACGTCTAAAAAAATCAAACAGACTTCCGATTATCAATTCAGACATCTAAATGACTCTTTCAAATGTTTGAATAAGGTTAAATTTTAATTGTTTCGTTCTGTTTAAAGTCTGTAGAGATTCAGACGTCTGGACTCTGAATTAAAAAAATCTGAATTCCTGTAAGGGCTACCTTTTTCTTTGAACAGAAACTTCTTTTTAAACGGTTATCTTCTTCTACAAATAGTTGCAACTATTCTAATTGTTGTAACTTTTCAAATAAAACCTTTCAAACATAACAAATAGGTATTATTATTAAACTTTTTATTTGACTTTGCAAACCTTGATTCTTTCTTACTTTTCTCTATATTTTCTACATTTCCAAAAGTATCAAAACCATCTCTTACTTCCTAAAATATGCACGTTCAATTCACAATCATCAAAGAAGATTCAAGGAAGGATGTGACAAAAGTGACTTGTCGGTGTTATTAAAGAACATAACAAGTCCAAGATAAGATTTATTTATTTTAGTGAAGTCCAGTTGGAGATTTTCAAGCAAGGTGTTGAAGTTTTGTTCGGCTGCTCATATGGTCTTGTAGAAACATATTCCTCTTGGTAAAGTGAAGGTTGTTTAGTGAATACCAGAAGGAGTCTAGAACTGGACATAGGATGAGAAGTCTGAACCAGTATAAAAATCGATGGTGCAATCTTTTTATTTACTACTTTTGATTTACTTACTTGCTTGCTTATATATTTAGTTTAAAGTGTAATATATTATTAAATCATTAGGCACTTTTTGGTAATATGTTTAAACGTTCGACAGCTTCTTGCTTTAGACTTTTGATAACCTCTACTTTAGATCGACGATAGATACTTCTTTAGATTCATGATAGACTTTAATTTAGACCTTTGATAGCTTTCACTTTAAGTCTTCGATGCACACTTTCGATAGCTTTAGATCTTCGATAGCCTCTTCTTTAGACTTTCAATAGCCTTTCTCCTTAGATCTACAATAGTCTCAACTTTAGATCTTTGGTGGCACTTCCTTTAGATTGAGGATAGCTTACTTTAGATCCTCGATAGCACTTATCTTAGATTTTCTATAGCCTTTACTTTAGACTTGTAGTATGCTATTCACTCGATTTCTGGTCAATAATAGGGTTATATAGAAAAGATGGCCGAGTGGTTGAAGGCATAGCACTGGAACTGCTATGTAGGTTTTTTGTTTACCAACGGGATAGCCTTCACTTAAGACTTATGATGGCCAATACTTTAGATTTATGATAGCCTTCATTTTAGACTCATGATAGTCTTTACTTTAGACTTGCGATAGCCTTTACTTTTGTAGCACTTTCTTCAAGCTTCTGATAGCTCTCATCTTAGATCTTAAAGAGCCTCTTATACCTTTGGTAGCTTGTCTTTGAGACTTTCATAACTTTATTGCCTTTATTATGCTTTCTTACTTTGGCCATATTATTGTTCTTCCTTTTTATGCAAAAATTGGGTACAATATCATTCCTTCAAAGAGTTTGACTTATGCTTTAGCTTAAGGAAACTCTTTACTTCTTTTTCTTATTTTGATTTTCTCTAAATTTGCTCTTTAGCCACACCTTATTTCCTTCTTCAGGGCTACTCTTTTTTTAACTAGAATCCCTATCATTCCTACAAATTCACAAAATAAATTAACGCAAAACTTACTTTTAGATGAAAGTTATGTTCCCAATATACAACTCTCGTTTTCCTCTGATCACGATTGTTTTGGTCTTAGTGTTAACATTTTTTAATATGTTCTCTCCCAAAGTGGCCACTTATGTATAAATAATCCATAAACTTTTGATATGTTGACCCAACTCTTGAGCATTTACTTGGATAACGTGATGAATCCCTTATTAGTAAATCATTTTTATCCAATGCTATTTTGATCAGCCTTTAGCTATATAATTTTCATGTTCTATTGATTTCTCTAATTGCTTGTGGTCCATACTCTTTTTTTATTGATAGTTGCTTCGACCAAGTGCAAGTAGTGGGTCCAAAGGCTGTTTGGACCATTCTTAGTATCCTCCGCTGGACATTCAAATGGTTTCCTTAGAACTAATATTTAGGGCTACCTTACTTTGTTAGGTGTCATAGAATTTGGTCCTTGGCTATTAACACTGATGGGTGCAAGGTGCGCCTTTGCTCAAAAAACCTTACCGACTACGTCGGGTCGAAAGTTTTATTAAGCATAATGCATCTTGAACCAAGGACTGCCTTATTATTTATACTCACCGAGGGCATGAGTGGATTTTTCTTTAGTAAGATTCTTAGTTGTTAAACCAAGGAAAAGGTTTTTCAAAACTGATTTTCTAGAAATTTTGTTTTGAAAATTGGATTTGCAAATTTTCTTTCGACCTGGCCTCCAATTAGAACACCGAGGAAAGTTTTATCGTTCTCTTTAGAAATCGACTTTCATAAATTGACTTTTACACAAATTCTTTCTTGAAAAATGGTTTCTCGAAGATCTTTCCCTTAGGTCAGAACATTTTTTTTACCTTGAAATTCCATTTTGTAGTCAAACTCAAAACCAACTCTTATTTTTGTCCCTTGTGGCTAAATTTGCTTTGAATTGTGAACACAATTTTTTAGCCGTTGGATTTATTATACATCATTTCTTCTTTCATATTCGTCCAACACCATAAAGTATGGTCTCGATTGTTTGACATTTCACATTTTAGCTATGATGTTTCCATTTAGTATGCTTAGTCGATAAGCTCTTGGTGGTATAACTTCATGAATGATCAAGGGACCTTCCCAATTTGGTCCTAAAGGTCCATCCACTATGTTTTGTGTTTTTCATTACTCTTTTTATTACTAGACCTCCCTTTTGGAATGCTCTTCCTTTTACTCTTAAGTTATAGTATTTTGAGGTCCTTTGTTAGTTTTATGTCGTTCGCAAGGCAGGCTCATTTATTAACTCTGTGATTAGGTTTAAGGATACTTTTTTAGTTCTTGATTAGGTCCATTCACGTATGCAATTCTTGGATCGGATGGAATTTCAACTTCAACTAGCAACAAGGCCTCAAATCCATACGTCAAAGAAAATGGTGTATGTTTGGCTAACATTTTGGTTAAAGTTATATATGACCATAAGATGAAGGGAAGTACTTCTACCCAATGTTCTTTGGCTCAATTCAACCACTTTTTGAGGGTATTCTTAATGGTTTTTATTCATCTTCTACTACCCCATTGGCCTTATGTGAGCTGCTAAAGAGAAATTCTTTATTATCTCATCTTCTTCACAAAATTGGGCGAATTCTCCACTTTCGAATTATGTTCCATTATTTGAACAAATTTTGTTTAGCAGACCAAATCAAGATAATATTTTTTATGACAAACTTTTTAACAACCCACATTTTAACGATGGTATTTAAATAATTAATTTAAATATTAAGTCGTTAATTAATGAAATGCCCATTATACTCTTTTCTTTAGAGACGGATGAATTGGGACTCTAAGCACTCGTAGTTGAGACCATAATTATGTCACAAGAAGAATGAGTATAAACTTGGATATTTTTGGAGTCGATTAGTTTTTGAAATGGATAGTTTTTTTAATGAAATGTATTTGGGGCTAGGGCCTATTAGCTTACTTATAAGTGGCTAATCTCTTCATTCACTTTTCATTTTACATTACATTTCATTTCCTTCTTCTAATCACTTTCATAATTATTTCCTTTAACCTAACTCTAGATCCACTAATTCAAGCTCAAATCAATTCCAATAAATCCCAATAAAATCACTATAATTCCTCTTATCTAATTCCCCCCTGACCCATCAAGGAATAAGCTTGAATCGAAGTTTGGAGCTTCATCCGAGATTTCAAGAGATCTTAGAAGTGAGTTTTGGTGATTAAAGCTTGTTTTGATGATTTTACCGGGGGAAGATTCTCTAACTATATTTACTTGTTAATCCTCATTATTTCATTTATTTATGATTATGGAATCATATGAAATGATTTGGAGAATGGTTGGATATATTTAGGCTTATGTTTATGCTATAAATATGATTATATTAACTTATTATTTGTTTAAGGCCTTAATTACTATTTTTTTGAAATAGTTAGTGAGCAAAGAAATGGATTTTTGGTTAATTGGATGACTATACGTATGTTGTAATGGACAAAAGACTAATTAGATGACGTGACTGTACATGTCGTTAGTTAGTAATAACAAAACTAATTGAAATTGTTTTAGAAAACTTAGTAAGCTAATTAAGTGAATTTTCAACTCTATACTTATTATTAAAGTGATTAGAGGGTTAATGAAGCTTAATTGTACTTATAAATATTATTTAAAGTAAAGAAAAAATCGTTATAACTGAATGGTTTATTTATAAATATTATTTATTTAAAGGAATAATTTTATTTGTAAAAGATGTATTTTTATAAAATGCTATGACATTTTATAAATAGTCAAAATGAAGTATTTTATAAAGGAGAATGATATTTTATAAAATAATATGAAGAAGATATTTTATAAAATAGTTACGAGAAGAATACTTGATTTTAAGTAAAGAAATTTTGTATTATAAAGGCTTAAAATGATTAATATGCCAGTAATACATTTTATAAAATTGTAGTAAGATTTTATAAAATGGTATGGAAATATATTGGACTTTTATTGAAAAGGTTTAGCAAATAAAAGTAAGATTGGATTAAGTACTAAAGGAATTACGTGTTTAAATATACGTGTATGTATATGTATATGGGTACGTATACGTATACGTGTATTTGGAGATATATAAAATCAAAACAATTTGCATATTGTAATTAGAATTATTGTGTATGTTTGTTTGAATATATGTGTGTATTTGTAAGAATATATATATATATACACACACACACACACATGTATACACACACATACATATATATTTACATATGGATGTGTTTAAATGCATTTATGTGCAAGAGCATTGCATGCATCTCACATAGTCATAGCGACCATCGTGTGCGCTAAGTTGCGTGAGAGAATATCGGATCGAGTAATCACTTTGATGACGTCTGAAACTTGATTTGTGTACTAAAGTGTGTTTGTGTACGTGTGTGTAAATGTGCACAAATGAGTGTATTAGCGTGTGTAGGCATCACATGAGACAAGATACGTCTTGGCATGATTTGATGGAATTGGGTCGCTAGAATCGCCGTTGAACTCTACGTGTGCAAAGACTGAATTTTGTATCAAAATCAATTTCGAACATATAAGGAACCACTTCCAAAACATTAACCAATGAATCACATAGGATGTTCGATGTGGTGAAGGCAGGCTTAAGAAGCTAGGAGGCACATCGGGTGAAGTAGCGGAGGAAACGGTGCATGATACAGTGACTATTGTGGATGGATGGCACTTGCCTCAGGCTTACTTCCTGGGATAGGCTACCACCGCTCCACCAGTGATGCACGGACCTGGGCAGTAAGCCCAGGCCAGGTGCAAATTAATAGGGGTTTTCCCCATGGATCTGGATGAAAATTGACATGAGACTTCGCCAGGACTTCGGGGAAGCTTTGGGTTACTTGAGAAATTGGAATGCAAGGCAAGCCTAGGGATTCAGATGTAAAAATAAGAGGTGCATATGTGGTCGGCAACAATCACTAAGGTGTTTAGGTAAGCGGTTGAGAAAGCGATCGAGGTAAGGGATGCAGGGTATGGACTGTTCCTATACAAGAATTGTAGAAGATCAAGATAGCGATTGAGAGCCAATTGGACATGAGATTGGGTTCACGGTCATGTATAATGAGCGTGTACGATTGAAGGGAGTACAGAACGGCAAGGAGTCGATTCCAGACTTAGGTAGATGTGCGAGCATGTGATGACAACAATCGGTACAAGATTGAGCAGACATGTAGATAGATGGTCAGCATAGATTCCATGGTTTGAAGCGATGTTTGCTTGAGATATCCATTAAGGTCAAAGTAAGTACATAGTGAGAGGGTCATGGCGTAGGCGACTAGATTCGGGTCGTAGTGCAGTTCCGGTGCTGCGCATCAATTTGTACATTATTTTATGGTTTAGGACCAAGCCTTTGGGAGGGTCCATAGCAATGCTTAAGGCGTACTTGTACCCAGTAGTGGTAGTGTAGATATAGACCTAGGGAGCAATGCACTGGTAGGGGTTTTCATTATTGCCAGGAGAGCGGTCTCAATCAGTACAGGGGTGCCTGTGCAACAAAGTGGTCGCATGAGGATGCTCAGTTCTGTTGGTAGACTCTCAAAGGTAAGATTGTATAAATTCAAAGATCACATAAGGTGTAGTTGCTCTATTTATATTTCATTCAGTACGGGACGATAGTGGATAGCCTCTATTTGACACGTCGTTATGTTGTGTGTAGCGTGATAGTCTTATATTATGACACTTTTATTACCCTTTTACTTATATATTAGGTACTTTCATCATAGTATATTGCTAAGTGGAAGTCACGTTATATTAGTTATGCTGACTCCTTGTGTAACGACCCAGAATTTTGGACCATTCGCATCCATTATAAGTGTATAGGTAGACACTCATGCCGGAGTTGAATTGCTCAAAATACCGCGTTGTTAATTTAAATTGGCAAAACTGAACATATACAGTAAATAAATAATCACAGATCACAGACACAGAGTAATAAATGCAGCGGAAATAAAAGAGATAGTAGTTCATGAAGCTACTATATGAATATATAAAATACATCAGAGTTTACAACAGAAGAGTAATACGATACATCAGATACAAATCAGAATACATCACTGGAATCATCGAATACTGAAAGCAGAATAGATGGCTGGATCTTCAAGCAAAGCTCCAACTCCAAAGGTGAGTCTCGAAAGCTGAACTACTCAGTCTGACCCGAGCGTAAGGAAAAACAAAACACTCGAGTCAGGATTAACATTCTTATATTAATAAATCCAACTCAAGTGAAATAGCAATTGGAATACAAGTAACTCAAAGGATGTTTGGAATAACCATCCTTTAAGGATCCGTTAAACTATCTACTATGTAGTAATGTACGCTAAGTAGATAATGTCTATCAGTAATATAAAGATATCAAAATAGCGTTAAGTCATGGCCCATTCCACCCTTAACACATTTTTATTCCCAAAAGCATATACAAGACCGTAGTTTCCCCAAAACCGGAAGTCACCAGAGGGCAATCCATATACTAAAGGTACAAATCAAAATCGTAGTGGTCGCGCATAAATGGAATACAAGTATGACAAGGCACATGAGGCTATACCCAAGGTAGTGATACTACCGTTCGCCTGATCCGGACTGGTGAGAACGCAACGCCCGCAACACCGTGAAACAACACTCCCAATATCAAGGGTGCACCAATCGACAACAAGTATAAGTAGTTCGAAGAAGTGTGTCCACTTGAGGTATCAATCCTCCATTGGCCCGGCACAGCTCCTGTTTTAGTCATTTCCAATTTGACACAAGTGTCAAGGCTATCCATTATCGTTCTCTTTCTTCAGTCAACACGTACATCATTCCAACCACTTCATTCTGGATCATCACTCCGCGTATAGTTATTAAAGTGGTTTTCGGTTTAGATAGAGAGTATATCCATAACCAAATTCCGGTCTCTTTAATAACTTTCGTAATTATTACACCGATTGGTCGTTTGTTTATTTCAAAACCAAATCAATTTCAATTTCAAATAGAATTCGTAAATCAACATTTCATTTGTCTTTCAAAACCAATTTCCAATAATTTACGTTTCAAAACTTCCAAATCATAATTTCAAAATCCTAAAATTCAATTTCAATTTCGATTTAAACAATCCAAATATCGATTCAAGTTCGCAAATAAGTTTCCTTCCAAATCATTTGAATTAACTTAATTTAACATTCGAATCAATTTAAACTTATTTATCAATTTCATTCAATATTCGTTAAGTTACTTTATCATTCAAAACAATTTCTATTAAATTTCCAATTCATTAAACCCATTATTTAAATTCAACTTCATTAAATCAAAACTTACAATTTTGAATTAAATTAAATTCATCAAATCGAATTCTTTAAACTTCAAGTCTTACATTAATTTCAATAAATTGCATTTTATTTCTTGTTAAGAAATTCAATTTCAGTTATTTACTTACTTAAATAAATTTCCAAAACTTAATAAATAAAGAAACCCAATTTCATTTATTAATAAAGTTCAAATTTCACTTATTCAAAAGTCCAATTTCTCTTATCAAAGAATTCAATTTCTATTCAATTATCAAATGATTCAATCTTATTCAATTATTAAATAATTCAAAACTTAATTATTAAATAATTTCAAAATTTAATAATTTCAAACTTAATTATAATTTCAAACTTAATTCAATCATTTCTCAAATTAAACAACCTTCTTTCATCAATTTCTTTATTAATATTTCATTTCAGATTATTAAATATTCACGTTTAAATTTCATTAAATTCAATTTCCAACTTCGTTTCAAAACCATATTATTTATTCAAATAAAATCTTCATTTTATTTGTAAATCAAATTATTGACCAATCGGGTTTTATTTAATTTCCTATCCTAGGTAAAATTCAATTTTGGGTATTTATCATTTCAACCCGATTCCAATTCAATTCAAAATCAAAGCATATTAAAGGGAACTTGCAGTGTGATAACTGAGATGGTGTCAAAGTAAATAAACAAGCAATAACAACAACCAATATCAATCCAATAATCAATTCAAATAATCCCGAAATAACCGTATTAATTCGCATTGTTATTTGTACGAATTAATATAATTATTTCTAGAATCTACACTATCATTTCATGTAGATTAAAGATTATTACATTACGGTTTCACTTGTCATCTATTACAATTTCATCCATCATCAATTTAACAACATACATTCAGTGGTGAAATTAAACAAATCCTACGTGTCAATAAATTCAACAGTTAAAGGGGTCACATTATACAAGTATCAGTTAATCAAATTTAACATTTAATTATCCTATATCAAGTTCAATTTCATACTGTTTATCATTTTAACATTAACAATTTAACGTCCAATTAAACATCAACAATCAATCAATTAACAATCAAACTGGATTATCATTGCATAAATAATTAACAGATAATGGTGTCAGATGTCACAGGTGAACTGATACAGGCAATAGCATATATAACAGTGTAATTAACTAACAACAGCATTTCAATTGTCGTTCCAATTGAAATCAAATTTAATAAATAAAAGAACGTTAATCGTGAGTGATTGCTCACCTTTCGAGGCTAGAGGAGATAAGAGAATGAGATGGGATACGAACCCAAGCACGAATTCCAAAGCGAAACAAGATTGGCACAAATCGACGAACGAAGCTGATAAATAGAAATAGGCGAAATCAAATCAGAACAGGGTCAATGTAGATAGATGGTATGAGTGAATTTATATATGATACTATGTATACTTATAATATCATATTCTGAATCCAAACGCATATTAAATCAAATATATATATGTACTTTATATGTTCCAAAATCATTGTTCTTAAACTCAACTATTGATCACACGATCTGTATAAATCAACATATATTCATGGTATATGTAAACTAGACCATATTTAAATATAACTAACAGATTATAACTGTACATATACCTATATTCTAAGTAACCAACACCCTATACAACTCAGGTGACCCATACCTATATACACTTTTAATTTACTTTATCAGTACATACTTATAAACCAGTTATAAAATCAATTCATTATAATTGACAGAGTCCAACACCACTGGCTTATATATATAATAACAAAATACTCACTCCACAAATATCTATTTGATATACATGCACAACAGCTAATATACTACAACAAAGCTTTATATCTATCAAACATAGTTTTAAACTATCACCTATATATTGACCATATCTGTACTTACGTGGCTTTTGTGTTTGATATTTTTTTTTTTAGAAGGCCAAGGCGAGATGGACGTTCATATGTATGGTTAACATATACCTAGATATAATTACATAACCAAAATATTATCCAAAACTCATATGCAAAATATGTATAAATGAACAGACTGCTTTAAACTTTCACAAACCTTTAACAATAGAATTTGTAAATAAAATATATAACAGCAGCCACTTTGGATGAGCCGAAGTTTCCTTTTTATGTAAACTCATATATATATTCTTAAATGAACTCTAGTATAACACATATATAAAGCAAACAGTACAAACTAAAACTTTGTATACTAAGGTGTAAGCATATTATGCAATATATAATATAAGTATAGACTTACTCAAAGAGAAAAAAAAAGAAGGGATGCCGTAGAGAAAATGAGGTGACGAGGTTGCGCGAGCTCCGGGAAAAGCAGAAGGACAGGAAGGGTCGCTGAGTTGGCCTTGTTATTGAGGTGGTCACGCGGAGGAGCGTGGGTGGCGCGGGGAAAAATGGGCGGAAAGAGGGGCGGAGGAACTGTGGGCTGCGGCCGGAGAAGGGAAGAGCGGCGTGGCGGATGAGGCGGCTGTGCTTGGCGTAGGCTAGGGAGAAGGCCCAGGCGGCCGGGGCTGGAAGCGGCTGCTATAGGTGGCGTTCGGTGATGGAAGTGGTGGGACGGCCTAGGCGTTTGGGCGGAGATGAGGTAGTGCGGATGTAGGAGGCAGCGGTCGGAAGGGCGTGCTAGCAGTTGTCACTGGTGTTGGCAAGGCGGATAATGGTGGTCGAACAATAAATGGAAGAAGAAAAAATATTTAGAGGAAAAGAATGGAAGAAGAAGAACATATTACTTTGTGCAACGTTATATTTAAATGAACAGTTTCAATACTACAGACCCAAAAGAAAGAACACCAACCATCATAAAATGAATATAACGATGGGAATTACAAAAGTCAAGAGTTTCAGAAAATATTTATTACAAACAGCTGTTTACTTTCTTTTTTCCCAACCGCTGTAGAATTTGAATGGTCATACGAATTTAAAGTTAGAACGGTACCGATATGGTAGGCGTTACGCAAATTGCAACGTACAACGGAACTCTGAATTTGACAATCGAACATACCGTAGAGATTAGCACGACGAGACGGTCAAAACGATATATAGATATCAGTGGTACGGTCATCCGATAAAAATCGATATCGGTACTAGAATACTGTTATTTTGCAGAAAATAAGAACGACGGAGCCAAAGATGTCCGAATTTGGAAAAACGACAAACTGACATCTTGCTTAGAAGATGGTTTAGAATTTTTCTATGTAAAAATATTTAGGTTTCGAAAATATTTTATTTTCATTACTTTTTTACTGATTGAATTGAAGTGAATTTACGCGCGAAATAAACTTTCATATTTTCGGACGAAAATTTACCAGTTGCTATGTTTAACTAGACGCATTCCAAATATTTAAATTTTTATTCAAAATTTTATCGTTTAAAATTTCACAAAATTTCAACTAATTACGTTCTTAAAACAGTTGAAATTTACGGGTCGTTACACTCTCCCCCACTCAAAACTTTTCGTCCCCGAAAAGGAACGAGGTAGGAGAATAGAAACAACCAGAAAGAAAAAGATTTGAAATACAAAATAACAATTAATTTAAACCGTATAAATTCAAATTTAAAATAATTGATATTCAATAATTGATTTAATCCATTTGATTTCACTAAAATAAACCTCAACTATTTCTAAATTCATTATCTTATTATCCCATTATCTTAAATTTACAATTTCTAAAACCCTAAACTTGAATAGTCATTTATTACAATCATATTTAATTCAACAAATTAAATTTTCTTTATTCCAAATTATTATTAAATTCGTTCCACTTAATATATCTTATAACATATATTTAACCAATATAAATTAATTTAAAACATAAAAGTTTCGATTTAAATTAATTTATATTTACTAATTTCTTTTAAATTCAAGGTATTTTCATATGTTGATCAAATTTCAATTTATTAATTCTTTCAAACAAATTTATTAATTCTTTCAAAACAAATTTATTAATTCTTTCAAAACAAATTTATTAATTCTTTCAAAACAAATTTATTTCATTATTAACTAAGTTTACTTATTATCCTATCTAACTCTATTAACATCTTTATAATCAAAATTTAGTGTATAACATTTATTATAAACACTCAAATTTTATTTATAAATTCAATTTATCTTATATATTATCCAATTACATATTCAACTTCTGAACGATTTAGGTAAGTTGTATTAGAATGCAGTTGAACAATATACAAATAAAATTTTCCCAATTCAGTTATTCAAGTTTAAATATTTATCCCAAATTTTTGGTTTTATTTATAATTAAAATCATCCTTTAACCAAATTTAAGAATTAGATTTTCGATTAACTTTAAACAATTTAGAGATATGTATAATATATTTATATCAAATCAAATTAAAATGTTAAAATAAGATACTTATATATATATATATCAAATTATACTGAAGAAATTCAAATTAAAATATTTTTCAAAACAAAGCCGTAGCAAAACTACATACTAGTATCTCCACTTCGAAACTCGAAAATGAACGTCGATGATGCGACCGCCATCACCGAAATTATTTTCCAGCGACAAAGAGAAGAGCACTGATTTCAACATTTTAAAATTCTTTGGAAACGATTTCTATTCGAAAATACTTTCAATAATATATACTTAAAAATTTTAAAAACCAAAGTTCAAAATCACCGGAAACTAGTAAATTCTCAAATTTCTGAATTAAATTCATTTCAAATTCCAAATCAATTTATAAACCGTATTTATAAATTTATTTAGAACAATAAATGATAATCAAATATTATCATTTCAACAACAATTTAATTAACTTATTAAATTCCAGAAAATTTTAACTTATATTTTTACAATATAATCAACAAATTTATTTCATTTACCAAATTTGAAAATAATATTGTGTCAGTTTGCTCTGTTCAAGTGTTTTGGAAATCCTATCGATAGCGTTGATCAGACGAATCGATCGGAAACCCAAATCAACATCAACAACTCAACAACACAATATATAAAACATTTTTATATAAATTTACAAATACACTTCTTTGCTCGACGATACAGGGATGAATTTTCAAAATAAGGATAGGGTTTCAAATTTTATGGACTCAAGTTAAAGAGAATTCTGATTTAAATACAAGTTCGAAAGAAAAGATAAGATGATTCAATTAACAGAATCGGGTTGGATAAGCTTATTTAATTCACGGGCAATCTTAACCGGATCGTCCGTAACTTCAAGAATAAGACCGATGCTGAATTCCGAGGTAAATCAACACTCGATCTCACGAGATGGAATTCAGGTATAGCAGGGAATAGACAGCATCGTAAACCGAGGATACAGGAATCTCCGGTAAATCAATGCCTATTATAAAGGAGTTTACTCCTTTACGAATCGTTCTAAGATTGGCGAGACCGCCGATCTATTATAGATAACATTCAGAATGGAGTTATGGGGTGCTCCATGATTGAAAGAAGATGAATAGTGAAGGACACGAATGAATTTCGGAACCGAGGGGAACGTTCCAAAATTCAAAGAAATTGAGTCAAGGGAAGAGATTGAAACTCGAATGAGAGTGATTCTGTAAATACATTTACCCTATATGTTAAGTTTTGCCTAGAGCTACCAAAGCTCTGATACCAACTGTAACGACCCAGAATTTTGGACCATTCGCATCCATTATAAGTGTATAGGTAGACACTCATGCCGGAGTTGAATTGCTCAAAATACCGCGTTGTTAATTTAAATTGGCAAAACTGAACATATACAGTAAATAAATAATCACAGATCACAGACACAGAGTAATAAATGCAGCGGAAATAAAAGAGATAGTAGTTCATGAAGCTACTATATGAATATATAAAATACATCAGAGTTTACAACAGAAGAGTAATACGATACATCAGATACAAATCAGAATACATCACTGGAATCATCGAATACTGAAAGCAGAATAGATGGCTGGATCTTCAAGCAAAGCTCCAACTCCAAAGGTGAGTCTCGAAAGCTGAACTACTCAGTCTGACCCGAGCGTAAGGAAAAACAAAACACTCGAGTCAGGATTAACATTCTTATATTAATAAATCCAACTCAAGTGAAATAGCAATTGGAATACAAGTAACTCAAAGGATGTTTGGAATAACCATCCTTTAAGGATCCGTTAAACTATCTACTATGTAGTAATGTACGCTAAGTAGATAATGTCTATCAGTAATATAAAGATATCAAAATAGCGTTAAGTCATGGCCCATTCCACCCTTAACACATTTTTATTCCCAAAAGCATATACAAGACCATAGTTTCCCCAAAACCGGAAGTCACCAGAGGGCAATCCATATACTAAAGGTACAAATCAAAATCGTAGTGGTCGCGCATAAATGGAATACAAGTATGACAAGGCACATGAGGCTATACCCAAGGTAGTGATACTACCGTTCGTCTGATCCGGACTGGTGAGAACGCAACGCCGCAACGCCCGCAACACCGTGAAACAACACTCCCAATATCAAGGGTGCACCAATCGACAACAAGTATAAGTAGTTCGAAGAAGTGTGTCCACTTGAGGTATCAATCCTCCATTGGCCCGGCACAGCTCCTGTTTTAGTCATTTCCAATTTGACACAAGTGTCAAGGCTATCCATTATCGTTCTCTTTCTTCAGTCAACACGTACATCATTCCAACCACTTCATTCTGGATCATCACTCCGCGTATAGTTATTAAAGTGGTTTTCGGTTTAGATAGAGAGTATATCCATAACCGAATTCCGGTCTCTTTAATAACTTTCGTAATTATTACACCGATTGGTCATTTGTTTATTTCAAAACCAAATCAATTTCAATTTCAAATAGAATTCGTAAATCAACATTTCATTTGTCTTTCAAAACCAATTTCCAATAATTTACGTTTCAAAACTTCCAAATCATAATTTCAAAATCCTAAAATTCAATTTCAATTTCGATTTAAACAATCCAAATATCGATTCAAGTTCGCAAATAAGTTTCCTTCCAAATCATTTGAATTAACTTAATTTAACATTCGAATCAATTTAAACTTATTTATCAATTTCATTCAATATTCGTTAAGTTACTTTATCATTCAAAACAATTTCTATTAAATTTCCAATTCATTAAACCCATTATTTAAATTCAACTTCATTAAATCAAAACTTACAATTTTGAATTAAATTAAATTCATCAAATCGAATTCTTTAAACTTCAAGTCTTACATTAATTTCAATAAATTGCATTTTATTTCTTGTTAAGAAATTCAATTTCAGTTATTTACTTACTTAAATAAATTTCCAAAACTTAATAAATAAAGAAACCCAATTTCATTTATTAATAAAGTTCAAATTTCACTTATTCAAAAGTCCAATTTCTCTTATCAAAGAATTCAATTTCTATTCAATTATCAAATGATTCAATCTTATTCAATTATTAAATAATTCAAAACTTAATTATTAAATAATTTCAAAATTTAATAATTTCAAACTTAATTATAATTTCAAACTTAATTCAATCATTTCTCAAATTAAACAACCTTCTTTCATCAATTTCTTTATTAATATTTCATTTCAGATTATTAAATATTCACGTTTAAATTTCATTAAATTCAATTTCCAACTTCGTTTCAAAACCATATTATTTATTCAAATAAAATCTTCATTTTATTTGTAAATCAAATTATTGACCAATCGGGTTTTATTTAATTTCCTATCCTAGGTAAAATTCAATTTTGGGTATTTATCATTTCAACCCGATTCCAATTCAATTCAAAATCAAAGCATATTAAAGGGAACTTGCAGTGTGATAACTGGGATGGTGTCAAAGTAAATAAACAAGCAATAACAACAACCAATATCAATCCAATAATCAATTCAAATAATCCCGAAATAACCGTATTAATTCGCATTGTTATTTGTACGAATTAATATAATTATTTCTAGAATCTACACTATCATTTCATGTAGATTAAAGATTATTACATTACGGTTTCACTTGTCATCTATTACAATTTCATCCATCATCAATTTAACAACATACATTCAGTGGTGAAATTAAACAAATCCTACGTGTCAATAAATTCAACAGTTAAAGGGGTCACATTATACAAGTATCAGTTAATCAAATTTAACATTTAATTATCCTATATCAAGTTCAATTTCATACTGTTTATCATTTTAACATTAACAATTTAACGTCCAATTAAACATCAACAATCAATCAATTAACAATCAAACTGGATTATCATTGCATAAATAATTAACAGATAATGGTGTCAGATGTCACAGGTGAACTGATACAGGCAATAGCATATATAACAGTGTAATTAACTAACAGCAGCATTTCAATTGTCGTTCCAATTGAAATCAAATTTAATAAATAAAAGAACGTTAATCGTGAGTGATTGCTCACCTTTCGAGGCTAGAGGAGATAAGAGAATGAGATGGGATACGAACCCAAGCACGAATTCCAAAGCGAAACAAGATTGGCACAAATCGACGAACGAAGCTGATAAATAGAAATAGGCGAAATCAAATCAGAACAGGGTCAATGTAGATAGATGGTATGAGTGAATTTATATATGATACTATGTATACTTATAATATCATATTCTGAATCCAAACGCATATTAAATCAAATATATATATGTACTTTATATGTTCCAAAATCATTGTTCTTAAACTCAACTATTGATCACACGATCTGTATAAATCAACATATATTCATGGTATATGTAAACTAGACCATATTTAAATATAACTAACAGATTATAACTGTACATATACCTATATTCTAAGTAACCAACACCCTATACAACTCAGGTGACCCATACCTATATACACTTTTAATTTACTTTATCAGTACATACTTATAAACCAGTTATAAAATCAATTCATTATAATTGACAGAGTCCAACACCACTGGCTTATATATATAATAACAAAATACTCACTCCACAAATATCTATTTGATATACATGCACAACAGCTAATATACTACAACAAAGCTTTATATCTATCAAACATAGTTTTAAACTATCACCTATATATTGACCATATCTGTACTTACGTGGCTTTTGTGTTTGATATTTTTTTTAGAAGGCCAAGGCGAGATGGACGTTCATATGTATGGTTAACATATACCTAGATATAATTACATAACCAAAATATTATCCAAAACTCATATGCAAAATATGTATAAATGAACAGACTGCTTTAAACTTTCACAAACCTTTAACAATAGAATTTGTAAATAAAATATATAACAGCAGCCACTTTGGATGAGCCGAAGTTTCCTTTTTATGTAAACTCATATATATATTCTTAAATGAACTCTAGTATAACACATATATAAAGCAAACAGTACAAACTAAAACTTTGTATACTAAGGTGTAAGCATATTATGCAATATATAATATAAGTATAGACTTACTCAAAGAGAAAAAAAAAGAAGGGATGCCGTAGAGAAAATGAGGTGACGAGGTTGCGCGAGCTCCGGGAAAAGCAGAAGGACAGGAAGGGTCGCTGAGTTGGCCTTGTTATTGAGGTGGTCACGCGGAGGAGCGTGGGTGGCGCGGGGAAAAATGGGCGGAAAGAGGGGCGGAGGAACTGTGGGCTGCGGCCGGAGAAGGGAAGAGCGGCGTGGCGGATGAGGCGACTGTGCTTGGCGTAGGCTAGGGAGAAGGCCCAGGCGGCCGGGGCTGGAAGCGGCTGCTATAGGTGGCGTTCGGTGATGGAAGTGGTGGGACGGCCTAGGCGTTTGGGCGGAGATGAGGTAGTGCGGATGTAGGAGGCAGCGGTCGGAAGGGCGTGCTAGCAGTTGT
Organism: Allium fistulosum; assembly: GCA_030737815.1. Lineage (NCBI taxonomy): Eukaryota > Viridiplantae > Streptophyta > Magnoliopsida > Asparagales > Amaryllidaceae > Allium > Allium fistulosum. Next base: position 1,161,374,928 of record CM060902.1, on the reverse strand, counting down.
CACTGGTGTTGGCAAGGCGGATAATGGTGGTCGAACAATAAATGGAAGAAGAAAAAATATTTAGAGGAAAAGAATGGAAGAAGAAGAACATATTACTTTGTGCAACGTTATATTTAAATGAACAGTTTCAATACTACAGACCCAAAAGCAAGAACACCAACCATCATAAAATGAATATAACGATGGGAATTACAAAAGTCAAGAGTTTCAGAAAATATTTATTACAAACAGCTGTTTACTTTCTTTTTTTCCCACCGCTGTAGAATTTGAATGGTCATACGAATTTAAAGTTAGAACGGTACCGATATGGTAGGCGTTACGCAAATTGCAACGTACAACGGAACTCCGAATTTGACAATCGAACATACCGTAGAGATCAGCACGACGAGACGGTCAAAACGATATATAGATATCAGTGGTACGGTCATCCGATAAAAATCGATATCGATACCAGAATACTGTTATTTTGTAGAAAATAAGAACGACGGAGCCAAAGATGTCCGAATTTGGAAAAACGACAAACTGACATCTTGCTCAGAAGATGGTTTAGAATTTTTCTATGTAAAAATATTTAGGTTTCGAAAATATTTTATTTTCATTACTTTTTTACTGATTGAATTGAAGTGAATTTACGCGCGAAATAAACTTTCATATTTTCGGACGAAAATTTACCAGTTGCTATGTTTAACTAGACGCATTCCAAATATTTAAATTTTTATTCAAAATTTTATCGTTTAAAATTTCACAAAATTTCAACTAATTACGTTCTTAAAACAGTTGAAATTTACGGGTCGTTACACCTTGATGACAGGAGAAGAGCAGGTTATGGTATGATTTCCTATCATTTTGAGATAGGTTTATTTTACTTGTTTATCGACAGTTCGGATTACCCCTGAGCCACGTTCATATAGAGGATCGGTTGTGCCTTAGCAGTTTCCTATTTTATTTGTAGTTTTGATATATTGTATTTTAAAATAGTTCCCCTCAATTAGACTTTAATTCATACCCGCATTTTGTCTTTGTCTGTTTATGTCATGATAACTCTCGGCTACTCGATTGAGTAGTTTGGGTTAGGTGCTTTTGGGGATATGCTATTAGAATGCACAGTTGGAGCATTTTAGAGGCATGGCATTGATATTATGGATATGTATACCTGATATTTTAGTAGTACGTGATAGACTTGTTATTATGTATATGTGACATGTTGTATCAAATATTATTCAGAACTCCAAGTTATTGGGAATTGTTATATTCTGACTTTCTACATTGATATTTATTTGTTAGTTGCTTCTGCTAGTGCAGTCTCTTATATATATATATATTATTCACCGTGCTCTATTCATGTATATTTAGTATATTATATGTTATTATTTGTTGTGAGATCTTATCAATGTCTTGGTATGATGTTTTGTGTTAATTTTACCTCGACAATATGTCTTTGTGGTATTCGAAAGTCAGGCACTGATGTGAGGTGTGGGTATTACAAAGGATGGTTATTACAAACTTCAAGACCCTATTTGCGGTTATATTGAGTAGTGGTTCAACTTCTACCTGCTTAGTTAAATAATTGATTGCCGCGAATGCAAATTTTACATCACCTTTAGCATTGGGCAAATGGTTTGGGTAAATCTATTCCAATACATAAAAAAACTATGAATGGGTTACGGGTGTCAACTCACTTGGAGTTAATCGAGGAATTCTTGAAAATGTCAACGTTTATCACATCTTTTTATATAAGCCAAGGCATCTTCACTCATTGAATAATACCCTTATCTTGTTGCTTTCTTTACCAGTTTTATTCCATTGGAGTGATCTCCACAAAATCCTTCACGAGCTTCAATCGGTAGTTTCATCCCGGTTTATGGTTTTATATACATCGAAGATATGGAACAGAATACCCTTTCTTATGCAGTATTCCATCTATCATAGAATAAGATAGAGCATGGTATCTTACTTTCTTTGATTTGTTCCTATCTCTTGGTAATATTCCTCTTTCCAAATATCATTATTGGCACCATCAAGCTATTTAAGTAATAATCTTCTCGAGGGTTTCTATTTACATTTGTATTTAACCTTTCATAATTTGTTCCTTGATTAACATCTTCCTCAGATTGTTTATCATTGATTTGCTAATGTCGAGATTGCGAACGAGTTACTACTACGACTTTCTTATTTGATCCTTTGTCTTTTAACATTATATTGGGATCTCTATGGAATCCTATATGAGAAATTTTCACCTTAGAGGCTCCTTGCAAGCTTGCCAATTTTGCTGAAGAATCTAATTAGGCCTTATTTTCTCTTAGTACTTGATGAACTAGAAAATCTTCAAACAAAGCTAACATCTCATGGACCTTCTTTACATAATGAGAAAACTATGAACGTTTTTATTTGATTGACCATTAACTCTAAATCACTAAATACTTTAATTCATGGGATTTTCAACTATCGTGCCAAAGTTAAACAAGTTATCATGGATTCATATTCAACAACATTATTAGTTTCAAAAAATCCTAATTTCGTGGCAACGTGTAACCTATGTCTCTCTGGAGTAATCATCACATATCCTACTTTGACCTCTTGTACATTAGGAGCTCCATCCACGAATAACTGCCATTTTGGCTCACTTTTTTCTTCCCTTTTCTATTTGTTCCTTAATAAACCTTTTGAATTTAGTTATAAAATAGGCCCATGCATGACCCTTCATTGCCACTCCGGGCAAATAGGTTATGTCATATTAGCTTAATTATATTCCCTATTTTATCAACCGTCGGATGTTTCAATTGCTTAAGTGGATAATTAGTCAAAACTATTATGGGATGTGCTTGATAATAAGACCTTGACTTGTGACGTATAGTACTAAATAATAAGCCAATTTTTCTGCGATCGGGTGTTTGACTTCTACATCTTTCAACCTTTTACTTATGTAGTACAAAGTAATTGAGCTCTATTTTCTGCCCTCACCAGAACTGAGCTTATTGCATGTTCTGATATTACCATATATATGAATAAATCTTCACCTTCCATGGGGCTAGAAAGTATTGGAGGCCTATCTAAATGGTCTCTTAATTCTTAGAAAGCTTTGTAATAGTCATCCATTCATTCGAAAGTCCTACGCTTTTTAATCACATCGAAAAATGAAATACATTTGTCAGTTGCTTTTGATATGAATCGATTAAGTGATGTCACCCTTCCATTTAAACTCATTGCATCTTTGCTAGTTTTTGGCTCTACCATGTTTCTAATTGCCTTTATTTGGTCAGGGTTCACTTCTATTTCGTGTGCACTCACTATATACCCTAAAATATTTCCTGATTGTAACCGAAAAGAATATTTTTACAAGTTTAGCTTCATGTTGTACTTACAAAAACTCCAAACATATCATCTAAGTTTTTTATGTGATGGGTTTCTTTATTTGACTTGACTAGCATATCGTCTACATGAACTTTCATACTTCTCCCGATTTGATTTTTAAACATTCCATTGACCAATTGATGATAATTAGCTCATGCATTCTTCAACCCAATTGACATTACTTTATAGTAATAGGTTCCCTAATCAGTTACGAAATAAGTATGCTCTTCATCTGGTTTGAACATCAGGATCTGATTATAACCCAAATAAGCATCCATGAGGGATAGTAACTTATGCTTACTTGTTGTGTCTACTGACTGGTCAATTCTTGGGAGTGAATAACAATCCTTTGTATAAGCTTTATTTAAATCCATATAATCAATACATGTTCTTCATTTTCTGTTGGACTTCTTAAATAGAATTGGATTTGCTAACCACTTAGGGTAATAAACTTCCTAAATGAATCCATTTTCTAACAATCTCTTAAACTCTTCTTGTAGAGTGATTGACTTGACCCCATCCAACTATCTTTTCTTTTGACTAATAGGAGTAAAGCTTAGGTCTATATTCATGGCTTGACAAATTATCATAGAATTGATCCCAATCATGTCCGCACAAGTCAAGACAGAGACATCATAACTTAATTGAAGTAATGAAATTAGGCTTTCTCTCATAACCATATTTAATTCCTTTACTGCTTTAATTAATTTTGTTAGATCGTGGGGTCTACAATAACCTCTTTCCATTCTTCCACAGACTTGACATTCCCTTGGATATCTCTGGGATCAATTTCAGGAACAATCATTTCTTGCTATTGGCATTTGATCATGCTTTCTCTTTCTTCCATGTTCATTGGTCTCCCTATATGAAACCTTTAGTTTATTGGTAGGAAGATTTTGCCTATTTTCCTTAGGCATCAACTCATGATGATTGATCCTATGTGCTTTGAGTTTTCAATTTATCTTGTTTTACTTAACAAAGAATCACATTAGGACCCACCCTCCTTATTCCAAGGTGGCGAAATATATTCCTCATGCATTAAATTACCCACCTCTCATTGTTCCCCATCTAGCCTTAGAAAGAAACTTTAGAATTAGATGTTTTGGCAAGAAAAGGCATCCATCTCATCCAACAATGGTTTCCCAAAGAAAGTAATATAGTAGGAAGACCGATCCATAATTACAAAAAGCATTCGAAAGTCTTTGTGAATGGGGGATTCCCTACTTGAAAATACAAATTAATCTTATATTCCTTATTATTGAATCCAAAGATTGGTCCAAGACTTGGTTCAAGCTTTGCTTTAGGCATATCTAGGTGATCCTATGCATGTTTAAATATTACATTTACGACAATTCCTATATCCACTAAAACTTTATATGCTAATGATTGTCCAATTTGCACCATAGTCATCAAAGGATCATTGTGCATATACCTTACTTGTCTTTAGTCCTTTGTAGTTACTATCAAGTCTGGCATTGTCATAGCACCTTTGTAGGATTCCATCAGCAGTTTTTATCTCACAGAATAAATTTCCTCTCTTGCCTCCCTAATATACCTAGTCGGTATTCCTTTAATTGCCCTTGTAATATGTAGACCTTTATGGAGCATGTCAATGCTATTCATCTGTAACACCCCATAATTTTACAAAATTAAATATTAAATTTAAAGAGCAAAATCGTAACTTTACATAAAGGACAAAATTGTAAATATTTGTAAGAGCTATTGTTGGGCTAGAGACCTACTCCATGTTGTCTTGAATATTGTTTACTATTAGAAAACATACGTAACTTGTCGATTTTGGTTAAACAGGATAGAAATTAGAAGAATTCAAACCCAGTGGCATTTCCATAATATATTAATTTGGGGATTTTAGGCTAAACATGAGTTAATTTCAGCATATAAATAGAAATGCAAAGTCTATTTTCTAATTCTACTTTAGCCTAAGTATCTTACTACTAATCTCCATCTTATTTTTCTTATCTCCAAACAAAATTAAACCAACTTCACATCAAATCAAATCCAAATAAAATAAATAAAAATTCGATCATCGCAAAGAAAACTATGCAAATATACTAAATTTATCAAGATATTTGACGTTTTCTATAACAACCCGTATTTTAGGACTTCAAATTTGAATATTTAATTTATTTAAATATTCGGGTTTGGATTAAATTATAATAAATTATCTATTTCAAATTTAGACTTGATTTCTAATGGCATATTTTTAATTTAATTTATAGAATTTTTCCATAATTTTTAATTTGGAAAAATAAGTAAATTTTTGTTTGACGTATTTTGTGCCAAACGTTGGTACTTTTGAAGCTTTATAGAATTTAATAACCGATGTGTTTTATTACTGTTTTATATTGTGGTATGCAATCGTATTTTATTTTCTGTTGTTCCTAGTTCGTACGCGGACACAGTATTACGCGATGGGTACCGAAAATCTTTAAATTTCAGATCAAATCAATTCACAGTCGCATGCGCACAGCGCAACACCCCATTTTGTCTCCCCGTCCCTTTTTCCCCAACATAGTACCTTGGCTTTTGTTCTCCCTAGCACACAATTTTGCTTCAATGTCGATTGCCTGAAACAGTACAGTTTAAAGCATAATCGTTTTTTTGTTGAACTCATTTATAAAAGGATGTACGTTCATTTAATACACACGCAGATAGGCAAAAATATGTACATATTCTCCATTCCTTCCTTATCTACGCATTTTCAAACACATCAACCATTTGTCTTCTTCAGTTTCCATTTTACTTTCTCATACACGAAACCAAAGCAAGAGAAGAAATATACATGCATAAACACATACACAACCACTTTACTTTTTATTTTCTCCACTCTAATTTTTTTTACCAAAGCAAGCTTCCTTCTTCTCTACAAAATAAAAAGAAAACACAGAGTAATTATACATTAGTAATTAGTTAGTGCAAGTTTGTGTTTGTATATGTGAGTGACATCTGTTGCATGGTGTGTTCAACTGGAAACGTAGGAAGGAGTAGCAGGCATTTTTAAGGAAGGTTTTGGACATGCTTGTGCATAGAAAGACGAGGTGACAAGGCATGTTCAAAGTGTCCACACTAATGTAATAGAAGTTATATAATTATTAAAATGTCTAAATTATATATTAATTATTTATTTAAGGTTATTTTGTAGTAATTGGATATAAAGGTTAATTATTATTTAAGAGTTAATTAGTATTTAAAATATTATTATTTCAAAAATAATTTGTTCAAATATTAATATTGTTTTAAAAATAATATATTAGATAGTAAACTGTTATAAAAGAGTATTTTCCTAAATTAAACTTGGGTATTTATATAGAAACTTTATAAGTATTATTTTGAGATATTTATTGAAAATAAAAGATTTCGAGATCAAGTAATGGTATATTTTCATAGCGTAATTCGAGGGGCAAAGACGGCCTACAGTTTGTTATGTTTTCGCTGGGATAGCGACGTAACCATTGCGCAAACTGCGATCTATGAAACTTCATGGTGTAATTCGAGAGGCAGAGATTGCCTGCAGTTAAGTTTGGATTTCTCTGGGATAGAGACGTAACCATTGAGCTGCGATCCATGGTCAATACTGAATGGTACTTTACATATCTATTTTTAAAAGATTTCTAAGTATCTTTGAAAAGAATGTTTTGTGAATATACTTATCCCGATGAGATAAGTATATGATGCAATTTCAAATTAGTTTATAAGGCTTTAGTGATTTCAGTGGGAAAGGTAATCTTTGTTTGGATGTTTGTTTATTTGATAGTTAAATAACTGACTATCAAATCTTGGCCCAAATATGTAATCCTTCTTAATTTTGGTGGTAGGGAAATGATTCCCTACTTAACACTGAAGGATTTTAACTCTGGAAATATCTAGGAGAAACACAGGGATTATATGGTACAGTTACCATCGGTGGTGCTATACTGTACGTATAAACTTGTTTCGTTCTTCTAGGACAAATGATAAGGAGATCCATCCACTTAAACGGTTAGGGGGTGATCCCTGCTCATATGTATTGTCTGATTATTTCCTAAAGAACCGGTATTGAGCATTTCAGAAATCGACGTTTGGTTTTGTGGAGCAGTCGGGAAACAGAAGAGTGTACTCGTAAGAGATGACTCGAACCTGTGACCACTCCGAAAACCATATACAGTTCTATGAAGGAGATTCGTGATGTTTTGAGACGTTAGGATCCATGTGTGATTCTGAAACCCGTTTGGGTATGGGAATCCATGTGTGATTCCAAGATCTGATTGAGATGTGGGAATCTATTTGTGATTCCGAGACCCGTGGGGTATTGGAATCCATGTAGGATTTCGTGATCTATTTGGTGGCGGTGCATAAGCTGGAATGTCGGACGTAGCCTCATCGGCAGAAATGACTAAAACCAGAGATAGGAGGCATGGCCAGCAGGATTGGCAAACCCATAGGGTGTAATCGGCTCCACCTAGACGTTACCTACAGTTGTTATGCATGCATGGGGCGATGCACTCAGTCTTAGCGAGACCAGCTATATTTTTCCTATGGTACATCACTAGGGATGTATGCTGCTTTGGAAGGATATCTCTGATCCTTGTGCAGAAGGACTATTCCTCGAAGTACTAAGGACACCTCCAAGGAAATCCTACAAAATTAGTGAATGAGCCTTATCGGTTTTTGATTATATACCTAGTATTGTTGTGATGTACACTCACAAACTTCACAGCTACTTGATTATTATTATTTTCGCCCTTAGACATTATTATAATATCACTAGATTTTCTGATATAAAGGTTTTGGTTATCGTATGGTAAAAACCGTTCTTGTTTATGTGTGGTGTGGTCTTACGAAATACCTTTGTTTCAAAAGGTCTGTTAAAACATTAAGAATCCATTTGATTGTGTTTTCTCACGCTGGTTTCACCAGACCGACCTAGGCGTTGTTTTCCTATAATGCTCGGGTCAGACCGAGGATATTTCCAAGTTTACTTGGATATTTGGAGCTTCAGTAGATGAGCTGGAGGCCCTAAGACATATTCACGTAGATGATTATTTTTCTTCCATTGCATTCATTGTTGTATATTATTCAGAAATTTATGAGGACATGTTGTTATAACTGTCCGGCTAAAATAAGTTAGTTTGCTCTGATTGATGTCTGTATACACTTATATTATAGATTCGTTTTTGTGTAAAGGATTGATATATATTATAAATTATTCGTTTTGCTGTGAGATTCTGTGTTATTTAGTTTCTTCTGCCTTCTTTCTTCTTTCGTTTTCCTAATTATCCACTTTCCCATTCAATTTGGGTTGGACATGTGAGGTTTATTGTCAGCCTAAACTATACGGAAAGTTGGGTCGTTACATTTTCAAGGCAATAAATTCTTGGACAACAAAGAAGGAGGAGGACACCTTAGATCGAAGAAGATACATGGCTAATCGGTGGGTTGAATTCATTATATATTGATAAAATATAGGATTTCATCCCTTATGGTCATAAATCACATTATAAATTATGCAGTTGAAAATTAAAAATTGACTTTTATATAAACATGATTAGGGTATAGTATGCAATAGTTGGATTGTTCGAAAGGTATTTTTTTATCAATTGTAATATGAAGTTAACCACTTTCTAATTAAAAAGTGTGAAGTACAAAATAAATTAGACATATTATATATCAAAATTATAGTTCTCGATGATGCAAATCAATTGATGGTGTTCATTCGTTAATTCATTTAACTGATTAATCAGAAGATGTGTTGGAAGATTCGATAAACGTATACCATCTGTTTCAATCCATGATGAAACAATGATGATACAACGATCGACGACCATGGACGTGACAAGAAGATCAAATAGATAGCCATGGTGGGGTCTCATTGACCACCAGACATCAGAGTTAGTGCAGATCTAGTCATGAAATTAGTGGCTGCAGATTTGGAAGTGACAACTAGATGAGGTGCTAGTAATTTGGCGCCAGGTGCATCATGATGTGCTAGATGTGGAGGTGGTTCTAGATTGATGGTCATAGGCTAGAATCAATGACAGTGGCGAGATGAAGGGTTCATGCAACAACCCGCTCTGAAGTAAACCTAAATTTCGACCTAGAAAAGGCCCATCGAATCTTAGACCCCTCTCAAAGCTGGCTGTTGGTTGGTATAAAGATTAATACAGAGCTATTTATCTACATATTTAGAAGGATAAATATAATAACAGAAACAATACCCATTTCATTTAAAATTCAAATATCATAAAATCCATAATAGAATGCATATCTGTAGCACAACATTTTCAAAATACTTCATTATACATTTACGGGTACTTTAGAAAAAAAACATAAGTAGATAAATAGGTGAGCTGCCACAAGTTCGCTTTCAACGTCATCTTCTTTCTTAACTTGTGTTGTAATGAGGAAGGGCCGAACAACAATTATGTTTGGTGAATAAAAGTCTCGAGCCTTACTATATTAGTATTTGGGTAGTATAATTTAAAGTGGAATATGTCTTACGTTTCTACCAACAACAAAAGTCTTTTCAATGTAAGCCCAAAGGTTTTTCTCAAACTTAAATAAAAGGCTTTCCAAATATAAGCCCATAGCTAACATGTTATCATCCCAATAGCCCATATCTATCGTCCATAATGTCCTGTCATTTTAAAAGATAGTATTCAAGTCACTTAATATCTTTTATGGGAATTAGGCAAACTCTAACCATTTAATACCTTATTCAAGGCAGGTCCACATTATTTACTACCTATAATCCTAAGGCGGACTCCTAAGTAGTAATTATCTAGCTGACATTGCACGGATCTCTTCAGCCACTTAATACCTTCTATTGAAGTGGGTCCTTTCCCGAGATATCCTTTACTGTTCCTAATCCATTACCCCGACTATTACTACTTCTTATATAGAGAAGAGGCGGGTCCTCACACAACCACTTAATACCTTTAATCTCTAAAGCAGGTCTTTTGTATTATGACCTGTACTCCACTATGATGTCTCACATTAGCTAGTCGTAGGTACTGGTAACCAGACTAGCTGAGCAGATTTATGCTATAGAATTTGGGACTAACCTCGCATCATCGTAGTTGTTTATTATAGGCGATGTCTCACATCAACCCCAAATTCACATTGTTGGTAGCCAAATTAGCTGGGCAGACTTCCGCGTTCTTTTGACTGACCTCGCATCCCTATAACTTAGTCATGATTTATATCGCACTCTACATACATTATCACACATCTCACCGTTTTCATAATCAAGGCTTTATAAGAAATCTTTCTTATTTTGCCTTTAATATTAATTACCTACCCAAGTGGAATTTAATAAAATTAATAACCTATTTAACTAAGCAATTATACATTATAATTATACGTTGATTACGCTAATATATGTATATAAATATGCACCTTATAATTTCTAAGCGTGCAGAATATACGCCCTAGACTAGCGTTTAAATGACATCTCTTTAAACAATCATACAAGTCTCATTCCATATTATCAACAATACCAAAATTTCAATATTCATATCCAAAAATCCCAATCAATAGACTTGTATACAATTAAAATTAATTCAACTTATTACATCAAATTAATGTAATATATTGATAACAGAAACATACCATTCCAATTTTTACGTTCTATTCAACTCCTTTTTCACATAAAAATAAACAAAGGAATTTCTATTTAATTTATGGGAATAAGCAGTGCAAACTACGAATGAAAATCGCACCTTACACATTATTACTTAATAAGAATTCTTTAATCAAATTCAAAGAAAAAGAATAAGAAGTGCAATAGAAGGTAAAATTATAAAAACTGCAAATCTACATAATTTCCATTATTTTGGGGGTTTATAATATGATATTTTCACAAAACAAAACTCCCCAAGACATATTCAAATCCAAATTACAGTAATCAATTACTAAAATAGAAAAGCTAAGATCTTCACTCACAGTATAGCCTTATCTTTGCCTCCTTTGGATTTGACACGCCTTTGATAATCTCTTATCAGATCTCTTCTTTTTTATACATATATATGTCAAAGGATTTATATATATGTTAAGTTTAAAAAATTAAAGGCTTCGAGGAGATGAAGTTGAGAAAATAAATAATAAACAAGGATAGATCTAAAGGATTTCTTACCTGAAACCCTAATGGAGTTTTTTGAATCTTGAAGAGATGAATTGACCGAGTTTCGCTAATTTTCCTAAAATATTATGTGAAAAGAAATGAGGGGCCTAGGGTCTTATTTATAGCAGTGAAAAAGCACAAGAATCGTCGAATTTAAATAATAAATCCGGAATGTCCAAAATAAAAAACCCTTATCGCCACATGATAATGAGCAGTCGACCTCCCCATGCCATCGACTGACCACTAGCGGTCGACCATTAGAGGTTAGTGGGTCGACCTCTCCGTCTATCTTGGGAAGGAATTGCGTTGTTGTTTAACTTATTACGTAACTTAATTAATATTTAATGTTAATGTTGATTTTAACGTTTACTTAACCCCCAAGTCTATCTACTCATCTGTTAATTTTTTTTTGAATTTCAAAATTTAAAATTAATTATTCACTTGAATTTGAATTCTCTTTAAATTATCTTGAATCCGAAAACTTCAAACATCCATAACTTTTTCGTTTGAACTCCGGTTTCAACATATTATATATGGAAATTGATTAGCTACAAACGCAATGGCATAAATTTTGTGGTTAAATTCCAACTTTTGTGTTTTTTTAAATTTTTATCCCTATCCTATTTAATTTAATTTATTTAACTTATTTATTTATGGTTGATTTTACGAGGTGTTACACTCTCCCCCCTAAAAGGATTTCGTCCCCAAAATCTTCCAAGGGGTGAACAGCGTAACGCGTAATAAATATCCATGTTATACAACTAAGTTATCTACACAACCATCTACTCAACCAAAAGTGTAATGTGATTTTATGTGTGAACATACTATAAGTGAGCTCAATCTTAGCATGAGTGTATGATCGTGACAGATAAGCACGGATGCAAACACCCTAAACATGCAAAATGTGTTTTATATGAGTGCAAAAGTGATGGTAAAAGTATAACAACCATCTCCTACCATCCAACCTAGCGACCGCAAGGCAATCAAAACCTATTTTTAGAGAGAAAGTTTTCTAGTGAAAAGCTTAGAATGAGAAGTCCTCATGTTTTCCATCGGATTTACCCCTTATACTCGAACCAGTCTTATTTCTTTGTTGCGAAGCTTCCTAGTTCTATGCTCCATAATGCTTATGGTGGCACAAGATGCTATTGCCTCCATCTCAATATTCCCCAATATATCAGTCCCTACCACAGTAGATGTGCTATGAAGGTATTTCTTCAAATGTGAAATGTGAAAAAGTCATAGACTCCTGCCAACTTATCCGGTAACTCCGCAAGTTTCCTATTTTCTTGTAAAATTAGGAAATGCCCAACAAATTTTTGGTGCCAACTTTCCCGACTTTCCAATTCTCACGACCTTCGTAAGGGGGAAACTTTAATAAATACCATGTCCCCTACTTCTAACTCTAACCCTTTTCTTCGCTTGTCCGCATAGCTTTTATGACGATCTTTTGCGGGCTTCATTTGCCACTCAATCAATTCTACCTTTTTATTTTTGGCACATTAAACACCCAGTGGAAAATTTTTCCATCTTCTTCTTCGTCCTTGTTCGGTAGAAAATTCTCTTCATATCCATATTTATCTTATCTCCTCTGAGTGAACGGTCATCCTTGAATGGTGTCTCTCAGTAAGCTAAAATTTATTTTTCCTAAAGTTCTAATTTTTTTGGGATATAAGCATTCTTTTATTTCCAGTTGCTAACCTAATATCCTTATTAACTTACAGCCTTGTCTACATTTTATCACTAGCTAAGCGTCCTTGTGAAATTTCCTTATTTACCCCGTTCCTCCATATATATGTTTATCTGGCGGTTTAATCCCATCCATAAAATCAACCCAATGATAAAATTGGAACATATCTTCTACTATATCATACGCTTTTCCAATAGCCTAAGGGAGACAACTAGTGATAACAATAAAAGCCTCCAAAATAAAATTTTGCTGGAGTTGCTATTTATCATTAACCGGTGTTCATGATGTTGGGGCCCTAATACTCCTTACTAATTCAAGATGAACATTATTTGTATGTTATTCCACTTAATTCTCCTTCCTGGTTTCTAATAAATGTGGTCCATTGATTACTTCAATTAATATATCTGTAATAATTGATCATTAATGTTAAAGTTGGACGATCTCTATACAATTCTCATTTAAATTTGTTCAAACTTGTTATCAGTTTCAAAATCCATTTATTATGCTGATCCAATATTCCTCCATCATACTAAATTCCTTAATCAGTCTCTACTTAATTCCTTTTAATTTTTTACTAGTTACAAATTTATTACCCATTAAATTTGTAATTAATGTCCATAAATCCTAGTCCTAAAATAACTAATACGAACATCGTTGTAAATTATGCTATTTATATATTTCTATCTTTATATGTTAAGCGCATTTATACTTGTGTCTATATGTTAATTTCTAAACTAGAACATTCCTTTCCACATTTTAATTTATCAAAACTATCCTTCTAAAAAGGATCACCGTTATAATTTTTCGTAAATTAACCAAAGTGAGATTTTTGCTTCATTTGAAATTACAAGGAATTATTTCCTTTTCTTTTATTGAAATAGACAGTGTAAACTATGAAAAAGAACATCAATATTTTACAAATATCTATTCCTCTTTGGTATATTCCTTATTAATTCAAATGCCGCACTTTTATACATATTTGGAATTGGAAAATTTATGAAAGTTACACGTAGACTGCTCCAAATAAATCAAAACATAGAAGTTTATATTCCAGGTCAATTAGGGCAACCTAACTTACAACCCAATTATAAATCTGGAATATCTTCACAATTTCACTGATATTCTACAATTAAATATTTGAGACCAATTAAAAATTTTCAGATCAGTTTGCACATACTATTTCTATTTTATTCATATCTTAAAACCTTTAACTCTTTACCTAGGTAGTGATCTATATCTACTCCATAAAAAAATTTGGTTTAATTCTCACCATTCTTAAAACTAAAATTTCACAATTATAAAGCACCTTATTCGAAACTTTTATTTTTTAGAATATAAACTTGGAAACTCTTTTTGCCAATTTTCAAAAATTGCGTAGTTCCCAAAATAAGCCATGGAATTTTTTCCTTTCCCAAACCAACTTTTCCTTTTTAAGGATCTTCTACAACTGAGATTTATTTCTTTAAAAGTTGGAATTTTAATTCAAAGCATTTAAAACTCAATTATCAAACCAAATCATCAGTAAATCAAAAATTCAAAATTGCTTGATTCCATAAAGTAGCAAAATAATTTCCCCTCTCACAAACCTTCTAAAACATACAAGATAAATTCCAATAAATTGTTTTCATATGAATAAACTTATTATGTTAAATTCGAAATTAGGATTTACTACTCCATTAAATTATGGACTACACTTATGAAAAGTTCATTGACCCCGAATATTTTCCAAATTTAATCCCCTTTAAACCCATTACGAAGATAACATTCCAAAATAATAGCTTTTCCTTTAATATTCATTTATTAATTCAAAGACATATCTAGTTACAAGACAAGTATACTTCAAATCACAATCCACTTATATGTATGCCAAATTCCTAATTTAATTCTCTTTTATTACCATTTTATAAGCAAATTCTAAAATAAAGAACAAATTCTAAAATAAAGATATAAAATTCTTGTCCTCGCATAAATGCTTTTCTTTATAACATTCACAAAATTACCCCATCTCATTTATTAATTATCATCTTTTAATTCCATCCAATAGTAAAAAAAATATTTTTTAAAAACAACTTTTATAACTTTAAACATTGGAAAATGAAGTAAACAAGGATAACTTCTATCCTATTAATTTCTAATTAGATTACCGATCCTGTTTTATATAAATTTCTAATGTTATTCCTATCCAAATCCCCTAATATTTATTGTATTATATTTCTCCTAACTAATTGGCTCCTACAACTGCTGTTATTCTCCGTATTTTCCTTGTATGAAAATATTTTTCCTATCCTAGTTATTCTTACCCTTCTATTGTCTATTCCTTAATTTAATTAAGTTCCATTTCCATTTATTCACCCCTTTTAGGAAGAACTAAAAAAAGAACTTCCGAATTTATGAAATCAGAAGAATAATTATCAAGTCCAATCTACGTTCTATCTTACATTTATTTAAAAATGAAGAATCCCTTTCTCCAAAAATCGAAAACTTTTAATTCAACAAATTTTAACTAGAATTCCAAAAATAAAGAAGATTCCTTTTTACCAAAAACCTTTTAATAAGAAAATTTTGACTCAACAAAATTTTAAATTATGAGTTTTCAAATTTCCTTACTTTTTCAAAACAACTTATCAATAAATCCTTTAAAAGCTTATTCAAAATATTTGAAGGAATTTTCCGAAATTCTTTCCCATAGAGTTGGATTTAGAAATTGACTTTAATTGTCCTTCCCATTGAACTTTCCTTCTTCCCTACTCAATCTTCATAAAAATCTAATTATCTCCTTATGGTTATTAATATACATCTTCTTGTGGGAACTTGCTCCTCTCCTTCTTTACATCTTGCTTCAGTTCTTACTTTCAGTTATTTACGACATATAGATTCTTATCTCCCATCTATTTTTATGTATTGGGCTAGGTCCACTAACCTTCGTCTGTATAATCAAGGCTATATAGTTTATCCTAATGGCATTATACCGCTTTATAATATTTAATTACTACATAACAATTTTATTTGCTACTTCTATAAGTGCCAATTGTCCGTAGTAAATGATTTTTATTCTAACGGACAATCTTTAAAGACGTTTATTCATTCATTCAAATTTTACCTATTAGGACTTCCTTATCTTTCCTTAATTACCTTAATAATGTCTTTAATTGATTTGTTTATATCCCCATTAAATTCTTGTAACTCCCTATTTATTGCATATTTATTGCCATATTAACCTTGGAGTTGCAGTCGTTTCCATCTTTATTTCCTAAGATAGTACTATATGTTGAAGTAAAGATTTGTCTAGTGTTTTTGCGTACGTTTAAAATATGTATATCTATATATAGTAGGATTTTTGAAAAACATTTTCAAAAATAACAAGTACACCTTTCATACACACTTATCCCTATAGATCAGGTAACCTAAGCTCTGATACCAAATGTAACAACATGCCCCGAAATGGAGCAAAATTTCGAACTAGAAAAGGCCCATCGAAACATAGACCCATCTCAAAGCTGGCTATTGGTTGGTATAAAGAAAAATATAAAGTTATTTATCTACACATTCAAAACTCATAGCGGAAGGATAAAATAAAATAAGAGAAACAGTACCTATTTCAATTAAAATTCAAATGTCATAAAATCCATAACACAATACATATTTATAGTACAATATTTTCAAATTACAACATTATATATTAATGGATACATCAAAAAAATAACAAAGTAGATAAATAGGTAAACAACCATAAGTTTTCTTCACTTCTTCGCCTTTAACATCATCTTCTTTCCTAACCTGTGTTGTAATGAAGAGGGAGTCAGAACAACATATGTCCCGTGAATAAAAATCTCTAGCCTTACTATATTAGTACTTGGGTAGTATAATTTAAAGTGGAATATATCTTACATTTCTACCGACAACATAAGTCTTTTCAAATGTAAGCCTAAAGGTTTTTCTCAAACTTAAATAAAAGGCTTTCCAAATATAAGCCCATAACAACTTGCTATCACCCCAATAACTCATATCTTTTGTCAATAATGTCATATAAATGTAAGAGATAATACTCAAGTCACTTAATACGTCATATGGAAATTAGGCCGATACTGACCATTTAATGCCTTATTTAAGGCAGGTCCACGTCATTTACTACCTATAATCCCAAGGCGGACTCCTCACTAGTAACTATCTAGCTGACGTTGCATGGAATCTCTTCAGCCATTTAATACTTCCTATTGAAGCGGGCCCTTTCCTGAGATGTCCTTTACCGTCCCTAACCCATTACCCCGACCATTTACTACTTCCTACATAGAGAAGAGGCGGGTCCTCACACAACCACTTAATACCTTCAATCTCTGAAGTAGGTCCTTCGTATTATGACTCGTACTCCCATGGTGACGTCTCACATTAGCCCCACTATTCATAGGTAACGATAGCTAGATTAGCTAGGAATATTTACCTTACAGAATTTAGGAATAACCTTGCATCATCATCATAGTTAGTTATTAGTGGCGATGCTCACATTAGCCCCAAAGTCACACTGCTAGTAGCCAAATTACTTGGGCATACATCCGTATGCTTTTGACCGACCTCGTATCCATATAACCTAGTCATAATTTATATCGCACTCTACATATATTATCACACATCTCACCATTTTCACAATCAAGGCCTTGTAAGAAATCTTTCTTATTTCGTCGTTAACATTAATTATCTTCGTAAGGAGGATTTAATAGAATTAATAACTTATTTAACTACACAATTAAACGTTATAATTATATGTTAATTACGCTAATATGTGTATATAAATACATGTCTAGTAATTTCTAAGCGTGCGAAATGTACGCCCTAAACTAGCATTTAAATGTCAACTCTTTAAACAATTATACAAGTCTCATTCCATATTTTCAACAATACCAAAATTCCAATATTCTTGTCTAAAAATTCTAATCAATAGTCTGGTAAACAATTAAAATTTAAACTTAACTTATTACATCAAAATAATGGAATATATTGACAATAGAGATATACAATTCCAATTTTTATGGTCTATTCAACTCCTTTTTCATATAAAAATAAACGAAGGAATTTTTATTTAATTATGGTAATAAGTAGTCCAAACTACAAATAAAATTCGTACCTTACACACTATTCTTTAATCATAATTCTTTAATAAAATTCGAAGAAAAAAAAGGAGTGGAATAGAAGGTAAAATTATAAAAACTGCAAATCTACATAATTTCCATCATTTTGACATAAACAAATTGAGATTTCAACCTAGAATTGATTTTTCATACTGAAGGCGTTTTGGGGGTTTATAATATGACGTCTTCGCAAACCAAAACTCCTCAAGGCATATTCAAACCAAAATTATACCAATCAATTAGTAAAATAGAAAAGCTAAGATTTTCACTCATAGTATAGCCTTTGCTTTGCCTTATTTAAATTTGACACGCCTTTGACAATCTCTAATCAGATAGATCTCTTATTTTTGATATATATATATAGCAAGGGATTTGTATATACATTAGATTAAGAAGATTAGAGGTTTCAAGAAGAAGTTGAGAAAATAAATAATAAACAAAGATAGATCTAAAGGATTTCTTGCCTGAAACCCTAATGTAGTTTTCTAAATCTTGAAGAGACGAACTGACCAAACTTTTCTAATTTTCCCTAAATATTATATGAATAAAAGTGAGGGCCTAGGGTCTTATTTATAGTGGTGAGAAAGCACCAGAACCATCGGATTTAAATAATTAAATTAGGACCGTCCAAAATTACAAACCCTAGTCACCACCTGACAAGGAGCAATTGACCACCCTGATTCCATCGGGCAACCGGTAGAGGTAAGGGGGTCGAGCTCTCTTTCTATTTTGCGAAGGAATTGTGTCGTTGTTTAAATTTATTATATTCTTTAATTAATATTTAACGTTAACGTTGATTTTAACATTACTTAACCTCCAAGTCTATCTACTATTAGTTTTTTTTGAATTTCAAAATTTAAAATTAATTATTTATTTGAATTTGAATCCATTTGAATTATTTTGAATACGAGAACTTCAAACATTCATAACTTTTCCATTTGAGCTCCGATTTTAACATACTATATATGAAAATTGATCTGAATTTCACTACGAACACAATGGCATAACTTTCCAATTAAAATTTCAACTTTTACGAAATTTCCATTTTATTCATATCTTATTTTATTTAATTTATTCAACTTATTTATTTATGGTTGATTTTATGGGGTGCTACAGTTTGTTTGGAATGAGAGGCACGAGGTCGGAATTTGAAGGGAACTGTAACATAAAGCGCGTGATGAAAAAAATAATAATAAATTAAATCATTTTGAAATTGCCTATAATCTTTAAAACACTTATAACTTTTTCATACGAACTTCATTTCACACACGGTTCAAGGAATCAAGATCGTGTTGAGACGAGGAATATTTTGGTATATCGTTTGCTATGTTTTGAGATGTTTCATAAAAGTTCCTTATTTTGTTAGGTTTGTTATACGGTTTTGCACTTACGGGTTAAGGCTTGATCCATTAGCTTCATTAATGGTGGGGCGATGGCGAGTTTTGGGTTTGCTTCCAATAGTGCCGTAGACTATTAGATGAACGACTAGCTTCAACTTGACCTTAATATAAGATAGTCCAAGGAGCTAAGTCCTCACTATACCATAATACGAGGTGCTAATTCCTCAATATAGTCCGAGGAGCCAAGTCCTCAATATATCATAGTCTGAGGAGCTGAGTCCTTAATATACCATAGCGCTGCGAGCTAAGTCCTTAATATACCGTAGTCCGAGGAGCTGAGTTTGTAATATAGTTCATGTAACGATCCAGAATTTAATCGCTATTTAAATGAATATTTAATTATATTAAATAATTAATAAATGGATTTTTATTAACAAATAAAACTTTTAAATTATAACCAATGATGATAAAATCATTTTCAAAATTTGTGTACCAATATATATAGTTCATATAGGAATAGAAAATATGATCGAAAATTATTTTTCAAAATATTAATTTTTCATTAGTTAAAAATTAATTAAAATGTTATAGCACTATTGTAAACGTACATCCACACATTACAAACCATTTTAAACAAGGCGTGTACATGTACATATGCATGTGCATGTATGCTCACTTAAACATATAAGGTAAAAATGAGTTTTTATTTATTTAATACACACACACACATAACATATATAAAAACCCTCTTTTTCAACACAAGTACTTAGTGCATGACATGAATAGTGCAATATAGATGGAGAAGTACATGATGATGGAAATGAAGGGGGAAGGACAGGGAGTGCATGCTTATACATATACATATACATATATATATATAAGCACTTATATGACATATAAATAATTTCCTAAGCCTTTATATACCCCCTAACTTTCATTTTTTCTAATTTACAATCTTTTTCTCTACTTTAAAATTCCTAAGAGCTTAAGCAAAACATCCATGGTTTCCTCTTCATAATTTTTAATATAGAAAATAATTGCTTCTTTTGGCTAAAATCTCCTCTTTAGTTCATAAATACATTTCTACATTTTCTACAACACTTCTCTTCCAAACTACAAGCAACCATCCACCCAAACTTCACATGGCCGTACTAAACAATTGCTAGGCCAAGCCCAAAGCCCACTTGGCCGAGCCCAAAGCCCACTTGGCCGAGCCTATTTTGTGTGTTCAAGCAACTAAAGTTTTAATTTTTGCAAGTTTCTAAAGTGTTTTCAAGTTTTGGCAAAAGTTCGTTTTGAATTTAAAAAGTTTCGGTGAGTAAAACTCTTGCTTTTGGAAAAGAAAATTACTTGATTTTTTTGAACTATATGTTGTGAAAATATAATGGTTGTTGTATGGAATTAAAATGTTATGTTGATGGTATCTGATTATATGTTGATGGTTAAGCTTGGATTTGTGATTTAGTTGTTAAATGATACGTTTTGGATATGGATACGTGATTGGTTGGTTGTGATATAATGGCAGTGTGTTTATGAAACAAAACCAACCATATGCGATGTAAATGTTGTGAAGTCAACACTTTGAAAAGTCGCAAAGACTTGAGATTCAATTTGAAAAAAAAAACAAAAGCTCTTTTTCTAGCTTTGGATTTTGGAAATGTTTTTCTCTCAAGTTTTCACCTTTTGTTAAAGTTTTCAAAACCTTTCTATTTGTGTTTTCAAACATGTAGTAGCTAGAGTTAAAGTGGAGTTTTCACCAAGAAATCAATTCTAGCGAACTGCCGTTATAGCGATAGTCGCTATGGATGCAGTTTGGAAAATTTCACGATTTCAAATTTTAAAGTGTTTTCTTTTGGATTATTTTTGAAAACTCATTTCAAATAAATTAAGTAAGTCAAAAAATCAATGTTTTAAGTAATTAATAATTTATTTATTTATTAGAGTAATTATTAATTAATTAATTAATTAATTTGGACAAGTAATTAGGGTTTAAGAAATTATTAACCAAGTAATTATTTTTAATTAAGTAAGTTTTAAATAATGATTAATTAAGATAAAAGGAAATTAATTATTATTTAATCAAACTTAGTTACTTTCATTAATTATTTAATTATAGTTTGTTATTTAATTAATTATTATTTAATTAAAGGTTACTTATCCACTTAAATTGTGTTTAATTCTTAAATGAATGTTATTTAATTAAGGTTTAATTTAAGTTAATTATCAATAAGTTCTTAATTAATTAAGGTTTGAAGTATGGTTTTTAATTTAATTAAGATTGATTAAAGTATAATTAAATATTTAATGATTTAGTTAAAGTTTATTTATTTTAAAGTTCCTTTTTAAACTCTATCGGTTATTTATTTTAACCAACTTTCTTATTTAGGTAAATTATTATAAAACCAAGGATCTCTTGTTCATGTTATTAAGTAGCCAAATGAATTAATGGAGTTTTAATAAAATGTTGACACGTTTTATTGAAAGTAAGTCGACTTGTACTTATCACAAATACTGCACTTCAAGAATGTGATGAATACAAGGGGGTTAATTTTGATAAGCATGCCATGATAATCTAAGCATATGGAACGTATGTTCATATGTAAATCTTTACACCTTAATAGTGGAATAGTCCACTATAAACAACTTGACTTTGTAAAATTATCGAACGTTGTTTTAGAGAGACCGTGATCGAATATTAGTTGTTATCCGAAAACCACTTCGAACTAACGTAAACGTTCGAATTGGAAATAGTAAAGGCAAGGTCCAAGGTGAAAACTTTGAAGTGCAAGGGCTAGTTGCTACTAACCCTGAGGGTGATTCCAAAATGGATGTAGTGGGGATAGTGCCTTCGGCTCGTTCATCTCCTGAATGACTTGTATGGGTGAGTGCTGACATTGTGTCAACATATGAAAGGAAATGTTAGCATTCTAAGTGGTAATGCTATAATAAAGGTAAACGTAGCCTCAAGCCACATCAACCGGCAGTGACTAAAACAAGGGAGATGCAGCAAGTCTAAGTGGGTCGCTCCCATTAGGGTAAGGTCATCCCTATCTAGAGTCCCTACTATCAACTCATGTATGCTTCGGTACGTTGCTGATCCCAATCAAGTGGTGATCTTATTCACTATTATCAAGTAAGGGGTAGGCCAGTCCTGTGTTGGCAGGGGATCCCGGCGAGGTCTTTATGGGATACCTTTGATTTTTAAAGTGTTTTATAAAAGTAAAAATTAAGTGTTTGAGTTTACTCACACCAGACCCATGTCTTACCCAAGAATTTTCTTTTCTTTTCCTAAAACTCTTGGGTAATCAAATTTGTTTGAGTAGCAAAGTGATCCAGGTTTCTTACGGAAGAATTTTGAAGGAGCCGGAGTAGGGGGCTTCACCGTTAGCTAGTTATTATCTTATTGCGCTGTGTTTATGTATGATCTTTGTAGTTTGTATGGGTAGAAAATTATAACTGTCCAGTTGAAGGTTGTAATGTAATGACTCTGATGTATTATTATTATTATTATGAAAATGACAATGTAATATCCTATGTTATCTAATATAATTTGTTCTGATTCATGGTGAGATTATGTGATTGCGTAGTTTCTTCTTTTCCTTCTACCCTAAATGGCCCATCTTTCAGTACAAGAAAGGCGGTCATTAAATTTTGGTATTAGAGCTTAGGTTAAGTTAACACCTAGGCTTTGGGTTGAGGGTCAACTTCGAGAGTGCGTATTTGTAAATTTTGTTCGTATATATAAATATGTCTTTGATAGATAGATCAGCTTGATAAGTTTGATTAGTACCCTTCTTTTAAGATTTATTCCATCCAAGTATTTTAAGAATTTTCTTACTATGTCCAGGTAGTAAGACATGAGTAATAGAGGTGGATGAGGTAGAGGAGCAGATAGCACTATGACTATGAATGGTCGAACCCCAAATCTTGGAGGAGTTCGAATTGCCGAAGAGGCAGCGCTAGAGCAGCCTAGACTGAATTTCGCAACCTTTCGTAAGGATTACACCAACCTAAGAGGGATACAGTTTAAAGGAACCGAGTCTATTATAGAAGTGAAAGCCTGGTTGAAATCTTGCGAAAATATTTTTATAAAGGTCTTGGTTTATCTGATGAACAAAAAAGGTTCTTAGCAGCATGAAAACTGCAAGAGGGAGCAGCAACTTGGTGGGACTCCCTTGCTACAAAAATTATAGAAGAAGAGTTTTCATGGGCCCGATTTAAAGAAGTTTTTGAGGACCAATTCTTGCCAACAACAGGAAGGATCAGGATGTACCGAAACGTCATGGACTTGAAGCAGGGGGATCTGTCTGTAGCAGAATATGAGATGAAGTTCAATGAGTTATCTTGTTTTGGACCAAAATTGGTCAACACCCTATTAAAGAAGAATAAGATGTTTGTTTCGGGCAGGTGAGAAGAGTACCATGAGAAAATGACTACTCACGTTAAGGGTACTTTTGTGGATTTATTTGATATGGCTCCGAGGTACGAGGTCTTGGAAAAGAAGAAGCCTACTCCAGTAGCACCTAGTGGAAATACTGGTGGAAACAGTTCTAAAAAGAGGAAGTTCAATCCAAATTGGAAGAATCAAGGAAAAGGGAAACAGGGAGAAGGTCAAGGAGGCAAGCCTAAGGATAGTGCTTGTTATATTTGCAACCAGAAAGGACATATTGCCAGGTATTGTCTGAATCGTGAAGTTCCAAAGTAGCAAGGTGGACCCATATCTCTGATGGTCCAGAAGACTATTTGTTTTCATTGTCATCAGCCCAGGCATATGGTAAAGGACTGCCCACTCATGAAGAAGGTGCAGCAGCGCAAGGTGTATGCCATTAAAAATGAATGCTCTACTTCAATGGATGTGAAGGGAAAAGCGTCCTTGAAGGTACCTAACTGATTAATGGTATTTTTGTTTGAGCATTATTTGATACTAGTGCCTTTCATAGTTTTATCTCTTGTGAATCAGTAGGTAAATTTCATCTTATTTCTAGTATTGTAGAGAACCCTATGTGTGTGTCTAACCCCATAGGTGGTGTAACCCATTTGGATATGCTTTGTGAAGATGTGTCAATTTCCTACCTTTCTCATCACTTTTCTTACAACCTATATGTCTTAGACTTTAAGGGATTTGACATTATTCTTAGTATAGATTGGTTATCGAAATATGAAACTATTTTAGATTATAATGAAAGAATTGTATCATTAGTAACCAAATTGGGAAGAGTTGTTAAAGTATCATGTAAGGAACCCAATATTCATATGTTTAGTTTCTTGTATGCCCTAGAGGCATCCCAAGAAAATCTAGATTCTATTAAAGTTGTTAAGAATTTTCCCGATGTATTCAAAGAGGTTAAAAGTTTACCCCCGCATCGAGAGATAGAGTTCCGCATTTATTTGGTCCTTGGTGCAAGGCCTGTGGTTCAAATAAACGATTGATGGCTTCGAGGGAGAGAGAGGAGTTGGTAAGTCAAACCCAGGAGATGATTGATTAGATCATCATTCAGTTGGGGGTTTGGTGTGGTGTTTGCGGCTAAGTCTGATGGATCTTTAAGGCTGTGCATGGGTTATAGGGAGTTAAATAAACTGACCACAAAGAACAAGCATCCCTTACCCTGCATCGATGATCTTTTGATCAACTTCATGGAGCTACCATATTTTCTCAAATGGATCTAGCTACTGGATTCCATCAATTGAGGGTTGCTGAAGATAGTATACCCTTAATTGCTTTTAGAGGCCCCGACTGTTTCTTTTAGTGGTTGGTTATGCCTTTTGGGCTAACCAAAGCACCTGCATATTTTGTAGATCTCATGAATCGTGTTTTCCGAGATGTTCTTAACAAGTTTGTGTTGGTTTTCATCGATGACATCCTTATCTACTCCAAATCCGAGGAGGAGCATAAACTGAAAGTGTATGTGGATTGATAATATACAGTAGGATTAGTCTAGCAAGTGCGGAATTATAAATATTAGTAAATAGCAGTAATAAAAATGACACCAGGGATTTTTATACTGGTTCGAACTTCCCGTTCTACGTCCAGTCCCAGACTTCTTCTGGAATTTCTCGAATAACCCTCACTTAACCCGGAGGAACAGGTATTACACCGCCTGAGCAACCGAACAGGACTTTTCCGCCTAAGCAACCGAATAGGACTTCAAATACAATTTGGTAAATTGTTTCTTGACTTGTGTGTTCTTTTAATAACACGAATATAGTAAATGTAGTACACCCTTCCTATAATCTTCTTGATGTGATGATTTGAACGTGCAATTTGTAGGAAGTAGAGATTGAAAATCGCTTGTGATTATGATAATACAAAGCAAGTATAGATAGAAAGAATTGGTTTTTGAAATAGTGGATTTTCATCTCTATTTATAGTATTGAATAGTCTTAATTTAATAGTTGCAACTATTTGAAGAAGTGCAACTCTTGGTGAAGAAGACAACTCTTCAGATTTTGATATTTCATGAAGAGATGCTTCAGTTCGTCAAGTTCAGATGTCTGAGATAAAAGTGACAGATGTCTGAATAAAATTTGAAATTCAAAAAATAAAAGAAAGACAAAAACAGTCAATTTAGACGTCTGTCTTTTAATTCAGACGTCTGTCTAGGATGACAGACGTCTGTTATTAAATTGACAGACGTCTATTTCATATAGAAATAGAGGCACTCAAAGCATAGAGTTCAGACGTCTGTTATATTACTTTTAGACGTCTGATATTGATGTCAGACGTCTGAAATAATATACAGACGTCTAATTCTGTACGGTTTTGTTCCTTCCTTTATTTTAGCACTTTTGAACTTGAGATAATATATAATTTTGAAAATACCTTTTTATATCTTTTAAATAATAAAAGATATTTTATTTTAAAACATGATTTTCAAAAGTATATTTGTGTGTGTGTGTGTTTCATCATCATATCAGAGATTGTACATAGATATCTAAATAGAATTTTGAGAACTTTAATCTTGTAGATGATACGATAATAGCTTCTTTTGTAGATGCCTGCAAGAATATTTGACATTATAGTATATAGATTGAAATATATAGTTGTCGCATTAAAATCGAAGAAGGCAGGTTCCAACATTCTCCCCCTTTTTGATGATGACAACTATATAATTCAACGATTAGTATAACCATACCTTTTGCTCCCCCTGTCAATATGACCATAATATATAGCAGAAATGGTATTATTTCTCCCCCTTTGTCATTAACAAAAAGAATTGTTGGGGTTGGTTAGATAAAAAAGAAGTAACAAAGCTATGAATAACAAAATAATTAAGAAATGTAAACAAACCAAGCATGATAATAACAAATCAATGTTTAATACACAGCATTTGTTTACCCAACATAGTTGACTAAGAAAGACAGATAAAATTATATAATCAACTTAGTAGTTTTAAACATAACAAAAAAAAATTTATGAAAGAAAATTTGTTTGAACCAAAAGACAAACCAAAAGAAAACCATCTTCATTCACCATTCTCCCCAAGTTGGAGAAGAAGGAGGAGAAGATCCATGAGACTTTTTCCATAATTGACGAAGAATTTTCTTGATATTTTTCAATTCTTGTGTATTCTCTTCGACTTTGGCATCTAAATCATCGAATCTAGAATTGATGGAAGAAAAGCCTTGTGCTATTTGTTGAGAAATTTTCTTTTGATTTTTAGAGATAGTGATGTCGGATTTGAGTTTTTCACTTTTAGTATAAGTGCGTGAAGAACCAAAAATTAGTTCAATCTCGTAAGATTCTGGGATTGAACTTTGGATAAAAGCTTGCTCAAAAGCTTCGTCTTCTCCTTCATCATCTTCCCTTTCATCTTCATCATCCCTTTCTTGTTCAGTATCTCCTTTATCTCCATCATGTCTGGAACTGCCTACTTTTGATTTTCCCTTTTCTTTTTGTAAGGCTAGTTGTTCCGCTTTGTAATCATTATATGTTGGAAATGTCGGAGGAGATTCCAGTAATCCCATCAAACTAAAGAAGCGAATGTTGGATACCTTGATCTTTTCAAATTCAATTGACGGACTTTGAATAGACAAGTTAGATAGAATTCGAGTAATATAAGGAGCATAGACAATAGAACGCTTCTTCGAGTCATGATAAGTACGAAATGCATCATAAAAATATTGTGCCCAATTGATTTGAGTATTAGAAAATATTGATTGAAGCACCTTATCTTCATCATCATAGATTACCTCATGGCTTCCTTGCCGCGGAAAAATTGTTTTTATTAGCATTCTAAGCAATAATCGAAGTCGAGGACGAAGATGATTTGATCTATCTGTGGACTTTTCTGGTTCAAAAAGATAATATTTTAATTGTTTAAGTTCTTCTCCTTCTAACTTAAAATCATCTTTGTCGACCCCATCCGAGCTACATTTTCAAATTCGTCCAATGTCAGCAGGAGTTATTTGTAGAATGTTGCCGAATACGCTTGTCCAAAGCGTTCCTTTATCTCGATGAAGTATATTTTTTGGATTGTTAACATTTGCAAGAAATAGTAGGATACTAAGTCTACAAATGTTGACTTGATTGTCTTTGAAATCAATGAGACTAGTAATCTGAGATCTATCAGTATAGAGCCGAAGTTTGTACATAGGAAAATGATCAATATTATGAAAAATACCATGAAATGATGGTAGAGAAGATAAATGCTTGTAACGAGCCATACTTCGGGGTTCGTGGTATAACCAAGCTGCAATTTGATCTTCCGAAGGGAGAATATAAGGAGGTTGTTGAGAAGAATCTCCTTTTTGTTTCTTTGATTTGGGCGCCATTTATTTAATTTGAAGAAAGCTAGGGTTTTGAGTTTGAGAGAAAATAGACGTGAAGAAGAAAATAAACCGTTGGTATGATTTATATAGTTTTCTTCTTAACAGGGTTTCAGACGTCTAAAAATATACAGATGTCTGAGGTTCTGTAGATTAGAATCAAAGACGAGAAGATTAGACGTCTAAAAATTTAAAACAGACGGCTAAGAGATATGATAGACGTCTAAAAAAAATTTACAGACGGCTCAGAAGGTTTAAAATGAAACAGAGAGTAAAAAACATTTTGAACTAAATTCAGACGTTTGAAAATTTTATGTTTAGACGTCTATATTGGAGAACAGACGTCTGTTATTTTTAAACAGACGGCTAATTTTATACCAGAAAAATTGAAAAAAATTTAAACTTAATTTAGATGTCTGTGATAAATGATTCAGACGTCTGTGTGGCTGAAAACAGTAAAAGTAGGTGTTTTACAGACGTCTGTTGAAAAATGTAGACGTCTGTATGTCTGATGATGAATGTTTTTGCTAAGTTTAAAGAAAAGAAAAAATATTTAATTATTTATTTATTTTGATAAAAACAAAGCAAATATGAATAACCAAATCAACATACAATCATTTATATATTTTCTACTTAGGAGTCTTTGGAGTTTTTGGAGACTTCGGAGACTTCCCTTTGGATGATTCGTGTTGATTTTGTTCATCAGACTGTTTAATGGGAGACCATTGAGGCTGTCGATCCCATGAATTTGGGGATACATGAGGACGTTGAGGTGAGTGAATATGTGCATTCGTGTTGATAGGAGATGAACCACATATTTTTGCAGCACACTGTTCAAGAAAACTGAGTCGTCTTCCATGACTCTTTTGCTCAAAATACATTTCTCGCTGAAGATTAAGTGTTTCCCTCTGATAGTGATGTAAGTCATATATCTTTTCCTTAGTAGTTGGAGATGGAAATAAATTTCTTCGTGTGCGTTTATTTTCCGGCGTATACCCCGTATGATGACTTTGTGGTGGACATATCGGAATATAAGCTGGAGTTGGAGTCGGAAGTTCGGAAGACCCAGAACTAGGTGTTTCAAAATTAATTGACGAATATTCAGATGAATAGGAAGGCTCATCTGAGGATGAACCAGCCATGGTATATATGAATAATGTAAAGTTAAAAAGCATATTTGAATTTTTGCTTTCACCTTTAAAAAAAATAAAATAGATAAGCTGAATGACAATTTTCTTCGGAAAGAAGGATTTTATAGAAAACTGAAGGCTAAAAAATAAATGGTTAAGATTAAAAGAAGAAAAAATTTAATGTTAACCAGAAACAATATGTGTGGATAGAAACAAGTTAAATAAAAACAGAATAGTTGAAGTAAACTTCATAAATTTTTGAGAGAGATAATTCCAAGTTCTCGTCTCAATTTTACAAAAGTGTTTTCATTTAATGGTTTGGTAAAAATATCTGCTAATTGATTTTCCGAAGATACGAATTCTAGATTGATTATATCTTTTTCAATATTATCACGAAGAAAATGATGACGAATATCAATATGTTTTGTCCGTGAATGATTTACTGGATTTTTAGATAAATTAATAGCACTAGAGTTATCACAGAAGATTGTAGATTTGGATAAGTTAAAACCAAAATCTTGAAGAGTTTGTTGCATATAAATTACTTGAGCACATGCCAAAGCTGCAGATATATATTCTTCTTCACAAGTAGAAAGTGACACGCAATTTTGTTTCTTACTGAACCAAGATACTAGAGACCGTCCAATGAAGTGACAAGTCCCACTTGTACTTTTTCTATCCGTCCGACTTCCTCCAAAATCAGCATCACTATATGATACTAATTCAAAAGGACATTCTTTCGGATAAAATAGTCCAAAATCTTTGGTTTTGTTGAGATAACGTAAAATACGTTTCACTGCTCTAATATGTGATTCTTTAGGATCGGCTTGAAATCGTGCACACAAACAAACACTCATCATTATATCGGGTCTACTAGCGGTTAAATATAATAAAGATCCAATCATACTTCGATATAATTTTTGGTCTACACTCTTGCCATTTTCATCTTTTTCAAGATGTATGGTTGTACTCATAGGAGTTGGTTTGGCAGAAGTATTTTCCATACCAAAGCGTTTGATTAAATTATTACAATATTTTTCTTGATTTATAAAAATACCATTATTAACTTGTTTAATTTGGAGTCCAAGAAAATATGTTAATTCTCCCATATGAGACATTTCAAATTCATTTGTCATTATTTTAGAGAATTCTTGACATAATTTAACATTAGTTGATCCAAAAATAATATCATCTACATAAATTTGAACAATTAAGATATCATGTTTCTTTTTCTTAATAAAAAGAGTTTGATCAATCTTTCCAATTTCAAAACCAGAATTGATTAAATAACTTTTTAAACGATCATACCAAGCACGAGGTGCTTGTTTCAAACCGTATAAAGCTTTTTTAAGTTTATAAACATGTTCTGGAAATTGTTCGTGTATAAACAAGGGAGGTTGTTCAACATAAACATTTTCTTTAATAAATCCATTTAAAAAAGCACTTTTAACATCCATTTGATATAATTTGAAATCATGAAAGCAAGCATAGGCTAATAGAATTCATATTGCTTCTAATCTTGCGACAGGAGCAAATGTTTCTTCATAGTCAATTCCTTCTTCCTGATTATATCCTTGAGCAACTAATCTAGCTTTATTTCTAGTGATATTACCATTTTCATCAGCTTTATTTTTAAAAACCCATTTAGTGCCAATAACTGTTTGATCATTTGGCCGTGGAACTAAATCCCAAACGTCATTTCTTTCGAATTGGTTTAGTTCTTCTTGCATCGCAATAATCCAATAGTCATCAGTTGAGGCTTCCTTTATATTTTTAGGTTCTATATTAGAAAGAAAAGCTATATGACCCATTTGATTTAGTTGATTCCTTGTTTTAACTCTTTCATCAATTTCTCCTATTATATTTTGAATTGGATGATCTTTTAAAATTCTTGGTGGAGATTTTAATTCAGTTTCAATTTGATTTAGAGAAGTGGTATTGTCAGGTGTATTGTTGTCAAAAGTAGAATTTGAATTTATTACAATGTCTTCATCATCATTTGTTTTAATTTTGAAATTTTCATCAAATGATACATGAAGTGTTTCTTCAATAGATTTAGTTCTTATATTATAGATTCTATATGCTTTGCTTCGTTCTGAATATCCGATGAATATACATTCATCCGATTTTGGATCAAACTTACCTAATTGATCTTTTGTATTTAAAGCAAAACATTTAGAACCAAAAACTTTAAAGTAAGATATATTAGGTTTTCTACCGATGAAGAGTTCATATGGAGTATGTTTAGTTAAAGGTCGAATAGATACACGATTTAGGACATAACAAGCAGTAGCTACGGCTTCTGCCCAAAATTGTTTTGGAAGAGTGGTTCCATTCAATAAAGTCCTAGCACATTCTTGAAGTGTTCTATTTTTACGTTCAACAACTCCATTTTGTTGAGGCGTTCTTGGAAATGAAAAGTTATGAAATATTCCTTTCTTATTACAAAACTTCTCAAACATTTCATTTTCAAATTCTCCTCCATGATCACTTCTAATATTTTTAATTTTTAGATTTTTAATATTTTGAATACGTTTAGCAAAGATTTTGAAATTTTCAAAAGTATCACTTTTGTTTTTCATAAATAAATTCCAAGTATATCTAGAGAAGTCATCAACTATTACAAAAACATATCTATTGTGATTAATAGATTGAGTATGAGTTGGTCCAAATAAGTCTAGATGTAACAACTCAAGAGGTTGTAATGTTGAGATGATCTTCTTAGATTTAAAAGAAGATTTAGTTAGCTTTCCTAGTTGACAAGCATCACAAATGCTATTTACCTTAAAATTCATTTTAGGTAATCCTTTTACTAAATTGTTTTTGGATAATTTATTAATAGCTTTGAAATTTATATGACAAAATCTTTTATGCCATAGCCAAGGATCATTTTCTTTGACTAATAAGCACATATTTGTATTATGATTTATTTTCATATTCAAAATATAAATATTACGATCTCTTATTCCTTCGAAAATAATATTTTTGTTATGATCAAAAATATTACATTTATTTTCAGAAAATACTATGTTAAAACCTTTATCACATAATTGACTAATACTTAGTAAGTTATGTTTTAAATTTTTAACTAATAAGACATTTGTAATAAGAGGTAAATTAGATGTACCGTCATTGCTCACATCGCCTTTGCCGATGATGTAACCTTTGGAATTATCTCCAAAAGTGACAGATCCTCCATCTGAGTAGATAATGTTAGTTAACATATTTTTGTCGCCTGTCATGTGTTTTGAGCAACCACTATCTAGAATCCATTTTACTCTTTTCTTAATCGGTACCTGCAAAAAATATTAAAATTCTATTGGTACCCTCTTCCTCTATAGGGTCCTAAGGGTTAAATCTTAGGAAGCCAAACCCAGTTGGGTTTAGAGTTCCCTTTAAAAATAAAATTTTCATTCTTATGTACATACATAATAAAAGATTTAATGTAGTTTTTCCTAATCAAATTATTATTAGTTTTTGGAACCCAAATCATAATTGATTTTGGATGAATAGTTTTTGAAGAAGTTTTTTGAGTAGATATAGATTCCTTTTTCTTAAAATTAGTATATAAAGAACCATTATTTTTAGAATGCTTTTGTATTGGTTTTTTATATCCTAACCCCTTTTTATTTGAACAAGTTTGAGAATTCTCAATTATTTTAGAGAGCCTCTCTCTTCCACTGTTAAATTTAGAAACATTTTTAGAAATATTTTCCAGTTTTGTTTTAAGATGTGATACTTCTATATCAAGTGTTTTAATATTAGAGTTTAAATCATAATTCTCTTCTGCCAATTTAACATTCTCATATTTTTGTCTTTCCATTTCACTGCTTAAATCAGTAAATTGAGATGTTATATTAACATAAGATTCTTGAGATTTTACTAATTCTTCCTCTAATATTTTCTTTTCATCTTTTAACATGTCAGTTTCTATTTCAATTCTATTTAATTTTCCTAAAGCATCTTTATATTTACTCTTTAGGATTCTAAGTTTATCTAACAATTTAGAGTTTATTTCTATTAAATCGTCAAAAGTTAGATCACTTACATCATCATTTATTGCCATAAAACAAACGTTGGCTTGTTCTGAATCACTGTCATTATCATTGTCTGACGAAGAAGATTCTGTATCATCCCATGTAACTAAGAAGGCTTGTTTCTTTTTATATTTGTCCTTTTTGAGATTATTTTCTTTCTTTCGATCAGGACAATCTTTCTTTATATGGCCCTTCTTATGACATTCGTAGCATTCAAGAGATGAGCTTGATGGCTTATTGAAACCCTTGTTATTTCCAAATTTATTTCCCTTTTTGAATTTTAAAAACTTCTTGAAATTCTTAGCTAAAAATGCCATATCGTCTTCTGATTCAGAGTCTTCTTTTTCTGCTTGAAAGGCGATAGTTTTCTTGTCCTGTGCTTGTGCTCGTCTTGCCTGCAAATTTACTTCATAGGACATTAGATTTCCTATTAACTCTTCTATTTTTATGGTTGAAATATCATTAGCTTCCTCGATAGCTAAGACTTTTCGTTCCCATTCATCAGTTAAAGAGTTAAGGATTTTTGACACAACATCAGATTCAGTAAAAGTAACTTCTAAAGCTAAAAGTGAGTGATAAATATCCTGGAATCTAGAGTACATTTCACTAATACTTTCTCCTTGTTTCATCCTAAAGTTTTGAAATTGGTTTTTAAGCATAGAAATCTTGCTTTGTTTTACTTTATTTGTTCCTTCGTGTGTAACCTTAAGTGTTTTCCAAATTTCAAATCCAGTTTTACAAATACTGACTCGATTGAATTCATTTTTGTCTAATGCGCAAAATAACATATTCATTGCTTTTGCGTTTGCAGTAGCATCTAGTTTTTGTGTATTAGACCATGCAGCATATCCTGTAGTAGGAATATGATATTCAGTTTGAATGATATTCCAAGTTTCAAATCCACTTGCTTGCATAAAAATTCTCATTCTAGTTGACCAATAACTATAATTTAATCCGTTAAACAATGGTGGTCGTGTAGTGGCTTGTCCCTCAGTGAAACTGTTGCTAGTGTTATTGTCCATATTAAAAAATATCAGATAACTATGTTATAGTTATGTGATGACCTTGCTCTGATACCAAATGAAAGTGTATGTGGATCGATAATATACAGTAGGATTAGTCTAGCAAGTGTGGAATTATAAATATTAGTAAATAGCAGTAATAAAAATGACACCAGGGATTTTTATACTGGTTCGAACTTCCCGTTCTACGTCCAGTCCCAGACTTCTTCTGGAATTTCTCGAATAACCCTCACTTAACCCGGAGGAACAGGTATTACACCGCCTGAGCAACCGAACAGGACTTTTCCGCCTAAGCAACCGAATAGGACTTCAAATACAATTTGGTAAATTGTTTCTTGACTTGTGTGTTCTTTTAATAACACGAATATAGTCAATGTAGTACACCCTTCCTATAATCTTCTTGATGTGATGATTTGAACGTGCAATTTGTAGGAAGTAGAGATTGAAAATCGCTTGTGATTATGATAATACAAAGCAAGTATAGATAGAAAGAATTGGTTTTTGAAATAGTGGATTTTCATCTCTATTTATAGTATTGAATAGTCTTAATTTAATAGTTGCAACTATTTGAAGAAGTGCAACTCTTGGTGAAGAAGACAACTCTTCAGATTTTGATATTTCATGAAGAGATGCTTCAGTTCGTCAAGTTCAGATGTCTGAGATAAAAGTGACAGATGTCTGAATAAATTTTGAAATTCAAAAAATAAAAGAAAGACAAAAACAGTCAATTTAGACGTCTGTCTTTTAATTCAGACGTCTGTCTAGGATGATAGACGTCTGTTATTAAATTGACAGACGTCTATTTCATATAGAAATAGAGGCACTCAAAGCATAGAGTTCAGACGTCTGTTATATTACTTTTAGACGTCTGATATTGATGTCAGACGTCTGAAATAATATACAGACGTCTAATTCTGTACTGTTTTGTTCCTTCCTTTATTTTAGCACTTTTGAACTTGAGATAATATATAATTTTGAAAATACCTTTTTATATCTTTTAAATAATAAAAGATATTTTATTTTAAAACATGATTTTCAAAAGTATATTTGTGTGTGTGTGTGTTTCATCATCATATCAGAGATTGTACATAGATATCTAAATAGAATTTTGAGAACTTTAATCTTGTAGATGATATGATAATAGCTTCTTTTGTAGATGCCTGCAAGAATATTTGACATTATAGTATATAGATTGAAATATATAGTTGTCGCATTAAAATCGAAGAAGGCAGGTTCCAACATAAACATCATTAGAAGTGTTGTTGGAGACATTGAGGAGACATGTCCTGAAGGTAAAATTTTCTAAGTGCCATTTTCTAAAATCGAAGGTAAGATTCTTAGGAAAAATTGTGACATGAGAAGGTATTTCAGTAGATCCAGTGGAGGTGGAAGCCGTTCAGGAATGGAAACGACCATGGACTCCTACTGAGGTTCGTAGTTTCTTAGGATTGATTGGATACTAAAGAAGGTTTATTCAAGATTATTCTAAGATTTCATCCCATTTGACTAAGCCAACTAAGAAGGAGGAGAAGTTTATATGGACTCCAAAGTGTAAAGAGGCATTTCTGGAACTGAAGAAGAGATCGAACGGTGCACCAGTTTTGGCTGTTCCAGCTGGAAATAGTGGATTCATGATTTTCATAGATGCTTGTGGAGTGGGAATGGATGCTATTTTGAAGCTGCATGGTAAAGTGATTGCATATTCAAGTAGGCAGTTGAAGCCTTACAAGAAGAACTATGCTACGCATGACCTGTAGTTACTGGTTGTTGTCTTTGTATTGAAAATGTGGAGACACTACTTGCTAGGTAAGGATCCTTCTATTCCTCTTAATTTCTTTTTAATCTTTAGAGATTTTAGGACTAAATTTCTTTCTTTAGTCAGGTGAAAAATTCGAGCTCTTCAAGGACCATAAATCTCTTAAGTATCTTTTTACAAAGAAGGATCTAAACCTGAGGCAACAGAGGTGGTTGGAGTTTCTGGTGGCTTATGACTTGAATATTCTTTATACGCCAGGAAAGGCTAATGTAGTGGCAGATGCCCTAGGCAGGAATGCTGTTTTGACTCTTATGAAGGTTACCCCAACACTTCAGGAAAGGACTATGAGAAATCAGAGGAAGGATGAGATACTGGAATGGTTACTTCAAAGGGTTAAAGAGGGTAGATGTTCGGATTTTGAGATGGATAGTCGAGACGCGTTAAGGATAAACAGATACTTGTGTGTTCCAAATGTGGATGGGTTATGGAAGAAAATTTTGTCTGAATGCCATAAATCTAGGTTAAGTATTCGTCTAGGAGTTCATAAGATGTATAGAGACATGAAAAGAGTATTTTGGCAGCCGGGAATGAACAAGGATATTTTAGTCAATGTTAACAGGTGTTTGTACTACCAACAAATCAAGGGTGATCACCAGAAGGCAGCCGGATTATTATAACCCTTGGAAATACCTAATTGGAAATGGGAAAGGATATCAATGGATTTTATCGATGGTTTACCCAAAACCAGAAAAGGAAATGAAGGAGTATGGGTTATCGTGGATCGACCAACGAAGAGCGCACATTTTGTTCTGGTGAAACCAACAAGGACTGATGCTTCTTTAGCTAAATTTTTTATGAGAGAGGTAGTTAGGTAGCATGGAGTTCCTATGAGTATTGTAAGTGATCTA
Organism: Allium fistulosum; assembly: GCA_030737815.1. NCBI lineage: Eukaryota > Viridiplantae > Streptophyta > Magnoliopsida > Asparagales > Amaryllidaceae > Allium > Allium fistulosum. Next base: position 1,161,337,686 of record CM060902.1, on the reverse strand, counting down.
GACCCCATATTTACTAGTCAAAATTGGGAAGCATTGCAGACACTCTAGGAACAAAGTTGAGCTTAAGTACAACATATCACCCCCAAACAGACGGACAGAGGGAGCGAGTGAATCAGATTCTAGAGGATCTTTTGAGAGTGTGTATTCTAGATTTTGGTGGATCATGGGAGGATCATTTGAATTTAGTTGAGTTCTCCTACAATAATAGCTTCTAAGCAAGCATCGGGATGGCACCGTATGAATCCCTATATGGAAGACCATGCAAGTCACCAGCATGTTGGGTTGAGATGGTAGATAGATTAGTTCTTGGACCAGGCATGATCCGAGAGGCTACCGAAATAGTTGTAGTGATTAAGAAAAGAATGAAGGAAGCCCAAGATTGCCAAAAGAGTTATACATATAAGAGACGAAGGGATTTGGAGACTTAGTGTTCGTAAAGATTGCACCAATAAGAGGAGCTATTAGATTTAGGAAGGCAGGGAAGTTAGCTCTAAGGTATGTTGGACCCTTCCCTATTCTTGAAAGGATCGGATCGCTTGCTTATAGGGTTGAGTTTCTAGAGAGATTGGCAGGTGTTCACAATGTGTTCCACGTGTCTCATTTGAGGAAGTATGTTCATGACCCTCTTTGATTGTCGAGCCATCAGTTCAAGAGGAATTGGAAATAGAACTGAACCTGATAGTGGTTAGACATCCAGTTTATGTTGTGGATCAGGATGAAAAGAGGTTGCATAATAAGGTGGTGCGACTAGTCAAGATACAGTGGAGTGAGGATCCAAGAGACTGCACTTGGGAGACGGTGGATCGTATGAGAGAAGCCTATCCCGAGTTGATTGGTTGTTTGTCTATTGTATGTGTAGTGTATGTTTGTTTGCTATGGATGCTTAGTACATGTCTTTTTATGTATTTATGATATGAATCTATAGCTTTTTGCGTAGTTTGAACTATCTCATTGTTTGCTAATTTCGGGATGAAATTCTTTTAAGGGGGGAGAGTGTAACAACCCAAAATTTAATCGCTATTTAAATGAATATTTAATTATATTTTAAAATAATTAATAAATGGATTTTTATTAACAAATAATACTATTTTAAAGAATAACTAATGATGATAAATCATTATAATTTTTTTTACCAATATATATAGTTAATAGAGAAATAGAAAATATGACCGGAAATTATTTTCCGAAATTGATTTTTCATTGGTTAAAAGTTAACTAAAATGTTATAGCACTACTGTAAACATACATGCACACATTACAAACCATTTTAAACATGTGTGTACATGTACATATGCATGTACATATATGCTCACTTAAACATATAAACATATAAGGTAAAAAGAAGATTTTATTTATTTAACATATATATATATATAACATATATAAAAACACTCTTTTTCAGCATAAGTACTTAGTGCATGACATGAATGGCGCAAGATAGAGGGAGGGGGGGGGAGTACATGAGGATGGAAATGAAAGGGGGGGAGGAGAGGGAGTGCATGCATACATATATTTTAATATAAGCACTTATATGTTTTTTAAATAATTTCCTAAGCCTGTATATACACACTAACTTTCATTTTTCCCATTTTACAATCTCTTTCTCTACTTTAAAATTCATAAGAGATTAAGCAAAACATCCATGGCTTTCTCTTCATAATTTTTAAAAGTAGAAAAGATCACTTCTTTTGGGTAAAACATCCTCTTTAGTTCATAAAAACATTTCTACATCTTCTACAACACTTCTCTTCCAAACTACAAGCAACCATCCACCCAAACTTCACATGGTCATGCCCAACAAGGCCTAGGCCAAGCCCAAAGCCCACTTGGCCGAGCCCATTTTGAGTGTTCGAGCAACTGAAGTTTCAATTTTTACAAGTTTCTAAAGTGTTTCCAAGTTTTGGCAAAAGTTCGTCTTGAATTTAAAAAATTTCGGTAAGTAAAACTCTTGCTTTTAGAAAAGAAAAATACTTGATTTTTTTGAACTATATGTTGTGAAATTATAGTGGTTGTTGTGTGGAATTAAGATGTTGTGTTGATGGTATATGATTATATGTTGATGGTTGAGCTTGGATTTGTGATTTAGTTGTTAAATGATACGTTTTGGATATGGATATGTGATTGGTTGGATATGATATGATGGTAGTGTTTTTATGAAACAAAACCAAGCGTATGCGATGTAAATGTTGTGAAGTTAGCACTTTGAGAAGTCACAAGGACTTGAGATCCGATTTGAAAAAAAACAAAAGCTCTTTTTCTAGTTATGGATTTGGGAAATGTTTTTTTCTTCAAGTTTTCACCTTTTGTTTAAGTTTTCAAAACCTTTCCATTTTTTTCCAAACATGTAGTAGCTAGAGTTAAAATGGAGATTTCACCTATAAATCAATTCTAGCAAAATGCGTTTATAGCGATGTCGCTATGGATGCAGTTTGGAAAATTTCACGATTTCAAGTTTTAAAGTGTTTTATTTTAGATTGTTTTTGAAAACTCATTTCAAATAAATTAATTAGGACAAAAAGTCTAAGTTTTAATTATTTAATAATTTATTTATTAGGGTAATTATTAATTAAATAATTAATTAAGTAATTTGGTAAGTAATTTGGGTTTAAGAAATTATTAACCAAGTAATAATTTGTAATTAAGTTTTAAATAATGATTAATTAAGATAAAAGGAAATTAATTTTTATTTAGTCAAGTTTAATTACTTTAATTAATTATTTAACTAGAGTTAGTTATTTAATTAATTATTATTTAATTAAAGGTTAATTATCCACTTACATTGGGTTTAGTTCTTAAATGAATGTTATTTAATTAAAGTTTAATTTAAGTTAATTATAAGTAAATTCTTAATTAATTAAGGTTTGAAGTATGATTTTTGATTCAATTGAGATTGATTAAAATTTAATTAAATATTAAACCTATGATTTAAATAAAGTTTATTTATTTTAAAGTTCCTTTTTAAACTCTATCGGTTATTTATTTAACCAACTTTCTTGTTTAAGTAAATTGTTTTAAAATCAAGGATCTCTTGTCCATGCTATTAAGTAGCCAAATGAATTAAATTAGTTGTAATAAAATGTTGATACGTTTTATTGAAAGTAAGTCGACTTGTACTTATTACAAATACCACACTTTGGGAACATGATGAATACAAAGGGGTTGATTTCGATAAACGGGTCATGATAATCTAAGCATATGGAATGTATGTTCATATGTAAACCTTTACACTCTGATAGTGGAATAGTCCACTATAAACAACTTGACCCCTTAAAATTATCGAACGTTTGTTTGGAGAGACCGGGATCATATATTAGTTGTTATCCAAAAACCACTCCGAACTAACGTAAACGTTCGAATTAGAAATTGTAAAGGCAAGGTCCAAAATGAAGACTTTGAAGTGCAAGGGCTAGTTGCTACTAACCCTGAGGGTGATTCCAAAACGGATGTAGTGGGGATAGTGCCTTCATCTCCTGAATGAATTGTATGGGTGAGTGTTGACATTGTGTCAACATATGAAAGGCAATGTTAGCATTCCAAGTGGTAATGCTATAATAAAGGTAAACGTAGCCTCAAGCCTCATCAGCCAGGAATGACTAAAACACGGGAGATGTAGCAAGTCTAAGTGGGTCGCTTCCATTAGGGTATGGTCATCCCTATCTAGAGTCCCTACTATCAACTCATGCATGCTTCGGTATAGTTGATGATCCCAACCGAGGGGTGATCTTATGCACTACTATCCAGCAAGGGGTAGGCTCGTCTTGTGTTGGCAGGGGATCCTGATGAGGTCATCTTTGTTATTTTATCTAGAGATGCACCGTGATGGGCGGTACCCCAGTAGCCCAGTTCATTGTATGGAATTCATTCTCTAATAAGTGCCATACAAATTTTGTTGCACCCAAATATGTTGAAATGTGAGATGCAAGCATTTCAGCTATGTTCTATTTTACTTGAAAATCCTAGACATTATTATAATATCACTAGATTTTTTTATAAAGTGTTTTGGTTATCGTAAGGTAAAAACCTGTCCGTGTTATGTGTGGCGTGGTCTTACGAGCTACCTTTGATATACAAAGTGTTTTATAAAAGTAAAAATTAAGCTGTTTGAGTTTACTCACTCCAGACCCATGTCTGACCCGGAGTTTTATTTTCTTTTTCTAAACCTCTTGGTACTCAAATTTGTATGAGTAGCCAAGTGATCCAAGTTTCTTATGGAAGCATTTTGAAGGAGCTGGAGCTGGAGGCTTCACTGTTATCTAGTTATTATCTTATTCCGCTGTGTTTATGTATGATCTCTGTATTTTTTTATGGGTAGGTAGTTATAACTGTCCAGTTGAAGGTTGTAATGTAAAGACTCCGATGTATTATTATTATTATTATTATTATTATTATTATTATGGAAATGAGAATGTAATATCCTATATTATCTATTATATGTTGTTCTAATTCGTGGTGAGATTCTGTGATTGCGTAGTTTCTTCTTATCCTTCTTTTTTCTTCTACCCTTGTTAGCTTGTCTTTCGGTGCATGAAAGGCAATTGTTACAGTTCAAGGAGTTGAGTCCTTAATATATCATATTTGGAGGAGCTGAGTCCTCAATATATGATAATCTAAGGAGCTGAGTCCTCAATATTCAATTTGTCATCATGACACAGTTGGAGGAGCTGAGTCCTTCGTATATGATTTGATGATAGTAGGTTGAGATTTTGAGTTCAATTGAGTGCATATGATTAGATATGTGTCAGATTTTGGTGGGACCCCAGTATATGATGTCACTATAGTGTTATATTGTGGTTATCTGACTTGTTTGGTGCTAGTTGGTCGAAACATTTTTATATATAATCGATAAAGTTAGAGGTATGCCTAGGGCAATTATGTAATTGTCACATATACCTAACTCGATAACCAATCTTGTTTGAAATAAAAGATGTTTTCTTTCTATTACATAATTGATATAATATACTATATTAATCAATTAATTTAATTAAAAGTACATTTAATAGAAAATCCATAAATTGTATGTTTTGTAGTAGTAGTTACAATGCATTGTAATCATGAGTGATTTATCATAATAAAATAAACATACCTTTTTAAATAATCCTAGTCAATATGTATCGAGACTTGATATTGATACATCCATTGAGACTAGAGTACATAACTCTCTCCAAATGTTGAGTGTATTATTCATGAGTGCTAGGGGCACCAAGAGGTTGTGTACTGATAGTTATTGGATACTATGGAATGATTTACTCGATAGTTTTTTGTTGGTTAATATAATTAAGGTCAAACAAAAAATATCAATGTGACAATATTACATAGTTCTCTTGACTTGAGAATATTATTGATCTTCAACATGAAAGCTTCCCTTTAATTATAGTTAAATCATGGTACGACATCTATCAAATGACTATGGTTTGGTCAAGTGGAATTACTGGAAGTGAAATTTTATTCAAGAGAGGATTCGTCTCCTCTGTTATACGAGGTTAGTATCATGGTCAGCTAATGTCAAATCAATGTCAAACTCTCTGGGCAAAGTAATCTGATTAATAATAATTGTTATTAAACCAAGGACTTTGTGTTTGGACAATAAAATTGAATATGGATGATATTAGAATTTTTGACCATTACCAAATTCCGTAATTCCTAATGTGATGTAGTTTCGATGAAGAGAATTGGTGTAAATAGTTATCACTACCGGGTAACGCTTAAATAAAGTTAAATTGGATTTTACCAAAGCTAAGTAAGCAATAAATTTTCCATAATGTCACACCACCTGCCAAGTGACTTGTTAACATTAATATTCGAATTGTTCGATATTAATCGTTGAACTAATTTAATCCTAGGAATCACACAACCAAAATGTTGAATACTCCTATGACCACCTGATTTAATTAATTATAATTGCATTAAATTAATTAAATTAATTAAATTAATTAAATTAATTAATATTTATGAAATATTATTACGATAATCAATATTAAATAGTGTGTATATAATAGTTATAAACACACATATCAACATGCATTTGAATTAGATTTAAATGTATTATTTATTTATCGGGCTTGAAGAGATTTTGAGGCCCATAAGGAGGCTTATTATTGGCAGTTATGGGAAGGTTAGGAAGGTCGGCTATATGATGGCATATATAAGGTAGAATTTTGGATTCATAAAGGTGAAATGGTAAGAGAGAAAGGTGGATCTGGATCCTGTTATTTCTCCTTAGAATCTCTCTTATTTAATCACCTCTAACCCTTATTTTGGAACTCTCTTTTTGCTCTCTCCCAACCATTAAGGCCGACCATTCATGTCCCCTCCCTCCTCTGGTTTAAGCTTCTAGACACTCAAATTAAATCAAAATCAAACACTTATGGCAGGTGTAGTTAGATTAGTAGCTCTATCTAAAGACTTGGATATCTATTCAAGGAGTGATTTAATTCTACATCTTAAGGTGTTTCAACTAGGATTTGGCGAAGTTAATAATTCATATTTTACATTTATATATGTATTAACAATTATTCATTATGTTATATATATATATTTAGTTAGTATATGCTTATCATGAATTTGTATATACATTGATGTTGTCTTCATTGGATTTATGTTTTTATATATTAAAACTGATTTGTATATATATATATATATATCTTACAAACATGCACACAACAATTTTTTTTTCAAATTTAATAGTAATGTTAAATTGATTTTAATATAAAGATTAACTTCAATATAAAACATAATTACATAAAATATGAATTTTATGTTATTAAATTTATACATGTACATATAATGTTCAGAAATTAATATATATATATATATATATATATATATATACACACACATATTTATTTATTTATTTATTTCAAATGTATATTAAATATATATATATTTATATTTATATAATTTAAAATTTGAATCTTATACATATAATAAAAATATTCAAATAACATAAATATATGCATCTAAATTTTAATATAAAACGTATATATTTAAAATTATTTTTTGAAATTTTAAACTTTTTTATTTCATATGCATAGATTTTCATATGGAAATGAATTTAAAAAAATTGTTTTTTAAAAATAATTAAATAAGAATAATTTATAAAAAAATCTTATGGTCGAAAGTATATTTTTTAATATATATATATATATATCAATATTTATATGTATATACATATATCATATATATATATATTATTTTAAACATTATTCTAAAGTATATGTATATAACTTTATATACATGTATGTTTAAAAATATATTTTGAATTATATATATATTTAGAATTGTTAAATTAAAATTGAAATTATGTAGATTTAGATCTAAGCTATAATGTTTGAATTTGAAATTATAAATTACTTATGTTAAATTTTAGAATTATTTTACAATGTGTATATATAAGTGTTTTGTATAAACTTTTATATTTCATAAGTAATATTTTATAATATACGATACATACACATACTATCATTTATATGTACATATATTGACAACACTCATGTATATAGAGAGGCTAATATGTTTATTGAAGTATAAATCCCAACACTTATACATGGACATGTTAAACCAAGTACGCCATTTATGTTACATATGCACTCAAACACTTATGTTAGGTGATAATTATATTATGCAGTATAAACTTAACAATAAATAATAAGTTATTTATAAATAAAATAAAATATGATTTTAGTTAAAGCAAATTTGGACAAGATTTAAGTAAATTTAGACTTCATAGGTCTAATAAGATCCAAATGGAAGAATTTTTTGTGAAATTTACCCATTTACCCCATTGCATGGTTGCCTAAATCCAATAATGGTATCAGAGCCCAATGGCCTATGCGGTCTAAATTAGCGGTATTAGGGCTAACTTATTAAAGCCTACCTATATAGTAGGGTGTCTAGAAAAGTAGTGTCTAAGGTTGGCTTTGGGTAATCAAGCACTCTTCCCTACCAGGCTACTGGCCTAGCTCGAATGAATGAGGTAAGCCTAAAGGTTATCCTCGATATAAAGGCCCAAATTGATTTGGGGCTTGGGCTAATTTTTGAAATCTTTTTTGAAATTAAAATAAAATTTTAAATACAAAAGGTTAAATTTAAAATAAATAAAAATAATAATTTAAATTTAGAAGGTTAAATTTAAAATAAGTAATGATTTTATAAATGTTATAAAATAATTTTCAAAATTGTTTTGAATTTTTTTAAATATTATTAATTAGATTAATAAAGTGAATAAGTAAATAAAAGTTAATTCATTAAATTAAATAACATATACATATACATTGATATATGTAACATTATCTTAAGATGTTAAGGTAGTATATATACAATTTTCAAAATTAATCATAATCAATTAAAATTGTTTTAATTAAATAAAGTAATTAAATGTCTATTAATAAACAATACAATCCATCCATATATATATATATAGACACACACACACATATATACATATTAGATATAGTGTATAACTATAAATGTAATGGTGCAAATATTCGATATATAATGTTTAATTGAATAATATAAAATTAATTAAAATGTTAATTAATTAATTAATTAATTTAATCAAATAAGATTTATTAACAAAATTAATATAAGATTATACATACGATTGTTATATAAGTTAATTGAATTGTAAAATGTTATACAGGAATTAAACTTATATGATATATAAATGCATAATAAAAGGGGGAAAACTAAGAAACCAAATAGACTTTAGGGGTAAATACATATGTAATGTACATATAACGTGATTTCTGATGTGTCCGACATTTGAATCACGAGGGTGTTGAGATACATTATTTAATAAGTCAATATCACTCAATTAAATATATTAAAGATTACAAATCTTTAATATAAGAGTTGTCCTCTACCATTTATATTTAATAGTACTTGCATACTCTATAGTTGTTAAGCAAACTCAAGCTAGAGATGTTATTAGTAGGATTATTAATATATAGAATAGATGAGGTAAGATAACTATATGTATTTATTGAGCAAACTCAAGGTACATATAGTATACTTAGGCCATCACGAAAAGGTAGGTACAAGTGAATAATATCTTTCAATTTGTTGAGAAAACTTAAGGTCAAAATAAGATTAGGACAAGTAATCATGGGCTAGAAGTTATATATGATACAACCGATAAGAAGTTATCCACCGTTTGTTGGGCTATGACTTATTGAGCAAACTCAAGGTCAGAATCCTAAGACAGACGAGTCCTAACGCCCAATAGTGAAGTTGAAAGACTTCTACGTTTCGTCGTAGGGTTTGGAGAAACATAAATGACTAATGGAAGCCTTATTAGAAAAATGAAATGGTAACATCTACTGTGTACAAAATAAATTAATCTACATCAATAAATTTGTGCAATTAATATAATTGATAAAATGCTTATCAATTAAAATATATAAATGAACTGAATAAATATTGATAAATAGAAATATAAAATATATTTACCAATAAATTTTTGCAGGTTGACCCATCCAAAGGTCTGATTATACAACTACTAAATACGTTCCTAACTTGGTCGCTTACATGTTAACTTGCCCGAGACTATGTATTATCTTCTGTGAGTTATCGATTCTAAAAGCAAATATAAGAATATGGCTATTTGATCCATATTCGATCACATATAAATGTTATATGATGAACATTCATTATTCGTAATATAAAAACTTTGATAAAATTTGTTCAATCAAAATAAGCTAGTAAATCATAATATGAGATCATGTATTCAATGTGATTGATTACAATGATGATCTTGTCGTGCTAAATGTAACACTAGACCAAGAGCTACAAGATTGATATAAGAATTCGATCACTGAAAAGTTTGTTTGATCAATTTACATGAAATGCAACTTATTCAATATCCTTAAATGTTGAGGACTACCGAATGCATTTTTGTAAAGTGTTCACTATGATCGTGTAGTAAGGGTTTCCTTTTGAATGATTTGACCATTTGGAAAGGAAAGCGGATGTACGAGAATGGATGTAACTTAATGCATAGTTGGGATAAAGAGAGTGAATTTCACTTCTACTTCATAAAGAAACTTTAGAAATGAGAATTGTAAGATAATAATAGATACTTAACAAGGACTAAGAAATATGATATTTATGCAAAATGTGTTTTCACATAGAAAATTGCTTTCTATGAAAATTATTTCTTTGAATTTATGATATTGATCTGAAAAAATTTCGACTATAAACCAGTTACAGTAAATGAGATAATAAGCATACATTAAGTGGTTTAATGGAGCTTCATTTTTCATACGCTATTATAGTAATGGTAACAATATTGGGAGCATGTCATATAACACTTATTAGTCCCATCAAGTTATGCTTTTTTTCATAAATCATACCAAACATTATTTATGAAATAATATGTTTTTCAATGCTAATTGAAAAACAGACATGGTTTGATTGCAGTATGATATGAATATTTGTTATAAAATAAACTATAAAAGTGGTACTTGTGATGCATTGGAAAATAAAGAAGTATCTAAATTTATTTGCAATTATTTGGAATTATGGACTAGGCCACAGTTTTGAGAAATAATTTTTGATTATATGATTATGAATCATATGGTACTAGTAAATTATATTCCAAAAAATTAAGGGCAAAACATCCATTTAGTGGGAACATCATAAGAGCCGACGAACTCTATGGATTAATATATATAGATGAATGCAATCGAAAGTCTATTAATTCGAAAATGTTTCAACATACTTTGTTGTATTCACCGATGAATTATCATAAACATGAACATGTGTATATGATACATATATGGTATGTTAATGATGAGTTCCTAGAATATAGAGCAGAAGTAAATAAAATAACGTGCGATAGAAAATAAAATGATTTGATTTGGTCGAATAGGTGAGTATATTGAAAAGAGTTCTGAATGTGCCTCAAAATGAATAAAGATTCGATCTTATATGCCACTACTCCCTATGATATATAACAATGTATCAATAAAGTGTAATCGAAATTGGTTGAATAAAATATGATTAATGGTGGGTGAAGTTGAATTAACTTCTTTCTATAAGATCATGTAATTAAGAGTGGTACACAAGGTTGAAATTGATTTCACCTAAAATAATAGTTTACAAAATCATAAAGGTTTATAAGAAACCCCAACATATCCTAGGTCAATAAGTTGGTAGACTATGTGAGTCAAAAGACTGCATGTAATAATTATACATGAGGGATCTTATATGAACCGCCCCAAAATAATTTTGGAACGATGGTCATTGGGTAACCAATTTATGTTTTGAACAAAAGTATCGCAGACTAAAACCAAATAAGTTATATTTATAAGGTAATTCATAAAGTGTTTATGAATACCTATTCCGTTGCATTAAAAAACAACCATTGTTTCAATAAATACTGAATTTGTAGTGAAGGAATTTCTTTTGAAAATTATTGGTAATAAAATAGATTTGAATATGATTCAAGGATATAACTAATTATGCGGGATGAAATGAAATTAAAAAAATCCAAAAGAACACAATACATTAGAATGTATAACAGGTATCTTGCATATTAAAGAGAAACTATGAGTTTCTTGTGAATGTCGATAATACATAATCCTCAACTATCAATTAAACCATTTAGAATATTGACTCTGCCATATGGTATGATGCACAATTCCAAAAGTGTTCCAAATACTTTATCAAAATACGTTTTTGGTAGTTGTGCCCAAAGGGATATGATCCATCAGCCGTGAATGTGTATTCAAAAGCAAAACTAATGCAATTGGAATATAATGAGCAACGCGGATAAGAATAACATCACAAATTTTAATTGTTAAAATTAGCATAATAGATTCATTATTCAACTTGCTCAAATTAATTCGGATTTAGTCACAAAATTATTGCTTGGTATGACTTTGTATTTTAGTACATATATGTTGAAATAGAAAATTCTAAATAATGATCTAGAATGGACTGTTTGTACATAACAATCAAAGTGTCTCGAAGTCAATGAGAGCAATATTGAGTTTGTGGATTTCCAGATATGATCTAGGAAATGATATGAAATTATCATTCTATAAGCATCAGAATTAAACAAGTATTTTAGTAGAAATACCGAATAGTTTGATTTTCAGTTAAAATGTAGAGAAAGCATGTGTCAATAAGATAGGACATTAAATATATGTAAATATGTCTAAAACTATAAGTAAGCAAGATACTGTTGATTATTAACAATGTACTTATTTTAAAATCGATAATTGTTTGTATGTTTTAAAGTCAATATTGAATTTGTAAATTATATCTTTTATAATAAGTATAAAGGATGTTGGGAATGTCCCAAATGATATGCAAAGACACCTTATTAAAATGTTTAAGAATACTCATTATTATTATTTGATAACAATGTAAAAAAATCATTGAAGTCGAGAAACATACTCCAAATAGTTCCACATGATAAAGGTAGTTTATCAGCATCAAAGGCAGTTGATTGCCATGGTAAATAATTGAAACAACATAGCAGATCCATTCATAAAGGGTTTAGCTCGATCAGTTGTCATCAAACAGATTGAAGGGATGGATAGAGATTCCATAATCGGCCCCAAATTCAAGTGGAAGATTGATTGGGTTAGGGGTATGCCATATGGTCACTTATGTAATTATTACATATATATAACTCGATAACCAATCCTGTTCAAAATAAAAGATGCTTTCTTTCTATTATATACTTGATATAATGTGTTATATTAATTAATTAATTTAATTAAAAATATATCTAATAGAAAATCCATAAATGGTATATTTTTTATAGTAGTTACAATGTGTTGTAATCATGAGTGATTTACCACAATAAAGTAAACATACCTTTATAGATATTTCTAGTCAAGATGTATCGAGGTTGTATATCGATACATCCGTTGAAACTAGAGTACATAACGCTCTCCAACTATTAGATAGTGTATTACTCATGACTGTTGGGGGTACCAAGGGGTTATATACTAATAGTTATTGGATAACTATGGAATGACTCACTCGATATTATTTTTGTTGGTTAATATAACTAAGGTCAAATTGAAATTATCGATGTGACGATATTACACAGTTCTCTTGACTTGAGAATACTGTTGATCTTTAATATGAAAGCACTACTTTTATTATAGTTAAACTATGGCATTGGGTCCAACGATGGACTATAGTTAGGTCGATTAGAAATATTGGAAGTGAAACACTATTCAGAAGAGGATTTGTCTCCTCGGTTATATGAGGTTAGTATTGTTTGTGCCAAAATTGGGCACAATACTCTTTGGATGTGTTTGAAGAGATAAAATGAAGAATATAAATGGAAAATGAGGAAGATCTAACAAACATACCAATTGATAAACAAGAAAATCACACAGAAACAAACAGATTTAGAGTGGTTCGGCGTATGGCCTACGTCCACTATGAATTAGCTGACTTTTACTGATTTTTGCTTGCAGATTACAATGAGTTACAACAGTAAAATTCGAGTACAATAGTGATTTCAGCAGAGTCTGGACATAGAAGAGCTAAAAGTCCCTTTTCAGTAGGTCCTGGGCTGCTATTTATAGGCGTAGGCAGCAAATATCTCGCTCAGATCTCGGAAGACCTCTTCTCCCACGTGGGTGGACCCATGTGATCGATCCCCGGTTGTTTGGACTCAATCCGTGATCGATACGAATAAAATTCATATCGATCAAGATTTAGCCCAATCGAACCGAGATCGATCATGAATATTCTTGAGGTTGCATGCAAGCTCCTGTGAAAATTTGGTGGCATTTGGACTTGCAGATTTTGAGTTATGATTGATGCAAGTTTGACTTTGTTGAAGGCCGTTGAGCTCACATTGCTTCTGTTTGTATCAATCTGTTCGTATCTCTTCTAGGCACGTGCTTGCTAGGTGACGTGGTGCTAACTTTTAGGATCGATCCACTCTTTATGCCGAGCGATCGCGTCTTCCACTTGAATGTGTCTTGTTCGTATCGACCCAGGATATTCCTTTCATATCGCTTTATTGCACTCAACTTCGTATCGATCCCTCGCATCCCATTTCGTATCGATCATTTATAATTGCTTTGTATCGATACGAACTTATGTTCTTCATATCGATAACCCATAGGCCATTTCGTATCGCTTATTGGTTAGGGAGGTGTTGGTTTCGTATCGATCTGTGGCCGATCGATACAAAGCATGTTTGGCAGTGGATCGATACGAAGTGGACTCACGTGTTACTACAAATGGATGCGAAGTGGGTGAGTTTGGATGGATACGAAGTGGGTTTGCCTGGATGGATACGAAGAGAAGCTTGTCTACTGATGTATACGAAATGGACCGATGCGAACAGAGGGATACAAATAGAATGTTCTTCTCCCAGAATTTGATTGACTTATAACTTGAGCAAACGAACTCCGATTGACTTGAAATTTAAAATGTTGGCTTCTGTCGATTTGCTTGTCATGTCATATCAATTGTAGCTTGATCCAGATATGGGAAAATTTTATCAGTATCCATAGTAGACTTATGTACAATCGATCTCCAAAATAGACTGTCTCTATCTTCCAACCAATTCCTTGGTATCACGGCCTTGCCAAAAGGCGGGATAACATTTGCCCCCCAAAGTACGTCTTGTAAGGACATGACGTGCTTTGAAAAGCTGCAAACTTCATTCTAAAAAATTTATCTGACTTGTTGAACGGTTGTTATTTTCTTGTCGAAAGATATAACCTTTGATTGATCTGCAGTAATACAAATAATGAATTGTTGACAGCCAATTTTTGTACTATGCACTGTTGTAACTGAGTATTGAATGATATCAAACTGTTGTTCGTTGTTGTAATTGTCACCAGGTGAGCATCCAACCTGTGAATCTTGAAAATTGAATATTAGTCTGACATACATGCATGTATGTTAACCTGACTCCCGTTAACGTTCGCACGCTCACGAGTCGCTGTCAATTTTCTCGTGTCTAATTCCATATCGATCCTCTACTAAATTGATGTGAAATTCGAGTTGTAACAACGCTTGACGGTTGTTTTGGAGTCTCTCTTTGTATCGATCCTCTCCTGGATCAATTTGGGAAGTTGTAAAAATTCTTTCGTATCGATGGATACGAACTCTCATGGTCTTTGAATGGATGGGTACAAAATTAGCATTTCGTATCGATGGAATTGAAGACCAATCACTGATGGATATGAATAGTCACACTTTAGATCGTTCTGGATTGATGGATATGAATAACCTTCTTCGTATCATTGGTAGTCGTGACCGTTTCAGGTTAGTTCGCAAAGTGATCTTCGTATCGATGCAAACTTGACCGCTCCAACCGGTACTTGGCTACTGGGAGACGTATCGGCACTTCTTTTGGGTCAAATTATATATAAGGCTTTCGTATTTAGAATATTTTTTCACTTGCTCATTCTTCCTTCAGCCTTGCTTTCATATCGCTCCAAGCTAAGGAAGATCAAAACTGCCATTCACCTTCGAACCGAACACGACTTGCTAATCCCTCGAATTGATTCTTTAATTTAGGTAATCATATGATTAATCTCACATTAAAACGATAGAATTCGAGATCAACGGCCAATTTTCCCATAGTCGCGGCTAGTAAAGGTGACGGCGAGGTCGGAATCAGGCCGACTAGAGAAGAAAGAGGATGAATGGATACAAAGGAATGGGTGGAAGGACGTTCATCTTCAATTTCGTATCGATGAAAGGATGGGGAAGATTTGACTTCGTACCGACCCCGAGTGAGGGATTCGTATCGATCAGGAATCGATAGGTGAAAATGTGAGTTTCATATCGATCTGGTGTGGGGAAAATTTATATCGATTTAAATCGATCGATACGAAATCAAGGAACCAACGGTCGATACGAAATTCAGGTGGGTGATCGATACGAAGTTTCTGGAGAAGGGATCGATATGAAGCTATCAATTCTTGATCGATACGAAGTCCAATGTAAACCGATTGATACGAAGGTAACGAATTTCGATCGATACGAAATTAAGGTTTTTTTTTGCAAAACGATCCAAGTTTGAATTTTGATGGATTTGAAACCTTTGAACACGCGAACATTTAACTCCGACGAGCTTCTGTCTTGCATATATGGACTTGACCGTTAAACTGCATACTTGACTGCCTTTCGAAGCTCATCGATGGAACTGTAACTTGACAAAATTTGACGAACATTAACGAGGATCGATCTCCGAAGTCTGAATGGCACGGTTGTGATGGTCAGCGATGACGGTCGCTCCGGTCGAATCTCGAAATCTTGTTGTTTGGACATTTTCTCAAATTCTGCAGAATTTCTTAAGTATTATGTAGCACTGCACTACACCACACATTCATGCACTTCACACTGGGGAACACACGGGCTGATTATCATCTAATGATGGTTTTTACCGAGTTAATTAGTTATGGAACCCGGGAGTTCACAATAACAGGAGACTCAAAATTCACCTCCTCCGATAATAGAGACGCCGACCATCGCGGCCGAAGTCATAATTCCAGCTCCAGATGAGCTACCAGGAGCCATCTTTGTTGCGAATCCCCAAGATTCTGTAGCATCAAATGTCTCCGAAGATATGTTAGGGAGAATCTGCTTAAGAAACGGTCTATTGTTAGATGACATTCTGCTTCCAGGACCGAATGATATGCCACACACTCACCAGAAGGGTTTACCGCCTTTAACAGACATTCATGCACAGCTGAAATGCTTCCTCCATTTAACCAATATATTCGAGAAGTGTTAGCTTTCTTTGGAATCGCTCCGTCACAGTTACATCCAAACGGATATGCATTGTTGAACAGTCTATTCATTGTCTTCATGGAGCATCTCTTTCGGCTTCCAACTCCAGAAGAAGTCAGATTCTTGTTCAACGTCAAGAGTCGGGGAGATAACCCCTCATTCAAATTCCTAGAGGCAGTCAGGAATTGCCAAGTGGTGATTGGATCCTGGACCAGGCTTAGCTACTTCAAGACGGAGTGGTTCTATGTTGATGCCCGCCAGGGTTTGCTAGACGGTGGTTGGTTAGATGTAAGTGTTGCAATTTTTCTAGTGGCTTACGAGATAGTTGTAATCGACATTGAATCTAATATTTCCTTTTCTCTACAGCCGCAATTCCGCGACCCGAAGGTGCCCAATTTAAAGAAATAGTGCGGATTCTTCAAGGGGTGCCTGGTGAGATGAGAGAGATTGACTCGGTGCTGACAGATGAAAATTTGAGAATCGTTGGGCTAATCGATCAAGACTAGAGCATAAGACTTGAGGGATCTTTCAGGGCTGCCTCGGCAAAACGGTCTAAGCGTAGAGCGCCCGGGATTGTAATAGTTGAGGAGGGTGATGAAGAAGATATGCCCACTGATGATGAACCCGTAGCCGGGCCCCCAGACATTTCTCGGGATTTAGAGGGAAGGAGGAAAAGCAAGGCATTTGCCCATAAGCGTCATAAGTCTTCAAGATGGAAATCCGTGGTCGTGTCCCTGCCAGCCTCTGGTGTTAGAATTTTAGAGGCTCTTTCCTCACAAATGGAAAATCCTTTCGAAGGACTTGCCTACATTCCAATTCCAAACTATGTGTCACTCCAATATGACACCGGATTGGAAGGGCTTCAAAGCGCTTTAGACTTAAGCGAGTCACTTCCTACGAGTGTGGCCGACATAGCCGGTTGGTCGAGGGGTTTAGCACATGCATATACACTTCATGGCACCATACGATTTCCAATCATAATTTGTTCATTTCTGGAGATTATTAACTCCGCTTCTCTTTCTATTTTAGAGATATGATGACTAGGCGAGAATCTATGCTAGGAAGCCTTCGCTCGGCACGCCAGTCATCCAGTTCATATTATGAGTCCTATAGAAGGGAAGCCGATAGAGACCATGATCACGGTTATTCTAGCCAGGAGCGTTATGAAAGGGAGAGGGACAGAGAATATAAACATTGATCCCGGTCATGCTCTCCGCCTCCTCAACCTCCAACACAACCTTCCGGCCATGGCAAACAACCCTTGGAACCTTCACGTCAAAGGCCGCCTTCTCAAGTACAAAGGTCTGATTCACAGCGCCGGAAGACCGAAGTTGAAACTCCCACTATTATTGAGCAAGCTGTCACCGAACCCATTGGGGAGGGAGCGATCATAATCTCCCAGCTGAAAAAGGATTTCCCAAACATCTGCTTTGACGGCTTCAACTTTCCTCCACATCTAAAGAGAATTCCAGTTGAAGCTATGCACGATTACATCCATGATGTTTACAGCCAATATCGGGAGTGGATGAAGACCGCGGACAAAGCATCGGCGGTGGCCTTTGAGCGGGCGAAAATAATTGAGAAATTAAAAGCTGATCTCGCTCAAAAGGACCGCATGATACAAGTGCTTAACAATGAGGCCGAATATTCCAGGAAATCGAAAATAGAGGCCAACAAGAAAGCCGACGAGGAAAATCAATCTATGGAAAGGATGCGACATACACATTTTTCCTTGGTTGAGGAGATGGGCCATCGAAACACCACAGTTATAGCCGAAAGGGATGCTGCGCTGAAGGAGCTATTGGAGCTTAAGGCCAAATTTGCTGAAATCGTCAAAGAAAAAGATGATGCAAACAAAGCTGCCCATGAAGTGTGTGAACAGGCTGTGGTGCTTAGGGATGAAAGGGACGCGACAGCGCTTAAAATTCAGGAAGCCGAGGCCAGGGTTGAGAATGAAGCGAAAGCGGCGGAGGCTAGGTTAGAGACTGACATCGAAGATCTTCTTATCACATACAATGCTAAAGTGTTGAAGCACCGAAACCTAACTTGGCTTGATAACTATCCATCACACTTGTATAATGCATGAGGCCGCTTGGTGGAGGCGAGAAAGCCGAGCATCAAGCCGAATCTGTTGATGAATTTGAACTAGAGAACCGGGTGCTGAGTGAAGACGAGAGAAGAGTTCTCTATGACATCACTATTACATATGAAAAGGAGAAACTCAGTACCCAGCACTTGGAGACTGGAGAGGGTTCTGGTGTTGAGCGCTATGATGCGAGTTCCGAAACTCTTGTGCCAACCCTGCTTGAGTCTATTCCTGCTTATAATCCCAATCAACCGCAGTTGTCTCCAGCTCGCGAGCATGTTTCTAAAGCTGCTCCTCCACCCGCGAGCCAATCTGAGGAAGGTACTCTCAACATTTTTTGTGTTCATTCGAAGCTGGAAACGTTGATTGAAGTAATCACTAACTCTTTTTCTTTGTCTCTATTCAGTAATAGGAGCTACATCTGCCGCGCCTCCTGCAACTCAAGAGCCGCATCATGAGCAGGAGGCCATCATAACAGAAGCGACCACTACAACGACTACTGCATCAACCGACGGAATACAGGGGAGCATGCTTACTTTTGATGAGCAGATGATGGAGGAACTTCTCTGTTTTCATTGTGACCCCTTTGCCGATCTGCCATTCGTCATGGGTGGAGGCGGACCTGTGACCAGCTCTTCAGGCCCAACTACCAGCATCTCCGTAGATGCCCAAACACTTCATGAAGAAGAAATAATAGCTGAGATCAACGCTGAGATGGAAGCGGCCGCGCAGGCCAATGGCTTTGGAGGTGGAATGGCGGGACCTGGTCTAGCCCCTTTGTGGATGATTTCTCCCGGTGGTACCATTGTCGACACCGGTGCGCCTCCTGCTGCTTCCAACATCGATCCTATCCCTTCGACTCCACCTTCAGGAAGCATTCCAATCCATTTGAGTTCGGAGGAGGAGGTTACCATAATTCCCCTGGCTGGAGATCAACTGCCAAAAGGCAAGGGCTCAAAGAGGCATCCAAGTGGTAGCTCTTGCGGGTCAACGCCGAGGGGGAAGAAGAAGAAAGTGAAAGAATATGCATGTCTTTTCACCTCATTTTTGGTAAGCAGATAGGAATTTCTTTATGCTTTTTGTAGGCCGTGTATAGATGCGGGTTCGGCCCCTGCTAGTAGGATTTTTTGGAGTAATCTTGTACTTATCCTTCTCTTCCAAAGAATAGTTGAAATATAATTTCATTTTGTCTTTAGCACAGTTTGCGTTTGTTTCGCTTGAGTATTTCAGCGTTCGAGCTTCCATTCAATGTATTTGTGAAGCGTCTTTGAATCAGACCTGAATTTAGTTGCAAAGTTCTGAAGCCACGGTTTTGGGTCACGATCGAAGGTCAAGTCGAATTCCAACATTGCACCGTCTCAATCAGTAGCTCATACTTAAGTCCTTCCCCCAGTTTCGAGGATTAGCTGGAAAAGATCAGTCGGCAATCGCTCTTCGCCTTTAATACATCGGGTTTAACTTCGTTGAATCAAGACTGAAACAAGATGAGTTCTGGTGGTCGAATCACACCTGCTCATCCATCGGTGTTAGCATCCACGCTTTGGGCATTGCACCTGTTTGTCGGCGGTCGGTTGCATCCGCTTAAAATTTACAGACATGTCCGTGCTCCGAGGATTTATATTATTTTATGGGCGGTCAATCACACCCGTTTGATATTTAGAGTTTCTTCCACACTCTGGGGACTTAGATTGATTCGTGGGTGGTCAGCCACGCCCGATTTGCGTTTATACTCCGGTCCGCACTTCGGGGACTCGGAGTTGTCCTACGGGTGGTCGTTTCACACCCGGTTTGTGTTTATACTCCAATCCGCGCTTTGGGGACTTAGAGTTAGTTGATGTTTATACTCCAGTCTACACTCTAGGGACTTAGAGTTAGTTAACTGACGGTCAATCACATCTACTGTGAGTTTCAGAATTTCGTTCGCACTCCGGGAATGACAAATGTATCAGGATCGTGGATGGTCAGATCACATCCACCTTGAGTTAACAAGTGAGGTCGTTAGATGGACAGGTCCATCCTCCTTGAACTTGGTTTAAATACGAGCAAAGTCGTTAGGTGGACGGATCCACCTTCTTCGAGCTCGCATTTGCAAGTTTATACCCCAGTTCGCACTTTGGGAATCTGGAGTTAGTTAAAGGATTGTCGTATATCAACCCTTTTTTGGCTTCAGTGTGATGACTTGCCCCCGAGCTCGGGTTTCACTTAGTGAGTGACCGGTCATATCACAATCACTCCTTATTTGAATAAATCCCACCGTAGGATGGAACTTAGCTCTCCATGCATAGTGATGGTTGTATGACGCATTTTAAAAAATCACAGCTCTGGCTCGAAGAGATTGCATTTTATTGTTGAAATAAGAAAATACGGCAAAGTCAGCTGCCTTATTACAAATTCAAATTTCGAAATGCATAAACAAATTTCAAATGAAAAGTAGACTGAATAAATAAACAGAGCCTGTTATGTGCAGTAGCGACGAAGACTCTCGTTGTTCCAGGCTCTCGGCAGAGTAAGACCATCAATAGTCGATAATTTAAATGTGCCATCTCTGAGCTTTTGTTCGATGACATATGGCCCTTTCCATATCGGCTTCATATGTGAAGGAACATGGTAAATTCTCTTAAGGACGAGATCGCCGAGTTCGAAGGTTCGAGGTCGAACCTTGGCATTGTATAATCGGGAGACTCGACTTCGGTATGCGGCTGCCCTCAAATCAGCCTCTTCTCGCTTCTCATCCAATAAATCCAGAGATTCGGCAAGTAATATAGCATTCGTTTTCGGATCATAATAATTCGCACGATGAGAAGGTACTTCCATCTCGATTGGAATAATAGCTTCTTAACCGTAGGAAAGAGAGAATGGAGTGTGGCCGGTGGTGGATTTGTGGGTTGTCCGATAGGCCCATAAAGCCATAGGAAGTTCATCGACCCATTTGCCCCTGGCCTTTTCCAGTCGTTTCTTCAGAATGGACTTTATAAATTTATTAACAGCTTCAACCTGTCTATTTGCTTGAGGGTGTGCAACTGTAGAGAATTTCTTCTAGATGTGGACACATTGACAGAAATTTTTAAATTCAACACTGTCGAATTGGGATTCGTTGTCAGTGATGATGGTATGTAGGAGACCAAATCGACAGATAATGTTGCATACTACAAAGTTGATCACTTTCTTCGTTGTGATAGTAGTAAGGGGCTCAACTTTCGCCCATTTGGTAAAGTAATCAACTGCAACGATGGCGTACTTCGCACAACCTTTGGCCAGAGGTAGAGAATCAATAATGTCTATTCTCCATACTGCAAACGGCCATGGACTGACCATCTGAGTTATTTCAGTAGGTGGAGCTCTTGAAATCCTAGCGTGTTTTTGAAATCTGTCACATTTTCTGGTGTAATCCGATGCATCACGATTTACAGTCGGCCAATAATATCCATATCGGAGCACTTTCTTGGCAAGAGCTTGGCCTCCGATGTGATTGCCACATTCTCCTTCATGTACATCATGCAATACTCGTTTGATTTCATCGTGGGTGATACACCAGAGTAAAGGAACGGAGTAACCTCTTCTATACATGACTCCATTCTGAATAGTGAATAGCGAAGCCTTTCGAAGAACTTGTCTTTTTTCACTCCTGCGCTCCGGCAGGGTCCCATGCTCAAGATAGTTTCCGAACGGAGTCATCCATGACTCCTTATCGGGAACGACTTCATACACCCAGTCTGTTTCCATTCGATCGATGCTCGGGGAAGATAACGTCTCTACGGGAACGATTCCCATTTGTTGTGCTTCACCTGTACTGGCTAACTTTGCTAAGGAATGGCCTTCTAATTGCGTTCTCGGGGTATGCAATAAATGGCATAATAATCGAACTGATCGAATACTTCCAGAACCCGAGCAAGATAAGCAGCCAGTCTTTAGTCTTTGGCCTGGTACTCTCCTCGAACTTGGCACACGACTAATTGTGAATCACAGTAAATCTCCACAGCAATAATTCTTAAATCTCTGGTGAGTTTTAATCCGACGAGCAGGGCTTCATATTCAGCCTCGTTGTTAGTTGCACGGAAATCGAACTTTAAGGCATAACATATAAATCGGCCTTCAGGAGTTTCAAGCACAACTCTGACGCCTGAGCAGCGGTCATTTGATGCACCATCAGTATGTAGCTTCCGGACATATTTAGGAGATTCACTGGTTTCGGGCAAGTCATCCGGGATAGCGAATTCGGCGATGAAATCTGCTAGGACTTGTCCGAGGATGGCTTGCCTTGGTGTGTAAGCGATGTCGAACTGACTCAGCTCGATATTCCACTTGAGTAACCCACTAGACGTCTCAGGCTGCGTAAGGACCTGTCATAACGGCTGGTCGGTGTAAACGATGATAGGATGAGCCTAGAAATACGAACGGAGCTTCCTTGAGGCAATGACAAGACAATAAGCCAGCTTTTCCAACTTCGGATAATTTCTCTCTGCTCCGGTCCGTCGTTTGCTAATGTAATAGACTGGCTGTTGTATTCGATCTTCCTCCCGAATTAGGGCAGCACTGATTGCGTTTTCTGATACCGCCAAGTATATGTACAGTCTCTCGTGATCAATAGGCTTTGACAGAATGGGTAATGTGGAAAGGTGTTGAACCAGTGCTCGGAATGCACCCTCGCATTCTATAGTCCATTCAAAATTTCGTTTCCCTTTCCTGATCAGATCGAAGAAGGGAATGCACTTGTCAATGGATTTTGAAATGAACCTGCTTAGTGATGCTGCTTTTTCGTTGAGGCTCTGAACCTGCTTTATAGTTCTTGGAGTCTCAAGATTTCTGATTGCCCAAATTTTCTCGGGATTGGCTTTAATTCCTCGGGCATTGACGATAAATCCAAGGAATTTTCCAAACGCGATCCCAAAGTGACATTTCAACGGGTTGAGTTTCATTCTATACTCTCGGAGGATGTTGAACATTGATTCCAGATCCTTAATGTGATCAGTGGAGAACCGTGACTTCACAAGCATGTCATCCACATATACCTCTATGGTTTTTCCGATCTGGTTGGCGAACATTCGATTAACTAATCGTTGGTAGGTTGCCCTGGCGTTCTTGAGTCCAAAGGGCATGACTTTGTAGCAGTAAAGTCCCAGATAGGTGACGAAGCTGGTATGCTCTTGATCGGGCAAATGCATGGGTATCTGATTGTAGCCAGAATACGCATCCATGAAGGATAAGAGTTCATGTCCAGCGGTTGAGTCTACGAGCTGATCGATTCAGGGAAGTGGAAAACTGTCTTTGGGGCAAGCGTTATTCAAGTCTGAATAGTCAATGCATGTTCTCCATTTCCCGTTAGGCTTTCTAACAAGTACAGGATTGGACACCCATTCCGGATATAGTGCATCTCGGATAAACCCGTTTGTCCTGTGTTTATCTACTTCTTCTTTAACGGCAGCAGATCTCTCTGGATCCATACCACGCCTTTTTTGCTTGACCGGGACATGTCGCGGGTCAATATTCAATGTGTGTCTCGCGATGTCTGGCGAGATCCCACACATGTCAGAGTGCGTCCAGGCAAACACGTCGAGGTTTTCCCAAAGAAATTCAACCAATTCCTCCTAGATCTGTTGGCTTAACTGAGATCCAATCTTTACCATTTTAGAATCGTCATTGTCATCAATCGGGACATCGAACTTCAGCTCGGCCGGGGAAGCTTGGCTTTCTTTACTTTTGTCTTCACTTTCGATATCTCTCGGGTCAAGATCCCTTTGGAATTGGTTAGGGTGCTCGGGCCTAGGCCCAGGCGTTAGCTGTCAATTTTCTGAAAAGCGGACGCAGAGAGATTCCTCTACGCCCTTTCCTTTTTCTTTTTGCTGCGCCTCTCGTAGCTCAGTAACATAACAGGCTCGTCCAATAGCTCGGTCTCCCTGAACGACTCCAACTCCATTATCGGTAGGGAATTTTAAAGTCAGACACCAAAGGGCAATGGCAGCCCTGAATTCGGCTAGGGCCGGTCGGCCCAAAAAAGAATTGTATGGCGATTCTTTGTCCAATACAACAAACTGTAATATCCGGACTCTCCGGCATTCTCCAATTCCCAATTCCACTGGTAGTTCCACCACTCCAGTGGGTATAGTTGCACTCCAATTGAAGCCATGAATACGAGACTGACAAGGCTTCAAGTCTTTTGTTTCCATCCTCATCTGATCATAAACTTGCTTAAACAATATGTTCACTGAGCTTTCACTGTCCACTAAGATCCTCTTCATCCAGGTAGGACCTACTTGTGCTGATATGACAAGTGGATCAATGGTTGGGGCTTCGACCCAGTCGGCATCCCTGTCTCGAAATACGATGTCGTCTATCATCGTTTTCTATTGCTTGTTCGGAGCCCCGTCTTCCAAATTACTACAACATTTGAAGCTCGCATGCCTAATTGAACTGGCATACGACTCCATTTCCTTCCAGCTTTGGTCCGCTGGATGAGGACCACCACTAACAGTATTAATCACCATCCTCCCGCCGGTACGAGCGGTTCCTCCGGTCTCGCCTAATTTGGTATATGGTTTTGATTCGATGGGCCCGCTCCTCCAGACTGCGGTGCCCGCACAAACTTCAACATTCTCTCTCGTATCAACTTCTCAATAATATCCTGTAAATGATGACACTCGTTCGTATTATGGCCATAGCTATCGTGAAATCTGAAAAACTTTCCCATTTGAATCTGTTTTTCTTATGATTGCTTCGGAGTAGGTTTCTTATATTGAATAGTATTGTAAGTCTGCAAGTACACATTTTCCAGCAACGTATTCAAAGGAGTATAATTGTCAAACATGGGAGCCCTACATTGTGGCCCACGATTCTGATCCCGTTTCCTATTTTTATTTCCATTACTTTTCTATTGATTTTGTTTATTCTGTATGTTCAATTGCACCTTTCCGAAACTCTCCCCGGTTTGTTTAACAACGACATTGCTTTGGTTTCCTTCCACACTGGGTCTTGCGTCATCCTTTTTCCTAGACTGTTTCACATCCTCCCTTCTCAAGAACTGGGCTGCCTTGGAATAGAAACGGTCCAATGACGCAGGAGGCTTTCCGACTAACCAGTTGCCAAATTCAGAATCGGGATCGATCTCCTTAGTTAATGCCATCGGAATCGAGTTATCATTGGGATTACTAATCTCAGCGCATGTAGCATTAAACCTTTTCAGATAACGTCTGAGTGTCTCTCCGGGAGCTTGAGTGACACTCGACAAGGTATTGACATCTTTCGGCCTTGTGACATGCATGCAGAACTGTTCAACAAACTTTGTGGCCAATTAATCAAAACATGAGATAGACCGAGGTGGTAAACTGGTAAACCACATAGTTGTTATGCCCCCTAGTGAGATCGAGAAACTTTGGCACTTGACCGCATCATTGGCTCGTGCAGCATTCATTAACTATTCATACTTTAAGATGTGCTGGTTAGGATCAGAGCTCCCTTCATAAACGGGTAGAGTCGGCATCCTAAATCGCCGAGGTGGTTCAACATAGAGTATATCATCTGTGAAATGGGTATGACTCCGGGAAATTCCCCAATTGTCGTTGGTGAGACCCTGAATTTCACGGATCATTTGATGGACCATCGTCGGGATGTCCGACATCTGGACATTTTGAGCATGCTGGGCCAAGGTGTGGTCGGGTTCCACAATGCGAGGATGGGTCGGTCGCGGTCGATGGTCCATATCTCGCCTCCTTGGTTCTATGTCTTCAGGAACATAAGGCTCAGGAGTATAATCATGTTGGCGACGGTTCAGATCTGTCCTGTTTTGGGCATCAACTCCCAACTCAGTAGCGGTGGTAGCAGCGCGGTTGTCAGTGGTGTGATAAGTCCTCCTCAGGAGGAGGGTCCGGTCCGATGGCAAGTTGATGGGCCAACTCTTGGTTGCCCAAGACTCAAAATGCGCTGGTGTCCAGTAGCCTGTATATAGCTTCCGTCCAGCCGTGGGCGCGTGGATCTGTGATTAAAGTCAAAAGAGGCTGAACTTTCAGTGGATGAATAGGAAGCCTGATCTCTTCTGGATCTCCTTCGTCTTTGACGATTCAGTTGATTGGTTAATTCCGCGTTGGCACGGAGTTGCTAAGTAAGCTGTTGATGACTCTGTGTCATCTCTTGCATTAACAGTTGAAACTCTTCCCTAGTGACAGGGCCTTGTGGATCTGAAGGTCCGGCAGCATTCTGATCGGCAGGAGGAAGTTACGCGGGGTTCTGTCTGTCCCGTCCTTCTGGATCTGCAGCTGTTGAAGTAGTCCTAGTGTTGACCATGGTGGAAAGCGAAGCTCTCTCCTAGACTTGGTACAAATCCGAATAGGATGGAAGAACTTCTGAACTTGAAATCTTGATCTCCTCCTTAGATTCTTGCAATCCGATATCGGTAGTAGATCCAATGAGCAGGAGAAAATTGGGTTTTCTCAGTGAAAGCACCAAAGTGTTTGTGCCAAAATTGGGCACAACACTCTTCGGATGTGTTTGAAGAGATAAAATGAAGAAAATAAGTGGAAAATGAGGAAGATCTAACAAAGACACTAATTGATAAACAAGAAAATCACACAGGAACACACAAATTTAAAGTGGTTCGGCGTTGGCCTACGTCCACCATGAATTGGCTGACTTTTATTGATTTTTGCTTGTTAGTTACGACGAGTTACAATAGTAAAATTCGAGTACAATAGTGATTTCGGCAGAGTCTGGACGTAGAAGATCCAAAATTCCCTTTTCAGTAGGTCTTGGGCAGCTATTTATAGGCGTAGGCAGCAAATATCTCGCATAGATCTCGGAAGACCTCTTCTCCCACGTGGGTGGGCCCGCGTGATCGATCCCTGGTTGTTTGGACTCGATCCGTGATCGATACAAATGAAATTCGTATCGATCAAGATTTTGCCCAATCGAGCTGAGATCGATCATGAATATTCTTGAGGTTGCACGCAAGCTCCTGTGAAAATTTGGTGGTATTTGGACTTGCAGATTTTGAGTTATGATCGATGCAAGTTTGACTTTGTTTAAGGCTGCTTAGTTGGCATCGCTTCTGTTCATATCGATCTGTTCACATTGCTTTTGGACACGTTCTTGCTAGGTGATGTGGTGCTAACATTTAGGATCGATCCACTCTTTATGTTGAGCGACCGTGTCTTCCACTTGAATGTGCCTTTTTCGTATCGACCCAGGATATTCCTTTCATATCGCTTTATTGCACTCAACTTCGTATCGATCCCTCGCACCCCATTTCATATCAATCCTTTATAATTGCTTCGTATCGATACGAACTTATGTTCTTCGCATCGATAACTCAGAGGCCATTTCGTATCACTTATTGGTTGGGGAGGTGTTGGTTTCGTATCAATCTGTAGCCGATCGATACGAAGCATGTTTGGCAGTGGATCGATACGAAGTGGACTAACGTGTTACTGCAGATGGATGCGAAGTGGGTGAGTTTGGATGGATACGAAGCGGGTTTTCCTGGATGGATACGAAGGGAAGCTTGTCTACCGATGGATACGAAATGGACCGATGCGAACAGAGGGATACGAAGAGAACGTTCTTCTCCTAGAATTTGATCGACTCATAACTTGAGCATACGAACTCCGATCGACTTGAAATTTGAAATGTTGGCTTCTGTAACTTTACTTTTCACGTCATATCAATTGTATCTTGATCCGGACTCGGGCAAAGTTTATCAGTATCCATAGTAGACCTATGTACAATCGATCTCCATAATAGACCGTCTCTATCTTCCGATCAATTCCTTGGTATCACAGCCTTGCCAAAAGGTGAAATAACATTTGCCCCCCAAAGTATGTCTTGTGAGGACATGACGTGCTTTGAAAAGCTGCAAACTTCATTCTAAAAAATTTATCTGACTTGTTGAACAGTTGCTGTTTTCTTGTCGAAAGATATAACCTTTGATTGATCTTCAGTAATACAAATAATGAATTGTTGACTGGTAATTGTTGAATTGTACACTGTTGTAACTAAGTATTGAATGATAGCAAACTATTGTTTGTTGTTGTAATTGTCACCAGGTGAGCATCCAACCTGTGAATCTTGAAAATTGAATATTAGTCTGACATACATGCATGTATGTTAACCTGACTCCCGTTAACGTTTGCATGCTCACGAGTCGTTGTCAGTTATATCGTATCGAATTCCGTATCGATCCTCTCCTAAATCGATGTGAAATTCGAGTTGTAACAACACTTGATGGTTGTTTTGGAGTCTCTCTTCGTATCAATCCTCTCCTGGATCGATTTGGGAGGTTGGAAAAATTCTTTCTTATCGATGGATACGAACTCTCGTGGTCTTTGAATGGATGGGTACGAAATTAGCATTTTGTATCGATGGAATTGAAGACCATTCGCTGATGGATATGAACAGTCACACTTTAGATCGTTTTGGATTGATGGATATGAATAACCTTCTTCGTATCGATGGTAGTCGTGACCGTTTCAGGTTAGTTCGCACAGAGATCTTCGTATTGATGCAAACTTGACCGCTCCAACCGGTACTTGGCTACTGGGAGACGTATCGGCACTTCCGTTAGGTCAAACCATATATAAGGCTTTCGTACTTAGAATATTTTTTCACTTGCTCATTCTTCCTTCAGCCTTGCTTTCGTATCGCTCCAAGCTAAGGAAGATCAAAAGTGCCTTTCGCCTTCGAACCGAACGCGACTTGCTAATCCCTCGAATTGATTCTTTAATTTAGGTAATCATCTAATTAATATCACATTAAAACGATAGGATTTGAGATCTATGACTAATTCGCCCATAGTCGCGGCCAGTTCAGGCGATGGCGAGGTTAGAATCAGGCCGACTAGAGAAGAAAGAGGATGGATGGATACGAAGGAATGGGTGGAAGGACGTTTTTCGTAACGATGAAAGGATGGGGAAGATTTGACTTCGTACCAACCCAGAGTGAGGGATTCGTATCGATCAGGAATCGATAGGCGAAAACGTGAGTTTCGTATCGATCTGGTGTGGTGAAAATTTATATCAATTTAAAGCCATCGATACGAAATCAAGGAACCAACGGTCGATACGAAATTCACGGTGGGTGATCGATACAAAGTTTCTGGAGAAGGGATCGATATGAAGCTAACGATTCTTGATCGATACGAAGTAATGTAAACCGATCGATACGAAGTTAACGAATTTCGATCGATACGAAATTAAGGTTTTTTTTACGGAACGATCCAAATTTGAATTTTGATGGATTTGAAATCTTTGAACATGCAAACATTTAACTCCGACGAGCTTCTGCCTTGCATATCTGGACTTAACCGTTAAACTACATACTTGACTGCCTTTCGAAGCTCGTTGATGGAACTGTAATTTGACGAACATTAACTAGGATCGATCTCCGAAGTCTGAATGGCATGGTTGTGATGGTAAGCGATGACGGTCGCTCCGGTCGTATCTCGAAATCTTATTGTTTGGACATTTTGTTAAATTCTGTAGAATTTCTTAAGTATTATGTAGCACTGCACTGCACCACACATTCATGCACTTCACACTCGGGAACACACGGGCTGATTATCATCTAATGATGGTTTTTACTGAGTTGATTAGTTATGGAACTCGGGAGTTCACAGCAGCAGGAGACTCAAAATTCACCTCCTCCGATAATAGAGACGCCGGCCATCGCAGCCGAAGTCATAATTCCAGCTCCAGATGAGCTGCCAGGAGCAATCTTTATTGCAAATCCCCAAGATTTTGTAGCATCCAATGTCTCCGAAGATATGTTAGGGAGAATCTGCTTAAGACATGGTCTATCGCTAGATGACGTTCTGCTTCGAGGACCAAATGATAGGCCACATACTCCACAAAAGGGTTCACCGCCTTTAACAGACATTCATGCACAGCTAGAACGCTTCCTCCATTTAACCAATATATTCGAGAAGTGTTAGCTTTCTTTGGAATCGCTCCATCATAGTTACATCCAAACAGATATGCATTGTTGAACAGTCTATTCATTGTCTTCATGGAGCCTCACTTTCGGCCTCCAACTCCAGAAGAAGTCAGATTCTTGTTCAACGTCAAGAGTCGGGGAGATAACCCCTCATTCACATTCCTAGAGGCAGTCAGGAATTGCTAAGTGGTGACTGGATCCTGGACCAGGCTTAGCTACTTCAAGACAGAGTGGTTCTATGTTCGATGCCCGCTAGGGTTTTCTAGACGGTGGTTGGTTAGACGTAAGTGTTGCAATTTTTCTAGTGGCTTACGAGATAGTTGTAATCGACATTGAATCTAATATTTCCTTTTCTCTACAGCCGCAATTCCGCGACTCGAAGGTGCCCAATTTAAAGAAATAGTGCGGATCCTTTAAGGGGTGCCTGGTGAGATGAGAGAGATTGACTCGGTTCTGACAGATGAAAATTTGAGAATCGTTGGGCTAATCGATCAAGACTAGAGCATAAGACTTGAGGGATCTTTCACGGCAGCCCTGGCAAAACGTGCTAAGCGTAGAGCACCCGGAATTGTAATAGTTGAGGAGGGCGATGAAGAAGATACGCCCACTGATGATGAACCCGTAGCCGGGCCCCAAACAGTTCTCGGGATTTAGAGGGAAGGAGGAAAGGCAAGGTAGTTGCCCATAAGCGTCATAAGTCCTCAAGATGGAAATCCGTGGTCATATCCTTGCCAGCCTCTGGTGTTAGAATTTCAGAGGCTCCTCCCTCACAAATGGAAAATCCTTTCGAAGGACTTGCCGACATTCCAATTCCGGACTATGTGTCGCTCCAACATGACACCGGATTGGAAGGGCTTCAAAGCGCTTTAGACTTAAGCGAGTCACTTCCTACGAGTGTGGCCGACATAACCGGTTGGTCGGGGGGTTTAGCACATGCATATACACTTCATGGCACCACACGATTTCCAATCATAAGTTGCTCATTTCTAGAGATTATTAACTCTGTTTCTCTTTCTATTTTACAGATACGATGACTAGGTGAGAATTTATGCTAGGAAGCCTTCATTTGGCATGGAAGTCATCCAATTCATATTATAAGTCCCGCAGAAGGGAAGCCGATAGAGACCGCGATCGCGGTTATTCTAGCCAGGAGCATTATGAAAGGGAGTGGGACAAAGATAGAGAATATATACATCGATCTTGGTCATGCTCTCTGCCTCCTCGAGCTCCAATACAACCTTCCGGCCATTGCAAACAACCCTTGGAACCTTCACGTCAATGGCCCCCTTCTCAAGTACAAAGGTCCGATTCACAGCGTCGGAGGACCGAAGTCGAAACTCCCACTATTATTGAGCAAGCTGTCACCGAATACACTGGGGAGGGAGCGATCAGAATTGACCAACTGAAAAAGGATTTTCCAAACATCTGCTTTGACGGCTTCATCTTTCCTCCGCATCTAAAGAGAATTCCAGTTGAACCGGAATAAACTATGCATGATTACATCCATGAAGTTTACAGCCAATATCGGGAGTGGATGAAGACCGCGGACAAAGCATCGACGGTGGCCTTTGAGCGGGCAAAAATAATTGAGAAATTAAAAGCTGATCTCGCTCAAAAGGACCGCATAATACGCGTGCTTAACAATGAGGCCGAATCTTCCAGGAAATCGGAAATAAAGGCCAATAAGAATGCCGACGAGGCAAATAAGTCAATATGCATTTGAATTAGATTTTATATGTATTATTTATAGATAGGGCTTGAAGTGGTTTTTAGGCCCATAAGGTGTCTATTGTAGGCGGCTATGGGAAGGCTAGAGAGGCCGACCATATGATGGCATAGATGAGGTGGAATTTTGAGTTCATAGAGGTGAATGGTAAGAGAGAAAGGTGGATCCAGATCCTCTTTTCTCTCCTTAGAATCTCTCTAATTTAATCAGCTCTAACCCTCATATTTTGGTTCTCTCTTTATACTCCTCCCAACTAGCAAGGTCAGCCATTTAAGTTCTCCTTCTCTAGTTCAAGCTTATAAACACTCAAATTAAATTAAAATCAAACACTAGTGGTAGCTGTAGTCAGATTAGTAGCTCTATCTGAAGGCTTGGATATAGATTCAAGGAGTGATTTGATTTTTGAGCATAAATGTAGTTTAATAACTTATTAGTAATATACACTTTTTCGATGCATTTCACTCACCAGAATATTTTTGACCCATCTATCATTTTTTAATTTAGTTATACTCTCATAGGTCGATAGAGAGGTCTTGTGGTGACTTGGAGGTGTCATGTTATGATGGAGACACACATTTTACTATTAGATATTTACTATTTTATTCCTAGACATTAAATTATTTCTTTTACCAGTAAAAAGAGATGTTGTAGTAGGAATATATTTGATATTATGTTGTTTTATTTTTTTGGGATTGTATGATTGATTATTATACTTTATTCCTTTCACTATGAGTTTTAGAAAGTGTAGAATATTGTATATAACTCTATGTTATGTTTTATATATTTTACCTCAAAACGATCGGTCGTCTGTGAGGTCTGCGATATCCACGTCATTTTATGTGTGAATCGAGGCATCGTAGATGGCAAGTTCTTACATTATCGGTAATGGGAATTCCCCTCGTGGCTCACTTTCCAAGGTGTTAGCATCGTTTATTGGTTGATCTGGATTGCCATTCCATCGTGGAGCTTTTGGTCCCCTTTAACAAACTCTTTTAAAACCCTCTCTTGATTGCATTATGAATTAATTATTTCCAAACACTTTTATATCATCAGTAAATTAATTTTAAAAATCTTTATTAAGTCAGTTTATTAACTTTAAAACACTAAATGTAATGACCTAGAATTTCGATCATTTGAGTTTGGAATATTTAATTGATTTTAAATATTAAAAAGTTTATTTTATAAGTTAAATAACTTGAATTTCAAATATAGCGATTTATTTGATAATTAAAGTGTTGAAGTTAATATTGGGAATTGTCTAATTAATTAAAGCTTGAATTTTATGTAAATGAAAATGATTTCGAAAGAAGATTTAAATTCTATTTAAATAAAAATGAAGATAGTAAACTTTTAATTTAGACTTAATGGTGATTAATTTGGGTTTTATAATAATCCATTTTAATTAACGTGTAAAATAGCCTTTCGGGACACCGTCTCGGATTTTGACCAAACTTGTTCCATTGGATCCGTAATAGTATATTATAGTATGCTGTCGAATTTCGTGGCGATTGGGCGTATCGTTTGGTCGTGAGAGTTCAAAACGCGTAGAAATTAATCAAAGGAATTTAAATTTAAATAATTGGGTTTGAAAATCTATCTTCTATATATGATCCAATTAGGCCCCGAGACTCGTTCCATTGTGTTCGAAATAGGGGCATAACATATTAAATGCCAGGCGGCATGCTTCGTTTGGAGTTCGAGAATTTCGTACGTTTAAAAGCTAGACAATTTCTAATTAAAAATATATATGTACTTTTCATAGCCATACCTATCCCATACCCAACATACAGGTACCATATCCCTCTCCTTCTTTATAACCATCGCGGTTAAATCAGAGAAGTTTGTTTTTTTGAAAAAAATTGAAAACATGGCCGATCCAACGGCCCTCCTCCATCGACGCCACCACAAGCCTAATCGGCTCTCGACATCAACTAGGAAAGTGTAAAGCATGACGATAGGAACTCAATCAACGGTTGGATCATCGTAGATCGTCGTGTGAAGGTCGAATTTTGGTAGTGACCAGCAGGAGTTTGGGTTCAGGTTTGGGGCTCGGCGGCGGCGAATGGGGGGTCGGCGGTGGTCTTCGACAGTGCAAGTGGCGGTCGACGGTGACACGTGGAGGCGCAGTCGTGAATTTGTTTGTGCCTAGGTTCCGTCATTTGAACGAGAGTTTGAGTGGGGGGAAAGGTAATTAATTTTAAAAATTTATTAATTTAAGTTAAAAATTAATTATCATTTAATTATTTCAAAAGCTAATAAATTCATTACTCATTCATACGAGGTCCAAATGGCAAGTTGCATTGCGATCGTATCAGCGGGTACTTCGATGTGAAGTTGGATTGGATGGATTTGGAGCTAATAGAAATTTTGGTTAAATTGAATGCTTGTTCAATTTTAATTCAAATTGGAACGATTCGACGAACTAAAACCAATATGAGTTAAACTCGCCTTTTTGGTTTACCAGAAATATATTACAGTCGATAAAAATTATTTATTTGATGTGTGGATATTTATTGTTGATTGCTATTGACTTTTTGGATGATTTACTAATTTATGTTGTTGATTTGGATATATTCCCGCCCCTAGAGCGGATGAGACCTTATTACGTTCCTGTGTAAGAACAGACGATCCTTTGAATACGATCCCACCTCGGAGCGGTTGATTTATATTATTTGGTAATATACTGTATGTGATGCAGGGGACATTTTGGAGGGATCCAACAGGGTTCCTGATACTATTGATTTTATATTTCATATAACTTGATATATGATATGTTGGATACTATATTTGATGATATGGATATGATTTTGCTTATTTAGTGCTTTAGTAGCAATGGGCCTTATTTTTGGTATTTTAAAATATTATAAAATAATGATTTGATTTAAAAATGGATTTCAAAGTGATTTTGGAAATTATATATGTTTTAATAATTTTTCTTGAATTATTTAAAGAAGAAGTTTATTTTAAAATAAGAGGTACAATTTTAGAGATTTTAAATTTATAATTCTATAAAATATTTTAAATAGAAATTTTGAACTCTAGTTAAAGATTTTTAAAATCTTGAAAATAAGTCCGCATTTTAAAACAAAGAGATATGGTTTTAAAAAGAAGATGAAAATATTTTGGTATGAATATTTATTAACCGTTTATATAAAGTGATATATACTTATATACATATATTAAGATTTATTTATAAAATGTGGAAGTTTATAAAGGTAAGAATGTATAAATGGGGCATCTTATTAATAAAATGAAGATTTGTAAAATCTTATTTTATTAATAAAAGGATAGATTTATAAACGATGTTTATAGATTAAGGGAAACTTTTATCATTGGATAAATTGAGGGAAAATAAATCAAATTATGGATTTATGATAATATGTGGAATGTTGTTAGAGAAATAGTTGATTCTAATTGGAAGTTGAAAGCGAGGATAGATTTGGAGATGTTAAATGATATGTTATAAAATAGAAAGAGATTTATAAATATAGTTTTACAGATATAGAAATGATTTGTTGAAATTTAAGTATGGGATTTTATCAAGGAAATATATTTATGTCTAAATGTTCTTTACTTATATTAACATAGTTTTAAAGTTGTTTATCAATATTTTAATATTTTGAAAAGTTATTTATTTAAATTATAATTGTTTATCAATAAAGTTTTAGAAATAGATTTATAATAATGTTTAAGATAAATTATTATTGTTTTATTAAGAATGTTTTGAAATTATTAATTATTATCTTTAAGATGTTTTGAAGTTAATTACTATTTATTATGCTATTTATTATTATATGTTTTTGAAGTTAAGTACTATTTATTTATATTGATCATTATTAAATAATAGTGTTTTAAAGCAAATGATTAGAATTTATTTATGAATGTTCGAGATTTATAAATAGAGTTTTATAACGAACTTGGGTTTTGTAAGGGAAGTTTTATAAAATGGGTTAAGGGCTTAAAAGAAGTTTTACAAGGTAGAGGAGTTTTATAAGATAATTTATAAATGGTTTTATAAATTTATAACAGAGTTTATAAATGATTTAGAACTGTATAAAAAGGAAATGTTTCTCAGTGTTGGTGAATATGCTTATGCCATTGAAATAAGCATATGAATATTTTTCCAAGTATTGAAATATAAGGAATTGTGGATATATATATATATCTTTGTAAAAAGGATTTTGATTCAAGTATTTACAAAGTGGATTTAACTAATGAAGATTAGTTAAGGAGGCTAGTGGTCACTTATATGCTTGACCAATGTTGGTTTTCCCTATGAAATTAAATCCCTTATTTGAATGTGTGTTGTTGATAGTTAAATAACCGATTATCAAATATGGACCAAAATGTAACTTTAGAATCTAGGAGAAATACATGAATTATATGGCACGATCATCTTCGATGATGCTGTACTGTGCATATAAATCTCATTTCGTTCTCTTAAGACAAACGATAAGGAAATCCATCCACTAGCGGTTAGGAGGTGATCTTCATTCTTATCTTTGACAGTTTATTTCCTATAGAACTGGGGTTGAGTTTACCGGAAAATTTTGAAGTTGTTTCGAAGAGACCGGGATCGGATATGTTATCCGAAAACCACTTCGAACTAACTCAAGCGTTGCGAAGTGAAGATATCTTTAAAAAATGATGAAGACGGAGCTCTCAAGTG
This sequence comes from Allium fistulosum, assembly GCA_030737815.1. Classification (NCBI taxonomy): domain Eukaryota; kingdom Viridiplantae; phylum Streptophyta; class Magnoliopsida; order Asparagales; family Amaryllidaceae; genus Allium; species Allium fistulosum. The sequence goes on along the minus strand of CM060902.1, from coordinate 1,161,300,567 downwards.
ATTCGTTCAGTCCCAAAACGAACTTGTATGAATGAATGTTGGCATTGCATTGTTGTTTGGAGGGCATGTTAGCATTCCAAGTGGGAAGAGCTATATAAAAGGTAAAACGTAGCCTCAAGCCTTATCAACCGGGAATGACTAAAACAAGGGAAATATAGTAGGGTTAAGTTGGTCGCTCTCAAGTAGGGTATGATCATCCCTATCTACAGTCGATATTATCTCTCATTTATATGATTCAAGGCCCATTAACTAAGGGGTGATCATATTTGGTACTATCTAGTAAAGAGTAGGCTAGTTCTATGTTGGTAGGGGTCGATAGGTCCGACCTTGGTGTTATTTTATCTAGAGATGCACTATGACGGGTGGTACCCCAGTAGCCCAGTCATTGTATGGAATCCATTCTTCAATACGTGCCTTTACGGTTTTAGTTGTATACCTATTATGCTGGAATTTAATTAATGTAACAATTTCGGCTATGATTAATAAGTATTTATATCTTAGACACTATTATAATATCAGAGAATTTCATATGAAATGCTTTGGTTATCGTAAGGTAAAAACCTGTTCGTGTTTATGTGCGGCGTGGTCTTACGAGATACTTTTGATTTCAAAGGTTTTTTATAACTTTAAAATCTAGTTGGGTGTGTTTTCTCACGCTGGTTTTCCAGACTGACTCGGGTGTTATTCTATTATAATGCTTGGGTCAGATCGAGCATATGTACAGATTGCTTTGGATGCATTGGAGCTCAGGAGATGAGTTGGAGGTCTTCAAGTCATATCCACGTATATGTTTATTTTCCGCTGCTTTGTTGTTGAAATTATCAGCAATTGTGAAGATAGGTTGTCATAACTGTCCAGGTTGATGATTGTGATTTGTTGTTGTACTTTGATGGGTGTATATACATAACAGTTTCTCTTTTGTAAAGATTATTGATATTATATCATATATTGTTCCGCTGCGATTGTGAGATTCTATGTGGTTCAGTTTTCTTTTTCTCTTCTTCTTTACTTTTTCTTTCTTCTTTCTTTCCCATAACTATCCATCTTTCCATTCAATTTGGATTGGACATGTGTGGTTTATTGTCAATTTGAATTGTGTGGATTGGCAAATTGTTACACTAAATCAGTTAATTAACTTTAAAACACTTTTATTATATCAATTAATTTACTTTAATCACTTTTATTAAATAAATTAATTAACTTTAAATATCATTAATTAAAAATATTTATTAAATTCAAATAATCATTAATTAAAATGAATAATCAATCTCAATTATCATAAATTAAAATAATCAAATAAATTATAAATACCATTAATTAAAACAGTTAATTAAGTTCAAATATTCGTTAATTAATTGGATTAATTAAATTAAAACATCATTAGTTAAAATGATAAATTAAATATAAAACAACATTTGTTAAAATTTATTAATTAACTATAAAACATCATTAACTAAAATGATTAAATAAATTTCAAATATCATCAGCTAAAAACAATTAATTAAATTTAAAATAATCATTAATTAAAATGATTAATTAAATTCCAAAATCATTAATTAAAATGACTTAATTAATATCTAAATTCTTATTAATCAAATAGATTAACAAGTTTTCAAACATCATTGATTAAACTGATTAATTACATTCAAATATCAGTAATTAGGATAATTAATTAAAATCAAACATCATTAATTAAAATCCTTGATTACCTTTAAATTTCATTAATTAAAATGATTATTAATTTTCAAATATCATTAATTAAAATAATTAATTAAATTCAAATATTATTACTTAAAATGATTAATTAAATACAAATCTCATTAATCAAAAAGACTAATTAATTTTAAATATCATTAGTTAAAATGATTAATTAATTTAAATTATCATCAATCAAAATGATTAATGAATTTCAAACATCTATTTTGTAAAAATACAAGCTAAAGTTCAAAACACACACGGCTTGGTTTTTGTGGATGAAAGTTAATAAATAACAGTATAGCAAAAATCGCTATAACGACATTTAAAGAATTTAAACGGAACATCAAGATTTATTTCAATTAAACATCAATATAACAACATAAGGATGTAAATAAATAATTATTGTGGAGAAACCACTCAGGTTCTCTCAGCAAATTTTCCCTACAAAACAATGGTTACAGATGATATATTGGGGTTTTTAGGCTCAGGGAAAAAGTTGGAGAAAAATTTAGTTTCAAAGACAAGAAGTTTGCTTTTTATGCTGAAAGACACTTTTTAGTGTAAATCACAGAATGATAGTTGCAACTATCAATTTCTGTTCACACTAAAAAGTGTCCTTCAGACTAAAAAACAAACTTTTTGTCCCTGAGACTAAATTTTTTTGCAACTTCTTCTGTGTGCCTATTTTCCTGTAATATATATAATCATATGGGTTCATAATAATCAAATTAATATGTCATCCATTTTCCAAACGAAAATGCAACCAAACAATCAATCAAACAATTAAACTAACATCCAAGCAATCAATAATAATTTATAGTATCATAGATATGATATAGTAAATTGAATGTGAGTTAAACTCACATTGATTCCAGCTTTTGCCAAAGCGTTTCGGTTTGAACTAAATTCGAATGGGCATTCGATTTTAGCCAAAATTTTCACTAGCTCCAAATCCAACCAAACCAACTCCACTACATAGACATTGTTGCTATGAGTCCAACACAAAAAACGGCGTTTGAATCCAACCTCGTACACAAAAGTTATTCGATTTATAAGTTTCACGAATTAAATAATTTAATTAATTAGCTAATTACATTATTTAATCTAACCCCCCTCCTTAATCCATCTTCTCCCCCTTAATCATCTTCCTCCTTGCTCCAAAGTGCATGCACGGTAAGTGCATATATAAACCCACCATCATCACAAACTTCAAACAACGATATCTCCTTCGTTACTCAACGAAACGACCACCCGTTTACGCGTCTGTCTTCATGAGAGCTTCGACCTCAACCCCTCGGATCCACCTGCCCCTAAAAATTCTGACCTATAGGGTCCATTCGCTGCCCTCAAATGATGCATTCCTCATACAACCACCAAACTCCATAAAAATTTAGCACTGGGTGTTATTTGACCTCCCGAACTCAAATCCAATCTCCGATTCCCCAATTGATGTCTCAATCAGATCCTAATCCAAACCCTAGCTCACTAACCAAGAATAGCCTCCACCCAAGATGATGATGCAACCAATTCCGAGCACATAGAGGAGAAACCGTCGACCACACGAAGCTAACGAATCAAAAAGCATGATTTTTAGTGGAGTATATATATATATATATATTTATTTATTTTGAATTTTGAAGATTGATTTACAAAGAAGAAACTCAATTTGTGTTTATAGGAAAGAATATAAAAGGAAGAGGAGGTAAGGTAGCACGCATAGGGGTATGGGCTAAAACATGACTAGGTAAGGGCTTGAATTGATGCGAATATATTATTATATTCGATAATGTATGGCATCAAATATACCCAAGATCTCGAACTCCAATCGAAGCGTGCCGACTGACGTTCTATACTAAATACTCCTATTCCAAACTCAATGGAACTTGTTTCGAGAGCTAATTCCAAAGTATAAGAAAGTTAGCTTTTTAAATCAAATTATATTTAAAATTAATCGCTATACGTTTCGAGCTTGCACGACCACACAGTATGTCCGATCGTTACGAAATTCGACGACGTACAACAATTTGTTACTCCAGATCTAATGGCACTAGTTTTGTCAAAATTCGAGACAGTGCCTTGGAATTTTAATTTTACAAAATTTAAATCTTATTTTGTATTTTTGATCCAATTATCGATATTTATCCGAACTATTTTGTAGATAGATTTACAAATTAATTCACCAATATTATTTATTAAAAAAGAGTGAAATAATATATTAAATCCATTTAATTAATATTTAATTTACAATTCAAATATTTAAATGATTAATCATATTTGAATTCAAATTAGTAAATTTCAGAAATCCTATAATTTAAAATTAATTAAACATTTAAAATTAAATGACCAAAATTATGGGATGTTTCATTCTCCCCCTTTAAAAGAATTTTGTCACCGATATTCTAAGGAAGATATTTTTTCCAAACCCTTAAGTTTAAAACTATTAATTAAAACGAGTTATTAAACTTATTAATTAAATCTCAAAATTTTATGAAAAATTTCGGCAGCGTCTCCTTTGCGCGGCTCGATCAAAACAACTACGAATTGCCTTTACAGGCTCTAAACCAACCAAAGAAAACAAAAGTCAAGTGGCTTCCCATAATCGGGGAATAAAATCATCAACCAATTTAAATTTCTAAATTTATTACATACCTTTTTTTTGCGTTTGTTATATATTTTTGGCAAATAATTTATTATCTCTATGTAAATGCAGGTGCACAAGAATCAAATAGTAATCTCTTGCATACTTTTACTTATGAAATCAAAAGGAGAATCAGGTTGACAAAAATAATATGATGTAGCTCTACATGCAAAAACTAACCTGGTATAAATCTACATTCAACCAACAACCATATCTCAATCATATGCAACAAAATATAGAGAATATTCTGAAATAAATGCAAAGCATCCTATTATTTCAAAAGATAAATTTAAAGCTAAATGCCCGGGTTTATAAATTAAAAAATTTATCTTCAAATTTCTTTGATGGGAATTAAATCAAAGATCAAAAATTAAAATGACAAGTAAGTGACTCTTCCTAATAAAGTATGGTGAAACTCTAGAATCAAAACATCATGGAGCATCCAGCGGTATTCCGGTTCCTCCAAAAACATCAACTAGAGTGAATAAATATTGTTTCTTTCCCAAAATCTTCAAAATCTCCTTTTCTAAATCACCGAGATTTAAGTCCTAATAACAACAATTCAAAATCCTTTGTCTATATGTTTTAACTTTATAAACTATGGTATATAAAATCACAAAATCAATCAATCAAATTCAAGAAAATTCCGTAAAGGAATAAACCAACACCATAAGTCAGTCAATCAAATTCTACAAGGGAAAATCTAACACTTAACATTATTTAAAATGCCAAATGATTTACAAACAAATCTTAGCTTAGGTTCAAAACTTTCTTAATTGCCTAAAAATATAGATAATTATCTAAGCGTACCGTTTTTCTCATTAGCCTTTGGTTATTACTTAGAAGATTATCCAAACTCACTCGGACAAAATTAAAACTTGTACCTTAAAATTATTGGTTTCTTAACTATATCAATTTTCTAAATCACTTAAATTTGCATTTAGTATATTATTCAATACTAAAATTATTTATGGATTATTTCATAAATTTTCACTTAAGTTTAAAAATATTTTATAAAGATATTTCTTTATAAAACATCAAAACAAAAACTTACTTTATTTTATTTATTTGTATAATACTCCTCTATATCCTAAGAGCACATACAAACACAAATTTCATTTTAATTTTTTAAAGATCTAAATGGGGATCAAATCAAATTATGGTTCCTTAAAACCGAGTCAACCTATTAACCTCTTTAACATAGAGTGTTAAAATGAAAGATATTTATAGGTTGCCCCTATCAACAAATAATTTGCACTACTTAGATGTTTTAAACAAATATATGGTTTTAATAAAACAATGTTTATCATAACTTTTCCATCTAATTTTAACTCATTTTAAACTTGTGTTAAATCATCCCCATTTTATCTAAGGTTAAAATATCATTTATCAAACCAATCTCTTATCAGAAATACTTTTCATTTTGAAACCAATTCCATTTAAGGGAACTTAAAAATTAAATACCCGTTTTTTCTTTCAAAAACTCATCTTTGAAATCATACAACATATATATTTATATATAATAACTTCAAACGATTTATTTATTAAAACCCATTTTAGGTTCATTCGGACTTGAACTCATTTTGATTGCACAATGATAAAAAGAATAATTTACTAAGTACCCCACAACGTTCGCCTAAGGGAACATCTGATCTTGACTTAGAAGATTATTCAGATTACCACAAAACTAATCGAGATGATTTCCTACGAATTATACCAAAGAAAATGCATTCCATTTAAAATTTTACTTCCTAAAATATTTTTACTTTCAATTACTTCCAAAAATCTATTTCATTTCTCAAAATACTTTTTAAATTATTTTCAAAAATTCTAGGTTTTAAATTCGAAAATCCTTTTTAAACACACTTTATAAACTAAATTTGTATAAAATTTCCTTTTTATAAATCATTTCATATTATAATAATTCTTCTTTATTATAATAGAATTTTCTCAAATATCTATTGTCTAAAGGTTTTATCCTACTATTTGGATTATAGTAAACAACTTTTTAATAAAGTTTAATCTTAACTCACCATTACAAAATGGTGAATTTCAACTTTCTATTTTCTCTGAACACCTTATAATCAAATTGTGAAAATTAATTCACAAAGGGGTTCATTTATAAATTCAAACAAAAAATGCTTATAAATAAGCTAAACATAAGTAATCAACAATCAACAAATGACAATCAACGCTCCTAATTTTATCGAGCGTGGATGATCTAATAGTAGTGATAATAAATAAATATTATCACATCCAAATAAACACACTCTAACTGTACAAAGTTTCGAAGATTACTCCTTTATATATATAAAATATAATCCTAGGAAAAATATTGAATTTTCCAAATATTCAAAAATTCAATATCATGTCCGTTGGCCTTGTACAAGTGTTTAGAAACCTCTATCGACACCTTAGCGTCCCAGTCTCGACCAGAATTCATAAAAAATCATTAGACCAATTAACATAATACGTTTTTATAACATTAACAAATACGCTCTCAAATATATAATACTCTCAAACTCATTCTAGAGTGTCGCTTACCCTATCTCTAATGAGCCAGACCCTACCAAAGCCAAGGTTATTACTTAACCTTCAGCTCTGATACCATGTTGTAACGACCCGCCTTTTTGACCATCGAAAGTCGACACCGAATACGACCACTATGTTCAAATGCCAAGCATCCATTGGCAAAAGGGCAGATTGTTAGGGTAAATAAAAGGAAAAGAATAGAGAATAGAGAAAAACAGAATCTCACAGTGGAATCGACAACATGTAATATAATAAGGATAGTAAAGACTGTCATCCAAAAATACAGAGTATATCAGAGTTAAAAACAAACCTTATCAACTGGACAGTTATAAAATCCTGACCTTACAATTGCTGATATGGATACTATATAATATAGTGGAAAATAAAACACTACGATAGCTAAACCTCCGGCTCCTCTCCAAGAAATCCTTAACATCAAAGCCAATCTGGGAAAATACTTGGTTTAACCAGAGCATTATAATAAAATAATACCATATTAGTTTGGAAATACCAGCGTGACATCAAATAATAGGGAACATATAAAAGTTCTATGGGACCATACCACTAACGCAGAACGGGTTTTTACCTCGCAAGAATAACATCCATATAGGAAATAGTAGAGATAAACAATAGGAACAAAAACCCAAATAAGAATGGGCATATATAGTATTAAAACCAAACTTAAAAGAATGAAAATAATTCGAGCAAAATCCAAACTAGACAGAATGGATAAAACAAGATAACTGTCCAAACTTGATAGGACGGAAAAAATAAGGTAACAGTCCAAACTTGATAGAATTGACAAAATACAATAATTAAACACTATGAAGAGTGATTGACTCTTCTTGTTGCAATTAAAGAGAAACAAATTCAAAGGTTTGAATCAAATAAGGAAGGGAAAATTTCCTACAAATGACTAGGAGGGTGCATCTCCCTTAAAAGAAGTATACCTCTAGAAATATACTTTAAAACCCTGGGAATTCTAAGACAGACCCAGCCAATCCTTATCGAGAGCATTTCATATCTAAATGCACAAAACCGAATCTAATCTAGATGAGATGTAAATATACCTTAATGGGAGCAACCCCACATAACTTGGCCCTAAAAACACATGGTTTGGTCATTTCTAACAAAGGATAACAAAGCTCAAAGAGCAGCAAATCATTTTTAAGGTGACGATACACCATTCCAATAGTTAATAAATCAACTATCGAGGATAATTAAAATGATCATATATGGAAATTAAATATCATATATTTAACACTACTCATCGATTCCAAACAAGTGCTACCCCTCGATTGAAAATGAAGCCAGGCAAGTTGAGGTAGTGTTACCTCTAGGTATCGCCTTGACGACATTTTTAACCTTCAAGATAGAAATGAGGCCAAGCCTTAACGTTTAGCATTAAAAGCATGACTAAATACTTTCCATATAAGCGATATCAGTTATGAAACTACTTTTCCATAACCGAAATCGAACTTTACTTTTAAAAACTGAACTTGTGCTTGATTTCCATATTATAGTTTTGGTAAAATGCTTTTAGAAATACCTTTTAAATGTTCTTTTAAAAGAAAATTTCTATAATACTAAGTGTATTGAAACAAGGGTTAAAAACAAATGTCATTAAAACATTGTTTACTATAACCCAAACAATTTACATTGAGCTTTATTTATAAATAATTCCTTTTAAAGGATTTTCTCATTTAAAACCATCATTTGTAAATTTAAAACAATATTTATTATCCCAAAAGAAAATAAAACAATTTAATACCTTTATAAATTTAAAACAATATTAATTATCCCAAAAGAAAACTAATCACATTTATAATCTCTTTTAAATAAACAAATCTGTTGTCTTTAATAAAATATTTACTTATTTCTAAACTCTTTTATATCATCAGTAAATTAACTTTAAAATCTTTATTAAGTCAGTTAATTAACTTTAAAACACTAAATCAGTTAATTAACTTTAAAAAACTTTCATTATATTAGTTAATTTACTTTAATCACTTTTATTAAATCAATTAATTAACCTTAAATATCATTAATTAAAAAGATTTATTAAATTCAAATGATCAAAAATTAAAATGAATAATTAATCTCAATCATCATAAATTAAAATGAATAAATAATTCTAAATGCCATTAATTAAAACAGTTAATTAAATTCAAATAATCGTTAATTAATTGGATTAATTAAATTCAAACATCATTAGTGAAAACGATCAATTAAGTACAAAACATCATTTGTTAAAAATGATTAATTAACTATAAAACATCATTAATTAAAATGACTAAATATATTTCAAATATCATTAGTTAAAACAATTAATTAAATTTAAAACATTCATTAATTAAAATGATTAATTAAAGTTCAAAATCATTAATTAAAATGACTTAATTAATATTCTAGTCTCATTAATCAAATAGATTAACAAATTTTCAAACACCGTTAATCAAAATGATTGATTACATTCGAATATCAGAAATTAGGATGGTTAATTAAAATTAAATATCATTAATTAAAATCATTATTTACCTTTAAATTTCATTAATTAAAATGATTATTAATTTTCAAATATCATTATTTAAAATAATTAATTAAATTCAAATGTCATTACTTAAGAAGATTAATTAAATCCAAATCTCATTAATCAAAAAGACTAATTAATTTTAAACATCATTTGTTAAAATGATTAATTAATTTAAATCATCATCAATCAAAATGATTAATGAATTTCAAACATCTATTTTGAAAAAATACAAGCTCAAGTTCAAAACACACACAAAAGAGTTTTTAGGAATGAAAGTCAATAAATAACGTTATAGCTAAAATCGCTACAACGAAATTTGAATAAATGGAATATCAAGATTTATTTCAACTAAACATCAATATAACATCATAAGGATGTAAATAAATAATTATTAGAAAGAAATCCCTCAAGGTTGTTAATACCTTAGGTATTGATTTTGATGATAACAACCACATAAATATTACTACTAACGTATCTCCGAGTTATGCAGTCATATCAGATATATTATGGAGACATTTACAGAGATAATCAAGAATACAGTATAGAAGAAGGTTAATCAGAGCAATTGAAGAACAAAACCAATTTAGAGAAGAATGCTGAAGGATAAAGGTGTTTGAAGTGATGAGGAGTTGGTTGAACCTTAGAATATCTTATTAAAGATCTCTTGGCAATCATACTTGAAGATCATCAACCATTAACCTCAACCGAATCACAAAAATCCATAAATATAAGGTAATTTGAAATGCTAAAAATTCGCAACACTTATTACTGTTGCTGTTCAGTTTGCAACATACCCATGTCGACATACTAGGTAGGGGGATGTCGACATGCTAGCCGTTTTTCTGAATTTCAAATTTCAAATGAAGAGACATTTCCCTCAACCTCTTCACCAAAAGACATGTCTCTTCAACCACTATATAAAGGCCTCTGAAAACGAATTTTAACATCAGGAATTCTTATTTTCTCTTACTCCTTCTTCTCCAAACATTTGCAAAAGAATTCCATTGCATACTCTTCAAATCTCCTTGCAAAACGATACTATTTCACTCAAATTCTTCATTGATTTGAAAGCCACACAATATCAGAGAGTTGTACTTGAATTCACATCATTTTCTCTCTGATTTCATCCTATTCCTCAAAGAATTCAAAGATATATTGCCATTGGAGGTCTATAGGATCATTGTACCGAATCTGCAAGAATCTGTATTGAAGATACGACTACTTGCCATAGTTTGTTGTTGGTGATAAGGAGAAGGTGTTCTTGTAGCCTGTAAAATCAAGAGGGTGTGTCTTGTAGCCCGTGAAACCAAGATTGTAAAGGTGTTCTTGCCACCCGTGGAAAGCAAGCGGTTATAGTGGAATTCTGCACGATAGAGTGCAGGACTGGATGTAGGATTGGTTAATCCGAACCAGTATAAAAATCTGGGTGTTATTTACATTACTGCATTTTACTTTATTACTTACTTATTCTTTGATTACTTCTTTATATTCATAAGTAAGTAGTTAATACACATTTCACCACTTCTAGTGTCTGAATAGCCTTAAGATCCAACATTGTAGACACTCCAGTTTCTAACAATTGGTATCAGAGTATTGGTTTTCAAAAATTCATAACTTGGTTTTTGAAAAGTATAAATGGCTAATGACACTAGTAACACATTTTTTAACACCTTTGTAGAAGGGAAATCTACCACTAGACCCCCTCTATTTGATGGCAGTAGTTATGCATATTGGGCTTGTAGGATGAAATGTTATTTACAGTCTAATGGTTTGGATATTTGGAACATTACCCAAATAGAGTACATAGAGCCTCAAACTGAATATTTAAAATGGACACTAGACCAAAAGACACAAGCACTTAATAACTCTAAGGCCATGAACATTTTATTTTGCTCCTTAGATAGAAATGAATTTAATCGAGTGTCTATTTGTAATTCTGCATATGAAATATGGAGAACACTGCAAGTCACACATGAAGGCACCAGTAAAGTAAAACAAACAAAGATATCTATGCTAACTAACCTGTTTCAACTCTTTCAAATGAAACCAAATGAGTATATTTCTGATATGTATTCTAGGTTTCAAGATATAGTACATGCCTTAATATCATTAGGAAAGAAAATTACTGAAGAAGACCAAGTCAGAAAGATCTTGAATTCACTTCCTAGTGAATGGGATCAGAAGACTCTGGCAATTGAAGAAGCCAATGATATTAGTATTATGAAAATAGAAGATTTAATTGGTAACCTAATGTCCTATGAAGTAAAGTTGCAGATTAGAAAAGAGAATTAGGCAAATGAGAAGAAATCACTAGCACTCAATGCTACAATCGACAACGATGAACCAGATGATGATGCTGTTGATGATGATATCGAGTTTATGACCAAGAAGTTCAAGAAATTCTTGAAGTATTGGATAACAAACAAACTTCGAAAAACTAACAACAATAATTCTAGAAATGGAAATGTTGTTAAGTGTTTCGAATGTGATAAACCCGGTCATTTGAAAAGAGACTGTCCCAAACTGATGGAATCAAAGTCAAACACTTACAATAAGAAGAGGAAACAGGCATTCAATGCAAAATGGGATGATTCAGATACATCATCAAGTGATAGTGATTCAGAAACAGAAAATGCCAACATGTGCTTCATGGCAAAGGATGACCAGGTATGGAATTTTAATAAAGAAATTACTAATGTTTTGAATGATATGAATCAGGGATATAAAATACTTAGGAAAGAGTACAACAATAGTTTGGCAGAGATAGATAGATTAAAATTATTTAATGAAAGGTTAATTGAAGAAAAACAATGTTTAGAAGATGAAATTGAAAGACTTAATAGGTATAATGATGAAAAGGATTTGACACTTGGAAGTTTTGAAAAACTAAAAAGTGAAAATGAATCCTTAAAATCAGAAAATCTTTCAATGAAGTCAAAGATCACTTATCTGAATGACAAAATAACATCTCTAGACAATGTTATTCTTAACCGTAATAAGGATTTTGAAAAAATAAAAACTGATGTTGATAAATTTAACAAAGGGAAGGATAATATAGAAAAATTATTATCTGCATCTAAGCACACTAGGAATAAACATGGACTTGGATAAACCCCTAAGGCTAAATCAAAGAAAATTAGTATTCAAAATACTAAGTTTGTTAAGGCTACCAAGTTCAAACCAAAACCTAGGAAACTAAAGTTAAAACCTCCAAATAGATTCATTAATTTATGGGTTCTAAAAAGGTTGGATGATACTGAAAAAGAAAAATATATTGATAATTGTATTAATAAGGTTCATTCATCTAATGATTATATTTTGAGAGGACGTTCAAACTCTTTATGGGTTTGGCATCCCAAAACTTAACCCCATGGACCCCAAAATAAAAAGGGTACCAGTGTGCATATTTTATAATTTTTCAGGTACCAAACAATGTATATCAGATAGCAAATGCTCAAAGCATATGACAAGAAATCTACTGAACAGTGGATAAATATGAAAAGGGTTTGTTATTGGCATCGGCAAAGTCGATAACTCTAAAACTCATCTTATTATTTGATAAGTTTATTTCATGTTTTGAATTGATTTGGTTTCCCCTCAAGTGTTTTATTTATAAGCATTTATCTCTATATACAAACTCTACATATTGTCTAGCAGTGATTTAAGCGACTCTTTTTTACCCTTTTTGTTGATGACAAAGGGGGAGAAAAGGTATAAATATACTAGGCAAAATGATAGGGGGAGTGCATAGAGTTAGGGGGAGTCAAATATAAAAATATTATATTTTATCTCTCAAATATTTATATGGTTGTCATCATCAAAAAGGGGGAGATTGTTAATACCCTAGGTATTGATTTTGATGATAACAACCACATAAATATTACTACTAACGTATCTCCGAGTTATGCAGTCATATCAGATATATTATGGAGACATTTACAGAGATAATCAAGAATACAGTATAGAAGAAGGTTAATCAGAGCAATTGAAGAACAAAACCAATTTAGAGAAGAATGCTGAAGGATAAAGGTGTTTGAAGTGATGAGGAGTTGGTTGAACCTTAGAATATCTTATTAAAGATCTCTTGGCAATCATACTTGAAGATCATCAACCATTAACCTCAACCGAATCACAAAAATCCATAAATATAAGGTAATTTGAAATGCTGAAAATTCGCAACACTCATTACTGTTGCTGTTCAGTTTGCAACATACCCATGTCGACATACTAGGTAGGGGGATGTCGACATGCTAGCCGTTTTTCTGAATTTCAAATTTCAAATGAAGAGACATTTCCCTCAACCTCTTCACCAAAAGACATGTCTCTTCAGCCACTATATAAAGGCCTCTGAAAACGAATTTTAACATCAGGAATTCTTATTTTCTCTTACTCCTTCTTCTCCAAACATTTGCAAAAGAATTCCATTGCATACTCTTCAAATCTCCTTGCAAAACGATACTATTTCACTCAAATTCTTCATTGATTTGCAAGCCACACAATATCAGAGAGTTGTACTTGAATTCACATCATTTTCTCTCTGATTTCATCCTATTCCTCAAAGAATTCAAAGATATATTGCCATTGGAGGTCTATAGGATCATTGTACCGAATCTGCAAGAATCTGTATTGAAGATACGACTACTTGCCATAGTTTGTTGTTGGTGATAAGGAGAAGGTGTTCTTGTAGCCTGTAAAATCAAGAGGGTGTGTCTTGTAGCCCGTGAAACCAAGATTGTAAAGGTGTTCTTGCCACCCGTGGAAAGCAAGCGGTTATAGTGGAATTCTGCACGATAGAGTGCAGGACTGGATGTAGGATTGGTTAATCCGAACCAGTATAAAAATCCGGGTGTTATTTACATTACTGCATTTTACTTTATTACTTACTTATTCTTTGATTACTTCTTTATATTCATAAGTAAGTAGTTAATACACATTTCACCACTTCTAGTGTCTGAATAGCCTTAAGATCCAACATTGTGCTGTAGACACTCCAGTTTCTAACAAGGGTCTCTCTATAAATTTTCCCTGCAAAGCAACGGTTACGGATAATATATATAATCATATGGGTTCATAACAATCAAATTAATACGTCATCAGTTTTCCAAATGGAAATTCAACCAAAAAATCAATCAAACATTTAATTAACATCCAAGCAATCAATAATAATTTATAGCATCATAGATATAATATTGTAAAATTGAATGTGAGTTAAACTCACATTGATTCCAGTTTTCGCCGAAGCGTTCCGATTTGAACTAAAATCGAACCGGCATTCGATTTTAGCCAAAAATTCCACTAGCTCCAAATTCAACCAAACCAACTCCATTGCATAACCATCATCGCTACGAGTCCAACGCAAAAAAAGGCATTCGAATCCAACCTCATACGCAAAAGTTATTCGATTTATAAGTTCCGCGAATTAAATAATATATTTAACTAGCTAATTACATTATTTAATCTAATTCCCCACCTTAATCCTTCTTTTCCCCCTAATCATCTTCTTCCTTGCTCCAAAGTGCATACACAGTAAGTGCACAAACCCACCATCATCAGAAACTTCAAATGACGATATCTCCTTCGTTTCTTAACGAAACAACCACCCGTTTTCACTAATGCGTTCGTCTTTATGTGAGCTTCGATCTCGACCCCTCGGATCAACCTCCATCCGCCCCTTAAAATTCTGACCTGTAAGGTCCAGGTTCTTCCCACAAATGACGCAGCCCTCATGCAACCACCAAACTCCATGAAACTTCTGTAACGATCCAGATTTTCAATCGTCTGAATTTTGAATATTTAATTGAATTTAAATATTAAAAAATGAATATTATAAGTTAAATCAATTAATCAATTGAATTTGGAATCTAATGTGAATAAAAATGATTTCTAACGTTGTTTTAAATGCTATTTGAATTTGAATGGAGTTAGCGAAGTTTTAAAATTGAATTAGAAGCGATTTGGCAGAAATTGGAAATTTTAAATATTTAATTAACAAGTAAAAATAGTCATTTTTGACACTGTCTCGAATTTTGACGAAACCGGTTTCATTATATCCGTAATAGTATATTATTATAGGATTCCAAATTTCGTGTAGATTGGACTTACGGTTTGGTCGTGCGAAGCTGAAACGCATAGAAATTTATTTAAGCAATTTTAATTAAAATAATTCGATTTTGAAAATCTATCTTTCGTATATGATGGAATTGGTCTCCGATATATATTCGATTATGTTCGGAATATGGGTAAAACATTATAAACGCCAGACGACACGCTTCGTTTGGAGTTTGGAAATTTTTTGACAGAATAGTAATTTATATTGCCTATAAATATAAGGACCTTTATCATTTCATTTGCAAACCCTAAAGTCAAACAAGCTCACAGCCGCCGCTTACGAACGAACGTCCGAAAAGCTTCGATCTTCCTTCCCTATTATCTCCTCATCCATCGACTTCTAAGCCACGACTCCTAAACGAAAAATGTGCGCAACGGTGAGATCTATCGATCCAACGATCAAGATCGACGATGGTGGCTTGGATTCGCTAAAATCTGGCGATGAAGGCGGCAGGTTTGAGCATGAACTTCAAGGCCATGGAGGCGCCGAGCTAGGTGGGGTCACGGTCGAAGGTAGAGGGGGTGTAGGCGCATCGCGCGGTGGTGTTAGATGGGGTTCCGATGCATGGCGTTGGCAGCGATGATCATTTGAAAAGAGGCGGCATTGAGGGTTTTCGATCGAACTGGGAAGAAGATGAAGAAAGGAAACGTGCGGCCGAGATCTTGTTTCAGAAAATGGACAGCTAGATTTAATGGATGGTAAAAATAAAAGAAAAAAATATTGTAAAATTATATCGTTTAAAATCGTGTAAACTTATAAATTGCATAACTTCTTCATACGAGGTCTGATTTGCACGAAATGAATTGCATTGGATTTGTATTGTCGAGCACTACATTTTAGAGCTAATTTGGATGGATTTGAAGCTAATGAAAATTTAGGTTAAATTCGAACACCTGTTCGTTTTTAATCGAAATAAAACGCTGCAAAGGCGAATTCAACCAAAGTTAGTAAAACTCACTCTCTCTGTCTCGCTTGTATTTTTATAAGCGAGAATAAATTTATTTATGATGATTGATGCTTGTTTGGATGATATATTATATATATATATATATTAGTTGATTTGGATATATTCCCTCATATTTTAGCGGATGAGACCCTATACATTCCAGTATATGAGCGGATAACCCTTTGTACGCGTGTCTGCCTCAAAGCAGACATTGTACATATTTTCTCATATTTATATTTGTTACGGGTGACAGGTTGGAGGGATCCAACATGATTCCTCACTATGGTTGATGTTTATTTACACATATTGTTATATATGTTGTATTATGTGATATTTGATGTGATGGATGCCATGTTTGCTATTATTGATGTGAATCCACTTATTTAGTACTTTTGCAGCATTGTGCAATATTTTTGGAATTTAAAATATAGAAATGATGATTTCAATTTAAAAAAGATTTCAGAGTGATTTTGGAAATATATATGTTTTAATAATTTTCGAATGATTAAAGAAATGAATTTATTTTAAATAAATAACTAGTTATAACTTTTATGTTATAAAAATTATGTTTTTGTTAACTATACTTAAATATGATTTTTGAAATATGAAGTTAACTACTTTGTAAAATAAGTTAAAGCGAGAATTTTGAACTTATTATAAATGTAAGATTTATAAAATTGGTATTTTATAAATAAAAGTAATGGGATTATAAATGAGTTATATAAGTGTTAAAATAAAGTTATAAATGAAACCCTATAAGTAAATGAGATTTATAAAGTAAGGAAGTTATAAAAGGAATGTTATTAATAAAGAGATTTAATGAAATAAATTTTATAAATGGTGTTTTATAAATATTTGAAATGGAATTATAATCAAAATTTGTAAATGGATTTGTAATTAAAATTTAGAAATGAATTTATAATGAACTTTATTAATAATGAGATTACAAAAGAATGAATTTGTAAATAATGAAATTTGTAAGAAATTAACCTATAATGGGAGTTTGACATATAAATGAGATAAACGGGAAATTGGTTAATAATGGAATTTTATAAATGGAAGTTTTTATAAAATAGAAATGTAAATTATAAACACTGTTTTATAAATGTGGAATCAATTTAATTTGATAAGCTAAATATGGATTTTTATAAAAGGAAATATATTCACGTTTTTAAAGAGAATAATTCTTTAAATGAATGTTTTGGAAAGTGATATTAAAAAAATGGAGTCTAAATGGTTTGAAAATAAAATAAATTGTGAATTCACTTATTATTAAAATAAGTATATGGAAATATTTTCCAAATATTGAAATGGTTTTGGAATTGTATCTTTTTAAAGATAATTTGAAGTAAATGATTTGGAAAAGCGATTTAATTAATGAAAGATTAATAAATTAGGCCCAGTGACTACTTATGTGCTAGATTTTGTTTGTTGCTTTGATAGTTAAATAACCGATTATCAAATTTGGCCATTTTAGTTTCTCGACTTGATGTGGAAACTAATTAGTCGTACACTTAGTACGTAACTGACTGTGTAGGCTTGATTAATGTTTGTGTTGAGAATGTTGATTCGTGTAGTGCAGGGTGATTACTCTAATTTATCGAGCTTTATTCTTGGCCGAAGGATAGAAAGTTGAAAGTTGGAAACATGATAAGTCTACGAGACTTGGTTTCTGTATGAGGTTGAGTAACGCTTTTGCGTTGCTGGTGCAAAGAGACCGGGATCAGATTTATCTGAAAACCACTTCGGACCAACATATATACGACGATTGTGCAGGTTGGTCGATGATATTGATATTTAGGATTTTCATAGTGAAGGACTGCTTGTTGATCATTTGGGGTTAAAATCCTATACACATAGTAGCAGTAGTCCCTTCGTTATGAAATATCCATTGCAAGGGTTGTCACTACTAGTCCTATAGGATGTGGTAGGAGAGTACCTTCGATTTGTCCTGTTCCTGGACAACTTGTATGGATGAGCGTTTGACATTGCATTTCTAGGATTACGTACATTGGTTTTTGCAAACGTACATTATGTGGCGGTGGAGAAGGCAACTTCTTTTAGCTTAACATCCTCCTTGAGACATACGAGCTCAAGGGTTGTATTTTTGTGGAAGGCAATTAGTAGTCAACGGGAATGGCAATGTTGCATTCAAAGATGATGATGACGTGATATGTGATATGTGAAAGGTAATCGATACCTCTTTTGGCCTCACTCCCCAGAAAATGACTGAAACAGGAATAGAAGCAGCAAGGCTAAGTGGGTTGCTCCTAATTAGAAGATGTCATCACTCTTCTAGATATATCTTTACACGCTATGACATCGTGTATCTGATTATTGTTGATGTATGCTTTTGGCCATGGATTTAGGTCGGTAACGACCGGAGCGATGGCATATTCGGTACTATCTAGGAATGTGTAGGCTGTGCTTGTGTTGGTTTAGGAGCCCAATATCTGGACCCTAGGTGCATCCCTCTAGGGGTGTACCGAGTTTCAGAAAGGTAGTCCCTTCACCTAGTCATTTGTATGGAATCCAAAATCCACTACGTGCCTGCCATTTTGTTTGTAGAGCCTAGTATTGCTGGAATTTAATAATGGAAACAATTTCAGCTATGTTGTTTATTATTTGTATAATAGACACTATTATAATATAACATGATTTGATAGGAAAAGGTTTTGGTTATCGTAAGGGAAAAACCCATCTGTGTTTATGTGTGGACGTGGTCTTACGAGATACCTTTTTTTTGATAAAGGAAAAGTTTTGATAACTTTATAAATTCAATTGAGATGTGTTTTTCTCACGCTGGTTTACCAGAATAATTCGAGCGTTCTTCCTTTCAATGCTTGGGTCAGACCGAGTATATTTACAGGTTCAGATTTGGTGCTTTTGGAGCTTCAGCAGGCGAGCTGGAGATCTTCATGTTGTATACACGTATCTTTTTATTTTTCCACTGCTTTGCATTGTTGTTGGTGTAAATCATCAGCATTTGTGAGGACATGTTATTATAACTTTCCAAGCTGATGATTACTTATTGTGTACTCTAATATTGATTTATGTATATTACGGTTCCTCTTTGTAAAGATTATTGATCTATATTATATGTTATTCCGCTGTGATGTGAGATTCTGTATTGTTTTGGTTTTGCTTCTCTCTTCTCTTCTTCTTTCTTCTCTTTCTTCTCACCCTCTCTTTTATTTCTCATGATCATCTGCAATTCTGTTTGCTCTGGGTCGACAGACATGGTTTATTGTCGGTTCAGAGGGATCAGATTTATGGGTCGTCACTACTTCAGCACTAGGTGTTATTCGACCTCCTGAACTCAAATCCAAACTCCGATTTCCCAATCGATGCCTCAGTCGGATTCTAATCCAAACCCTAGCTCACTAACCAAGTGGCCTCCACTTAAGACTATGACGCAATCACTTCTAAGCACATAGGGGAGAAGCCCTCGACCACACGAAGCTAACTAATCAAAAATTGTGATTTTTAGTGGAGTGTAAATTTTTATGTAGAATTTTGAAGATTGATTTAAAAAGAGGAAACCCAATTTTTATTTACAGGCAAGAATATAAAAGAGGTAAGGCAGCACGCATAAGGATATGGGCTAAAACGTGACTGGTTAAGGGCTTGAATTGATGTGAATATATTATCATATTCTATAACATATGGCATCGAATACACCCAAAATCTGGAACTCTAATTGAAGCGTGCCGACTAACGTTCTATACTAAGTACCCCTATTCTGAACTCAATGAACTAGTTTCGAGACCTAATTCCAAAGTATACGGAAGTTGGCTTTTTAAATCAAATTATATTTTATAATTAATCATTATGCGTTTCAAGCTCGCACGACCACACAGTATGTCTGATCATTACGGAACTCGACATCGTACAACAACTTATTACTCTGGATCTAATGGCACAAGTTTTGTTAAAATCTGAGATAGTGCCCCGGAATGTTAATTTTACAAATTTAAATATCATTTTATATTTTCGATCCAATTATCGACATTTATCCGATCTATTTTGTAAATAGATTTACAAATTGAATTCATCAATATTATTTATTAAAAAAGAGTTAAATAATATTATTAAATCCATTTAATTAATATTTAATTTATAATTCAAATATTTAAATGATTAATCATATTTGAATTCAAATTATTAAATTCCATAAATCCTATAATTTAAAATTAATTAAACATTTAAAATTAAATGACCAAAATTCTGGGATGTTACACTATATATATTGGAAAGGCAATATGTATTATCTTTTGATATTCTATGTTATAATTCTGTTGTGAGATTCTGATGTTTTTGTTCTCTTTCTTGTTTGTTTTCTTTTCTTCTTTTTATTTACCATAACATTCTATCTTTTCAACACTTAGGTGCTTGGCACATGAATATCGTAGATGTATTAGTGTCGACATTTGAGGGTCGAAAAGGCTATCATTACATCGTGGTATCGAAGTTGAAGGTTAAGCAAGAACCTTGGATTTGCGAGGGTATAACTCATTAAGAGATAGGGTAATGGAATGCCCTAGCATGAGTTGAGTGTATTATACATATGAAAGCATATTTGTATTTGTTATAAACGCATACCTTAAAGGTAATTCCAGCAATAAAAATCAAAATCATATATAAGGTAACTTATAAAAGTATAAGTTGATAGAACTGATGTAGGGAATAATGATGTTCATTCATTACCCCTTATTAATTATTTAGCCATAATCAGCCAGTTTATGAGAATTGCTATCCTTTGTAGAATGATTTGACATGCCCAACTAGTTTATGAGCATTATTATCTTTTATATAAATATTAGCTTAATATTGCTCGGTCAGTTTAAGAGTGTTGTTATCGTTTGTTATTGATTAGTTGTGCTTGACCAGTTTATTAGCATTGACTATTATTTTTTCACAATTGATTATGCTCGAATAGTTTTTAAGCAGTTTTACCTTTCACTACATAGGTTGGGAAGATAGTAGTTATGGGAACATTGAAATGGACACCTTGTGAATTAAGTTTCATAGTTTGACTATAAGGCGTTTGGTGATAATGTTTGGTTAAAGTTAACTTTAATAAAAAGATGTTTAATATAATCTTAAATAAAGGTAAGATATTTTGGAATAAATACTTGCGAAATGATTTTATATAAGAAAGTGACTTTATATAAAAAGAAATGATTTATATAACATGATTTATAAATAAAAAAGATTTAAACTGAGAATTTTAGAACTTAAATCTCGATGTTTTGAAAATTATTCTTTAAGGTTTTTAAGAAAATAATAATATCATTATTCGAAAGTATTTATGTACAGAAATATATAAAAAAAGAACTTTAAAAGAGATAGAAAGTAATGAACTCATTTATGTCGCTGAAAAAATAATTTCGGTGATGACTGCAGCATTATTGACATTCATTTTTGAGTATCAAAGTGGGGGATGCTGCTATGGTAGTTAGCTACAAAGTTGTTTTGCTAAAATAGATTTTGATTAAATCCTAAAAGTTTGATATGATACAAAATATATATATATATATATATATATCAAATGATTTCAAATAAAATTTTGAGTTTAGTTCTAAAGTTTTCCTTAAAGAATTTGTATAAAATATAGAGTAGTTTAATAAAGGTTTTGAATTATGCTTTCTATCAAGGTTTTAAATCTTTGATTTTAGTCGCATTTCTTCTCGAGAAATATATATATAATATCTCGTATCGGACGAGATCTCGGGTGTACATCTTGGATTGATATCTTGGATTTTAAAGTCCAACTCAGGACAATCCCAAAGTAACTTAAGCATCTAAAATTGACATTTTAAAGATTTTTATGATAATTGTTATCTAAATATTAATTTATTAACACACATAAATTAAAAAATCAATAATATTAATTTTTCTTTTTAGTGGAGAGTGGTTATATGATTAATTTAGTATTTGATAAAATGGATTCTACTTATTTGGATATTAAAAATAAATAATAAATAAAAAGTAGTCTAATTTTTCTCCCTCGTTAATAAATAAAAGATAGAGTTAGAGGGCTAGTAAAAAAATCATTCGAGTGCAAGTTCTATTGGACCAACGTAAGAAGTTAAAGAAATACGTAAATGAAAATACATCTTTGGATGAGATCTTTTATATCAAATTCTCCTTAAGATCATATATCTTGGATGAGATGAGCGTCAAATAATAAATAATAAAATTTTATGTCTCGTTTTGTTGGATCTCGTCTCACTTAAGTTCGAAATTGAGATCTCGAGCGAGATCTCATGTGAAATGGATGAGATTTAAAATTGTGCTTTCTATATGGAAAATATTTGTTTATATACTATTTAGGGGGCCCAAGTAGTAGTGGCATAACCCAGAATAAATATTGGAACTTTTCATGTTTCCACTTTTTGGGTAAAGTACGTTTAATAAATAATTGAAACTTTGTTAAGTTATTTCATGGATGCATGTATCCTATGAATTAGGATAGTTAGGTTTGTGCATCATGATATGGTATATATTTTGATATTTTTCGTTTTTTGAAATAAAACAAAATTTTGGACGATTTCAGATAGTCGAAAACTTCCGAATTTGTAGGGAAATTGAAGTTAAGTGTCTTTGTGAAATATAAAAGTTTATGTTACTCGTAAATCATGAAGATAGTAAGTTAGAACAAGTTTTAAGTTGTAGAACATCTATGTTAAGTAAAACATTCGATGTTATTAGGCCAACTAATACACGCCTTTACTTTAGGGTTGTCTAAGGAAAGTAGACTCTAGTCATGAGTTTGGATACTAGATTCCGACTCTTCCTAGCTACTTTCCTAACCCAACGAATAAAGAGGTCTAGAAGGTTGACTCTATTATAGATCCAAATTTGTTTTAGGCCTTCGTTGGAATTTTAGTAACTAAAATAAATAGGAATGTTTTGCATATACTCTTAGGATGTGAAGTATTATATGAGCAATGAGCTTAATAAGTCATGAAATGTTTAAAATAAAATTAAGTTATGAGATGCTTTATAAACAAAGCCAATCCTTTATAAAATGTTTAAAAACTTAAGGGATGTTTTATGAAATGCATCGTAAACAATTTTAGTAATGATAAGAAATACCATATATGATAGTGAATGTGAATTTAAAGACAAATTGGTGTAGTTAAGAAACCAATGAAATAAAGTATGTATGTAGTTCGTAGATCATTTTATACGCATAACAGTTCTTGATTTAGGATTCGAGTACATGATTTCAAGGTGAGTTACACCGGTTCGAACAATGATTTTTCACTTGATTCTTGACGGCGATCACTTAATCTAGATTCTTCATATGATTCTGAATTTTTCTATCATAGTATATAGTTATATAAGGAAAACGGAGGTGTCTAATCAAGAAACCCAGATTGGAGTCCACACAAGAGGGGCTAATTGATCTATACTAGTTTGAAAGTGGAATCTATGCGATCAAGCAAGTGATCGGAATTTAATATTGCATATGGATGACATATATATATATATATATATATATATATATATATATATATATATATATATTGTACGAGTCTTAGTATATTTGGATACTATATTTTTTGGCTTATGTGGAGTTTAGGTGATGAATTTTCGAATTGTTTAAGTAATATGAAAAATAGACTAAGTAATAATATGAGGTTGTTGAGTGAAAGGTACGCTTAGTAGATTGTTTATCGTCCTTATGCGATGAGAAGGTTTATGAACTCAAACAAACTATAAGCTATGTTTGCTAGTAACTAAAATACCATTAAGTATTCATATGTGATTTTTTCTTTGATTGCTTGTTTTGGAATTTCGAGGACGAAATATTCTAAGTGGGGGAGTATGTAACGACCTGGAATTTTGGATGCCTTATATTTAAATATATGAAGTATTTAAATATTTGAATATTGGATTTAATGTAATTAAATCAATTTAATAAACTTATTAACCACCTTTTAATTTTTAACTAATGAAGGTAAACTTTTTTTGAAAAATAATTGCAAAAATAAGTTGTTCGAAGAAATATGGACAATGTGACCAGAAACCGCTTTATCGATAATCGGCTCTTTACTTGATATAAGTTTTTCGAACTCTTTTGGACTTATGTAAGAAATATATGAACATGTCTATAATCCTAAAATTATCCTTAGTTCTAAGCAAAAATATTAGTTAATCCTAAGGGTTTCTAGAATGTAATTAAGGAAGACGGTAGGTAAAGGGTATTTTAGGAACTTAGGAAATGAGGTGTTAAAAGTTTGGTGAAAATGTACATAGGAAGAACATATTTTGGCTTACTATTGGAAGCTTAAAAGATGGCATTCCCTTGCAAACCTCTAGTTAAACACTCCATTCACTTCATGAAGCCATTTTGAAAATTTTATTTAATAAAAGCTAGTTCTTCATCTACTTCTTCTAAAATTTTGAAAAATCATAGCACCAACTATTATTTAACCGAAGCTCGAATATTTGGAGCAAACACCTTTTGGCCATGAGTAAATAATGTAGGAGGGGAGGTGGCCATGAGCATTGCAGGGGAAAGCAAGGTGGACGAAAGCATTATGAAAGCAAAGGTGGAATATTTAGCAAGTTGGGTGATGGTAGGAAGCATGCATGTGTTACAAGGCTTGTGTATGGAGTTAGAAGGGAGTTTGATGAGTTAACTCACCAGTTAATAAGTATACGAAGTGATATATGCTTGTGTTTTATTATAGTATATGTGATTGATTTTATATTGCTTGATTGGTTGTGATTCATGCTTTGGAAAGCAAATGGCATATGTAAACAATAATTGTGGACTTTTATGACTTGGTATGACCTGTAACAAAGTCTTGAAACAAAGCACATAAGGATTAGTAAGGGACGGACTTGAAATAGAAGTGGTTTTATAGTGATAGTCGCTATATACGCACTTTGGAAATACCTTACTCTTTTGATTTTCTATGGATTTTTGTAGAGATCCATAAGGGTTTCTTTCCATGGTTGTAATGTATTATGTATATATTAGTTAATATAAAAAGATTGGGTGCTAGAAAGTTTGCTATCATATCTAAAATCGATGAAACTTTCAAGTGTAGAAAAGAAGAATCGTCGGAATCTATTTCCTAAGTTAAGTTATTAATTGAATAAGTGAAGTTTTAATAAATAAGACGTTTAATAAATAAGACGTTTAATTAATAAGTTAAATTATTAATTAAATTAGTGAAGTTTAGTTAAGTATGCGAGTTTAATTAAATAAAGGTGTTAATTAATAAGAGATGTTTAATTAAAAGAAGTTTTGATTAAAGGAAGTAGTGTTTAATTAAAAGATGAAGTTTAAATAAATAAAGAATTTTTATTGGATAAAGAAGTTTTACTAATAAAAGAGGTTTTAATTAATGAAAGATTAATTAGCCAAAAGGGTGATTAAAAGTTGTTTAGGTGACTTGATCGTGCTTTGTATGAATTGATAGTGCTTTGTGTGCTACTTGTTTATGGAAAGTATTTAGTCATGTACTTAGCACTAAAGCCGACAAAGTAGACTTGTTTCTATCCGTGAGAGTTAAGAGTGATGCTTCGAGTAGCATGTAGAAACAATAATGCTCTAAGTTGTCGGGCTTCTCTCTTAACCAATGGATAACAGAAGTTGAGAAGGTTGGAAACATTGTAAGTATACGAGACTTGATTTCCACATGCGGTCGTTCTCATTGTTGTTGAAAATGACCAAATTCGTTGACTCGGTCCTGAAGAGATGGGAATCGGTAAGTTTTACTTATCAAAAACCACTTCAAGACAAATATACATGTTCTATTTCTTGAAAGTGGATCTGTTCTAGATGCTAGAATCCATTTGGGAATTCGCGACCTCTTCGAGTGATGATGGCTCGTGTGTTGAGATCTTGAACGTGACCTAACCATCGGTATATAACTAAAAAAAAGTAGGATACATGATCTCATGTTTAACTAACCCATGGGGGTACATCAACTCTAATATCTAGAGTATGCTTATCGATACGTTGCATGCGAGGAGATTTTGATACTTGGTTCACATTGTTCATGAAATTGTTCGGATGTTGGGCCAGTTGTGTTTACTTATGGTATACTTATCTAGAGTTATACGAGGCTCAGGAGGTAATATCTTATCCTTATCATAGGAGATCGGTCGATAGTTTACACGGAAGGTCTTCGTGAAAAATCCATTATGCGAACGCGCCTTAGCGATTTGGATTGTACTTCAATATTATTGTGTCATGAGATGCAAGCGACATAGCTATTTTTTGGTTCATATTCTCCACCCTAGACGTTATCTATTATATTGCAATATGTACGTATTAGGCGGTTTGGCTCTTGTGAAGTGATAATCGTTACGACAGTCCCAAAAAGATCCGTTATATTATGCCCACATATTTCTTGAGTTTCTCACACTAGATTTATGTCTGACCCATGGTTTTATTTCTCCCTTATTTTCATGGCAGCTCCTTCGAGCAGTCTGAGAAAGCTAGGTTTTCGTTAATGTTTATTGGGCTCTTGGAGAGGAGTTGGAAGTTGTAACGACCCGCCAATTTATCGCTTTGATGAATTATATTTATTTTTAAATTTATTCAAATAAAAGGATGATTATACATATAATATTATTTTAAGTGATAATAAGTAATAGTAATCTAGTTTTGAATAAATATTTACAAAAATATTTTCCTTGAAATTTATATCGATAAAATGACATCATATGTAAATATTGATTATGAATTTAAATTAAGATTTAATAACTTAGTAATTATTTTAATTATTCAAAATAATTATCTTAAATGATGATAATTCATTTTGAATAGTTATAAAGTTATAATAAATCATTTGTAATAATTTTATGAAGATATATATATATATATGATTTGGAAATATAAGGAAAAATCGATAACGCTTTATCGGTATAATAGCAATTTTTGCAAATAATTGTTAATATAAATTTATATTGTTTTATAATTCAAATATGATCATTTTAATTAATTTAAATAATAAGGAGTTTATTTCTAAATTTTGTTTATAAATATATGTACGTCAATAAATAAGTAGAAAATGTGACCGATAATCGATTCCCCGAATTTCAACGAATTAACAAACAAAAGTTGTTCAAGGACGTTCGAAGTGTTATGCACCTACATGTACATACATATATATGTCACATGCACATGATAACATATACATGTGTACATAAACACAGATATATATATATATATATATCTGTGTTTATGTACACATGTATATGTTATCATGTGCATGTGACATATATATGTATGTACATGTAGGTGCGCGCGCGCACACACACACATATATATATATATATGTATATTACAAAAATGATTTAATAATTCCTAAAGCTTAACCTTTAAGTAACCATAAAGCAAACATCAATTCATTATACCACACCATCACCTCACCATCACATGGCTTTGGGGGGAGCCGTGCGTGTAGAGGGCTGTGGGTGTGGGATAGGGGCGTTTTGTTAATTTTGCATTTGAATATTTTAATCCAAGTTTTTTTCTATAAATATCACCCATCTTCTCATAAAATCCTAATACCATTCCACTTTTTCTTCCTCTTCCTTTCAAGCTTTCTAAGAGCCTCTCCAATAGCTTTTTATTCATAGAAGAAGATTTTTAGAAAAGTTAGCGAAAAATATATCAAATAAAAGAGGAAAATATATACACTAGTTTATAATATCAATCCACTTCAAAACTAGTTCAAAACACTTCCTCTACTCTTCCAAAGTCCACGGCCACCATCCCACACCACCTAGGCCATGAGTTCCTCCACCTATAAGGCTAGGCCGAGCTTTCCCATAAGTCGCATGCTCGGTTTCATTTGCTTTGGTTCGATCGTAGTGGAGCTATAGCCGATTTAATATTAGCTCAAAGGGAAAATGAAGGTAAGAACTCCTAAACTATAATATTATATTTTTGGATAATGATATGATGTTTGCAATAGATGTTTAATATGCTTTGATCATCAAGTTTGGTTGTTTCATAAGAATGTTGAATATATATGCAAGTCATAGAAATACACGTCAATAAGTACAAAGGAAATCACTTTCCTCCATATTAATAAATTGGTGTATATGGAATGTTAAACCTTTTTAAAATGGTTTAATAATGGGTTTGAAATGTTTTATAAACATATGAAAGAGTTTTGGTGAAGTTTGAAAAGTAATTGAAAATTTAGTCAAAAATAGGCGCGTCGCGTAACGGCGGTTCGCGATTTCATGCCATAAAAGTCAAACGAGTGTATAAAATGGAATATAGCTCGAAATTCTTCAAGATAAAAATTTTCCAAACTATTTTATCTATAGTTTTCCAACGAAGAAAGAAAATTGATATTTCGGTAAGTAGATTTTGAAATATGAGTAAAACAAGTTTTGGAAAAATCGCGGTTTTGCAGTTTGGAATCTAAAACTGGACTTCTTTGAAAATTATGTTTTAAAATTGTTTTAAAATGTGGAATAGATCTTACAAATCTTTTAAAATGTTTTAAAAGTGATTTGAGTTATAAAAAGGAATTTTCAAATGATAAAAAGTTGTTTTGACCAATATAGCTTAAAAAAAACACTTTTTGCATCACTTTCCGTGGCACTTTTCTATAACTTTAAATTTTAGTTTTAAACTTAACGATTCTTTTTGAAATCTATTATAAATTTTTTCAAATGGATAATTAAGGGTTTAATAATGATTTCAAGGTTTATATTTTATTTAAAAAGGTTTAAATAAACGATGTAAAGAAAAGCTATACAAATTAAGTGGTTTAATCTTTGCTCTAAAAGTTGGCGAGTAGACTAGATTTTTTTTATTCGTGAGATCCGGATGTGAGGTGCTTAAACTAAGGAGATGTTTAGGAGCAACTAGTGCCATGGCTTACCTGGCCCTTCCTTGGGCGAGGGATGGATAAGGTCGAATGTCGGGAATGAGTTAAGTATAAAAGATTTAAATTTTCAACTTTGATTTTATAGAGATGATCTTCTTATACTTAGTGTTAAAGCCCGAAGAGGGAACTCGTACTATTAGTGGAATTTAAAAGGTGATTTCGCCGTTATTCCCCCCATAGTATTTGTTGAATACGGGAATTGATATTAAGTAGAATTAGATGATTTCTATAGATTCTGCTCACCTAATATTTACCGGTTTTGGATTAACATCCTAGATAACATGGTTATAATTCAATCGAATTATGAGTTTTGATTTAAGAAATCATTATTATGATTTAAATGAAATGAGTTGGAAATATTTTTCTTAGTGAAAAATGAAATGATTTCGAATTATTCCAAGTTTAAAAAGGGTTATAAGTAATCAAAGGATGTGATAAGAGAGGTTTAATAATTCCGTATACACCAAAAATAATGTCTTAGAAATATATATCTCTAAAAGAGATTTTGATAAGAAGAACCTAATTAATTAAAGAATGATTTCCTATTCACAGAACCTCTTTTTATCGATGATTGGATCGAAGGAACCGGGGTCGGATCTGGGTAATTCCTATCTGGAAACCACTTCGAACCAATGTATGCATTCAAAAATTAAAGTCTTGATAAAGAAAATGAAGGATGAAGACCGAAGGTTTTCGGGGTGAAAGGACTTCTTGTTGATAATTCTGGTTAGCTCCCAAATACTAAAGTAGCAGTGGTCCCTTCATTTCTGAAATGTTTGGGTTGCAAGGACTTCTCGCTACTAATCCTAGGGTTAATTCCCGGTAGAATGTGGTAGGAGAGTGCCTTCGGTTTCATTCAGTCCCAGAACAAACTTGTATGGACGAATGTCTGACATTGCATTTCTAGTTACATAAGTGATCTTTACAAACGTATTATCTGCTTGGTGGCGGAGAAGGCAACTTCTCTTAGCTTAACACCCTTTCCAGAGACGTACGAGCTCATGAGTTATACGTTTGAACAAATCAGCTGTGTGATTATGGAATGACAATATGGAATTCAAAGAGAAAAGATGATGTGCTATGCGAAAGGTAATTGTTACCTCAAGCCTCACACCCGGAAATAGCCGAAATATTGTAGATGCAGCAAGGCTATGTGGTTCGCAACCATTTGGATACGATCATCCCTTCTGGATATATTTATTCCCACTATGACATTCGGGACTTAAATTATTGTGGATGTATGCTATGAGGGCCCTCGGATAGGTTGGTAACGATCAGGGTGATGACATATTTGGTACTGTCTAGGAAGAGGTAGGCCGGTCTTGTATTGGTAGAGGACCATCCGTTGGGCCTCGGTACATTCCTCTAGAGATGTACTGCTGGAAGGTAGTCCCTTCACCTGGTCATTTGTATGGAAATCCATTCTCCAATAAGTGCCTGCCACTTGATTTATAGAGCCTAGTATGCTGGAATTTAATAATGGTAACAATTTCAGCTAAGATTAATAAGTTTACTTGCAAATGTTTTTAAAGAAATGCATTAAAAACAATATCCCTTATTTTTACGTTAAAATGATTTGGTTACCATAAGGGAAAAACCCGTTCCGTGTTTATGTATGGCGTGGTCCTATGAGATACCTTTTTGTTTTCAAAAGGTGTATTTTGAGTTCTTACACCAGTCCCATGACTGACCCGGAGTTTATTTTTCTTTCCCTTAAACTCTAGGTGCCCTAATTTTCTCAGGAAGCCTAATAGTCAGGTTTAGTTTAGAAGAAATCTGGATGGAGCTTGAAGCATGGAGTTATAAGATTCTTCTGAAGATTGTTATCTGTTTCCACCACTCTTGTGTTATAGTATTCCGTATTTTTAAGGACAGGAATTTATAGCTATTTATGTTTAAACTCTGATAAATGTATTTAAATTTCCACGGTAAAGATTACTTGTTGAAATAATATATGTTGTTCCATCATGTAAGATACTGTTCTATCTTTATTTTCTTTTATTACCCTTGAGGATCCGCTTCTCCGGCACTTGGATTTGCGGCACGTGAATACCAATAATGTATTAGTGTCGATTTTCGAGAGTCGAAGAAGTGGGTCCTTACAGATGTTTACCTACCATAGTATTTTATTTCTGCTGCATTACTTTATGTATGTATTTCAGCAATTGTAAGGGCATGCTGTTATAACTGTCTGGGCTAATGATAGTACTCTGATTGGTAACTCTGAAATGCTATGTATATTAAAGTGGCACCATGTATTATCTTTTGATATTATAGTTATTATTCCACTGTGAGATTTTGATGTTTTTGTTCTCCCTTTTCTTGTTCATTTTATTTTCTTCTTTTTCTTTTTGCTAATTGTAACAACCCGGTTTTTCGCGTCAGTTTATAAATGACGATTTAATTGGTTAGACAATTGCGATTGGGATTTCATTCGAGTTGACATTCGTTTATAAAAAAATTGTCAAGTGTTTTATCAGTTGTAAATTCTTGTAAAAATGGTTATAAGGAATTGTGGGCTGTGGAAATTTAATTGTGGCCCATATTTTATTTTGAGGCCGTGCATAATTGTAAGGCAAATACCCTAATCCCCCATCTCAGTTCATTCACTCAAAACTAACCCTAAAATTATTGGAACGAAGAAAAAACGAGAATAAATGGCGGCCCAAATTCTTCTTCGTTCGTTCGAAACTAGGGCTTCAAAAATTAGTGGTTGCTCGTCAATCCCTCTCGTTTGTTCTTCTTCATTCCAAATCGAATTAGTGCACGCTTGTCTTGCTCGTCTCCTCCACTTAGGGCGTGGGTAAATCGAAGAAGCCGCCAATGATCGTCTCTCCGACCGTGCAAAGGCCGTTAGGGTTTCTGACGAGTGTATCCGTTCGCTTCGTGATGTCGCGACGTCGAATTCGTGCTCTTCGGTGGCTAAGGTGAGTAATTGCTATTACTCACATCTAATTTAATCTCATAAATATGCGATTTTGTGAATTGATTTACATGGCTTTGATGGTTTTTGATCTGAGTTTGATGGTGTTGTTTTGGTTGATTTTGGCTATATCGTTTACTGCCTTTGGTAGTACTTTCGACATTGTTGTGATTGTTGCTTTAGATACCTTGTTGTTTTCAGCTTGATACACGTGAATTTGAATAGTTCGTTTTTCTGGTCGTCATGTTTCTGACTGTGGCTGATTCAGGCTTGTGACTTCGTTTGAATTAGTTGCACTATTTTAGTAACTGCCGATTAACAGCAGTTTCTTCGTTCGAGCTTGCAACCACGCTCGGAAATGCTTTGACGTTGTTCCTTGGTCATCATGTATTTGTGAATCTGCCGATTTATTTTGTTGACGTCTAAACATGTTCAATTCTTTGCTTCTAAACTGCTGCAACTCTTTCATTGTTTGTCGACTTGATGCATCATGTATGGCCATTCATATGAACTCTCTGTTGGTTCATGCCTTGACATTGCCAGTTGATTGTTTTTATGTTTATGTGTACCTGCTCGATTGTAGGCTTAGTTATCACAGTCTTAACTTGAATCTGATGATGTTTTCTTTTTGACTTCATATACTTGGATCCTAATTTGAACTACTTCTCTGCATTCTTTGTGGTTTCTGACTTGAAGTTTTGATAGCACTTTGGTCATTGTAGACCTGTTATAGTCTACATTATATATCTCCAGCCTCGGACATTGTTGTGCTTGTCACTACATTTGGTTAAGGCTGGGTCGACACTTACTGTCTAGCCCATATTGCATTGTACTTGGTCACTTATACATGTTCATTTCCATTTTTACACTGTCTTGGGTGGTAGCTCGCATTTTCACTCCTTTTGGTGCATCACATGACTTGTAGATGTATCTGGAATGTGAAATTGTGTGCTTCCAGTTTCTTAGTGCACTGTTGGTTCATGTGTATTTACTTGCATGCTGGTCCATCATGTAGTCCCTGGCAGTGAGTGGTAAACATGACCACTTCATGTTTAAAGCCGATCTGTCTAGTTCTACACTTGCTTTGTCCAGTTTCATGTTGTTTTTCGTGTGTATATTTTGCTTCTGGCTCCACTCGAGTATGTGTCATTTGATTCATTGGGTGATCAGTTCCACTTGCTAATCTGGTCGCTCGAGTCTTGTTCATGGGGTAAATTCCAACCTGTTCTGTTGCCACTGTGCACTGTGTATATCACTGCACCTGTTTCTCTGACATGTATTTCTGTGTTGTTGACATGTGCATGTAGTCCTAGTTCCTATTGGTCGACTATCTCTTTAAGTTGAACTTTGATGTGTACATTACTAATGCATGTCACCTTTCATTGTTGGCAGTGTGTTGAGTCACGTTAGCCGTGATTTGACCTTTGCAGTTTCGACGTACGGTCGTGGCGAGGCAGTGCACGCGTGCGTGAACTGCAGCCACCCCGTATTGATTTTATTGGTTTTTCTTTTGTTTTGATGCGTTGATCTTTTGGTATTTATCACTGTAGTGGAGAGGCAGTGCACGCGAGCGTGTACTGCAGCCAAAACAACATAGCATTTTAATTGATGTTTTGATTGTTTGAATTGTTTCGTCGGTTCAATTCTACATTTTGAAATTGTATTCTGATTTGGATTTGTTGATTTGTTGTATAACACTGTTTGGTGTTATATCGATTTGGATTTGTTGATCTGTTGTTTCACACTGATTAGTGTTATATCTGCCGCTATCCGATTCTCTTATCGAGGAGTTGGATATACGAGATTTCTGTGACTGTCGTCTATTTGCTATTGATTATTATTGCTTTTGTGCATTAATAACTGATTTTGAATTAGACTGACCCGTGTATTATTTTCTTTTGAATGTAATACTCGGGTCAGACCCGAGTTATTTCAGGATGTAGATTTCTTTCTTTGAGTTGCTGTTCGGGATTTGAAGACTTTTCACATCTTCTGAAGTTGTCATTGTCCTTTTGTAGTAGTCGTGTCATTGTATAGAATGATATGTATTCATGTATATTAGTTGATAATGTACTTGTATATATAACTTCTAGAGTCGACAGTTGTAGTTGTATCATATGTATCGTGTCAACTATATTGTAACTGACATCGGTTATATATATATGAGATTTTTGTTAATCTGTGTTCCGCATTTATATTATCTGTGTTATTGTTATATCTAATGTCCTAAAATATATTGAACTATCGTAGTCTGTTTTATACTGATAATTGGGTGTGTCGATGGGAGTAAATAAATAATAGATGAAAAATAAAAAGTATATACCACTCCTATCGAGATAACCAATATTAGTGTAAGGCCAACTACGGATGGTCGCTCCTATCCAGCCTTATTCTTCATAATAATAGACAGTATTTCTTTTAATACTCTTTGTTATTATGAGCATAGAGGTGGGGCGTCACAGTTGGTATCAGAGCTTGGGGTTTATGGACATAATATAAAACATAACTTGGATGGAACATATGTTACAACTATTAGTCGATGTTTTATCTGTGATTTGAGTCAAAACTAAAGTTTTGAAATTTTGATGCAAGTTTTTAAATATCATTATTTAAAAATAAAAAGTGAAACTGTGTTTTGTTGATTTGATTGAATTGTGTTCTGTTTATCAGAGTGCGCAGCGGAAACTGTGAAACTGTCTTCGCTGAGTACAACTGACAATCTTTTTGATTTAAAAATCAAAATACGAAATTGATATGAATTTCATTTGTTGTTTACATAGCTGTAATTATTTTGTTTCTTTGAGAATTTCGAATCCGAATTGAGGATTCGAAGAAATTACAGTTATGTGATTTTTGTTGAAATTTCCGCTGGCTTTCTTTTGTACTAATCATCTATTGATTAGATTTTTGCTGTTTTGAATTATCTTCATTGAAGATACATTCGAATGATTTCTTTGTTCATTTTGTAGTACGTGCAAAAATTTGAATTGCACGTTATTGCATTTATTTTACGTTGAACCGATGCTTGGTTATGAAACGTATTTTGTTGCCGTTATTTTCATAACGGGATTTTACACCAATGCTATATTTTGAAGCACAGTGTTTTGTAGCGTTTTGATGAATGAAAATTCACTGATATTACATTTTGATGTAAATTATTTTGATGAGATTTTGACGTTTAAAAATTACTGTCACCTTGGCTTAAGTAACCGTCAAGTTTTAAAAGTGGATTTTCAAGCGGTTATTCCGCAATACTGATTTGTGACCGTTTTACGGTATTTTGAGAAGTACAATTTCCTTATCGAAATTGTTACTAATATTGCTGCTTTAATCACGTGATTGGAAACTCGTTTTAAAAATGAAAATTGTTTTATAAATTTTTAACGGTTTGCGTTTTCAAAAGGATGAGAAAGCGACTTAAACGATTCAGCAAAATCGAGGATTATGACCCCTTTCTTTTACTGTTTCGCTTAACTCCGGACTTGTCCAGTTGAGAATGTGAATTGTTATTTTTGCAAAATAAATAAAATTGCTTTCAGGAATTTTAACAGTTTGCGCTTTCAAAAGAATGAGGAAGCGATTTAAACGTTTCAGCAAAATCGAGGACTATGACCCCTTTCTTTTACTGATTCGCTTAATTCCGGACTTGTCCGTTTGAGAATGTGAAATGTATTTTTACAAAATACACAATTTTGCACTTTCAAGGAAACGATGAAGAGAATCAAACGATTTAGCAAAACACGTGGTATGGGACATGTGCGTTTGCTATTTCGGTTAATTCCGGACTCGTTAATTGAAATATTTGATGATTTTGTGTGCTTTCGAGCCACTATGAGGACCTTCGGGTCATTTGTTGGACCTTCGGGTCATTTGTTGGGCTTTCGAGCCACTCTGCGGACCTTTGGGTCAAATCCCAGTACTAGACCTTCGGGTCACTCTGCGGACCTTCGGGTCAATCTGATGGGCGCCAAAATTATGTTGAGTACTTGGTAGGCTTCGGCCACTCTGAGATGCACGTGCGGCGAATTAAAAACTCGCCATCTGATGGGATCGATCCAAGCTTTTATGTTGATTTTCTAGTCTTCTTAATTGATTTCTAGATATTTGTTGTTTCTAATTATCTGCAGGTAATTAGATATCTGATGTTATGAGATTTAATTATCGTATCGGTAATTAAATATTTGTTGATTTTTGATTTAATTATCGCTTGTGATAATTAGATATTTGTTGATATGAGTTCTGATTATCGTTTTTGATAATCAGATATTTGTTGTTTCTAATTATCGCTTGTGATAATTAGATATTTGTTGATATGAGTTCTGATTATCGTTTTTGATAATCAGATATTTGTTGTTTCTAATTATCGCTTGTGATAATTAGATATTTGTTGATATGAGTTCTGATTATCGTTTTTGATAATCAGATATTTGTTGTTTCTAATTATCGCTTGTGATAATTAGAAATTTGTTGATATGAGTTCTGATTATCGTTTTTGATAATCAGATATTTGTTGTTTCTAATTATCGCTTGTGATAATTAGATATTTGTTGATATGAGTTCTGATTATCGTTTTTGATAATCAGATATTTGTTGTTTCTAATTATCGCTTGTGATAATTAGATATTTGTTGATATGAGTTCTGATTATCGTTTTTGATAATCAGATATTTGTTGTTTCTAATTATCGCTTGTGATAATTAGATATTTGTTGATATGAGTTCTGATTATCGTTTTTGATAATCGGATATTTGTTGTTTTTAATTATTGCTTTAGATAATTAAATATTTGTTGATTTTTGATTTAATTATCGCTTTAGATAATTAAATAATTGTTGATTTGAGATTTAATTATCGCTTGAGATAATTAAATATTTGCTGATTTGAGATTTAATTATCGTTTTTTTATTATAATCAAATAATTGTTGAATTTGAAATTTGATTATCGTTTTTGATAATCAGATATTTGTGAAATTTGATTATCGTTTGAGATAATTAAATATTTTTCGATTTGATTAATCAAGTATTTGTGATTTCTGATTATCGCTTGTGATAATTCGATATTTGGGATTCAAATTGTTGATTTGATTATCGTTTGAGATAAGTAAATGTTTGCGATTTTGAGATTTGAGCTTCGTCTCTTTTTCTCTGGCAATTCAAGTGAGTAATCTGATTTACTCACATTCAATTCGTGCTCTGTATGTGATTTCTGCTTTGTTTTTCCTTCTCTTTTAGTTGCTGGAACTCGATTGTTCTTGCTTTTGTTAGTCGTCTGATTTTGATCCCTGATTCCCACAATGTTGATTCTTTTGATTTGAAGCAGTCGAACCTTTTGATTTCTTATCTAATACTTCCCCACTGACACTTGCTTTGCTTATACATTCGACATTGCCATGCTCTTTTGGTTGTTACCTTTTATCCATTTATTCCCTATGATTGCGTGGACGCAATTTCTTTAAGGAGGGGAGTCTGTAACAACCCGGTTTTTTGCGTCAGTTTATAAATGACGATTTAATTGGTTAGACAATTGCGATTGGGATTTCATTCGAGTTGACATTCGTTTATAAAAAAATTGTCAAGTGTTTTATCAGTTGTAAATTCTTGTAAAAATGGTTATAAGGAATTGTGGGCTGTGGAAATTTAATTGTGGCCCATATTTTATTTTGAGGCCGTGCATAATTGTAAGGCAAATACCCTAATCCCCCATCTCAGTTCATTCACTCAAAACTAACCCTAAAATTATTGGAACGAAGAAAAAACGAGAATAAATGGCGGCCCAAATTCTTCTTCGTTCGTTCGAAACTAGGGCTTCAAAAATTAGTGGTTGCTCGTCAATCCCTCTCGTTTGTTCTTCTTCATTCCAAATCGAATTAGTGCACGCTTGTCTTGCTCGTCTCCTCCACTTAGGGCGTGGGTAAATCGAAGAAGCCGCCAATGATCGTCTCTCCGACCGTGCAAAGGCCGTTAGGGTTTCTGACGAGTGTATCCGTTCGCTTCGTGATGTCGCGACGTCGAATTCGTGCTCTTCGGTGGCTAAGGTGAGTAATTGCTATTACTCACATCTAATTTAATCTCATAAATATGCGATTTTGTGAATTGATTTACATGGCTTTGATGGTTTTTGATCTGAGTTTGACGGTGTTGTTTTGGTTGATTTTGGCTATATCGTTTACTGCCTTTGGTAGTACTTTCGACATTGTTGTTATTGTTGCTTTAGATACCTTGTTGTTTTCAGCTTGATACACGTGAATTTGAACAGTTCGTTTTTCTGGTCGTCATGTTTCTGACTGTGGCTGATTCAGGCTTGTGACTTCGTTTGAATTAGTTGCACTATTTTAGTAACTGCCGATTAACAACAGTTTCTTCGTTCGAGCTTGCAACCACGCTCGGAAATGCTTTGACGTTGTTCCTTGGTCATCATGTATTTGTGAATCTGCCGATTTATTTTGTTGACGTCTAAACATGTTCAATTCTTTGCTTCAAAACTGCTGCAACTCTTTCATTGTTTGTCGACTTGATGCATCATGTATGGCCATTCATATGAACTCTCTGTTGGTTCATGCCTTGACATTGCCAGTTGATTGTTTTTATGTTTATGTGTACCTGCTCGATTGTAGGCTTAGTTATCACAGTCTTAACTTGAATCTAATGATGTTTTCTTTTTGACTTCATCTACTTGGATCCTAATTTGAACTACTTCTCTGCATTCTTTGTGGTTTCTGACTTGAAGTTTTGATAGCACTTTGGTCATTGTAGACCTGTTATAGTCTACATTATATATCTCCAGCCTCGGACATTGTTGTGCTTGTCACTACATTTGGTTAAGGCTGGGTCGACACTTACTGTCTAGCCCATATTGCATTGTACTTGGTCACTTATACATGTTCATTTCCATTTTTACACTGTCTTGGGTGGTAGCTCGCATTTTCACTCCTTTTGGTGCATCACATGACTTGTAGATGTATCTGGAATGTGAAATTGTGTGCTTCCAGTTTCTTAGTGCACTGTTGGTTCATGTGTATTTACTTGCATGCTGGTCCATCATGTAGTCCCTGGCAGTGAGTGGTAAACATGACCACTTCATGTTTAAAGCCGATCTGTCTAGTTCTACACTTGCTTTGTCCAGTTTCATGTTGTTTTTCGTGTGTATATTTTGCTTCTGGCTCCACTCGAGTATGTGTCATTTGATTCATTGGGTGATCAGTTCCACTTGCTAATCTGGTCGCTCGAGTCTTGTTCATGGGGTAAATTCCAACCTGTTCTGTTGCCACTGTGCACTGTGTATATCACTGCACCTGTTTCTCTGACATGTATTTCTGTGTTGTTGACATGTGCATGTAGTCCTAGTTCCTATTGGTCGACTATCTCTTTAAGTTGAACTTTGATGTGTACATTACTAATGCATGTCACCTTTCATTGTTGGCAGTGTGTTGAGTCACGTTAGCCGTGATTTGACCTTTGCAGTTTCGACGTACGGTCGTGGCGAGGAAGTGCACGCGTGCGTGAACTGCAACCACCCCGTATTGATTTTATTGGTTTTTCTTTTGTTTTGATGCGTTGATCTTTTGGTATTTATCACTGTAGTGGCGAGGCAGTGCACGCGAGCGTGTACTGCAGCCAAAACAACATAGCATTTTAATTGATGTTTTGATTGTTTGAATTGTTTCGTCGGTTCAATTCTACATTTTGAAATTGTATTCTGATTTGGATTTGCTGATTTGTTGTATAACACTGTTTGGTGTTATATCGATTTGGATTTGTTGATCTGTTGTTTAACACTGATTAGTGTTATATCTGCCGCTATCCGATTCTCTTATCGAGGAGTTGGATATACGAGATTTCTATGACTGTCGTCTATTTGCTATTGATTATTATTGCTTCTGTGCATTAATAACTGATTTTGAATTAGACTGACCCGTGTATTATTTTCTTTTGAATGTAATACTCGGGTCAGACCCGAGTTATTTCAGGATGTAGATTTCTTTCTTTGAGTTGCTGTTCGGGATTTGAAGACTTTTCACATCTTCTGAAGTTGTCATTGTCCTTTTGTAGTAGTCATGTCATTGTATAGAATGATATGTATTCATGTATATTAGTTGATAATGTACTTGTATATATAACTTCTAGAGTCGACAGTTGTAGTTGTATCATATGTATCGTGTCAACTATATTGTAACTGACATCGGTTATATATATATGAGATTTTTGTTAATCTGTGTTCCGCATTTATATTATCTGTGTTATTGTTATATCTAATGTCCTAAACTATATTGAACTATCGTAGTCTGTTTTATACTGATAATTGGGTGTGTCGATGGGAGTAAATAAATAATAGATGAAAAATAAAAAGTATATACCTCTCCTATCGAGATAACCAATATTAGTGTAAGGCCAACTACGGATGGTCGCTCCTATCCAGCCTTATTCTTCGTAATAATAGACAGTATTTCTTTTAATACTCTTTGTTATTATGAGCATAGAGGTGGGGCGTCACACTAATGTTCCGTCTTTTCGACAATTTGATGCTTGGCATGTGAATACCGTGGATGTATTAGTGTCGACATTTAGGGATCAAAATGTAACGACCCGTATTTTTATGGATCAAAACGTTGTAAAACAGTTGTTATTAGGTCGTAATGTTGATAAGTCGTCCAGAGTTAAGTCGTTCAGAGCCTAGGTCGTTCGGAGCTTAGGTCGTATAGTAGTTAGGTCGGTGGAGCGACTTAAGGGAGTTGGCGACCTAAGGAGTTTGGTAGTGTTGGGACTTAGGTCGTGAAGAAGGTTAGGTCGTAGACGACTTAAGGAGTTGGCGACTTAGGAGGGTAGACGACTTAAGAGATTGGAATGACCTAAGGAGTAGACGACTTAGGGGTTTAGACGACCTATAAGAAAGACGACGACTTAAGGAATAGGCGACTTAATAAAGATGGCGACTTAAGAGTTAGCGGCTTAGGGAAGTTACAGACCTAGGGGGTTAAGCGGGTTAACGACTTAAGGAAGTTAGGTCGTTCGAGCGACTTAAGGATTATGGGTAAGTCGTTGAAGTTTAGGCCGTGTCTATGTTAGGTCGTAGACGACTTATGTTAAGTCGCGGGGTTGCTTAAGTCGTTAGGACATTTCTGTAGTATGCCTGAGTCGTTCAAGTTGTTAAGTCGTAACCCTAGTTAAGTCGTTAGGTCGCGTAAGGACTTAAGTCATTAGGTAGTGTCTGTGTTAGGCCGTGTATGTTTTAGGTCGCGCATAGGCCTGAGTCGTTGAGTCGCGCATACGTTAAGTCGTATTCAGTTAAGTCGTAGGATGTGTTGAGTCGTTAGGTCTTAAGTCGTGGACGACTTAAGGGGGCGAACGACTTAAGGAACTGCCTATAAATACGCAGTTTTTCTTCACTTTTTGGGATCCGGATTTTGAAGCGACGAAGTGCTGCTATTTTGAGAGCTCGAGTTCTACACTTCTTCACTTCTTTTCTCCACTCTAATCTTGTGCTTCCTTCCATCCAAATCGAAGATCAAATCGAAGATCCAAGAGCTTAGATTGAAGATCTACATCCATCGAAGAGAGATTTCATCGTTTGAAGCGGAGTTTTGGAGAATCAAGTTAGATCCTTCGCTGTCCAGATCTGAAGTGTGTTGCTTTTGAAGTGTTTAGGTGATTCGGTGAGTGGTGATTATCTCTCACATGGATCCAAAGGAGTATATCGGATTGTTGGCTTGATTTGGTGTTAAAATAGTGATTTCCATGCATTTTCTTAAACTTAAGTATAGATCTATTGTTCATGATGATTTGACATCCATTTTACTACATGTTAACCTATGTAAGTTCATCATCAAGTTGTAGAGATATTGCTCATGTTTTCATACTTGTTAGATTTGGACTCTTTATTTACAAGATTGCCATTATTGTTATAATTGTTTATTAGATCATGTTTGAATGTTTGATTACTTGGATAAATGATTGAGTTGGTTGATTGTTATGAATTAGTTGATTGATGATTTGATTTAGACAAGATGGTCAAAGATGATTCAAAAGCTAAGGGAAAGGCTCTTGAATTGGAAAAGCTGCTCGTGGCATATGTGGCGGATGATGAAGCTCATATGGATAGATTTGATGATGTTGATGTTGAGATGAGGCTTTGCTATGATGAGATGAAGCGAGGCATGGTATGAGATAGCCTTGGTTTAATCCAGACGGGATCATTCCAAGCATGTTGATAACTCGGTGAAATGGTTCGGGTTTGAGGATAATGGTTTGCTCGAGAGGCGCTTGAGCTAGTATGGAAATAGCCGTCGAGGAGGATGACTGGAAGGCTGAGATTTCATCGTTATTGAAGGTTCTAGCAGACTTAAAGCAAGAGTACGCTGGGCAGGTTCGATAGTCCCTAAAGACTATGATTGTAGTCGACTACTCTGGGCAGATTCGATAGTCCTAGCTGTGCAGTTAAAGCGCTCGGTGGATTCAATGCCGTAGAGGTGCAAAAAGTCATAGCGGGGATGTAGCGAAGATATAGCGGGATATATCGGATTACTCTAAAATATCATATAAATCCCATACTTGTTATTTTTACAAATATATAGATAGTAATTATGTGAAAAATTAACATTCAATTGAATTATAATTAATACAAAAATAATTTTAAATAAAAATATGTGCAAATGTATTGTAAATGAACGTAAAACTATTATATAACTTAATTTAATTTAGTAGAATATTAGAGTATTATCATTTCTAAACATATATAAAAAATTCAATGAAATTAATTAATTTCATAATTTTTATAGCGTATAAATATCAGTTTTCAATCCAATTTTTTATAGAAGATATAGCGGAAATAGCGGAATATAGCGGAAATAACGAGATATAGCGGAAATAGCGGGGATTAAAGCGGAAAGGCTATATGTTGGGGATATATGGAAAAATCGTAATGGTAGGAATCCACTATAAGATATATCGACGTTATAGCAGGGATATAGCGGGGCATTAACTGCACAGAGTCCTAGGCACGGGCTGCGACGACGTGCGGAGTTCTGTCTAGAACCGGGGTTGCCATTAACCCTTGACGGACGGCTGAAAGAATGTGCCGGTCATTCAATTAATGGTGGTATCAAAGCAATGATAACAGTGATAACCAGAGTCATGGATGTTTGGTTGTATCGTCATTCGGTCTCAAGAGCGGTATTTTCTGGGTGCTTATCTGATCTAGGTTTATGCCTTGGGGGTTTGTACTTAGAAAACATCGCCCTTGACTCGAGTGATAATTACTTTACTTTAAATGTTTGCTTTGCTATGTTTACTTCTGCTTAGTGTGTGTCTGGGGGCTATCACTGTAGAAAGAGGTGGAGTGGGAGGGTTGGATTCCTATTCCTTTTTCCTTTATGCTCTTTTGGTATGTTGTTAGTTAATTTACCGCTCACTAAGACTGTTGTCTGACTCAAGGCTTTATGTTTAACTCTTATTTCCTTGGGCTGTTCATCCATTTTGGGATGGGCAGACTAGGTAGCAGGTGACAGGTGCTGTTCTTAGTTTCCAAAGATGCTGACGACGAAGACGAGCTGGAGGCTTGCATATTATTTTCTTATTATATGTACTGGATGTGTAACGACCCTGAATTTTGAACAATTTAAATTGAAAATATTTAATTAATTTTAAATATTTGAATGATGATTTGACTTGAATTTCAAATTATCAGAATGAATTGGCGATTAAATTTTGAATTTAATCTATTGAAAGTTGAATA
This sequence comes from Allium fistulosum, assembly GCA_030737815.1. Classification (NCBI taxonomy): domain Eukaryota; kingdom Viridiplantae; phylum Streptophyta; class Magnoliopsida; order Asparagales; family Amaryllidaceae; genus Allium; species Allium fistulosum. Next base: position 1,161,256,581 of record CM060902.1, on the reverse strand, counting down.
AAAGTTGAATCTTCAATATTAAGCCGGTTAAAAATAATTTAAAGGCTTAGAAAATTCATATTGATAATACTGAAGGTAATAGAAGCTTCAGAATTGAATTTGAAAGCGATTTGTTCAGTTTCGAAATTATATCGTTTAAATTGAAAATAAGAATAGTCTTCCGAGGCACAGTCTCGGAATCTGACGAAATCAGTTTCATTGGGTCCGTAATATTGAATTATTACTGGATTTCAATTTTCGTATTTATCAAAATTGTTTTGTGAACATACGGCGTAAAAACGCGTAGAAAATTAAATCGAATATAAATTGAATTTCTGTAGCAACCTGGATTTTTGCCCAAAATTATAATCATCAGTAAATGATTTAAGTTGACAGTTAAATTTCTGTTGTTGTTGGAATTTTTATAACAATTAAATTTTCGTCAATTGACAAACTAATACTGGTTGTTAAATTTGAATTGGAAATTGTAAATCGATTTAAAATTCTTTTATCAAATTTTATTAATACAAAAATGAAATAAATACACCTAGTAAAAATTTTAACATGATAATTTAAAAACAAAACAAAGTAAAGAAGGTAAACAAAACAAATTTTGAATAAAGAGAAATAATAAAAACAATAATATAAAACACCATACCCTAAGCCCATACCCTATACCAGCCCATACCCCCCACGTTTCCCTTATCTTCTGTTAAAAAACCACGACATCCCCATCCCCTCTCCTCATTCAAACCCTAAATTAAATCAAACGAGAAGACAAAAAAAAAATGGTGGCGAACGAAAATTAAGGCTACGGCGATTTCTCGATTCTTCGTTCAATTCAAGGGCGACCGCTTCCTCGCTCGTTCTTCACCGCCGCGGCATTAACTCCAATCGCGACCTCGTCGAACAAAGGTGAGTAGCCCCCCTACTCACATCTAATTCCTACTTCAGGTGTATTAGGGTTCGAATTCTACCATTTTCGTTCGTATTTGATTGTTGGATTCGTCCCTTGTTTGTCAGCCATTGATTTGGATAGATATTCGAGTTGTTATCATTTGGGTTTGAATCCCTATTTTTTTTTCGTTCGTGAATATATGTTGAAACCGTCGTCGACCTATTCATCTAGGTCGTATGATTTTGTATAGATGCTGGGTTTTGAAATTTGACTTAGTGATTCCTTGTTCACCATGGTTTTTGACTTAAATCAATTTCTTTGAACTGTTTGACATTGATTTCTAAACAAATTCACTGCTCGGCCTTCTTTAAATTGAAACTGCAGTTTATCATTCTGTCACATGGCTTCGAATTTAATTTTCGTGAAAACTATTTTGGAAAAATGTTTGTTTCGGCTTTGGCTTGAGATTTTATTGAACTATGGCATTAACTTGATAATGTCTTCAAGTTCATGATGGACGTACTTGAGTCTGCATCCTCGATCATGTATCTGTTGCATAGTCGACATATGTGGTATATGTAGTTGAAGTATTTGTTGTCTGGATTATTTCGAAACTGCTGCTAAATGCTTTTGGATGTTTGAACTTTTATGTGCACTTGAATAGGCATTGAAACCATGTGTATACATACATTCTTGTATGTATATATATATGTCTTGTCCTTGTAGTCTTTATTCCACCTTGATCCAGTAGTTGCTGCCATAACTTGATGTTGATTTTTATTTGTTGACTTCGGGTTTAACTTTGTTGTTGTGATAATGTGGGACTCGGCTTTAAACTTGATCTTTGACTGGAGTCGACTTCGTTGGTCATCACTGTTTGTTCGATTTCGATTTTTGATTTCGTTCTTTGACTGGAACGATGATTTCTTAAAATAAAGCACTGTTAATCTGTAACTGCTTGACTAATTAGATATGACTTTATATATGTGCATATATACATTTGTATGTGTGTATGCATGTATCGGCGAGTCTACACTTACAGTTTTCTTATATATTGACATTGATACTGCGGTTCCATGATTTGCTTGCTTATGTTGTTGCGGTATCATTGACTGGTTCACTCGTTTCAAATACCTGGAAATTGATTATATTGGCCTTCGGTCATTTTTTGTGAAACTTCTGTATGTTGTTTAAAAAATAAAATTTCGAATGGCATGCCTGTATATACTCTTGATCGCTGTTTACAGACATGGGATAAGTAAAAAAAAAAATTGAAATCTCACCCCTCAACCTCCTTTAAGTTTTGATGTTTGAACAATTTATGTTTGAATTTGCAAGATCCAAGTTTTAAGAACACTGTGAGCAAACTATCCTTTTTGAATCTAAAACTGCTATGGTACCTTGATGATATTAAAGTTAGTTGTTTGAGTGTTAATATGCAGGCATGTCTTTTGCACTGTTACATTGTACGGTCGTTATTATTTGGTTTCATTTGCATGGTTGTGTGGTATGCTGCCTTATTCTACTTGCTTTTGTATGGATGAATGGATAAAGTTGAGTCTTGGGCTGTCAGGTTGTGTTGCTTACTTTCAGGCAATGTACTTCTTCTTGAATTGCTTTGAGACCTTGGAAATTCACATAGAATTTGGTTTTAAAACTTCTGATGGTAAGTTTTATTTAACAATACAACATAAGTTTCGAAAATTCCATGCTCTAGTTTCAAAGCCTGACTTTTATATTGATAGCTTACTTTTGAAATAATAGTCTTGTCTTGTACTTATCTATAGCCTGACACTTTCTTTAATTGTTTAGGCAACCTTGTAAAAAAAAAAAAAAAATTTGTGAGTGTGACTTTGTTTCATAGCATGAAGAAGTTAACTGTCAATTTTAAGGGTCGTGTAGACCTATATATATAGTTCCTTACTCAATTAAACATTGTGTGCTGTCATGTTGGGTTCAATTTTGTGCCATGACTTCACCATTGCCATTTTTGGTGTAGCTTGCTGGTTCATTGTCTGGTCATGTTGCTACATTCATACCTGTGGTTGTTACTGCATTCATATTGTTACTGTAATATGTCTTCAACCTGATAACACTTCACCTATGATATTCTATCCGGTCATTGCTATCATTTGGTTTGCATATTTGGTCGTCTGCATTTTTGAGTTTCATCACTGTTTCATTTTTTTTGACTATTGTATAGTCTGCACTCCTGTTCTTGTATAGTCAGTTGTTTGTAGTTGCCATCTTGTGGTTGCTACTGTATCGAGCTGTTGCACTGTTCTCTGTTTGGTGCCTCATGTCCATCTTGAGTTATGTTGGTTAGTTCTGTAGCATGTTTGACTGGAATTTGTTGTATTTGCTGCCTTCATATATGTGCATAGATGCTGTAGCCTGTTTACCTCAACATTTCATGTCTCCACTGTTTCACCTGAGTTGAATCCGATGGCTTTGACCTTGTGTTGAGTAATGTGACTTTGAATACCTGAGTTGAACCTGTCTGTATATTTGGGTTTGACCTTGTGTTTGATTTGTTTCATATTTCGTATGTGGTTTTGGCGAGGCCGTGCACGCGTGCGTGTACGGCAGCCAATAACACTGTTTATCTCTGTTGATGATTTAAATCTGCTGATTTATTGTTTAACACTGTTCAGTGTTAAAAATTTCGTTATCCGATTTCTTTGTTAAAAGAGTTGGATAGACGGGAATTATTGTGACTGTCGTCTATTTAAATTATTATTGCCTCTATGCACTAATAAACTGGTTTGAATTAGACTGACCTGTGTATTATTTTCTTTTGAATATAATACTCGGGTCAGACCGAGTATTTTTACAGCTTGAAGATTTTCGAGCAGCGAAGTTAGAGAGAGAGTAAAGAATCATTTATTTCAGTAGAAAATTGTATTTTAGATATTCCGCTGTATCAGTATTAAAATTGTATAAACTCTGATGTATATAAAAAGATTTATAGTAATGAAATAAAGATTCATTTGTTTTAATTGATTGTTATTATCTGTGTTTCTATGGCTGATTCTGTTTAAACCTTATAAACTAAATAACAATTCGTCTTTTTGAACGTTTCGAGTTGGTTTAATCACCGACTAGAGGCGGTCAAAAGGGGGAATGTTACAGGTGGTATCAGAGCTTTGGTTTACACAAAGCTTAGTTTATGATGTTTAATATGAATAGTTACTAGAAACACTTTAAAATGAAGATTTTTAACTTAAGAAAAGTTAAATTGAATTGAATTAGTACTAATAAATGAATGGATTTGAAATTTAACTAAAGGAAGTTAAATAAAATGAATTTGATTTGATAAATTGTTGAGATGAAAAGTTAAGCTTAAAAGATAAGTGATTATATGATATGAATTGGAAAGTTTAAATGAATAAGTTGTATAACTTATAAAATGAGAAAGTTTAAGTAAAACCAGTTTTTAAATGGTTGAACAGTTTTGTTAAGTAAAACAAAATCTGAATTTTGAAATAGTGATATGAATTTGACTTTGGTAAAAGTTAAATAAAATAGAATCCCAAATTAATTTGAGACGAACTTAAGTTTTATGGTGAAAATAAATGCAAGTGAAGATAAATGAAACATGGCTTAAGTAATAGTGAATCAAATTGAATTTGATATCAAAATGAATTGATAAAGTGATGTAATGAATATGAATTTGAGTTATATAAAGGAAATTCAACTTTAATTGTAAAAGTGAATTTGCGAATATGGTGAGTATAAGAATTCAATCTGAATTGGAATATAAACCAATTGAAATTAAATGTGTTGAACCAAATTGAATGTAAGCAAAGTAAATAAATTTGGTTAAGTTGAATGTGCATTGGTTGCCAGTTGATCGGATGGAAATTCATTAAGTGTTAATGAAATTGTATTAATGAAATTGAATTAATGAAATTAAATGATCGGAAGCTATGTAAATTGAATTCAAATTGAAAGACAAGTAAATTTAAAGAGAACCAAATTTGATTTGAATTGAAGCAAACTAACTTGAATATGAAATTAGTGAATGTGAACTAATTGGATATGAATGAATGTTAGTAAAATTCAATGTGAATGAATCCAATATGATTAAATTGAAAACCAAATTGGTGAAATGATTTACTAAAGAACTAGTTGATTATCTTGGAAATGGAAAACTGATAAATTTATATAATAGTTTAAAGTGGAAATTTTGAATTATTATAAACGGCTTAAATTGAAGATTTGAAAGTGTTGATAAAATATTGGAATTGTATTAGTGTAAAAAATGAAATATTTAATGGATTTCATAAGTGAATGGAAATTACAGAATTAAAATTGTGAAGTTATAAAATGATTCGAAGTTGCGAAATAAAAGAATTTATAAGTAATTCACTTATAAATTAAAATTTTGATATAAAACTGAGCTATAAAGGAATGATTAATGAAGCAATTTTTATAAATTGAAGTCTTTATGAATAGGAATGGAATTTATAACATTGTTTATAAATTCGAAACTGACTTATTTTGATAAGTAAATTCTTATAGCTTGTTAAAAAGATGTATATTCACAATTTTGGACCGTGAATATATTATTGAATAAAATGGACATGTTTTGGGAAATCGATATTTTAAAACGAAGTAATTGTTTTAAAAGATGTTTTCAAAGGCATTGAATATCGAAACCATAGATTTCAACATTCATTGTTGAAATAGACGTTTTCGAATATAAGGAAATGATGGACTATAACACTGTTGTTATAGTAAATGATTTCCGAAAGGAAATGTTTTGTATAGTATTGGGATTTATACATCTATCTAAATTTCGAATCCCTATACTAGTAATTTTGAGTTGTCGTAACGATGTTTTACGTAACATTCGTTTTAACTCAAATAAATGTGTGAAAGAGAATAATTTCCTTAAAGATGAAATATATACTTAATTTTGATTTAAGTATATCGAATATTTTCAAATGTTGAAAATAAATGGATTTGTGAATTACTTATTTTTAAATAAGTATGGAAATGTTTTTCCAAATATGAAATGTTGTGAATATATTCCGTAAGGGATAAATGATTTGAAATTCATTTTTGAAGTCGAAGTTGAAAAGTTAAATGAGAATTTGAACAATTTGTTCAATTTGAAATTTTTCAAAAAGTTTGAATCGTTAAGTTAAAATTGAGTTTAACTTCGACATCAAAGACAATATAAGTTGAGCTTTGAATTTCAGATGATGATTTGGATTGTATGTCTAACATTGTGAATTGATGACATAGCAATTGATCTCTATTAAATATATATCTGTTGGTGGCGGAGAATTTATTCTCTTAGCTTAACACCCTTCTCTGAGACGTACGAGCTCAGAGGTTATATATCGATAGACATCAATTCTGTGTTGAGAATTGACGATGTAGCGTGTAATTCAAATCGAATGTGAAAGTCGATAATGAATGGAATTATGAATATGAATTAGGTTTTGAGATAACCTTAAATTTCCAAATCGACTTAGAGGGAAATTTTGAAATCCTCTATTTTGTTATGAATATGGATATGTAAGTTTTTAGAACTTATATATATATGAATGCGGTAAATTTGAAACCGTTAGTTTAGAAAGACATTGTTATGGAAATCTTATGTATGTTTACATAGATGTTATATGTACGAAATGGGAAATGAAAGTACTACATATATGATATTATGTTTTCTAAACTGAGGATGTGGAAAAGTACCTTCCATTTATTATTATTGGAGAAGGTATTGGAACTCGTGAAGAGTATCCATTTGAAATTCGTAGCTACGTAGAATTTTAGTCAGAGTGACTATTTGAATCGGAAATCCTTCGCGATAGTTCATCGCGATGAGATTAGATTTGATTGATGATGTTAGCGTAATTTGAGGGGCGAGATGCCCACAGTTACGAGCGACTCCACTGGGATAGTGGCGTAACCGCCGAGTAAACTGCAATCTAATGCCAGGCGAAATTTGAGGGGCGTGATGCCTACAGACACGAGCGATTCTACTGGGATAGTAGCGTAACCGCCGTGTGTACTGCAATCTATGGCAACAACCATGGCGTAATTCAAGAAAGGTGTGAAACCTGCAGTTACAAGCGATTCTACTGGGATAGTAGCGTAACCGCCGGGTAAACTATGATCCATGGGGGAACGTGCTTTCCATATCCATTTTTAAAAGAATTTTTAAAAGTATTTTCACTGGGAATTGAAGCAAGTATGTTTAGTACTTGGAGATTTTTAGACCTGCGCCTGGCCAGCGTATGTCTAATGTCTGTGAGAACGAAGATGGACTTGTTAAATTTCGAGTTAGCAAGTATTTTCAAACTTTAAATAGTGAATCAATGATTTGAAATTAAAATTACAAAATTCCTACCTAGTGAACTAAGGAAGAGGATCTTTGAAATGTTTTGAAAGTCCACAGCTTTGGAAGAGATATATTATATAAATCTCTAACATGAAGAATTCGTAAGTTTGAATCTGAGTGTTGTAAATTAAAAATGTTGATAAAAGACTTTTGGGTTTTGATTTTTGGAATCAATGATTGTAGAAATCAATGAACAAAGGAAATGATAAACAAAACTAGTGAGATTAAACAAATGAAATGAATCCTATATTCATTTATTTGTAATAAGTTTTAAGCTTAGTAAAAATTGACTAGAGTAAAAATATCGATGAAATTTTAACAACCTTTCCTTTTCGTGGACGAAAAGTTTTTAAGGAGGGGAGTTTGTAACGACCCTGAATTTTGAACAATTTAAATTGAAAATATTTAATTAATTTTAAATATTTGAATGATGATTTGACTTGAATTTCAAATTATCAGAATGAATTGGCGATTAAATTTTGAATTTAATCTATTGAAAGTTGAATAAAAGTTGAATCTTCAATATTAAGCCGGTTAAAAATAATTTAAAGGCTTAGAAAATTCATATTGATAATACTGAAGGTAATAGAAGCTTCAGAATTGAATTTGAAAGCGATTTGTTCAGTTTCGAAATTATATCGTTTAAATTGAAAATAAGAATAGTCTTCCGAGGCACAGTCTCGGAATCTGACGAAATCAGTTTCATTGGGTCCGTAATATTGAATTATTACTGGATTTCAATTTTCGTATTTATCAAAATTGTTTTGTGAACATACGGCGTAAAAACGCGTAGAAAATTAAATCGAATTTAAATTGAATTTCTGTAGCAACCTGGATTTTTGCCCAAAATTATAATCATCAGTAAATGATTTAAGTTGACAGTTAAATTTCTGTTGTTGTTGGAATTTTTATAACAATTAAATTTTCGTCAATTGACAAACTAATACTGGTTGTTAAATTTGAATTGGAAATTGTAAATCGATTTAAAATTCTTTTATCAAATTTTATTAATACAAAAATGAAATAAATACACCTAGTAAAAATTTTAACATGATAATTTAAAAACAAAACAAAGTAAAGAAGGTAAACAAAACAAATTTTGAATAAAGAGAAATAATAAAAACAATAATATAAAACACCATACCCTAAGCCCATACCCTATACCAGCCCATACCCCCCACGTTTCCCTTATCTTCTGTTAAAAAACCACGACATCCCCATCCCCTCTCCTCATTCAAACCCTAAATTAAATCAAACGAGAAGACAAAAAAAAATGGTGGCGAACGAAAATTAAGGCTACGGCGATTTCTCGATTCTTCGTTCAATTCAAGGGCGACCGCTTCCTCGCTCGTTCTTCACCGCCGCGGCATTAACTCCAATCGCGACCTCGTCGAACAAAGGTGAGTAGCCCCCCTACTCACATCTAATTCCTACTTCAGGTGTATTAGGGTTCGAATTCTACCATTTTCGTTCGTATTTGATTGTTGGATTCGTCCCTTGTTTGTCGGCCATTGATTTGGATAGATATTCGAGTTGTTATCATTTGGGTTTGAATCCCTATTTTTTTTCGTTCGTGAATATATGTTGAAACCGTCGTCGACCTATTCATCTAGGTCGTATGATTTTGTATAGATGCTGGGTTTTGAAATTTGACTTAGTGATTCCTTGTTCACCATGGTTTTTGACTTAAATCAATTTCTTTGAACTGTTTGACATTGATTTCTAAACAAATTCACTGCTCGGCCTTCTTTAAATTGAAACTGCAGTTTATCATTCTGTCACATGGCTTCGAATTTAATTTTCGTGAAAACTATTTTGGAAAAATGTTTGTTTCGGCTTTGGCTTGAGATTTTATTGAACTATGGCATTAACTTGATAATGTCTTCAAGTTCATGATGGACGTACTTGAGTCTGCATCCTCGATCATGTATCTGTTGCATAGTCGACATATGTGGTATATGTAGTTGAAGTATTTGTTGTCTGGATTATTTCGAAACTGCTGCTAAATGCTTTTGGATGTTTGAACTTTTATGTGCACTTGAATAGGCATTGAAACCATGTGTATACATACATTCTTGTATGTATATATATATGTCTTGTCCTTGTAGTCTTTATTCCACCTTGATCCAGTAGTTGCTGCCATAACTTGATGTTGATTTTTATTTGTTGACTTCGGGTTTAACTTTGTTGTTGTGATAATGTGGGACTCGGCTTTAAACTTGATCTTTGACTGGAGTCGACTTCGTTGGTCATCACTGTTTGTTCGATTTCGATTTTTGATTTCGTTCTTTGACTGGAACGATGATTTCTTAAAATAAAGCACTGTTAATCTGTAACTGCTTGACTAATTAGATATGACTTTATATATGTGCATATATACATTTGTATGTGTGTATGCATGTATCGGCGAGTCTACACTTACAGTTTTCTTATATATTGACATTGATACTGCGGTTCCATGATTTGCTTGCTTATGTTGTTGCGGTATCATTGACTGGTTCACTCGTTTCAAATACCTGGAAATTGATTATATTGGCCTTCGGTCATTTTTTGTGAAACTTCTGTATGTTGTTTAAAAAATAAAATTTCGAATGGCATGCCTGTATATACTCTTGATCGCTGTTTACAGACATGGGATAAGTAAAAAAAAAAAAAAATTGAAATCTCACCCCTCAACCTCCTTTAAGTTTTGATGTTTGAACAATTTATGTTTGAATTTGCAAGATCCAAGTTTTAAGAACACTGTGAGCAAACTATCCTTTTTGAATCTAAAACTGCTATGGTACCTTGATGATATTAAAGTTAGTTGTTTGAGTGTTAATATGCAGGCATGTCTTTTGCACTGTTACATTGTACGGTCGTTATTATTTGGTTTCATTTGCATGGTTGTGTGGTATGCTGCCTTATTCTACTTGCTTTTGTATGGATGAATGGATAAAGTTGAGTCTTGGGCTGTCAGGTTGTGTTGCTTACTTTCAGGCAATGTACTTCTTCTTGAATTGCTTTGAGACCTTGGAAATTCACATAGAATTTGGTTTTAAAACTTCTGATGGTAAGTTTTATTTAACAATACAACATAAGTTTCGAAAATTCCATGCTCTAGTTTCAAAGCCTGACTTTTATATTGATAGCTTACTTTTGAAATAATAGTCTTGTCTTGTACTTATCTATAGCCTGACACTTTCTTTAATTGTTTAGGCAACCTTGTAAAAAAAAAAATTTGTGAGTGTGACTTTGTTTCATAGCATGAAGAAGTTAACTGTCAATTTTAAGGGTCGTGTAGACCTATATATATAGTTCCTTACTCAATTAAACATTGTGTGCTGTCATGTTGGGTTCAATTTTGTGCCATGACTTCACCATTGCCATTTTTGGTGTAGCTTGCTGGTTCATTGTCTGGTCATGTTGCTACATTCATACCTGTGGTTGTTACTGCATTCATATTGTTACTGTAATATGTCTTCAACCTGATAACACTTCACCTATGATATTCTATCCGGTCATTGCTATCATTTGGTTTGCATATTTGGTCGTCTGCATTTTTGAGTTTCATCACTGTTTCATTTTTTTTTACTATTGTATAGTCTGCACTCCTGTTCTTGTATAGTCAGTTGTTTGTAGTTGCCATCTTGTGGTTGCTACTGTATCGAGCTGTTGCACTGTTCTCTGTTTGGTGCCTCATGTCCATCTTGAGTTATGTTGGTTAGTTCTGTAGCATGTTTGACTGGAATTTGTTGTATTTGCTGCCTTCATATATGTGCATAGATGCTGTAGCCTGTTTACCTCAACATTTCATGTCTCCACTGTTTCACCTGAGTTGAATCCGATGGCTTTGACCTTGTGTTGAGTAATGTGACTTTGAATACCTGAGTTGAACCTGTCTGTATATTTGGGTTTGACCTTGTGTTTGATTTGTTTCATATTTCGTATGTGGTTTTGGCGAGGCCGTGCACGCGTGCGTGTACGGCAGCCAATAACACTGTTTATCTCTGTTGATGATTTAAATCTGCTGATTTATTGTTTAACACTGTTCAGTGTTAAAAATTTCGTTATCCGATTTCTTTGTTAAAAGAGTTGGATAGACGGGAATTATTGTGACTGTCGTCTATTTAAATTATTATTGCCTCTATGCACTAATAAACTGGTTTGAATTAGACTGACCTGTGTATTATTTTCTTTTGAATATAATACTCGGGTCAGACCGAGTATTTTTACAGCTTGAAGATTTTCGAGCAGCGAAGTTAGAGAGAGAGTAAAGAATCATTTATTTCAGTAGAAAATTGTATTTTAGATATTCCGCTGTATCAGTATTAAAATTGTATAAACTCTGATGTATATAAAAAGATTTATAGTAATGAAATAAAGATTCATTTGTTTTAATTGATTGTTATTATCTGTGTTTCTATGGCTGATTCTGTTTAAACCTTATAAACTAAATAACAATTCGTCTTTTTGAACGTTTCGAGTTGGTTTAATCACCGACTAGAGGCGGTCAAAAGGGGGAATGTTACAGGATGTTACGCTGCTTGTATAATTCTCTAAGTGATATGTAGTGAGGCTTGACGTATTGACTATTCAGATGTTTGTATTCAACTATTATGAAGCTATGTTGATGAGATTCTATTTTGTGAAGCTTCACTATATATATCCTCTATTGTATTTTATCCATGAGCTATGAGTAATACGATAGATTCTGCTGTTTTTAATTAACCCCGATGATCGTCCATGGCTGCCTGGCACACTTTACAGTGCACTATTTCTAGGTTTAGCGCAGGGGTCATGGGCGGTCGTCACATTTGGTATCAGAGCTTTGGTTAATCGATTTTACCCAACGCTCGCTGACGTAACTACGTATGAGAGACGTAATTGTATTTTGATGGATGATTACTATATATAATATAGTAGCGTAGAAGTATGTGAGTCCTTTATGCAGTTGTTCTCAAGGTGTATTAATCATTCCTTTTTATAGATATTAAGAATGAGTCGAAGAGGGAGACCAGCTGCTAGGGAAGGCCATGCTACTGAGGGGGCTACTGATTATGCTGCTATGTTCGAGGCTATGATGACCTCGATCATGAGAAGGATGCCAGCTCCGGGGCCATCGGTAGATGTTGGAGTTCAAGTTCAAACTCCAAGACCGGTGGATTTTGCTAAGTTGTGTAAAGATTATACTGCTCTTGGAGGAAAGGTTTTCTTGGGAACAGAGTCAACTATTGAAGTCCAGAGATGGATAAATGCTTGTAGAAGGATCTTTGGTGATTTGGGAATCTAGGATGCAACCAAAAGGAAGCTAGCATCAAGACAGCTTCTGTAACGACCCGTATTTTTAAACATTTAAAAATATTAAATTAAATAAGATTTTTGAATAAAATTGTTAGGAATTTTTTTTGCAAGATTTTACTGATACAAATTTAATTATAATCCAAGTTATGAGCTTAAGTAAAAATTCTATTAATGAAACATGTTTGCAATAATGTAAGGATAATAACAAATGCTAGTGTGTATTTTAATAACATTGGTTTGAGTGAAATTAACAATTGTCTAAATGTAAATTTCCAATTGATTGGAATAATAAATGTTAATGAAGAATAATAAATGCTTCTTTATTAAATAAGAAATCATATGTTTATTTATTTGAAATGTTTAGTAGCTGAAAGATTTATTGTAGAGACGAGAAACTATTATTTGGTAAGAAATGTATAATTTATGTTTGTATCCAATAGTGTGTAATTATGTTTAAATTACTATTAGATAGGAAATAATTGTTCTATTTCTCATTACATTTATTTTGTTCATTTTAAATTCACCTTTGTAAATAATTGAAATTAATGTAATTGAATAATTTTAATTAATGGTAGAGAGGACACCAAATTGTAAATTAATAGGTGTAATTAAACGTAGCTTATGTTTTAGGAAAATATAAGGAAAGTTGATTTAATGAAAAGAACATTTATATCAAATGAAATGAATGTTTCATTTGTGAATGTAGGTTTAATTTCATTAAAATAAAGAATAGAATGATTGATTCAAAGGAAGAAATATATGTATATTTGAACTATGTTTTAGCATACTGATGGATTACAAGAGTATGAAAATAATCTATTTAAGCAAGTTAATTTATAACTCTTATGTGTAAACAACGGTTCTATAAATGTATTTAAGTTACTGTAAAAAGACTTCAGTTGTTTTAATTATCTTATGTGTAAACAACAATTCTACAAATGTATTTAAGTTACTGTAAAAAAAGAATTCAATTGTTTTTATTATCTATCCATTAATTATTTTCCGTTTTAAATTTTAATGTTGAAATTAATTGCCGTGGATTTAATTTGAAATCTTTCAATAAAATGGAAAGATAATTTAATTGAACTTAATGACGTTTAATGAATGAAATGTATAGGATTCACTTTAAAGTGTAATTTTGAAACTAATTAAAACTATGTCGATTTGGAATCTTTCAATATTAAAGAGGCAAAAAAAAACCATTAATTGTAATTAATGGATTTAACGAAAGAAATGTACGTTATTGTTATAAAAAAAGTATGTTTTAATGAAAACAAAATAAACGTTGTTGTTTTTAAAGTAAGTGTAATTTTATAAAAAGAAAAAATTGAATTTTGAAGCAATATTTTACGGTCGTTGAATAATAATCTTTGGCAATATAGAAGTGATTTTAATGCTAATCTTAAAATTTAGAATAATTTAAATATTTTATGTTCATGATTGTGCGCTGAGAAAAATGCCGATTTTGAATTGGAATTTGGAATCATGGTTCTCCTTTTATTTTTATGTAGTGGTGGTCATCGTTACTTTAATTGGTGTGTTCAAATTTTTTTTACTGTATGTTAATAAAACTTTTAGATAGGTGTAAAGTTGAGTTGATTTGGAGTTAAAGAAATTAATTGAATTGAAAAATATTTCCATATTGAATTAATGTGACATTAAATTCCTTTTGAAGTATGAAAGGTGATGTTCATCATGAATTCATATCCATGCACGTTTCATATTCTATTGCTTTTTCTAACTACTATCTCATTCATATTTTTCTGCCTTGTTTACTCTCACATTTCAGTTATTCATATTAAAAAAAAACCTCTCTCTTTATTTCATAAAACTTTCATTTATTCTCTATATATTCATTTTCCATTCTTATTGTTAGCTATACATTCTCTCACCCAATTTTATTCGACCTAATTCTTATATACCTCTTGTATTTGCATCTAAGCATTTATTTTTACACGTTACAACTTTTAGTATTCACTCTTTTTCATAACTTCTGCCTGCACTAATTCGTCCATTAACAATTTAGATTTAATGCACGTGCATCATTCCTGCTAGCCTGTTCATGTTTATATTTATTAAACACATAACCACGTCGTTTCTTTGAAAAGTTTACTTTATTTTTGTATTCTTTTATCACCTTCCCACTTTCCAACCTGTTGACTTTTCAATTTCCCACTAGAGAACAAAACCAAAGTACGTACAGATTGTTTCTCATTCCTCTATTTGAAGCTTTCTGCTCACACTTTCTCCATCCTCAAAACAACATAAACTCCAAAATTTCTAAATCCACAAATTCCCCTTGCTTCATCTCTCTAAAAAAAAGAAGAAGTAAAACTCAATCTGTTCGATTTGCATCGTCGTGCTTTGCTTTTCTATTAGATTGTTGCTATGGATAAGATTGGTTAGCTTGTCGTGTTTGGATTTCAACTAGGATCTACATATTTGTGTTGTCAAAAACTCTCTAACCTCAAAAGGTGAGCAATCACTCACGATTAACATTTTTATTGTTAGGTAAATAAACATCGAAATGTTATAAGAAATGTTTGCTTTAGATATGAATATGTGATATATGTTGTTATGTTCCCTTGAATTTGTGTTATGATATTCACATGCACATGTTGTTTTATATGTCACAAGTAGTATGTTATGTTGATTTGATAAATTGTCACATATGTATGTGAAATACATCACATATGATATGTAAAAAAATGCATTATGTTAGAAAAATATTTTTATATGCCATGTTGAAATACATCACATATGATATGTAAAATAATGTGTTATGTTTGTGAAAAATGATATGCCATGTTAATTTATTGTATATCACCTTGCAAGTTCCTTGTATATATGTCATGTTATATATTTATATGTTATGTTAGAATTTGAAATATTCACTTATGTTGTTTACGATATGTGACACATGTGATATGTTAGTTATACATATGTATATATTAAATTGTTAATTATGCACGCATGTTGGTAATTGACATGTTATGTTATTTATGTTGTTATTGTTCTCACACTCCAAGTTCTCTGATAGTTAGCAAAAATCACTTTGGATTGAAATGATACATAACCGATATAAAACCACTTTGGGTTTAAATAAATTAATTTAGAAATAAAATTGGAATATTGTAAGTTTAAATTTATGTTCGAACTTGAAATTATGAAATTGAAATTTAATTGATTTAATGAAAGTTTTAATTGGATTTTTTTAGATTTAAACTTGTTGTTTGATTATAACTTAATAGCTTTAAGTGAAAAATTGAAATCTGAAGTTGGATTTAATAATGAATCGATTGGAAACGAACATAAAGTCGGTATTTGAACTAAACTATATAGTGTGAAAGATGATGTTTATTTAAACCTAAGCATTTCACTTATTGAGTTATCTGTACATTTCACTTGAGTTGACTTACTTAAATAAGAATGTTAGTCCTGACTCGAGTGTTCTTGTTTTACTTTACGCTCGGGTCAGACCGAGTATTTCAGTTTAGTGAAGACACTTATTTTCTGGAGGACGAAGACGAAGATTCAATATATTATTGCTATTTAATATTTCACTACATTCTGTGTTCTGCTGCATTATTTGTTTATTTCTGATGTATGTATAACTCTGATTTGAATTATAAAAGTGTAATCAAATGTAATTTGTAAAACAGCTTCATGAACTGTTTATTTGATTATTATATTTTGTTATTCTGCTGCGAGATTATGTGTTTTGTTTTCTTTTTTCTTATTTACCCCATTAACAATCCTCCCTTTTGAATGGTTTGAGTATGACATGTGTGGTTGGTTGTCGATTTGAAACGTCCAAAAAGGTGGGTTGTTACAGTTGGTATCGGAGCTTTGGTTTAGACATACCTTAGCCTGTTGGGGTTAACTCATTAGAGATAGGGTAGAAGTACCCTAGAATGAGTTGTCTGAATGTATATACGAGAGCGCGTATTTGTTAGTGTTATAAAAATGTTTTATATAAGTTTTGAAATGAAATTATTTTTCCTAATATTATATGATATATATAAAGGAATAAAATTTTATAACTGATATAGTTATTTGTAATGTGTTTGTTTTATGAAATGGTAATATCTAATTATTATCATTTATTGTTAATTTGTTGTATTTAATCAAATTATAAACATTGGCAATTATTGTTGATAGAAATAATAGACTAAACACTAGTTTAATAATGGTGTATTAAAGAGAATAAAATGAATAATTAGGATATTTGTTTATGAAACTGAAATGTTGTTGTGAATTTTGTTGTTTGTTGACCGGTAGTTTCAACTATTAAAATAAAATGGAATATCTGGATATTTTGGATAATCGAAACCTTCTAAATTAATATATGAGTTAAAACTTAGAAATTGTGTTGAACTATCCAGTTGAATTTGATAACATTAATTTGAAAGCAAGTGAAACAAGGTTTAATTTGTTATATCTATGTCTAGTAAATGAATAGAATTGTTGTATACATTCTTGGCATGTAATGTAATAATATAAAAGTGTGAACTTTAAGCCTAGGGATGCTTAAATTGAAATTGTGATTAAGGAAATGTTGTAAATGTGATTAAATTGGAGAAAAATATGTTTATAAATTTAATTAACATAAATAAATTAAAAGGTAAAAGTGAAAGTAAATGGGATAAGCAAATATGAATTAAAAGTGAAATGATTATAAATAAAGCCATGACTTGTAAATTGTTATGAAATTAATGGATGTAATAAATGGTTATAAATAAAGTTGTGATAACTTTAAACTCGAACAATGTCTTATAAAAAGGAATTAAGTTTTATAAATTGGTTATGAACTTAAGAAAATTCCTTATGAAAAGATTTGCAAATAAATGTTGTATTAAATGAGAAATATTACATGTGAAATGAATGTAATTTAAAGTGAAGAGAAATATAAGCAATTTTATGAGAATGAATACATTAATGTTTTATATTAATTGGAGAAATTCTGTGAAACAAATATTAAAGTATGAAGTGATATTTGTGTTAATCAATGAGATTAAAAATGAATTTAATTGAAATGTAATTGTGATGAAACAAATTAGAATAATTACGTATGTTGTATGTATATTGTTTATTCGCAAAAATATCCGGATTTGAGTACACAAGTTCTATGTGAATTACACCACTTCGTGTTAGGATTTTTCATTCGATTCTTGATGGCGAATATTTGATACGGATTTTTGGTTTGATTCTAGAATTCTCTATCATAGTATATGGCTATGCAAGGAGAATGTTGGTTTCTAGTCAAGAAACCTTATCGAAGTCCGCATTAGGGAAGTCGAATGAAAAATACTAGTTCGAAAGCAAACTTGTGACGCCCCACCTCTATACCCACGCTAACCAAGAACACTACGATGTAGTGCTGTCAATTAGCGCGGAGAATAAGGCTGTGGAGGAGCGACCATCCATGTAACTTCTTTGTGCGAGCATCGATACGTCAGATAGAATAGAATGCATATCTTTTAAGGAGGAAATCCGACATACCGATACAAACACAAAGCTATCACACGGTGGCTATATATAATCTTCGGAAACAAACATAGAAATAATCATAACATAAATCAGTCACAGACATCCATATCACAAAGGCGGAAGAAGATATGAATAAATATATATATCACATGAAAGTGTACATCAGAGTAGTGGTCGGAAAGATCCACGATAATACAAAAGAATAGCATCACGTGCTATACAAAAGAATAAGTACACAACATAGAGTCTATATCTCAAAGGTGTACATCCAAAGACTACTAATCTAAGTAGTTAGCCAAAAGTCAGAAGTATCCTGAAGAGAAGTCAAGCAGAAGCACCTGTAACATCTCGGTCTGACCCGAGTATTATTTATAAGAAAATAATAAACGGATCAGTCTAACTATAAATATCAGATGATATGGTATACAGTAAAAGGCATGACATGAACATGTAATAACCATAGCGACATACTACTATAAGTATGTAAATGATAATCAACAAAAGATTAATCAATATCACAAGAATCTTCTCAAAGATAAAATAGGGTATCATACCCTAAACTTGTATTCATAACAAGTCAATAACACATGAATTCACCAATGCACAAAAACTGATATCATATCAATGAAAATCATGAAAATTGGTGAAGCACAAAATTCCAGAAATCATCATCAGAAATCCAGAAAACACATAAAGGGGGGAGGCCTAACACATGAATGGGAGCATGAAAACTCACCTACGCGTAAACACATGACGAGATGATATCTCATGGAAGCTATCCATTAAATTTTCACACATGAATGGCCCGAAGACCATAGGAAATGTGATGGCGAAACATCACATGATCGGGGTATAGTCTCCCACGTAGACAAAGAGACATCGCTCAATCGCTAGTCTAAATCACAAAAATGATCGTCATGATCATAAGGAAGTGTCAATCACACCAAGCTAGTAAATATATGAGTTTAGCTTCATGTCCCATAACCACTTGCTTAACTTAAATATTTACGAACAAGCTGTAAATCTTCACTAGGAAATTGTCACAAAAAGGGTTCAATCGAACAAGTCCAAGAGCTAACCGACGAAGTGAACGCAAGCGTTTCATACCACTCGTTTTACTAAGTCGTTTAAGTCGATTTCTCATTCGAGTGAAGTAAAGGCTTGTATATACTAGTAGATTGAAAATCGGTTTGAGAAAACGAACTTTTGATACTTAAAATAGTGTTGAAATCGCTTTGATGAAAGAGTTTTGATATTTACTATTAGTATTGAAACCTTCATATATCTTTAAAGTGACAAGTCATAAAACGATGGTAGAACAAATCAATTCACGTTCGAAGACGTGAGTAAAGTCCAAAGAAGTCAATCCCAAAACCATCAAAGTAGAAATTCTGATAAACGTTTTTCAGAAGAGATTGCCTACGCAGAGTAATACGGGGTTCGACCTGCCCGGTCAGGTCGCGGGGGTCCAGGGGGCAGCGCCCACGGCGGGGTGCGAGGCAGCGCCCCGTCACGGTACGACCTAGTGAAGGCAAGCGGTCCAGCGACCTAAGGAAAAATAGGTCATACGACCTAAGGAATTCGCGAACTCAAAAGACCAAGTGTAAGGTCGGCGACGACCTAACTTGAACGACTTAACTGGGGGATAAGTCGGAGACGACCTACGACTTAAGGTTTAACTCGCGAACGACTTAACTTGGCCTGGGGATTATAGGTCGGCAACGACCTAAGACATAAGGTTTAACTCGCGAACGACTTAACATCTTGCCTGGGAATTATAGGTCGGCAACGACCTAAGACTTAAGGTTTAACTCGCGAACGACTTAACTTTTTTGCCTGGGAATTATAGGTCGGCAACGACCTAAGACTTAACAAAATTCGAGCGACTTAACTTTGCCTGGAGATTATAGGTCGGCAACGACCTAACGTTTTGCCTGGGGATTTTAGGTCGGCAACGACCTAAGATTTTGTCTGGGGATTTTAGGTCGGCAACGACCTAAGTTTTTGCCTGGGATTTATAGGTCGGCAACGACCTAAGTTTTTGCCTGGGATTTATAGGTCGGCAGCGACCTAAGTTTTTGCCTGGGATTTATAGGTCGGCAGCGACCTAAGACTTAACTCGCAGGTGACCTAAGACTTAACTCGCAGGTGACCTAAGACTTAACTCGCAGGTTACCTAAGACTTAACTCGCAGGCGACCTACGACCTATGGATGGACGACCTAACTCCGAACGAGCTAAAAATGGCCAGAACGACCTAGTAGCAGTTTTTTCACCAAAATCACTAAAATTTGGAATTTTTCGCCAATCCAATCCAAACCAAATGCAACAAACATGCTAAAGTGATGAGGAATCATTCCCAACAGTCCAATGACGATTATAGGCAAGATGTGAGATCAAAAATCTCACCTTTTCACGGAATTTGATGAAGATGGAGATTTGAGAGCAAAGCAAGAACACCAACAAGCTTGAATCAATGGTCTACACGTGAATTTGATGTTGAATCTCGGATTTGCAATGGAATTTGTGTTTGGGAGTTTTAATTTCTCTTTCCCTCCACCATTTTTGAAGAAGCTTGAAGTGATGAAGAGAAGAGGGGGTGGGCTGAGTTAAGAAGGTGCAGTCCAAACCAAAGTCTCAAGCGGGAAAAGTGACGAAAATTTCACTATCTCCAAACATATCGAAGTTTACACTCAAAAAGATCGCAAACGTCATTTTGAACTCAATGGGGGTGGTCTCGAGTCCTAATTTGACCGTATGCAAAAAGTAGCTTTTCGGACTAACATCCGACTAACGATAAAATATTTAAATATAAAATCGATAGATATGCGGGTTGTTACAAAACTTGTGTACTCGAGCGAGCGATCGAATGTGATTTTGTGAAATGATGACATATGTACCTCTTATGTTCTAATATTATTGATATGCTTTGACGTTGAATTTGAAAGTCGTTGGGTTGGATATCTTTGTAATTTAAATTGGAATTTTTCCTGTATGCAAAACTACTATTAATTTAAAACCATTTTACAAAACTATTTTCTTTTATTTTTCTTATACAAACTATTTATTTACAAAACTATTTTACAAACTATTTTATTTACAAAACTGTTTTACAAACTATTTTATTTTTACAAAACTGTTTTACAAACTATTTTATTTACAAACTATTTTACAAAACTATTTTATATACAAAACTATTTCACAAAACGATTTTATGTACAAAACTATTCTAAATTCAAAATCTTTTATAAAGCAAAGATGTTCAATCCCATGTGGCTTTTCGTACAGCGAAGTTGATTTTGGAAAATTTTTGATTCTTGTATAAGACGGACTTTATATAAGTATAAGGTGATTTTTAAAACTGTTGATTTTAGAAGGTATTTGATCTAAAGAGATAAATCTTACATATAAAGGAATTTATATAAGAATGATTTGATATATTCGAGATTATTGATTTTGGAAAGTACTTTATTTGAAAATGAAATCTTATATATAATGGAATTTATATAAGTGCGATATTTGAAGTTATTATTTTAAAAGGGTACTATATATGGTATGTTATATTTTGAAGTAAAAGGTATGGGGAAGTACCCTCCACGAAGAAGTATAGTGTGATATGCTTCGACCCAGATGGACTTGGGGAATCCAGGAATGGATTCGACCGATAAACCCTAATATACTTGGGTGAATTCAGAAATGGATTCGAACCGATATGGTTGTCCGGACTTAAACTCATGAGTTCCTTGATTTTTTTTTCAGGGTAGATGGTTCTTTAGTTTACCCAATGGAGGCGCTTTCGATCCTGGGATCTGTTGTTTATGGATCTTCCGGGAAGGAAGTGCATCCATTGCGTAAATCATTGAATCAGCAGCGTACCACTGCAGCAGGGGTCGATGGTCCCTTGTTTACGAACTGGCTACGATATTTTTCTAGAATCCGGAAGGTGGAAGGATCTTCTGGAAAGTTTTGTGTCCATTTTGTAAATTCTGGATCAGCAGCGGGCCAATGCTATCGTAACATCATCATTTGACATCAAATTTTGAGCGGTACTTCTCATACCTGTTTTTAAGTATTTTTCACTGGGTGTTGAAACAGGTCTACTAAGTACTTGGAGAATTCTAGTCTTACGCTTGATCAACGTACGACCAGAGTCTGCAAGAACGAGGATAAACTTGTTAAAACATCGAGTTATAAAAGTATTTTGATAAAGTATTATATAAAAGATATTTTGATTATTTTTTTTCATTTCTAAATACTTTAAAATGTTTAAAATATTGTTTATTTATGTAAAACATGGTTTAATAGTAAATTATTAGTGTTGTAAATATTGTGGGAAGTTATTAATTAAATAAAATGTATTTAAAGTTAATGATTATTGATTTATTAATGATGTTTAAAAGTATTTTGAGATTTAAAACTAATAAAATATATAAATAATGGATTTAAGGTTTTCAATAACTTCTTTTTAAATATAAGTAACGATGTAAATAATTGTTTTCAAATAGTTTACCTATATTTATAAAGATGTTATTTAAATTTTTTAAATGGTATTTAAATATGAAGCAAGAAATTTTACAGATGAATTTTTTCGTAAAGTATTAAAGATGATTGATTTGCAAATGAAGTTTTCAAATGAATATTTCAAGTAAAATTTATATAAGTTTCTTTGAATGTATAATTTAAAGGTATTATATAAATGAAAAAAAATTGATTTGCGAAGTTCATTTATGGTAATATACTTGACAAATGAATTTGAATCTCTATTTTGGAGGTATGGTTTGAAATATTTACTTGCTTTCGAAGTACTAATAGTAAATTTATAGGTTTATTTACTATTTGAATTTTGTATTAAACCATAATAAATGTTTTTCCATGATTTGAATATTCGTTTTAAAACAAGTGTGTACAATTAATTATGAAGATATGAAATTTTATACTTTGATTTGGATATTTAATGTAAGATTTGAGTATACTATTAGTTTCAGTTTAATAATCTAGAGTTTATACTTATTTTAAAATAACGAGTCTAATAAATTATCGAATTTAAGGAACTTTATTTTTTCAAAAGCTTATCATATGTTTTGATATAAACTTTTAACATTGTTTAAACTTTTTGGAAAATCCTTGCAAAATGCTATGAGGATGTTTTAAATATATCTTATATTCTTACTAAGTGAATGAGATTAAATGTTTTAATTAAATTTTTAAATATATTGAAATATTTCTTTTCTCTTCAAGAGCGAATACCAAAAACTTAAATTTTTATTCTATAACAGAATTAAGTTATAAACTTAGGTAAGGCAGTAGGAGCTTAAGTAGTATTTTATGAAATGATTCATTAATGACTTAAATCTTTAATGGAAAACAAATTATGCAAGTGATTGATCTTTATATAAATAAATGAATGGAAAGGTAAATGATGAGAAAAAAAACTAGTAGAATAAATTTAAGTAAATTTAAAATTCTTGTTGTTTGGCTGATGGGAAGTTTGGGATAGAATACTTCTAATTGTTTGAGGTTGTATGAATAATCTATTAAGTGATTATCTAAGGCTGTTGAGCATAAAGTACACTTATTAGTTTATTTATCACCCTTGTACGATTAAAAGTTCTGAACCTGAACAAACCATTAGTTTTGGTTGCTATGGATGTGCGATGGATTCTTTGTTGCCTATGATGGTTGTATAGTTTTGTGTGCATATGATTGTGATATATTGTATGTTGTTTGTGCTACTGATTTGAAACAACTGAAATATTATTCTTTCACATAATTTTAACTCTTTGGATTATATAAGTGAAATACAGGTTATAGAAGCAACAGCTACTGCTTTTGGTTTCATAAATAAAGTTTGTTTGCCCGACAAATAGGTACGTTTTCGGATTAATAAATTGACTGTTTTAAATAAAATGTAACAAATTTTTGAATTCCTTCTTGTTTCTTTTCGGGGACGAAAATTTTTGAGTGGGGGAGATTGTAACGACCCGTATTTTTAAACATTTAAAAATATTAAATTAAATAAGATTTTTGAATAAAATTGTTAGGAATTTTTTTTGTAAGATTTTACTGATACAAATTTAATTATAATCCAAGTTATGAGCTTAAGTAAAAATTCTATTAATGAAACATGTTTGCAATAATGTAAGGATAATAACAAATGCTAGTGTGTATTTTAATAGCATTGGTTTGAGTGAAATTAACAATTGTCTAAATGTAAATTTCCAATTGATTGGAATAATAAATGTTAATGAAGAATAATAAATGCTTCTTTATTAAATAAGAAATCATATGTTTATTTATTTGAAATGTTTAGTAGCTGAAAGATTTATTGCAGAGACGAGAAACTATTATTTGGTAAGAAATGTATAATTTCTGTTTGTATCCAATAGTGTGTAATTATGTTTAAATTACTATTAGATAGGAAATAATTGTTCTATTTCTCATTACATTTATTTTGTTCATTTTAAATTCACCTTTGTAAATAATTGAAATTAATGTAATTGAATAATTTCAATTAATGGTAGAGAGGACACCAAATTGTAAATTAATAGGTGTAATTAAACGTAGCTTATGTTTTAGGAAAATATAAGGAAAGTTGATTTAATGAAAAGAACATTTATATCAAATGAAATGAATGTTTCATTTGTGAATGTAGGTTTAATTTCATTAAAATAAAGAATAGAATGATTGATTTAAAGGAAGAAATATATGTATATTTGAACTATGTTTTAGCATACTGTGAATTGGAACCTGAGATGTTGGAAAACTTATCGATAAGACCGACTCTTGTGGAAAGAATTGGCGAGAGCCAAAAGCGAGATGATAAGCTTGTCAAGATTATCCGTGATTTGGAATCTGGATTGGATCCAGAAAAGGATAAAGGATTCGAGGTTGATCGAGAGGGTTGGCTTCGGAAGCAAGGACGACTAGTTGTTCCCGATATAGATGAATTGAGAGATGAAGTTCTGAAGGAAAGTCATCACTCGAAGTTGACAATTCATCCAGGTGGAAATAAGATGTATCGAGATATGAAGAGAACCTATTACTGGGAAGGTATGAAGAAGGATGTTGGAAATTTTATTTCCAAATGCATGAACTGCCAGTTGGTAAAAGCTGAGCAGAAGAAGCCAAGTGGATTGCTTCAGCCATTAGAAGTTCCTACATGGAAGTGGGTACAAATATCGATGGATTTTATTGATGGGTTACCTAGAACAAGAGCGGGAAATGAAGGGATTTGGGTCATCGTAGATCGTCTGACTAAGAGTGAAAAATTCATTCCTGTTCGATCAACTAGGACTGCATCGAAATTGGCTGAGCTATATGTTAAGTGGATAGTTCGATTCCATGGTATTCCGAAAAGTATAGTGAGCGATCGAGACCCATTGTTCACTAGTATATTTTGGAAGAGCTTCCAGGAAGTTTTGGGAACCGAGTTGTGTTTGAGTACAGCTTATCACCCCCAAACAGATGGTCAGACCGAGAGAGTCAACCGAGTTTTGGAAGATCTCCTTAGAGCATGTGTTTTGGATTTCGGAGGATCATGGGAAGATCATCTTCATTTGGTGGAATTTTCGTATAATAACAGTTACCAGTCAAGTATTGGTATGGCACCGTATGAGGCATTGTATGGAAGACCGTGTAACTCTCCGACATGTTGGTTGGAAACAGGGGAAAAGTTGGTACTTGGGCCATAAATGATTCGACAGACTTCGGATTGCATAGAGATCATTCGGCAACGAATGAAGGCAGCCCAAGACCGTCAGAAAAGTTATGCCGATAAGCGTCGTAAGGATTTGGAATTCGACGTAAGTGATATGGTTTTTGTGAAGATTTCTCCGCTGAAGAATGTTATTCGATTCGGGAGGAAAGGAAAATTGACTCCGAGATTTGTTGGATCATTGAGCGAATTGGAAAGCTCGCCTATAAATTGGAGTTGCCAGAAAAGATGGCGGGTGTGCACAATGTTTTTCATGTATCGTATCTACGGAAGTATGTGCACGACTCGAATACAGTGGTTTCTGCTGATAGCTGTGAAGATTTTGAGGTGGATCCAGTCGATAAGAGACCTCGTAAGTCGCTTCGTGTTGTGGAAACTGACACGAAACAGCTTAGGAGAAAGGTAGTTAGGTTGCTCAAGATACAATGGAGTGATGATGATAACGACTGTACATGGGAGGTGGAA
This sequence comes from Allium fistulosum, assembly GCA_030737815.1. Classification (NCBI taxonomy): domain Eukaryota; kingdom Viridiplantae; phylum Streptophyta; class Magnoliopsida; order Asparagales; family Amaryllidaceae; genus Allium; species Allium fistulosum. Next base: position 1,161,230,398 of record CM060902.1, on the reverse strand, counting down.
GAGAGGATGAAGGCAGCTCATCCTGAACTCTTCGAGGTATGGCCATAAGGTGTCGTGTCATCTCATGACATTGTAACTTGTTCTAGTCTTAGAATTCTGCATTCTAGGCTAGTAATTGGATGCATGGTTTGTTGATTACTATGGATGGTAGGCATGCGGAATAGTTTTTGATTGCTCTTGTTTGTTTGGAATTTCGGGGACGAAATTCCTAAGGGGGAGAGAATGTAACGACCCGTATTTTTACGGATCAAAACATTGTAAAACAGTTGTTATTAGGTTGTAATGTTGATAAGTCGTCCAGAGTTAAGTCGTTCAGAGCCTAGGTCGTTCGGAGCTTAGGTCGTATAGTAGTTAGGTCGGTGGAGCGACTTAAGGGAGTTGGCGACCTAAGGAGTTTGGTAGTGTTGGGACTTAGGTCGTAAAGAAGGTTAGGTCGTAGACGACTTAAGGAGTTGGCAACTTAGGAGGGTAGACGACTTAAGAGATTGGAATGACCTAAGGAGTAGACGACTTAGGGGTTTAGACGACCTATAAGAAAGACGACGACTTAAGGAATAGGCGACTTAAGAAAGACGGCGACTTAAGAGTTAGCGGCTTAGGGAAGTTACAGACCTAGGGGGTTAAGCGGGTTAACGACTTAAGGAAGTTAGGTCGTTCGAGCGACTTAAGGATTATGGGTAAGTCGTTGAAGTTTAGGCCGTGTCTATGTTAGGTCGTAGACGACTTATGTTAAGTCGCGGGGTTGCTTAAGTCGTTAGGACATTTCTGTAGTATGCCTGAGTCGTTCAAGTTGTTAAGTCGTAACCCTAGTTAAGTCGTTAGGTCGCGTAAGGACTTAAGTCGTTAGGTAGTGTCTGTGTTAGGCCGTGTATGTTTTAGGTCGCGCATAGGCCTGAGTCGTTGAGTCGCGCATACGTTAAGTCGTATTCAGTTAAGTCGTAGGATGTGTTGAGTCGTTAGGTCTTAAGTCGTGGACGACTTAAGGGGGCGAACGACTTAAGGAACTGCCTATAAATACGCAGTTTTTCTTCACTTTTTGTGATCCGGATTTTGAAACGACAAAGTGCTGCTATTTTGAGAGCTCGAGTTCTACACTTCTTTACTTCTTTTCTCCACTCTAATCTTGTGATTCCTTCCATCCAAATCGAAGATCAAATCGAAGATCCAAGAGCTTAGATTGAAGATCTACATCCATCGAAGAGAGATTTCATCGTTTGAAGTGGAGTTTTGGAGAATCGAGTTAGATCCTTCACTGTCCAGATCTGAAGTGTGTTGCTTTTGAAGTTTTTAAGTGATTCGGTAAGTGGTGATTATCTCTCACACGGATCCAAAGGAGTATATCAGATTGTTGGCTTGATTTGGTGTTAAAATAGTGATTTCCATGCATTTTCTTAAACTTAAGTATGGATCTATTGTTCATGATGATTTGACATCCATTTTACTACATGTTAACCTATGTAAGTTCATTCATCAAGTTGTAGAGATATTGCTCATGTTTTCACACTTGTTAGATTTGGACTCTTTATTTACAAGATTGCCATTATTGTTATAATTGTTTATTAGATCATGTTTGAATGTTTGATTACTTGGATAAATGATTGAGTTGGTTGATTGTTATGAATTAGTTGATTGATGATTTGATTTAGACAAGATGGTCAGAGATGATTCAAAAGCTAAGGGAAAGGCTCTTGAATTGGAAAAGCTGCTCGTGGCATATGTGGCGGATGAAGAAGCTCATATGGATAGATTTGATGATGTTGATGTTGAGATGAGGCTTTGCTATGATGAGATGAAGCGAGGCATGGTATGAGATAGCCTTGGTTTAATCCAGACGGGATCATTCCAAGCATGTTGATAACTCGGTGAAATGGTTCGGGTTTGAGGATAATGGTTTGCTCGAGAGGCGCTTGAGCTAGTATGGAAATAGTCGTCGAGGAGGATGACTGGAAGGCTGAGATTTCATCGTTATTGAAGGTTCTAGCAGACTCAAAGCAAGAGTACTCTGGGCAGGTTCGATAGTCCTTAAAGACTATGATTGTAGTCGAGTACTCTGGGCAGATTCGATAGTCCTAGGCACGGGCTACGACGACGTGCGGAGTTCTGTCTAGAACCGGGGTTGCCATTAACCCTTGACGGACGGCTGAAAGAATGTGCCGGTCATTCAATTAACGGTGATATCAAAGCAATGATAACAGTGATAGCCAGAGTCATGGATGTTTGGTTGTATCGTCATTCGGTCTCAAGAGCGGTATTTTCTGGGTGCTTATCTGATCTTGGTTTAGGCCTTGGGGGTTTGTACTTAGAAAACATCGCCCTTGACTCGAGTGATAATTACTTTACTTTAAATGTTTGCTTTGCTATGTTTACTTTTGCTTAGTGTGTGTCTGGGGGCTATCACTTTAGAAAGAGGTGGAGTGGGAGGGTTGGATTCCTATTCCTTTTTCCTTTATGCTCTTTTGGTATGTTGTTAGTTAATTTACCGCTCACTAAGACTGTTGTCTGACTCAAGGATTTATGTTTAACTCTTATTGCCTTGGGCTGTTCATCCATTTTGGGACGGGCAGACTAGGTAGAAGGTGACAGGTGCTGTTCTTAGTTTCCAAAGATTGTGACAACGAAGACGAGCTGGAGGCTTGCATATTATTTTCTTATTATATGTACTGGATGTTCCACTACTTGTATAATTCTCTGAGTGATATGTAGTGAGGCTTGATGTATTGACTATTCAGATGTTTGTATTCAACTATTATGAAGCTATGTTGATGAGATTCTATTTTGTGAAGCTTCACTATATATATCCTCTATTGTATTTTATCCATGCGCTGTGAGTAATACGATAGATTCTGCTGTTTTTAATTAACCCCGATGATCGTCCATGGCTACCTGGCACACTTTACAGCACACTATTTCTAGGTTTAGCGCAAGGGTCATGGGCGGTCGTTACACAAAATGGCTATCATTACAGCATCATTATGCAACTCACTTACACTAGAGCGTTTGAGTTAAGCAATGCGCTCTGGTTTGATTCAGGATCAACGGTTGCATCACAACAAGTAATATGTCACCTTAAAGAACCTCAATCCTCCATGTGCTTAGGTTCGAGCATGAGCTCGATCTCGTCCACCACTCTTTGTTTGACTGCTTGCAACTTAAGATACCCCGCAAGCAAACTTGCATTTCAGCTCATGCCGGTGCAAACCGCACTCTACCTTCGACCGGTACCTGTTCTACATTAATGACTATACCCAGACTGCCTTATTATCACACTAACATTTAACATATCCCATTGTAACAACCCGATTTTAAGTAATAATTAAATTAAAATTATTAATTTCAATTAATTATTACTTCAAATCATAATATATATATGTATGTATGTATGTATATGTATCTATGTATATGAATGTATATATGTATGTATGTATGTATATATATACACACACATATGTGTATATAGATATATACATGTGTGTATAAATGTATGTGTATGTTATTGGATATTTGAACTCGTGGAGTTCAATTTAATTTTGGAATTTGTGAGCGTTTAATAAAATTATAAAATGAATTCAATTATTGACTAGTATTTATTACAAATGAATATAAACTGTGCTTGTTTGACAACATAAAATGTTTGTTGAAACGGTTTACTGTAAAGTATATTTATATATGATTGTAATTAAAGGTGATTTGAAAATATTTAAATGTATATTTGTTTGACGGAAGTAAAGATTTATAATATATGAAAATATTGATTATTGTTATTAAATGATTTTGAACCCAAGTAAATGTTTTAATTAGAAATCTTTTGGAAAATATATAATAAGTATATAATTACATGAGAAACTGAAAATTAATTAGTAAAGTTTCATTGAAATAAATATATTAATGATTCGTGAATGCAATATTTATAGATATTTTTGGAAATATAATTGTGTTTACTTGTCCATTGAGTGTATTAAGGACTTTGGTCGATGCGGGTGCACACATATTCAATATCAATTCTTAAACGTTTAAACGAGACATTTAGAACACGATGATATGGAAAGATATAAATAATTTGTGGAAAATTAAACTATTTGAAATAAAGTTGAAAGTTTTAAATGAGAATTTAAGTAAGTTATTTTGGTAAGAGTGATATTTGAGAATCATAGTTGTAAGGATTATTTATATGTTTGTATGTATTTTTTTGTGATAGTTGTAGCCATTGGATATTAGCACAACTATGATCACTGGCCTAGCATTATTGATTATATCAATATTGCAACCAATTAATGTTAGTAATCATTATAATAGATGGCGAGGCAACATCATTTCATTTTATAGTATTTGAGGATTTGTGAACATAAGTGTGTCCATGTGTGTGTGTGTGTCTATTTGATAACTTTTGAAATAGTTTGAAATGTAAAACCGAACAATTTCTTTGTAAATATATGTACTACTAAATAAATTTAGAAAAGAAATCTGATTTAGCTTTAGCATTGAAATTTAGAAGGGCAAGGATTTTGTTATTTTACTTTTGATGGATGGAAAATTTTCTAATAATAAATATTTTGATATGTATAAATGATTTTGAACTGAAATGAGTTATTTATTTTGGAATTATTTTGATGTGAAATATAGAACTGATTTTAAAATGCCAATTTTGAGAATAAATTTAAAATTTTCCTCAAGGTATTAACTTGAAAGTGTTAAATATTTATATGGAATTTATAGAAGGAGTTGCAAAATAGTATTAAAAAAAATTTGGTTATAATAAAATGTTCTGAAATTAAGAAATACATTGAAAAATAATTTATTAAATTTGAATTAAGAAATACATTGAAAAATAGTTTTTTAAATTTTGGTTCGTAAAATTTTGGAATTTTGTTAAAATAATTTAAAGTTAATTGCTGAAAATTTGAATTTAAATTGTGGTTGGATTAATGAAATGGAATTTGGAAAAAAAAATATAGCTTTGAAAAGTAGTATTTATATTTGGTATATGGTTGTTACTTAAAAATGAAATTTTTAAATAAAATGAGTAAGTTTAGTATAATTGGTTTGTTATAGAATCTTCTTTATAGGAAATTGTGAGGACATAATTTTGTTAAGGGGGAAGTCTGTAACAATCTAATTTTAAGTACTAATTAATTGAAATTATAATTGTAATTTAATTCATTAAATTGGGATTGAAGATTTATTTAATAAGTTAGTTTCGAAATTATTTAATAAAAGGATTTAAATTGTGAAAATTTGATAATTAAATTCAAGTAAGTTAAAAAATTGAAAATAATTTTTACAAAAGTGATTTCAAATAAATATTAGTGTTCATTTAAATTTAAAAGAATTTAGTTATCAAAGAAAAAGAAAAAGAAAAACCTAAGTTTACTTATATATATTTAAGGTCCAACGTTCACAAGCCCAAGCCAAGTTTTCAAAGTTAGAACTTTTTAAAATCCTAACTTTTCTTTTCTCTTCACTTTGGATTCAGGTACACACTTCACCATACTATTTTCACCATCTTTCACCTGAAGCCAGAAAACTCACAAAAACTTCGCCTCCTTAATAATTAAAAATAAAATAAAATAAATCATGAAAATTTCCTAAAATTGGGGATGGGATTCTCATCACTAGAATGCTTCTATGTTATGAGTTTTAGTTGTTGGGGCTTTTAGTTTAGTGTCTACGTGCAAATGGATAGAGAGTGGAAGAGGGAAACAATAGCAGCGTTTTCAAGTGAGCCTGTTTACTCACAAAGTCCATGTTAGCACTGTTTTACACATTGCAAACAATGTGTGGTGATTTTGTTTGCTTGAGTTTGTTTTTGGTGCATTAGTGATCATTTATGCTCCTCATGTATCTTGTGTTTATGGATGGATGCATGTGTTTTGTGTGGGTGAGTGTATATGTGTCGGTACTCTGTGTGTATTCAGTTGAACGAGGTGCGTGTTGTGTATATTCATAGGTAAAGAGCTGCTTCTACTATGTGTTTCTAGAGTGTTTGTGAGTATCTATTACTCACATTTCTATGACCTAATCATGAAATGTGTATTTTGTTTAAGTATCACTTGAATGAATTAGTTGTGTAATTTAATATACATATATATATATGGGTGTGTTGCGTGTGCATTGTAAATAAAGTGTTGTGTAGTTATGTGTGAAAGTGCGCGTGTTTTGGTAAAAGCAAGCAGCATATCAGTGTTGTTAAAGAGTGTAAAATTGTGTGTGTTGTGTAGTTTGTTGCAGTGTGTGTATGTTGAGTGCGTGTGTTTCAAGTGTGTGAGCTGTTGCCTAGCGTAGTGTGAGATCCGGTGTGTATGTACCTGTGTATACTCACGTGAGTTTGTGACAGAGTGTGCATGCATTTGAGTTGCGTTAATGCATTTATATCCTTATATTCATGCCAGGTTAGTTTTCATATTTTGAATATTGGATCCCTTATTGTTGTGTAATTTCCACATTTTGATCTTGGAAACTCAACTAATTTACTATTGCAAACCGCTGCTGCCATTCATTTTACACTAATTCACAATTTTGCCCATTTCTTGCATATAAGTTTGCACCTCTTATGTTATATGTTTTGTTGTTGTGTATTATGGATACATAATGATTATTTGTTGTGTATATTCTATGTTTTTTGTTTTGTTATTTTGATTAGTTTGCTTTTATCAAACAGCTCTCATATTTATTCCTATTCATTTTTGTGTATTGACAGAGGAGAAAATTTATTTGCTCTGTTTTCACTTCGATATATATGTATGCACACCTATATATATATATGTATATATATATATGCAAGCTTTGGTAGCTTAAAAATTAAAAAATATATATATGTATTTACATTTAAACAAACTAAATTAAATATACATAAACTCAAATATATATACTTATTAGACATTATTAAAAAATGAAAAAAAAAGTTTAGTTAATTAATGTAATGACCCATATTTTTGATAATTAAAAATATTAAATTTAATAAGATTTTTGGAATTTAATATTGTGAGAAATTAAAATTTATGATTTATAAATGGAAAAAATTTATTAGAATATAATTTAATAATGTTGATTGAATGAAATTGACAAACGTTTAATGTTATTTCAATTGATGGTAATAGTAAAGGTTAATAATGAATAAAATAAATGTTGCATAAAACGAGGAAATCAATGTTATTTAATTGGAATTGGTTTTAATATTTGTAAATAAATTTATAATCTTTGTTGTAAACAATGAATGTATTAATATGTTCAAATTATTTAAATGTAACAACTGTTCATTTCTCACCTTATTATTAAATCTGTTTTGGAATTAATTTGGGAATCAATGAAACTAAATGTAATTAAATATTGCAGTTAATATAAGAAAAGATGTTAACTATAGAGTTTCAGTGAAATAAATTGGAAACTTAGGTTAATAAATAAATTACATAAGAAACCGTTGATTTAATATAAGAACCTGTAAATCAAAATAATAGAATTTAATGAAATTTAAGATATAATGGACTGGGTTTTATTACTGTTGTAATTTAACGTTGTAATTAATTTGATATTTAAATCTTGAAATTAACATGGAAAATTGAATTTCAAAAGATCATTAAATTTCTGTGTAATCAAGAATGATAAAATGGTTAACTTTTAAATTTGAATTTAAAAGTGATTAAATTGATTTTAAAATAATAATTCATTTAATAACGTGTAAAATTAGTCTTTTTGGGCACTGTCTCGGATTTCATCGAAAACAGTTTCATCGGATCCACAATAGTGAATTATAATAGGATTTCAAGTTTCATAGCGATCAGACTTATCGTTTGATCGTGCGAGCTTGAAACGCGTAGAAATCAATTAAAGGAATTTAAATGAATATAATTCGATTTTAAAAGCTAACTTCTATATAGAATAGAATTAGGGTTTGAAATTGGTTTCATTATGTTTAAAAATATTGAAAATCTATATTTCGATATATTGGATGATCTATTTTCGTTTCGGGAACGAAACGGGCTTTTCGGGTCTTTGTTATCGCTTTGACCCAATTCGATCTATTCCATCCATTCTTATCCATCTTTGCCGATATATATGTTGTTATAAACCCTAGGAGCTTTCTATTCTATTTTATTTTTTGTACGTACAATTTCTGTTCTTATCTACTCCTCCTCAATGGTTAATAACCCAAACCCTAAATTACAATTCTATATCAAATTGAAAAATTCAAACTGCTCCAATCCTATCATATAATATATCATCGCGAAGCTCTCGACGAACGTAATATGCTTCTACAATTCGTTTTTCGATTGGAGGCTCCGTTTGTCCAGAAATTAGCGAATTGTTCTCGGCCGTCCATTCTAGGGTTTCGATTCGACGGTGGATCGTCGAGTATACGATGGTCGGAAGGCACCAGTGCGTAGGGGGTGACTAGCGGAGTCGATCTAGTGAGTTGGATATGGTAACGACATTAAGGTTTGTGACGACCCACATTTCGGAAGGTTTAAATCGAGAATAATCCACACATGTCCGACTTAAGCAATCGAGAACGTAGATAATCAATGGGGTTAAATAAGAAAAATAGAAGAGAAGAAGAAAACAAAACGCAAAATCTCACAGCGAAAACGACAAAATATAATAATCACATAACAGTTCATGAAGCTATTTACTATACATTTGATTAAAAATCTATACACGTTTATCAAAGTTATATATATACATCAGGGATAAATAATCAATATAGTAGAATATTATGATGCAGGGGATAATAATAATAGTAGTATACCAAAACTTCGTCTTCGTCCTCCAAAGAATAGTCTTCAATACGCTGAAAACTCAGGACTGACCCGAGCAAAATGAAAAGACAAAACACTCGAGTCAGGACTAAAATACTCTTATGTAAGTCAAATCAATATCACTAAAATGAGTACAATAACTTAAGAGATGTTAGGGGATTTACCATCTCCTAAGGATCCATTAAACTATTTATATATAATAGTATACATTATAATAGATAATGCCTATTAGTAAAATAAATATCAAAGTAGCATTAAGTCATTACATTGATCCACCTTAACACAATTTTACAGTTTTAAACCAAAGTCATAATGGGCTCGTATAGGGATAAATATGACAAGGCACGTGAGGCAATGCCCAAGGTAGGATTCTACCAGTTTACCCTTTCTGGCTGGTTGTAACCCATCTGTGGCCGACCGCGATAATCAATCCAACCGACAAAAGGTGCACCCATCGAATACGAAATCACAACAGTAATACGAGGGATCAACGTCGCTAGAGGTAGCTAACCTCAATAGCCAGACATATGCTCATGTTTTAGTCATTTTAATTATGACACGAGTGTCAAGGCTATCCATCACGTTCTCTTACTTCATTCCAGTAAACGTCGCCAATTCAACCACTACATTCTGGATATCATCCACCTCGTACACAGTTGTTAAAGTGGTTCCAATATGGACAAAGAGTATGCCAATAAGAGGCCCCGGTCTCTTTAACAACCAATCGTCGTTTTACACACCGGTTGGTACTTTTACAATTTGAAAACAATTTGCATTCGATATCAAAATATCATATTCGCTTCAAAACCAAATCCACTTAGAAATCATCATATTCGCTTCAAAACTATATTTTTATTTCAAATGTTCATTCAATTCGATATATCGATTTTACTTCAAAACTTGATTCAAATTACAGTTTTGGTTATAATTCACTTTAACCCAATTCGCATTTAAATCCAAGATTTAAATATAAACATTCCACCCTTTGACCAGTTTGAATTTTAGAAAATATTCTAAATGGTTTTAAAATAGTTAAATAGTTAAAATAGTTTAATAGGAAATAATTTGAGTATTAAAAATGGTTTATATAATAAAATAGTTGGGGAAAATTAAAATAGTTTGAATATTTAAAGAAAATAGATTTGAAATTGTTTAACTAAAATAATTTATTTAAAAATAGTTTCCAAGCCAAACTGATTCAATTCCAAAATTTCTAATTCAAATCAATTTCCATTTCCATTTTCGATTTACTCGATTCAATTCCGATTTCAAGTCAAATTTAATTTAAATTCCAAATAAATTTAAATTCCAATTCCAAATTAATTTCACTTCTAATTTCAAATCAATTCAAATTCCAATTTCAAATTAATTTCAACTCCAAATTTTAAACCATTTCAATTTATATCAATTCCGAGTTCATTTCAAAAATATCGATTCAAAACCCTTAAATTAAATTTTCCTTCAATATCCAATTTAAAATCCAAATCTTTAAATATAATTCAAATCCAAGCTCAATTTCAAAATATCGTTTTATATCACCTTTTTTTAGCAATATTCAAAGTTCGATTAAAAAGTCCAATCCTTAAACAAATAAATTTCTAAAATTTACGTCCTATTTCGATTATAACTTAAAAATCTCAACTTCGATTAATTAAACAATTTCATTCAAATTTAAATTTCAACATTTCGAGTTCCAATTCGAAAATAATTTGATTTCCATAAATTCGATTTTTATTTCTTAAAACCAAATCATTTAAATAATTCCAAATCAAACTTTTAAAGTCATTTAATTTAACTAATCCGGTGTCCGTATATAATTCTCTATCCTATAGCCAAGTGAATCAATTATTTTAATTTAATTCCAAGGATGGATATATATCATTTCAATCCAAAATAAATGCCATAGGTATATATCATTTCAACCTATTTCTTAATTTATTCGAAATAATTCAATTTACAGTTTTATACACTGTAAACAACATACAGGATGATAACATGATATATTAAACATAAATAAACATCCAAACATCCAAAATATCAATCAAATGCATCCATCATGACCAATGATCCAAACAGTCAATAAAATTCACATCAATTTCATAATTATCAATATCGGGTATTTTACGGGTAATTAAATTCTAATTAAATTTAACTGTCAATTCAATTTCTATAAATTAATTCAAATGTCAACTTAAATGTCAATTAAACTTATCAAACAACAACCAGTAAAATTTAAATCACTTCATAATATAAATTTAACTAACATAAAAATATTTCAGTCAATTGTGAGCATATAAACCCCACCTTTGATTTATCGACGATTTAGAATCCAAATAAAGGCCTAAATTTTAATAGTCTCAAAATGCAGCCAAACCCATTCCATAATGTCTGGAATTTCGATACGAACGCAACGGAGAAAACCGCGCGTCGATCTGAGCTCGTATGCAAAAGATATGATCGTTAGAAGATTGAATTTTAAAATTTAAATTAAAATAAATAAATAATAACATTACCCACTTCTCTCTCCCGTATGAATATCTCGTTCCCAATAACCCAAACCACGCGACAACATCGTCCCTGCGCATGCAAATCCAGGTGATAAGACAACCATTTGGAGGTACCCACGCGCGCGCGTAGGCCTCCTCCTCCACTGCGCCAAGTACAGCGCCTCCGCCGCCTCCAATTGCATGAAAGAACCCATAGAACGCGCGCGCTTTTAGCCTCGATTCTGGCGAATCTATGAAGAAATAGCGCGAATCAACCGTTGGATGTGTAGAGCTCGTCGAGCTCTACAACTTTCATGTTGGAGGTTTTTGAATTCGATGAAAGATGAAGAAGATCGGAGGGAAAGAAGTTCGAAGCTTTCTGGCCGTTAAAATAAGGAGAACGGCGGCCATAGATTAGAGCTAGGGTTCAGAATAAAATAATAATAAAACTGTCTCGATTTGCGTGCGTATTTATACAGTTAGGTCCAAAACCGTCCGAACTCCAATCGAGGTGTGCCGCCTGGCGTCTATAATGTTTTACCCCATTCTGAACGCAATGGAACTAGTCTCGAGGTCTAATTCGATCGTATATGGAATATAGCTTTTCGAAGTCAAATTATTTTATCAAATGCCTTAAATTGATTTCTACGCGTTTCAAGCTCGCACGGCCCAACGACAAGTCCGATCACTACGAAACTTAAAATCCTACAATAACTCGCTATTATGGATCCGATGAAACTAGTTTCGTTGAAATCCAAGACAGTTGCCAAAATGGCTATTTTTATTCGTTAATTAAAATATAAAATTTCCAATTTTTAATTATTCACATTTAAATCAAACTTTAAATGTTAACCATCTTCATTCATTTTGAAATAAAATTTAAACCAATTTTCGATGCCATTTTCATTCTCATTAAATCCCAAATTCAATTATTCAAAAAAAAATTCTATATTAAATTTAAACAATTTAATTATCCAATACATCAATATTAATAATTCATTAAATTTTATTTTTAACTATTTTTATTCAATAATTATATCAAGTCCTATAATTTAAAATAGTAAAAAATACGGGTCGTTACAAGGTTCGCCGGAAATCATGCTCGAAGGCGGACGGCGGCGGAGCCTCCAGGCTCGACCGGAGGTGATGGCGCAAGGTCAATGTGGGCGCCCAGAGGTAGCACGCGTGCTGGTGGACGTGGATCTAGGCGATGGCGCATGTAGGCACGTGCGACAAAGAGGTTTTGGTGGCGGCTGTAGCTCATTAATGGGTTCGATGTTTGCTGTCGCTAGGGTAGAGGGGGTAACGAAATTACCATATTGGCCCTTTGTTTTGTTTTAATTTTAATTTAAACTTTCAACATTCTAACCTCCATAACTTTTGCATACGAACTCGGATTCGCACGCGGTTTCTTCCATCGGGTTCGTATCGAAATTCCGGACAACCTGAAACTAGTTTGGTTTAATTTGAAGACTGTTGGAATTTTGGGCTTTTATTGGATTTTGAATTGGCTATAAATCAAAGGTGAGTGATTTAACCCACTCACGTAATACTAAATCTTCTTGTGTTAGTTGAATTAAATTTATGAAGCGATAAGAATGTTATTGGTTGTTGTTTGATAGTTTAAGTTAATATTTTAATTGAAATTGAGTTTTTTTGAATTAAATTACGATTTAAATTAATATTGAAATTGAATTGCTAGTTAAATACCTGATATTGATAACCAGTTAATTGTTATGATTTATTGGCTGGTTTAGATGTTGATTGTTATGAATGTCTATTTGTTGTCATTTTAGATGATTGGATGTTTATTTATTTTTATATATCCCTGTTATCACTCTGTATATTAAGTGACATCATATAAACTGTTATTTGAATTATTTCAAATAAATTAACAAATAGGTTGAAATGATATATACCTATGACACTTTGATATGGATTGAAATGATATATGTCCATCCCTGAAAAATTGAAATAACTATTCACTTGGCCATAGGATAGGAAACTATATGCGGACACCGAATTGGTTAAATTAAATGGTTTTAAAATCTTGAATTTGGATTTTGGTTAAAGGATTTTGGTTTAATGAAAATAAATTATGGATTTATACGAATTGAATTATTTCTAATTCAAGCTTTAAAATGTTGGAATCGAAATTGGTTAAAAGAAATTGTTTTAACGAATTAAAATTGAAATGTGAAGTTATAATTGATATATGACTTTAATTTTGAAAGTTGATTGTTTTTAAGTTTAAACCTTAAATTGAACAATGAAGTTTAAATTGATTTAAGGGGTTTGAATCAGTAAATTGAAATTGGACTTGAAATCGATATGAATTGAAATGGTTTAAAATAAGAATTGGATTGAAATTTAAATCATTAAATTGAATTGTTGAATCGAATTTGAAGTTAAAAATGAATGTCTCAAAAATTGAAGTTAATTCGAACTGAAATCAAGTTGATTTGAAACTAAATTGAAATTTAGTCAATTGAATCGAAAGATTGGAAATTGAGTTTTGTTGATTTGAAATTTGGACATGGGTCCAGATTTGTTGAAATGGAAGAAAACAGTTTGATTTGATACTATTTTCAAAATAAATTATTTTAATATAAACTGTTTAAAATCTATCCTTTTAATATTCAAATTATTTAGATTTTCAAAACTATTTGCTATATAAACCACTTTCAATACTCAAACCATTTTATATCAAACTATTTTAAATCTTTAAACTATTTAAACTATTTAAAACTATTCAAACTATTTTCTGAAAAAATTCAAACTGTGCAAATTTGGAATGTTTATATTTAAATCATTGATTTAAATGCGAATGTGGTTAAATGAGGTTATAACCTAAGTTTGAATTTGAAATGATATTTTCAAGTGAAAATGACATATTCTGAGTAAATATGATATTTTGAAATGAAGTGATATTTTTGAAGTGAATATGATATTTTGATATCAAATATGAATCATTTCGAAATGTAAAAGAACCAACCAGTGTAAAAAAATGACGTTTGGTTGTTAAAGAGACCGGGACCTCTTATTGGCATACTCTCTGTCAATATTGGAACATTTTAACAATTGGGTACACGGTGAATGTTATCTAGAATGAAGTGGTTGAATTGGAGGCATTTGCTGGATTTAAAGAAAGAGAACAATGATGGATGACCTCGGCGCTTGTGCCAATTCGAAATGTGTAACGACCCGTATTTTTACGGATCAAAACGTTGTAAAACAGTTGTTATTAGGTCGTAATGTTGATAAGTCGTCCAGAGTTAAGTCGTTCAGAGCTTAGGTCGTTCGGAGCTTAGGTCGTATAGTAGTTAGGTCGGTGGAGCGACTTAAGGGAGTTGGCGATCTAAGGAGTTTGGTAGTGTTGGGACTTAGGTCGTGAAGAAGGTTAGGTCGTAGACGACTTAAGGAGTTGGCGACTTAGGAGGGTAGACGACTTAAGAGATTAGAATGACCTAAGGAGTAGACGACTTAGGGGTTTAGACGACCTATAAGAAAGACGGCGACTTAAGGAATAGGCGACTTAAGAAAGACGGCGACTTAAGAGTTAGCGGCTTAGGGAAGTTACAGACCTAGGGGGTTAAGCGGGTTAACGACTTAAGGAAGTTAGGTCGTTCGAGCGACTTAAGGATTATGGGTAAGTCGTTGAAGTTTAGGCCGTGTCTATGTTAGGTCGTAGACGACTTATGTTAGGTCGCGGGGTTGCTTAAGTCGTTAGGACATTTCTGTAGTATGCCTGAGTCATTAAAGTTGTTAAGTCGTAACCCCAGTTAAGTCGTTAGGTCGCGTAAGGACTTAAGTCGTTAGGTAGTGTCTGTGTTAGGCCGTGTATATTTTAGGTCGCGCATAGGCATGAGTCGTAAGTGGTTAAGTCGTAAGTCGTGGGATCTGTTAGGTCATAGGTCGTGGGTTTTCTTAAGTCGTGGACGACTTAAAAGCGAGCAAATGACTTAAGGATCTGCCTATAAATACACGTCCTCGCCTCACTTTTTGGGATTCGGATTTTGAAGCGACGAAGTGCTGCCATTTTGAGAGCTCGAGTTCTACACTTCTTCACTTCTTTTCTCCACTCTAATCTTGTGCTTCCTTCCATCCAAATCGAAGATCAAATCGAAGATCCAAGAGCTTAGATTGAAGATCTACATCCATTGAAGAGAGATTTCATCGTTTGAAGCGGAATTTTGGAGAATCGAGTTAGATCCTTCACTGTCCAGATCTGAAGTGTGTTGCTTTTGTGGTGTTTAGGTGATTCGGTGAGTGGTGGTTATCTCTCACACGGATCCAAAGGAGTATATAGGATTGGTGGCTTGATTTTGTGTTAAAATAGTGATTTCCATGCATTTTCTTAAACTTAAGTATAGATCTATTGTTCATGATGATTTGACATTCATTTTACTACATGTTAACCTATGCAAGTTCATTCATCAAGTTATAGAGATATTGTTCATGATTCATGCTTGTTAGATTTAGACTCTTTATTTACAAGATTGCCGTTATTGTTATAATTGTTTATTAGATCATGTTTGAATGCTTGATTTCTTGGGTTAATGATTGACTTGATTGATTGTTATAAATTAGTTGATTGATGATTTGATTTGGACAAGTTGGTTGAAGATGATTCAAAAGCTAAGGGAAAGGCTCTTGAATAAGAAAAGCTGCTCGTGGCATATGACGCGGATGATAAAGCTCATATGGATAGATTTGATGATGATGTTGAGATGAGGCTTTGCTATGATAAGATAAAGCGAGGCATGATGTGAGATAGCCTTGGTTTAATCCAGACGGGATCATTCCAAGCATGTTGATAACTCGGTGAAATGGTTCGGGTTTGAGGATAATGGTTGGCTCGAGAGGCGCTTGAGCTAGTATGAGAATAGTCGTCGAGGAGGATGACTAGAAGGCTGAGATTTCATCACTGTTGAAGGTTCTAGCAGACTCAAAGCAAGAGTACGCTGGGCAGATTCGATAGCCCCAAAAGACTACAGTTGGTAGTCGAGTACTCTGGGCAGATTCGATAGTCCTAGGCACGGGCTGCGACGACGTGCGGAGTTATGTCTAGAACCGGGGTTACCATTAACCCTTGACGGACGGCTGAAAGAATGTGCCGGTCATTCAATTAACGGCGGTATCGAAGCAAAGATAACAGTGATAGCCAGAGTCATGGATGTTTGGTTGTATCGTCATTCGGTCTCAAGAGCAATGTTTTCTGGGTGCTTGTCTGATCTTGGTTTAGGCCTTGGGGGTTTGTACTTGGAAAACATTGACCTTGACTCGAGTGATAATTGCTTTACTTTAAATGTCTGCTTTGCTATGTTTGCTTCTACTTAGTGTGTCTGGGGGCTATCACTGTAGAAAGAGGTGGAGTGGGAGGGTTGGATTCCTATTCTTTTTTTCCTTTATGCTCTTTTGGTATGTTGTTAGTTAATTTACCGCTCACCAAGACTGTTGTCTGACTCAAGGCTTTATGTTTAACTCTTATTGCTATGGGCTGTTCATCCATTTTGGGATGGGCAGACTAGGTAGCAGGTGACAAGTGCTGTTCTTGGTTTCCAACGATGCTGATGACGAAGATGAGCTGGAGGCTTGCATATTATTTTCCTATTATATGTACTGGATGTTCCGCTGCTTGTATAATTCTCTGAGTGATATGTAGTGAGGCTTGATGTATTGACTATTCAGATGTTTGTATTCAACTATTATGAAGCTTAATTGATGAGATTCTATTTTGTGAAGCTTCACTATATATATTCTCTATTGTATTTTATCCGTGTGCTGTGAGTAATACGATAGATTCTGCTGTTTTAACTTACCCCTAACGATCATCTATGGCTGCCTGGCACACTTTACAGCGCACTATTTCCATGTTTAGTGCAGGAGTCATGGGCGGTCGTCACAAAATGACTAAAAAAGGAGCCATACCTAACCAATGAGGCTAGCTACCTCTAGTGACATCCGTTCTTTGTATTACTATAATGATTTTGACTTGATTTGATTATGGGATGGATGTTCGCGGTGGGACATTAGGGGTTACCACTAGTCAGGAAACGCAAAATGGTAGTATCCTACCTTGGGCATCGCCTCACGTGCCTTTTCATACTCTTTATCCTTATTCATGCACACTACGATTTTGTTTTAGTATGGTACCTATAGGGGACTCACTGGCTACCGATGTTACTGGTTCTGTTACGAGACCTGCATAGACTACTTTCTTAAAAATTATGTTAAGGGGGATCAATGTAAAGCCTTAACGCTATTTTAGTACTTTACTGATAGACACTATATATATAGCATATTTTACTACATAAAGATAGTTTAACGGATCCTTAGGGGATGTAAAATCCTGTAACATCTCTTAAGTTATTGCACGCACGTTATACACTGGATATGAGATGTAAAATCCCGTAAACATCTCTGAAGCTATTACACTCATATTTACTTATTGTTGATTTAACTTACATAAGAACTTTTAGTTCTCACTTGAGTGTTTTGTCTTTTCATTACGCTCGGGTCAGCCTGAGCAATTTAGTGTTGAAGACATTATTTCTGAAGGACAAAGATGGAATTTGGTATATTATATTATTAGTATTATTCCGCTGCATCATTATTGGTATGTTGTTGATTGTACTCAAATTATGTTGTAAAAATTGTGTAATCAAATGTATATTGTAAAATAGCTTCATGAACTGTTTATTTGTTTATTATATTTTGTCATTCCACTGCGAGATTCTGTGTTTTGTTTTCCTTCTTTTCTCTTATTTTTCTTATTAAACCCCATTGATAATCTACCCTTTTCAATGGTTTGAGTTAGACATGTGTGGTTTATTCGCGATTTAAACCGTCCAAAAAGGTGGGTCATCATAATTAACAATGTGAATTTGATTGTATTATTTAAATGGTCTTTAATTATTGTTTTATAGAAGTATGAAATATTAATATTTTTGTATATTTCATGTTTTAAAAATGTAATTTCTTGATTTTGTAGAACTTAAATACATTTGGATGATTATAATTATTAAAAACAGTATTTAGCTATTAATAATTGGAAAATAAATGTTTTGTGCTATATTTTAGTTACAATTTGTTTCTAAAAGAAAGAAATGAACTTTCTAATGTCATTGATAAATATTAAGTTATTATTTAATTCATAATAATTTAAAAATTATATATATTTATTTGTTGTTATATATATAATTATAAACATAATTATTTGAATTATCCATTTATATGTTATTATTATGATAACTCTTTTTTTGTTTATTAGATTGGATTATATGAAACCATTCCTATATGTAATATTTAGCTTTATAATCTATTTTGGGAACTTATAATGAGTTTTCTAATGTTATTAGTAAATATTTAATAATTGATTAATTCTATATAAGACTTAGAAGTTAGTTATATATTGTAAATACAACCAAATCGAGTTTAGACAATTAGTTCATTAATTTTGGAATATATATTTACTTTTCATCTTTTAGTATTATATTGTTTTATAAAGTTATATGTTAGGAATGATTTATTATTAGGTGTAACTAGTATAAATCGCATGTACATGCATTTAATAGGTAGAGATATTTAATTTTTATTTAATAAAAAATTAATGTATGGATATCTGATATAAGTACAAAAAATTTGGCGGTCACAACGCTTTTATTTTAGGTACTTGTTGGTGGTGTTGGTTGTAAATTGATAGTGAAATCCGTTGGTAGTGTTGGTTGCAAATTGATAGTGAAATCTGTTAGTAGGTGATTGAAAAGAGAGGTGGTAGAGATTGTAAACCAATAGTGAGATTCCACAGATAGGAGGGGGTATTTTTGGAATTTAAAAAAGACCCCGTGTAAATTCTATTCATTGAATTCTCTTTATTAATAGTAGAGATTTGCTTATTTTATATTTTATATTTATTGAATAATCTAATTTTTATATTATTTTTATATTTCTTTTTTCCATAATGAACAGTAATTATTCGAGTGATTCAACGTTGATGTTGATTAATTAGTGTTTTTCAAATGATATGGTGATGACATCCTTTATATGATTTTATTGTATTTAATTCTGTATGACGAGAAATTCGAATTAACGGAGTTATAACAATAGGGCATTCAGTAATATTTCTCTAATTATTCTTTGGAGTCGTTATATATAATATCAAAGGAGCGAGTGTGATATGTGAGCATTGAATAAATGGACTAGTGACACGCAGTGGTATGGGATGCCTTTGGTTTATTTATTTAGTTATTCTTTGCTCTTAGATGACATTCATACAAGGGTAAGTTGTGTATGACTCGCTGCGGTAAGCATGTATGGAGGCTACATGTTAGCTACATGGTTTGTGTACATTATGTGTCTATTTATCTTTTTTCAACTCCCTTTATGTTTCTAGAGTGAACCAGATGGGCCAGTATCCCCTACAGTGGCCTGATTGAGGAGGTCGCGCCCCCGATTGCGACACCATTGCTGTATATTATACTCGATTTGCATCACTGGATTGGATTTGATTGCCTTTTGTGTCGCATAGGTCAGCAATCAATTACCAGAGGGGCATATGTCAGTAGTCATGGCCGAAGAGGCTACGCGTTGTTGGGCCTGTGGTGGATCAGTGTCACGATACTGAGAGGGGAGAGGTGATGGTAACCGATGACTGTATGAGTTATGTCATATAGACCATGTGTTGCTCTTGGAGGAAGAAGACGTGATGTTAGTCTCCCGTCTGGTTCCGCTGTATGTGGATATATGTGGGTGGTAGATTGACATATACTATGTATAGGTATAGATGAGATTATACCTGCGACAATGTCCAAAGTATGGTCAACCTCATATCCTTTTCAGGCAGACGGCTTACTATTTATCGATTATAATTGGGCATTGTTATGAGCTAGCTTAAATCTTTCTTATTAATTTTTATTGGTTCGATAATGATATTTTATGATATGAGATTGAGAGAGGTTGTAGAGATCGCTTCGTTATTGCCTGACTTCAGTTAAGGACATCTCACTATTGACATTTCTAGGATTGATAATGATTTCTGGATATGTATGATTCACCCACTTATGTTGATTATGTGATTTCTAATTTTATGTATTTCCATATGGTTGATGACATCTTTTATTATTGTTGTTGAATATTTCTTGTGGATTTGAGTTAATTAATTGATATGATGTCTTGATAATTGTTTATAGTATTATATAGATATATCAAATATACATTTTGATATATATATATATGTATGTATGTATGTATATATAGTTATATGGCTGGTAGTTTGAGTATCTTTGGAGATGATATCATATTTTTATTTCCTTTTACATTATGCTACCCTTGTTATGATACTTGATTAGGCATAGTCTGATCCGTGTGTTATTTTATAATACTTGGATCAGTCCGAGGCATTTCAGATACAAAGACGACATGACCACATTTGATTTATTGGGCTTAGGACGAGATAAATATTAGGACGTTGTATGATATTTATAGGACATTGATTCATTGTGTGTGTGTGTGTATATAATATTAAGTTGTATATTGCTAGTTTACTACTTTTAGGTAGAGAAATATAATTTAAGATGTTTTGCAATATACAGACTTTCATGTTATATATCATATGTTATCGTTGTGATAGACTCTGTGTTCCTTGTTATTTGTTGTGTATCATGTATTGTTCTATTCTGGAGGTACATGTGTATATTACTTTGTACTGAGATCATGAACATATAGCTGAATTATTTATTCATTGTTTAAATACGTACCGATGTTAGTCCAAGAGAATATTCACATGTGTACTCTATATCGCCTTATTTTTCTTCTTATCCGACAATACTATTTGGTAATGCTCTTGGATAGTATGGGTATAGAGGTGGAAGGTGTTAGAGTTGATATCAGAGATGATTGCTATGTGCACATGATGGGGGGTTCTCTCCTTGTGACCAATGGTAAAGCATTGACTCTTACCCATACACGTCCCATTTACGGGTTGGTTGCTGTGTGCGACAATTGAGAGGCTGACCGTAAAACTAACGTCTGAGGTCCCAACAGTGGCTATAGCAGAGCCCATACCCGTGAAGGACACCGTCACAATTGGTATCAGAGCAGGTTCGGTACAATACATTATATATTAGAGACATGAGTCGAGACCTTAGATAAGACTTAAAAACCCTATTTTTTTGTAACAACCCGATTTTAAGTTATAATTAAATTACAATTATTAATTTCAATTAATTATTACTTAAAATCGGGTTATTACACCTAAAAAAGGCATCTCCACAAAATAAATACAGAGACTATGAGATATTCAAAGCGCTCTGCTCAATAATTCATACGTAGAAAAATAACAACAAGATTCTCAATCAAAATTTGCAACAAAAGATCTATTTCATTCAGTTTAAAGAAGGCAAGGCAAAATGCCCATCCTACTAGGCTTATAATGATATTCTTGTTGCTGACTAGAAGAAAAGAGGAAAGAGAAGAATAAGCATGCTAGTGGAACACTTAAGAAGATCCAACTTCAAATGCACAGACGAACTCTCCCGACACTTTAATAGATCAAGAACTTGTTGAAGAAAAGGGAGTGTGCTACTATCTTCAAAGGCTTCCATGTTGGGTCTTACAAGTGATCTTGAAAAGATCCCAGTCGATATTGCCAAGAGGACGACTGGGAATTCAGTTGTTACGCCAAAGGCGAAGGCGACATCCACTATTCCTTCTAGCAAGGTGTTAAAGCCTCCTAGCCAGCCTAGGTTTAGAACCGCCAGAGTAAATGGAGAGGAAATCCACCGACCCTAGTTGGTCCGTTGGCATAACGATGATGGTCGATCACCATCGAAAGCCTAGCTAGTAGGCAAGGGTCTATGCCAAGTAACAAGCCAAGATCCATCTCAAGAAGAAGGTTCCAGATAATAGTTTGAACTGCAATCAACAAGTGGTGGTTCAGAACTGAGACAACTTTCTCTCCTTTCATCATACCAAACAGGTTATGCAAAAAGATAGATGTGCAAAGACATCTAGAAAGGAAATAGATGATGAATCTAGCTGCTTTTTATCAATAAAGAATTACGAAGGATTCATAGGCTATAAACAATCTACATAGGGAAAGATTTTATGGGCTTGGGGAAGAAAAACATGGGGTATTATATACCCACACCTTCAATTGTGTGCATTGAATTCAAAAGGAAAAATGAATCACATCCATTTAAAAGGGATTAGCACAAAGTCAGTTCATGCACGTGGGAGACGTGACACATCACTACCACGTTTGGAAACCGAACTGCCACAACTAATAGCACATGGCCACATGGATAGCGCATTAAATACATTAAGGTCCATCTATCGGCAAGATTCTTTATGATTTGACAAGCCTGCACCTGCACGTGGATACAGACTTGGAGGTCAAAATGTTGTTTAATTTTCTTGCCAGTAATTAATAGGCCGATTTAAGGCAGTCTAGCCCAATCAAAGCCAACACAACTATTCTATAACAGGCCCGCATAGGCCGCCCCAAGCCCAAGTTGGTCTCATACCATCCCTTCCATTCAAAAAGGCATCAACATGAGGCCAAATTTCCTCATCCCTAGTCACTCTTCACATTTAAGCAAGATCTAGGGCCAAACCCTCCTGGTCCAATCGGGCTTGGCTCAATAATAACCGTCTTTCGGAAGTCAAACTTATTTTAACCCAAATTCAAGTCAACAAGTTTTTCCAACGTCACTACATTTGATGTTTGACATCTCTCTATGACTGCCTCAACAGGCACCACATCAAGCAAGATTAGTTCAAGCATAGCCCGTCCTTGGCCCAACTTCGGTACAACCACCTTCGACCGATCCCAAGCAGCTCTCCCGGTCACCTTACATCCTACTATGCACCATCTTCCAAATATGGTCCTTAGAAGGATTCATAGTTTCCTTTGTATCATCGACAGCTGGTCGACCAACTCAGTAGGATTTGCCACATAAGCACTTGAGTAAATTACTAGTTATTGCTTCACCTATCCAAAGCATTGTTGCTGGGTGGCTCAATTGATATGGCATGCAATGCACATTAAATGCAAAATCTACACATTAAATGCAAAGCCCGCATCTGGTGTAGAGGAGCAATGAGTATATTTTTAGTTGCCGGCTTCTTCTTACACCTTTGCATGTGTCATCCGTTTGTCTTTGTAGCCATATCAACGATCAAGCGTTTTTCCCGCCAGCTCAATCTCAATCGTTCAACATTTACTTCACCTACTATAAATATCCACTACATTGCAACTTAAAAGGGGTCGGAACATATAAGGATTCTAAATACAAAACACAATTGATGGCTCTTGATACCGCGAGTCCTTAAGATTACATAGCTTTATTCGTCTTAAATGCTTTCGATTTTCTTATTATTCTCTTATAATTCCTTATAGTTGTAAAAGAAATATATAGTAAGAGAACTTCACGGTGATCGTAGGCAGCTTTGTTGAACCACTCTGTATCTTGTGTTATTTGCCTTTTAACTGTGTACTTAACTCCTCGTTTTTCACTTTATGGATTGTGATTTTAAAATAATCTTTGCTCTTCAAAGCATTAGTCTCATATAGAGGTTGGCTAGAAAACTTATCTACTATTATTATATACAAAGATTTCTCAACAATTAGAAATAACCATATCTTCCATATTGACATAATTTTACCCATTCTCTATTATTTAGTTATTTCCCTTTAATTCAATAGTTAATTATAATTAAACATCCATCAACTAATAATAAGAAATCAAATTGAGACTAAACATACCAAAACACAACAACAGTCAAAAAATGGTCAATAGAACATAACATACGTTAGAAAATGTAATTTTTCATCATTGGATATTTATTTGATATTTTAAAATATAATTAAATAGAGACTTATTTAATCCTACCAATGCGCTTTTATATGTAGCTCTGAAAGCTAGCACATTACATGCTAAATTATTTAGAATTTCATAATAAGTCCAATGGAACAAACCGTGCATCAAATAGAGGTCAAATGCAAAAGTTACTCATGTTATACGATCTTGACAATATTTTAATACAATACAATCACAAGGGAAAAATTGTAAATTCAACCTCTCCTACCACTCTCGCATGAAATCGACATCATCAATTTTGTTACCTACCTTTGTCGCCTCTATGGACCGCACGCATGCCCATCACCTCTAAACGAACTGCATTAACCCCTGACACCAGTTACAACCGCCCTTAACCACCTCGCTGCACCACCGTCACACAAAATGCCCATCCACCGTAAACCTTTTTAAACCATAATTGAATTTTCTCTTCTAATCCAATCATTACCTCACTGATCCAACCACATCGATGAACTCTTCTCGATGTTCTCTATAAGACAGGAATTCAGATCGTTGGATCATCGAAGTTTGTGAAACCTTAAAACGAACAATCCATATATGTTCACCAATTCCTAGTCAGGTGGTGCATCAAACTGGAAAATGTAAATCATATTTCACTTTGCCTCATCGAGTTGTTTGATTTGACATATAATACATTGGGGTTTAGGAATATAATCTATTTGACGTAAATTTTAAGATTATGATATCTATTCTCCATAAAGGAAAGAGATTAGATATGAGGAAGAAGAGAGTATCCGAAAGAAAACAAAGAAGAATAGGGTGAAGGCTAGTAGGGTTTCTCTATAACAATCTACTTATAGATATAAAAAATTCGTATTAGGCAAAAGCAGCCATAAAGGTCAAAAAACCCATCTTCTAACACCAACAGCAGTACATCATACTATATATCAAAATATAGGTTTTCGATGTTTCTAAACACAACAGAAACGTGAAAATCCCCATAAAGACAACTTTATTGAAAATTGCCTTTTTCCATCAATTCAATTTATATGGTTATTGATAATTAATAAGTAATTAATGTGTGGAATTTGCACTTCGTTACAGCCTCTCCCCTTAAATAATTGCAACCTTACAATTCCCCATAAACAACCCTCAACCAATCAATGAAGCATCCTCATGGGTTTAATCATAAAACATAGGGAAATATACTAATCCTAAACCAACTATCTCTAGTGTAGTACACAACAGCCACATAACACAATCGATCATGACACAATAAAATTCATTTAAAATAGTTAATGCAATCGTATACACACATATGCCATAGTAAGACAAACATTTTCATAACCATGAAATCAAAAATATAGCATGCAAAAGTAACACTTCATCATAAAAGGGTGAATAACCTTGATCATAAATCAAATCCTTCTACAAGTCATATCATGCATCTCCATCATCCAACCGTAATAGCCCATAACAAAATTCACAACAGCGCTTAGGTGGGTTCAAATATGCACGTACATGTAAATATAAATCAATGATTAGTATATCTTATCAATATAAAGCACACATACTCAAAATACCAGGGTATCGTCATCACATTGACATACCAATTAACAACACACCATTGCTATCCCTACTAACTACACATCTATCATAATATGTGCATTTTGAAAACTATTGATGATCATAGCCTTGTCCTTAAAATAAATGGTATACCATCTCATATTTGCACCCTCTAAATATTATGTGCACCTACTCATGGTTACACTCTTAAAATGCCTTATGTGCCCACTTATGACTGCATTTTTAGAAATATATGTGCCTACTCATGGCTAAATCCTCAAAATATATGGCCATCAAGTCATACTACAACTGCATCAATCCTTTATTCCAAACTCATTCAACCAATTAGGAAGTCCAGACCCACTTGTCCAGTCTTGTACTAAATGCTCTTGGATGATTACTCATATGATCATACTCGACGATTAAAGACCATTCAACTATCTTGGATTTATAAGTGCTTGAATCCATACTACTTTCGATGACCATGAACTAGACTTGCATCCAGGGTACAATGGATAACATATCGACATACCATTTTGAGAGTCCACACATGCTCCTTCTTTACGAGTACACAACGAAATCTTTAAGTTATCAGCAATCCCTTATCAAACGTCCCAGTAGCATAACACATTGTTTGTTCACTTCACAAGTTACATTGCCAAACTTCCCTCCTCATACCATCACTAGATGCTATGAATGCTTTCCATTTTATCCAAACAACTCACATCGTTATGTCATAAAAGTTCTGAACATTTTTTGTCACTTTGAAACCCATCTGGTTCCAACCTTTAGATTACATCTAAAAAATATGATCCTAAAATCCTCTTAAAGTAAGCCATCTTTGATGATAAAGATGACTCACCCAAAATATCAAAGAGGGGTCTACCAGCCATATCTGTCGATGAAGGTTCTAATACATCTTCAAATCAAAATATTTTCATTCTCAAATCAAAACTTCCATATTCCTTTTAAATAAAAATTTCTTTCACTCAAAACATCATTTTACTTCTCTTTTAGAATCAACTTAAAATGACTTTGAGAAAACATTGCTTTAGAAAAGTTCAAACCGCATAATCTTTAAAAAATAACCGAAATGGATTTCTTTGTTGAAATTAAAATTATATAAGCTAGAAGTCGCTCAAAAATAAATTCCGACACATGTCATTGTTAAAATTCCATTAATTTTCAGTAAAGATATAATGAACCTCCTACTATGGCCAAATTTGGTCACTAACACCCAAACGCCGTTGAAAGCACCAAATTGCAATCACAGATAGAATGTATGTAGAGAGTTTGAATATGAAGAAAAATCAAAATTAAAAAGAAAGCAGTAATAACAATGGATTTATAGTGGTTCGGCGGACTCTGGCCTACGTCCACTCCAGAAATTTCCTCTTTATTGATATCAGAATCAATTACCGATACAATCTGGAGTTTTTAAAACAATAATGGTGGAGTAGCCTTAGTGGAGAAGATGAAGGAAAACAGAATCCAGATCCCTTTTTCTGAAGCCCCGCCTGCTTTATTTATAGACAAAACCCGAGTTACTGGGCTTCCTGAGTGGTCCGGGCCAATCAATACCATAGCAGATCCAAAACCCATCACTACGATCGATCCCTTGTTGGAGTTTTGCCGACCCGAAGCAAACATAGCATTGGCCCGAAGCACGATCGTCCATGACTTGAAGCATAGTCCCTATGGCCGAACCCCTTTTGTTTCCTATAGCCGACCCGAAGCTCACACGTAGCCGACCCGGGGAACATGTACTGCCGACCCGAAGCAAAGGCAAAAAACGCTGACCCACTTCAGACTCCAACATGCCGACCCACTCCAGACTCCAACATGCCGATCCACTCCAGATTTCAACATGCCGATCCACTCCAGACTCCAACATGTCGATCCACTCCAGACTCCAACATGCCGATCCAATTCAGAATCCAACATTCTGACCCACTCTAGATTCCAACATGCCAATCCACTCCAGATTCCAACATGCCGACCCGATCCACTCATTTAATGCCGACCCCTCCATTCGTGCCGACCCGAAGACTAGAGGATGCCGACCCAAAGTAAGTTGTAAAACCCAAGAAAATGTGCTGACCCAAGTGAATAGGAGCAGGCTTGCAAATGACTCAAAGCAGGCAGCATGAAAACCCAAAGCAACACCAAGCATGACTCGAAGCAAACTAAAAAAACCCGGAACAACTCGACTTTTGTCGAAACCCATATTTCCAGTATCCCACAACTTTTGTCCATCGACCATGCCCAATCCCGGCTTCATAATCATGATCATTATCCATGATTGATCGTCTACCCATCCAGCCGAATCAAACCTGTCGTATTCCAACCTCGATAACCTAGCAATCGATTTAGTTAAATCCGCTTGTTTACGGCCTTGCCAAAAGGCGGGTTAACATTTGCGCCCCAAAACACGCCTTGCGGTAGGAAGGCGTGTTTTGAATAGCTTTTGATCCGTCATCTAAAGTCCGTATGTCATCCATAGCCATACCATCCGATCCATAATCGAATCCATTTTATCCAAGTGCCATTGTCGTATCCTTATCCAAATCCGCGACTGCTCCGAGTCGATATTCGATCCCTATCCAGTAACCAAATCCATATCCACATCCAACCGAACCCGATAACCAAGTTATAACCCATCTGTATCCAATAACCAATAACTAAATCCATGACCTCTCCCGGTCGATATCCAAATCTGGGATCGCTCCGGATCATAGCCAATCCTTAGCCTTTCAAAGCCAAAATCTGAATCCGTAACCTCTCCGGGTTCTTGCCAAGCGCACTCCACACTCGACGACCTGTGTTAAGTAATGCCATGGTGTTCCTGGTTTAGTGTCTCTGAATGTTAAGTAATGCCATGGCTTAAGTCCTAAGCCGAATCTTGGTCGCTCCGGACCCTTGCCGAGCATAGTTCATACTCGACGACCTGAAATAGTAACCAATAGATAATATGGAGCCTAAGTCCTAGGCTGAATCCTGGTCTCCCTAGACCCTTGCCGAGCATAGTCCATACTCGACGACCTTTTACCAAAAACCAGACGAAAAGTCAATCAAAATCCAATTCGAAATCCAGATTCAAACCAGAAAACCATAAATCCATATCAAAAGTCCAAACCAAAATCCAAACCAAAAATCAAGCATCCAAACCAAAATCCAAACCAAAATCCAAACCAGAAAACCAACAAAACCAAGAGTTCAAACCAAACTCCAAAACCAAACCAGAAAAAGCAAATATCCAAATCAGAAAGAAAAAGCAGATTTCACAAACAGAACATCATGGTTTATCATCATCTCAGAGCATGCCTATGGGCTATCTCCATCCCCATACATGAGTAAGTGACTTAGCCGTCTGTCCAGAGTTCGTTACTTATTCCATACCATCCCGATTAGTTGATGACCTATGCCTTTAA
Organism: Allium fistulosum; assembly: GCA_030737815.1. Lineage (NCBI taxonomy): Eukaryota > Viridiplantae > Streptophyta > Magnoliopsida > Asparagales > Amaryllidaceae > Allium > Allium fistulosum. The sequence goes on along the minus strand of CM060902.1, from coordinate 1,161,201,344 downwards.
GTCGGGCTCGCTCCAGTTTGTGGTGGGTGACGGCTGCTTTTGTTCCATCATCGCTGTCCAATTCCTAGAAAAGCCAACAAGATCCATGCCCTCAGTTCCATGGAGAGAGTAATGTTGGGAAATCAATTCCTCGGTTTCGATGATCACAACTATGCAATGGAAATCAAATGTACATATACAGGAAGTTGATATAGAAACATCACCAAAAAGACAAGAACAAGACTCAAAAGAAGTATCAAGTGGCTACGAGTCGAGAGAATCGGAAAAGAAGTGATACAGACACAATAAAAGCAACATGCACTAATCCAGACGTCAGACGTCTGGTTAAGTTCTCTAGTTCACAAACTCAGAAGAAACCAGACGTCTGATCCGGAACTCAGACGTCTGACATACATCCAGACATAAAACAGAAGGAAAGACCAGACGTCTGGATTATAAACTCAGACGTCTGAAATGCTACCAGACACAAAAAATATATGAAGGCCAGACGTCTGAGGCCACTTTCCAGACATCTGAAAATAGGCTCGACTTTGTAAATTCAAACACCAACTGTCACATCCGAAGAGACACATCCGCTCCTTTTCACTGCAACTCTTCATCACCAAAAGGAGCAACTATAAAACGATTGTTAATGAAGGCAACTACACATAGAGACTCTTCATCACTATAAATAGCATCATGAATTCAAGAGAAGACCTCACCTTACGCTCTTATCTCTTGTACTCTGATTTATTCCTGATCTATAAGCAATCAACTACCTGTATTTAATTCTTCCATATATACAGAACTCCTCATTCAGATATTCTCTAGATAGAAATATTAGAAGCATTTGTACTCAATAGTCAACATCCGTGTTATAGAACACATTCTTGACAAAGAAACCCTGCTATTGTAAACCTGTTCCTCCGGGTCAAGTGAGGGTTAGTTGAAAGGAAATTCCGAAGAGGAGCTTCGGGACTGGACGTAGGACGGGAGGTCTGAACCAGTATAAAATACCGGTGTGATTATTTTCATTTACTTTGCTACTATCGTTTATCAAGTTTATTATATAGTTAGCTGTTTATACTTGCATATATCCTATACGATCCACTCATATAGACTTTCAATTGGTATCAGAGCAAGGTTTGTTTAAAATAACAGTATCACATTTTTTAATCATTCTAATATGACAAGTATTTTTCAAGAAGGACAATCCACAGCACGACCCCCACTTTTTAATGGCTCTAATTATTCATATTGGTCAACACGTATGAGAATTTTTATGGAAGCTAATGGTTTAGAAATTTGGTCAGCCACTCAAGATAAATATGAAACTCCAACTACTGCTATGAACACATGGACCGATGCACAAAAGATCTTAGCATCAAATAATGCTAAAGCTATGAATGTTTTGTTTTGCTCACTAGACAAAAATGAATTCTCACGTGTCATGTTATGTACAACTGCATTTGATATTTCGCGTACCTTACAAATTACACATGAAGGTACAACAAAGGTCAAACAAACTAAAATTTCAATCTTGCAAAACCAATTTTCATCATTTAAAATGAAACAAAATGAAACTATAGTAGACATGTATTCTAGATTTCAAACTATTCAACATGATCTGATGGCATTAGGAGTTAAGTTTACTGATTTTGATTTAGTTTCTCGAATACTCAACTCTTTAACACCTGATTGGGAAAGAAAGGTATTAGCTATTGAAGAAGCTAACGATCTTTCTACTCTCAAAGTTGAAGAGTTGATAGGAAATTTGATGTCCTATGAAGCTAATTTGCAGGCACGTAAAGAATTAAATTCGGAGAAGAAGAACATAGCATTTCCATCAATAAAGAATGATGACTCAGATTTAGATGAAGATAAGATAGTATTTATTGCCAAAAACTATAATAGATTCAAGAAATTTAGAAAGATGACCAAGTTTCAAAAAGAAGGAAAGACCAACTCAACAAATCTATCTCAAATTAAGTGTTATGAATGTGATCAATACGGACACATGAAAAAGGATTGCCCAAAGCTTAACAATGATAAAAAGAAGAGCAAATTTGAAAAATTCAAAAAGAAGAAAGCTTTCAAAGTAACATGGGATGTCACTGATTCTTCATCTTCAGAAAGTGAAAGCGATAGTGACGGAGAGCAAGCTAATGTATGCTTTATGGCACAAAAAGATGAGGTATGTCCGGAACTTAGCTATGAAGAATTTTTTGAACTTAGCATGGAATTAGATGATAAATTTAGACAAATTAAAAAATTGAACAAAGAATATATAGTAAAAGTAAATAGATTAGAACTTGAAGTAGGAATGTTGAAAGATGAAAAAACTATTTTAGAAGAAGAACTTGAAATATCTCAAGAAAAATTAAGAAATAATATGATAGAAAGTGAGAACATTACTCTAGTAAGAGAAAATGTTGATCTTAAAAATAGTATTGAATTTTTGAAAACCGAAAATAAAGAATTAAAAGAAAAATTAGATAAAATTACCAATAATGTATCAAAATTCAACAAAGTAAAACAAGATTTGGAAAATCTTATCAAAACATCAAAACCTTCAGGTAATAGAAATGGAATAGGATTTAAAAAATGTTCTAAACAAAAAGAAAATAATCCAAAAAATTTCAGTTATATAAAAACTAGAAGTTTATCTAAACAAAAATTGAATGTGAAAATTTGGGTTCCTAAAACAAATAATAATTTGATCCGACAAAAGCATATCAGTAATTACTTAGAAAATGTAGTTTATAATAAAAATTATATTTATAAAGGTACCAAACCATCTTGGGTGTGGCTATCTTCCTCTAACAATTAGGACCCTAATGAAATATATGGGTACCAATTAAAGCATTTCTTATCTTGCAGGTACCCAAAATAAAAAATAAGGAGAAATGGATACTAGATAGCGGTTGCTCCAAACATATGACTGGAAATTCAAAAATGTTATCAAATATAACATACATCGATGGTGGAACGGTTGCATTTGGAGACAATTCAAAGGGGTTTGTCATAGGCATTGGAGAAGTCATCAACTCTGGTATATCTAACTCTCCTATTATTACAAATGTTTTACTTGTAGAAAATTTAAAACACAACTTGTTAAGCATTTGTCAATTATGTGATAAAGGTTTTCAAATAAATTTTGAAAAAGATAGATCTAATATTTTAGATAATAACAAACAACTCATAATAATTTTAAATTATTTCAAATGGATGTCAAAAGTGCCTTTTTGAATGGTTTTATCAAAGAAAATGTATACGTCGAACAACCACCACTTTTTGTTCATGAAAAATATCCCGATCATGTTTTTAAATTACATAAAGCACTATATGGATTAAAACAAGCACCTCGTGCATGGTACGAACGTCTTAAAAATCACCTAATAAAACCATGGTAAATTGGGAAAAGTTCATATTCGACGAGCTCAAGCAATTTTGGAATCGATCGCGACAATCGATCATTTAGCCAACTTACTTTATGAAACTTCTTCGTGTAAACAATATTTCTTCTTATCTATCAACCTTCGAAGAAATTTCACCTAAGTATGCCTCCATAAAATTCTTCTCCTTGATGCATTTACCCGAAATTCCACCGGAATTCATGTCCTTCGACGATTGGACTCATCATCGACAATCTAGAAGGGTTGATCCACCTCCTCAAATCCATATTGATCCATCTTAAGAAGAAGAACAAAATCGGGAAAAGACTCCCCCACCTCCCGCTTCATTTGAATATCCAAGACAAGATGATATTTTGGAAACTCGAACGGAAACAAATCAAAATGAAAGCATTCGATATCTAACGCTCCGAAATCAACAAATCTTGTCTCAAAATCAAAAAATTCTAGCAAAACGAATTGACAACTTCGAGACATCTTTTGCTACAAGACTAGTCACGGTCGAAGAATCTCTTTTGACCGTTTTATCAGTTCTCAAGGAGGTACTTCAAAAAGTACGTAGTCCATCTCCACCCTCCGAAGATTGGACAACTCCTGTGCCATCTCCTCCTGCAAAAGATTCCAAACTATTTGACGATGAACCTTCCAACGAAGCTTTGACATCTTCTTCTAAGCCAAGCACTTCCGACAAACCAAAGGAAGATGATTCAAAAAAAAGCCTCTCCTAAGCAACTCTAGAATTTAGGCTTTGTTTTCGTTTTTTGATAAAATCTATGAATGTAATTCCTTTCTATTATTAATGAAAGTTTCTTTTTGGCTTGAACTTTTATATATTCTTTTTGATAATGTCAAAGGGGGAGAAATATATATATAATCTTATCAACAAAACTAAGCACATATTCAGGGGGAGATTTGAAATATATATATAAGTACATTGAATAGTTGTCATCATCAAAAAGGGGGAGATTGTTGGGAAATCAATTCCTCATTTTCGATGATCACAACTATGCAATGGAAATCAAATGTACATATACATGAAGTTGATATAGAAACATCACCAAAAAGACAAGAACAAGACTCAAAAGAAGTATCAAGAGGCTACGAGTTGAGAGAATCGGAAAAGAAGTGATACAGACACAAGAAAAGCAACATGCACTAATCCAGACGTCTGGTTAAGTTCTCTGGTTCACAAACTCAGAAGAAACCAGACATTTGATCCGAAACTCAGACGTCTGACATACATCCAGACATAAAACAGAAGGAAAGACTAGACGTCTGGATTATAAACTCAGACGTCTGAAATGCTACCAGACACAAAAAATATATGAAGGCCAGACGTCTGAGGCCACTTTCCAAACGTCTGAAAATAGGCTCGACTGTGTAAATTCAAACACCAACTGTCACATCCGAAGAGACACATCCGCTCCTCTTCACTGCAACTCTTCATCACCAAAAGGAGCAACTATACAACGATTGTTAATGAAGGCAACTACACATAGAGACTCTTCATCACTATAAATAGCATCATGAATTCAAGAGAAGACCTCACCTTACGCTCTTATCTCTTGTACTCTGATTTATTCCTGATCTATAAGCAATCAACTACCTGTATTTAATTCTTCCATATATACAGAACTCCTCATTCAGATATTCTCTAGATAGAAATATTAGAAGCATTTGTACTCAATAGTCAACATCCGTGTTATAGAACACATTCTTGACAAAGAAACCCTGCTATTGTAAACCTGTTCCTCCGGGTCAAGTGAGGGTTAGTTGAAAGGAAATTCCGAAGAGGAGCTTCGGGACTGGACGTAGGACGGGAGGTCCGAACCAGTATAAAATACCGGTGTGATTATTTTCATTTACTTTGCTACTATCGTTTATCAAGTTATATTATATAGTTAGTTGTTTATACTTGCATATATCCTATACGATCCACTCATATAGAATTTCAAGTAATGCCCATCCATGAGAATGATTAGTGTCAATCCGTTTTCCTTGGTTGGGGGCTTGCCCCAGCCATTCCAATCCATACCCGAGCCAGCTAATCTCTGTTCCATGTCCTGGATTCCAAATTCCAGCTATTCCATCATTCATAAGTAATCCCCGATCATCGTTTCCATCCTGCCCTCGAGTCCACGATGGAATTCTAGATCATCCTCTTCCAAACGTGCGTCCGAGTTCTGTTCCATGCCAAAATCCATAGCTTCATCAAGCATCCTACTTGCTTCTTTTCCTGGTTCTGATCCTGGATTTCCTCCTCCTTCCTTAGCATCATATTATTTCCATCTTGTCCTTGCCCTTTGTCTCCTCATTGATTGTTTTTCCATACTTTCCCAAGAATCCAAATTCCTAAACCTTTAAATCCAAAATCCAAGCTTCAGAATCTCTGAGTGCTAGCTTTCTCAGTGAAAGCACCAAAATGTTAGCACCAAAATTGGTCACTAACACGCAAACGCCGTTGAAAGCACCAAATTGCAGTCATAGATCATAAATAGAATGTATGTAGAGAGTTCAAATATGAAGAACAATCAAAATTAAAAAGAAAGCAGTAATAGCAAAGGATTTATAGTGGTTCAGCTGACTCTGGCCTACGTCCACTCCAGAAATTTCCTTTTTATTGATATCTGAATCAATTACCGATACAATCCGGAGTTTTTAAAACAATAATGGAGGAGTAGCCTTAGTGAAGAAGATGAAGTGAAACAGAATCCAGATCCCTTTTTCTGAAGCCCCACCTTCTGTATTTATAGACAAAACTCGAGTTACTAGGCTTCTTGAGTGGTCCGGGCCCATCAATACCATAACCGATCCAAAACCCATCACTACGATCGATCCCCTGTTGGAGTTTTTCCGACCCGAAGCAAACATAGCATTGGCCCGAAGCACGATCGTCCATGACTCGAAGCATAGTCCCTGTGGTCGAACCCCTTTTATTTCCTATAGCCAACCCGAAGCTCACACGTAGCCGACCCGGGGAACATGTATTGCCGACCCGAAGCAAAGGCAAAAAACGCCAACCCTCTCCAGAGTCCAACATGCCGACCCACTCCAGAGTCCAACATGCCGGTCCACTCCAGACTCCAACATGCCAATCCACTCCAGACTCCAACATGCCGATCCACTCCAGACTCCAACATGCCGATCCACTCCAGACTCCAACATGCCGATCCACTCCAGACTCCAACATGCCGATCCACTCCAGACTCCAACATGCCGATCCACTCCAGACTCCAACATTACGACCCACTCCAGACTCCAACATGCCGATCCACTCTAGATTCCAACATGCCGACCTGATCCACTCATTCAATGCCGACCCCTCCATTCGTGCCGGCCTGAAGACTGGAGGATGCCGACCCGAAGTAAGTTGTGAAACCCAAGAAAATGTACTGACCTGAGTGAATCGGAGCAGGCTTGCAAATGACTCAAAGCAGGCAGCTTGAAAACCCGAAGCAACACCAAGCATGACTCGAAACAAACTCAAAACAACCTGGAACAACTCGACTTTTGTCGAAACCCATATTTCCAGTATCCCGCGACTTTTGTCCATCGACCATGCCGAATCTCGGCTTCTTAATCATGATCATTATCCATGGTTAATCGTCTACCCATCCAGGCGAATAAAACCCATCGTATTCCTACCTCGATAACCGAGTAATCTATTTAGTTAAATCCGCCTGTTTACGGCCTTGCCAAAAGGTGGGTTAACACCTCCCATCCATTGTTTTGATTCCTCAATGGTAACCATCAACACTTTAGTCACCAAAATTTTCTAGTAACTATTAAACATCTTCATAGAACATCATCAAATTTCTTAGTCAATCTGAATATCTAGCCTTCCTTAGCTTAGAAAACTATGTCATCCCATTATGGCTAAACCACATATGCCCCTAGACAACTCACTGGTTTCTCCAATGTACACAAAATTAAATGTCGTCGTTGGATAACTACCTCATCATAAAATTATCATACATAATAAGCAATATAACCTAGCATACAAAAGAAACAATAGCAATAAGGGAAACAAACAAGCAACTAAACAAGCAAACAAACAAATATACAATTAAACATAACATAACAAAACAAGCAATCAACAACAGCACAATGCAATTAAAAGAAATTAATCCAAATAAGCATAACATAAATTAATAAGCAAACATAGTCAAACAAGAAGTACAATTAATTTTTCTTCTTCTAATTATAAACAACACCTTAATAAGCAATAGATTAATACAAACAATTTCAACCAAAGCAACAAATAAAAGTAAAAAGTTACTACCTCATACATTGAAATGGGCAGTCCCTACATTATATCTCAACTCTCTCCATGAAAAGAAATAACTATACATCCCTAAAACTCATTAAGAAAGGTCACACATAATAGACATAAATGTTATATCATCACGATGGGTGTTAGCCAAATATAAAACTCATTTCATCCTTGTCTCATACCCATGTGACTTAGCATAATCTTATAGTCCTTAAAATGTTAATTTTTTTAGAGCAATGGGTAATCCTCGATTAGATGGGGAGAACACTCATGTATTTTATTCTACACTAAAAAAATAAAACTATCAGCATGCATTACAGGTAGCGATACCCACGCCGTACAATATAAAAAAGACCCCTCACTCCTAGAAAATGAAGGTCCATAATAAAATATAAAAAAAACACTATAATGCACTAAAAAGATAAGTGATCATATCATTAAAACAATTGAATCCATCCTGACCACGAGCATATCTAAAGCTGCACAAAAGACTATATGAAAGTGTAAGACCAATATATATATATATATGTAAATAAATATGTTAATATATTTATATACATATATATGCAATAATAATAAAACAAGTACTAGAATGAATAAGCTAGAGAAGAAGTAGTGAAAACTACCGTAGATCCAATTACGAGAAATAGCAATAAAGGTATGCCCTACACATACCTCAAATAGATTTATGTATAAATATATTAATGAATATAATCAATTAGACACTAGGAAGTAAATTTATGACTTCTAAACATCATAATTTTGAGATGAATGCTATGTTCAAGATCATAGTAATATAAAATCTAACTAATTACCTAAATATAATATAGCATCATATATATTAGCATATATGCCAATTAAAAAGGTATTTAAAGTGCTATTGTTATTTTTATTTTTAAATACTATAATTTTTTTGCTAAATTAATATGAAATTTAACTTCATTTATTTATTTAAACTAATATTATCTTTATTATAAATAGGTTTTGAAATTCAGTTAAAACAAAATAGCGCAATTATATATATATATATATATATATATTATCAATTAGAGTATTTATATTATTTAAACCCGTTGATCTTTCATACCATATATACCAACATATTATAGTAAAAATGGTATCTATTATTGACCTATGAAATACATTATATTAAAACCATGGCTATTCCAAATAATTCACAATTAGTTTCAGTAGTAGTTATATCAAAGTAAAAATATCAAGATAATTTGTAAGAATATATTTAGTGACATTACATTTAAAATATAAATATGATATATTTTTTATTCCCATATTATAGAAAAATATTTATTATCAATAGCTATATTTTCTTTATTAATAATTCTATAGCATTTAATTTTCCACGTATAATTAACCACATATGTAATTTGGCTTTGGGTGGTGTATTACCTTTCCAAATATACCTAAACATATTCGAGTTCGTATTTGAAAAATTTAGAAATTTATAAAAAAGCACACTGTATAAATTTTATTATTTTTCCAACACCATGTTTAATGTTATTTCTATTATCTATGTTATATAATTCTAATTTAGCACAAACTAAGGTGAACTTGCATAATGTATTTCTAGTTAGATTACAATTAAAACTAAATTCTTATGAAAAAAAATTAAATTTGGTATATATATTTATGAGATCGTCACATTCTTAAAAATACAAACTTCATAAAGTTCGTTAAATTCTATTCTAAGAAAAATTACTGATATCCAACTAAGCCAGAAAGAGGTATTATTCTCCGAATGTACACATTATTAATTCCTTATTTATAAACATCATAATTTTTTATTATAGATATCTAAAAATGAAAAATATTATTTGTATTATTAGTAGAATTATGTTTTTAATTATATTTACCATTATACCATTGATTTGATATTATTTCTTTCAAATTAAATTCTCATTATTATCACTAAATTTTCATATCCATTTATCTAATTAGGATGTGTTTAAATTACGCAAATTTATAATACTTAACCCTCCCTAGTCCCCCATCTGTAGATTTACATACTATCTCCTAATCAACTAAACATTTTGAACTATTATTAGCATTATCACCCTTCCATATAAAACTCTCCTAATTTTATATATTTTATCAATTACACATTTTTTAAAATGATAAACGACATCCAGTATATGGGTAATGTTGATAAATCAGAGTTAATAAGGACTATCCTACCTACCCTTGATATAAATCCACCAGTCCAATTAGTTAGTCTATTATTAATTTATCTATTATTATTAGCCAATTAACAAGTTTGAGTTTGGTTGGTCTTATTAAAAAATGTAGATATTCTGTTGGAAATTTCATAATTTTACAATTTGATGTACAATCGACATGATTTTCTATCTTATCTATATCATTTTAAACTAACACAAAACTCTTATCGAAATTTATCTTTAGACTAGAGAGCAATTAAAACTATATAATATAAACTTAAATGCTATAATATATCTAGGTAAGTGATATGTAAAGAGCATGGTATCATCCACAAACTAAAGAATGGATATGCCATTATTCGTAATTTCATTACAAATATTATATAGAGTCCCATCACTAGTGGCTACTTTGATCATTTTAGCGAAAACATCTATTGCTAAATTAGACAAAACAGGTGATAATGGATCACCTTCCTTAAGTCACTATTTTGATTGAATTTTATTTCCTAATACTAGTGCGAACCCATGCTTCGCACACAGTTTTCGTTTAAACTTTCAAAAATAAAAGGTAATCTATTTGTAACATGAATCAAAAACAATTAGTAGTCAAATGATAATTCACTCGTTGTTGCATCTTTATACTTGTCAGATTAATTATTGACTGATATATTTGGTCGCAGTGCAAATTTATAGCGATTAGAAGTTAATCCTTATAAGGAAATATCAAAGGCACAATAAACTTAACAAGAATGAAAACATCTAAGATCAATTAGGCAACAAATGACACATCTACAACCATCAAAAAACAGTAAAGAAAATCTAACCTCCCACAATAGAGCTAATACCATAATTTTTTTTAAATAAATGCTAAATACCAAGCTCAAAATAAAAGCTCTCATGTCTTTATTTAGTTCATTAATACTAAAAAAATTGAATCAAAGATGATCGAATAAAATTGAAATGAAAATCAACTCCTCAGTGTTGTCTCACATTACCCACATTACGGAAAACAATATACATGCCTGTAAATACCTAGTGCTACCATGTAAACTTCGTGTGTGCTAAGAAAATGATGAGCATATTCCTTCTGTTGCAAAATAAATATTGATTTTGGATAGAATGGGCTTACACATGGATGTATTCGATTGAAATTGTAACAAACACAGCGGGAAAAATATAAAACCATCCAGATATTTTTGAGGTAGGCCACAACAATAACAATTTGGATGCTTTGTGAATGTGCGTGAAAACTATAATAAATTACAATTGATCAAAATCACTGAGAATTCATTGTTACTGTAAAATATACATGGATGCGCATCCTTTAATTTTCATTTAAAAATACCACAGACTTCAATGTATTTATAATAGTGTTATCATAGTTTACTGGCAGTATAAGTTGTTGCATCCATATAGCTATACCTATACATCACTAAAGTCCATGCACTGAAGACAATGACAACCTCGTGTTGCCTTTATGCATCCATGGTAATGGAATCCACCACATTAATGTCTACCTCCTTGTTTCTCTCAGTGTTCATGTTGAGCAAAGACAAACTAATTATGAAGGAAGCAATACTACCTTACTCGTTCAACTTGGATATTATTTTGACTTGTCTATTGTTCTCTATTATTATCGTCGAGTTAACTTCGAATTTGTACCCCCCTTTAGTTTCAATGAATGCAGCGTTTTAATTTTCATATGAGCTTTCCACATAAGTCGCAATACCTGCTGCAAGTTAGTGTTATAACATGGGTACAAATTATGAACTAAAATTTTGTATACTTCAAGTATAATCTGCTACAGTCAGTGCAAAAAATGTTCCAGTGGCTAGCTGCAATTAAATCAAAGAATTGAGGTGGTATTAATTCCAAAAACAATGGTAGAATGAACTAGGAACAAAATCAACTGATGTACATCATTCATTAAATAAAGTTTATCATTCAATCTTCTTTTTTTGGTTACTTCATTCCATTAAATATGAGGCCTAGCTACATATATACACATATTTGTGATTTATTGAAAGAAATGAATCTTTAATCAAAATATATTTTCACATATTGTTTATATTTTTTAAGCTATAAAAGTGTGTGAGTTGGAGATATGTTAGTCAAAATCAAAAAGTATTAGTAACCACATTTAGTAACTGCTTTACAATTGATATTTTCTTTTCTAATACTCCAAAAATTAAAATATAATGTATGATTAAAGACAGGTTATATTGATAATGAATGAATATTGCTGACATGTTACAGGTGCTTTAAGTACCATGAAAATCGAAAGCAATAAATATGCAAATTTAATGAGCTTAAGGAGAAAGTCAAGCTCCAACTGATATGACCTAATATTGCAACTAAAAAGTAACTTAAAAATTGGTTTACCCGAAAGTAGCCATCTCATCCCTTGACGCATAGAAGTTCCATTCCCATCATCAATTAGTTGCATCGTTTCATACCCATTTCTTCCCTTGATGCATAGAAGCTTCTTTCCTCATCATCAATTAATTATATGGTTTTGTACCAGTCTCTTCAATTGGCAGGTGAAACAACTAAAAGTAATGAACTGAAAAAATTGTTAGTATGCACGGTTAGATTCCAAGGAAAAGTCTATGATGTAAATAAATAAATAAATAAATCCACATCAACAGTATGGTAGCACAATCTTTTTGAAATAAAACTAAATGTTGATAATATATTTAATGTAGTTGTATGTAGTAATTTTTTTGCAATATCCATATATAGAAATTAATAAATCTAAATAATTGAGAATATCAAAATTAAAGTCATAATAAAAGACGGTGTACCTTATGTATAAATGATGCTTTATTAAGATCAAGTTCTTGGCAGTATATTTTTTAATTCAAATTTATTTTTGTGAGCTAAAAATAGCACCACTTAATACGATAATAGATATGTTTACCAAGAAGAGAACTTAAAAAGAAAAAAAACATTGAGTATCCTGATATATCTTTCATTTAATTATTTTGTATATTAATAAGATCATGAATAGTTTAGGAAACAAATGAATACGTAGCCAAGTAAACGAATTGCTTTGTTAACAGAGATAATTTATGCACTAAAAGGTATAATTATAGTTACAATTTATTCTGTTACTTTATGCACTAAAAGGTATAATTATAGCCAATTTTTTTCTTAAATTTGAATAACTGCGTGGTTCAAAGAGTTTGGTCCATAGTTTTTTTTCAAGGTTTTGAGGTTTGCCCTTCGGTTCATACATGCAAGGTTATTTTATTTTCAAAACCGTAATTCACTAAGTTCGAAGATTAACCATGGTCAAACCGGGGTTGGATGGGTCTTTAAAACACTTCTTTTAAGTACTTGCTATAAAGAACTTATAGCTACAAATACCTTCACTCCTTACGTGATCTAAATTATCATAATTTGGAAGAAAATGATGTATAACTTTGGTATTCTTATGGAACAAATTTACGTTTATAAGACCACTTGCACATTGCTAATAAGAAGGAAAATTCCATAACGAATCCCCCAACTTAAATAAGTTGAGGAGATAGTGAAAATACTTATTCATAACTACAACAATATGATTCTAGGCAATTTTACCTGTAAACATATTTGCTCAACTGAAATAACGAAGGGATTATTAATTAGTAGCAATATAATAGTTTGTCCTTGAATCCAAATAAAAAAGAAAAACCAATAACCGAAAGAACAACAAAATCTAAGCATCATAATGGTAAAAACAGGTGATTATATTGACAACTAAATGATGTTGAATACTAATTTTATATTTTCACTCACCAATGGTGTCAATAACTAAACATTATAATTCGAAACAAATACAAATAGGCCTAATAAAAAAGGCAATTAAACAATAATACATGCTGACTATATTAATCCAAGCAAAAGAGAAAAAAAATACTAAATATAGACTAATAGGAAGAAAGTTAAGCATTGACCGAATCAAAGAAGCAACTAAAATAAAAAATAAATAGTAAAATAAGAAACTAAAACTAATAATAAACATATGGAAATCAGGGTTATGCTCGACAAATAGAATCTCAGAAATGGATTGAGTCGAAGGGGAAGTTCCTAAAAATGATTGAACAGAGTATGAAATGGAAAAAACTAAGCAAAACAAACAACTGAAATGGCAAAATTAGGGTTATAGCATACCTGTTTAGAGAAGGGAAGCAATATATCGTAAGAATATTAACTCGTGCTAATTTGTCGCCTATGCCATAGCGCAGTAGGAGAGATGATTCATTTTCTAAACGACCCTTATTTAACGTTAGGATAATTAAGATTGAGGTGTTACAAAACATGCAACTATGCAAATAATTCGTTGCAATATTAGAGGATCGAAAACGGGAGGCAAATATAAATACGAAAAGTTTGAGGAAGTTTTCTGCTAACGTATGGAAGTTTGGAATTTCAGAAGATTAGGGAAAGCTGGAAGATGAAATTACAATGCATACAAAGGATGAGAAAGATGCATTGAAAACATAAAAGAAGGGAAGGAAAAAGTCTGTAGGAGTGGTGAGATAGGGGAACGTTTCATTGAATCATTAAATACAATTGATTGATACCAGACGGAAGACTACAAAAATAAAAATGAAAGGTCGGAACAATTAAAGAGCTTGTAGAGGAATTCAATTTTAATATTATAGTATAGAAGACTGTTCAGTTCACAAAATACTCAGGGGGCTTGTGCGCCCTTGAAATGCTACTCAATAATAATATAATAGCATATATACCATTGACCATAATACTTGAATTTCCAGTTTTAAGTAATGACATAATCCAACCAACCTATCTTATACTGAAACCCCTGGTTAATAGTAAATCTATAAGAAAATCCAGATCAATTAAGTCAAAAGCATTTGCAAAATCAAGTTTTAAAAGTGCACAAGTGATATTGTTTTTACAATAATGGTTAATGAATTCTTGAATTACTGCTACCTTGCCTGTAATATTTCTACCTTTAATAAATGCATTTTGGGTAATATCAATCAATTCATTCATTTTGGTGTTTAATTTATTAGCTAAAACCATAGAAATGATTTTGAAAGAAAAATTTAATAATGAAATAGGCCTGAAATCTTTTAGCTCATTTGCACCCACTTTCTTACATTAGTAAAGCTAAACCTACCCATTTGTGATGAGCCATTGTAAAATTCGTTAAACATGGTAATCAAATAATATTTTAAAGCACACAAAAAAATATCCTAAAATAATTTAGGGAACCTATCTTTGCAAGGTGATTTATCATTTGGTATATCTTTTATAGCCCTCAAAATTTTGTCTTTTGTAAATAGAACATTTAATCCATCTAAACCAATTCTTGTGTCAGTAGGCTATAATTTGTCCCATTCCGCTCTAAACCTATGCTTATTTTAGTTTCCAAAAATTTCTTTATAATAATTATTAAATGCCTCATTTAATTCATTTTGATCAAAGATCTCAACATCATTGAGTAAGGTAGAATTAATGATATTACCACATTTTCTATCATTAGCTACTTTATGGAAAAATTTAGTATTCATATCACCCCCATCCATCCATTGAGCCCTAGATCTTTATTTTCATATTACTTCTTCTTGTGTTAAAATTTTATTTAATTCATCTTTTAAATTTGAAAGCATGTTTTTTTGAAATATTTCAATTCCTAAATTCTTCTATTTTATTCAACTTTAAAATCTCATTTAGTAATTTATGCTTTTTAATTCTGACATTACCAAAAACATCTTTACTTTATTTATTGAGAAAAATTATTAAATTTTTAATTTTACATACAAATATTTTAGCTATATTTCCAGAAAATTTATAATTATAGTTACCTAAAGAAAACCATTTATTTGCAATTTATTCTGAAAAGTTATTTTCTAACAACCATATTTTTTCGAATCTAAATATTTTGTTTCTATTAGTTTTGTTATTACAAGACAAGATAATTGGTCAATGATCAAAGTAGATACTCGGAAGCCCAATCACTTTACAAATAGGATATTTATCTTCTATTTCATCACTAATAAAAAATCAATCTAAAAGAGCCATCGATGTGTTACCTTTTATTCGACCAAGTGTATTGTCTATTGTTTAAATGTAAATTAATTAAATTACCATCAATAATGAACTGATCAATTTCTTCCATAGTAGAAAAATAACCTTCTCTAAGAGTTCGTTCTCCTAAAAATCTAAGAACATTGAACTCCCCACCCATCATCCAAGGACGTGGAGCAAGTACTCTAAACTCTAGACACTCACTCCAAAGAACCTACGATACAATTTAGAATTCAGACCGTAAACATTAGTAATATTTAGAAAAGAACCATCACCAAGATCAGCAAAAATTAAATGTATTGAATAATATTTAACGATAGATTGTAAAAGTTTAATACAGTTTTCTTTCCATCTTATAATTAATCCTCTAGAACTACTCCTGACAAAGAGATGAATCCGATGATTATTATAAAAAAACTACCTAAACTCTTATAAAATCTATAATGAGGGTATTCTATTTTTGTTTCTTGTAATAAAGCAATATCAATATTATTTTTTAAATGATCTAATTTTACCATATTTTTCAAAATCATCTAAACCTCTAACGTTCCAACTGATGTATCTCATAGCCCAACTGATCCAACCCGCTTTAGTTCTCTGCTTCTAACATATTCGATGTCTGTCTGAATATCATCAAAAATAAAACCCGAATTCATAACTAAATAATGTATCTCACTAGTGGGTAAACTACTCAAAACACAGAGACTATATGTACTACTCAGAAGAAAATTCATACCTGAGCTAGAGCCATCAAAAGCTCCAACGTCTGTTCTGCGAATTATGAGCACTCCTCATCATCAATCTGACTGAACTCAAACTAGTATCAACCATACGGTTCGTCACTTCTTCCTTTTTGGATCACACGTAGCTTTTCCTTTTGCTGCACATTTGAATTAGTATGCATATTTTCCTGTTGTGTCAAAAAATCATGTCCAAAAGTATTCGCATGCATTTCCAATCTATTGTCTACATTATTTGAGTCAAAAACAATACGGTCCCCCGTATCCTCTTTTGAAATGAAAGCTATACTATTCTCGCTTAGTGCTGTATTTTTCAAGGCTGCGTTTTTTGTGCTATTGTCAACATCACATACATTCTTTCCTTTATCTCCATGTACATGACCATTTTCATTGATCGTACTTTCTTCATCACTTAATATATCACCTTTTTGAACATTCATATCAAAACTCTCATGTAAAACTAGCCTACATACTAATTTATTCAACCATTCATTGATGTCAATGTGCATGACTATAGCCAGGTTTACTAGATTTGCATTACCTTCTGCCTTCATATCAGATTTGCTTCTGTCTAAGCCTTCAAGTTGCAGTGCATTTACATCTAGCATTACCACATCATTATTGTTTGTACCAAAAATGGGCACAACACTCTTCGGAAGTTTTTAAAGAGATAAAGATGAAGAATGAAAATTAAAACTGTGGATTATCTAACAAAAACTCCAAATAGCGGAAATGTAAATTGCAAAGACAAGCGATTTAGAGTGGTTCGGCGTTTTGCCTACGTCCACTATGAAGTTTGATGATTTTATTGCTCGACACTTGAAGATTACAATTTTCAATCACGTAATACCACTGACTTTTTGAGCTAAATCTGAATCTAAGGCAACCGTGGTGATTTTGAGTAAATCTGGTAGGGTTTGGGCGCTCTTTAGCTCTTAGAATTATCCGACCCCTTTTCTGAATGACCAGGGGCTCTATTTATAGGTGTAGGAGGCTGATATTTCGCCTAAAATTCGAGGAGACCAGTTCTGGTACGTGAGGGGGCCCACATGCCCGCTTTCAAGAAATCCGGGCCCACTTCGAATCGATCAAGACCTGCTCCGATTGAGATGAAATTTGGCATGAACATTCCTTAGGTTGCCAGCAAGCTACTGTGAAAATTTCATAGCATTTGGACTTGTAGATCTCGAGATATGATCGATTCAAGGTCATGTTCTCGGTTGTGAATCCTCTTCGAATCGATCCTCCTCGAACCGGTTTCTTCGAATCCATGCCTTCGACTCGATTCATTTGAATCGATAGGGTCGACTCGATGGTTCAATGTGTCTTCGTAATGACGTGGTGCACCTCCTTCGTATCGATCCGACTTCCATGCCGAGTTGATTGGGTCGAATCCATGGTTCTAGCCGCTTTGACATAGTGGATTCGAAGGAGTGGGTTCGAAGCATTGGTACTGGATGGATACGAGGTGATTCGTCTTGATGGATTCGAAGGAATTCATTTCGATGGATTCGAAGTACTCCGACCTGTAGCTTCATTGATTCGAAGCGATTCATCTGGACAGATTCGAGTGAATGTCTGTTTGATGGATGCGAACCATGTGGAGTCGAATCGATGGATTCGAGCAGAGTACTCACCGATGGATACGAAGTAAATGGAGTCGAACGTGATGGAACCGAACCTGAGGGAGTTGAACCTGATGGATTCGAACCATATGGATTCGATCTTAGTGGATTCGACCCATATGGATGCGAACCCGAGGCTATGTCCTCCACTTGCGTCGATGATATCTTGAGCGTACGACCTCGGATTGACTTGATATTTGGAACGTTGCTTTTCCTGACCTTGCTTGACGTGTCTTATCAATTGCAGCCCGATCCAGATTCTGGTAGAATTCATCGATGTCTGTGGATATCCAGTGGGTATTCGATACCGAGGATGTATGACTCGCATTCTATAATCAGTTCCTTGATATCTCGGCCTTGCCAAAAGGCGGGATAACATTTGCCCCCCAAAGTACGTCTTGTGTACACATGACATGCTTTGTAAAGCCGCAGTTTCACGTCGACCAATTATCACATGTTCTGTTGAAAGCGGTATTCTGTATCGCTATAATTGACCGTTGTATGATTGGCTCGACTTTAGTTAACGTTGCATATTTGCAAGTTGTTGCCAGTTCAGTTTGTTATCGAATTCTGTATCAATCCTCTCCTGAACCGATTTGAGATTCAAGTTAAAACATCGTTTTGATGATTGTCTACGATTATCCTCTTGTATCGATCCTCTCCTGAATCGATGTAAAAGGTAGACAAGTAATTTTTTCATATCGATGTGATGCGTTCATTTGAATAAATGGTCTCCAATGGATTCGAACAGAGGTTTGTATCGATAGCCTACGAAACACCGTGAGTCGATGGTCATGAAATTGGTACTTCGAATCGATGAAACTTGGCGACTTCGTTTTCAGCCTTCGTTCAATTGCTTCATATCGGTGAAGCCTCGTGGCAGCGCCCCCTTGATGGATTTGAAGTGCGATGGATTCGAACGTGATGTACCTCGAATCGATCAGTGTTTGACCGGTAGCAATCAGTCAGGTTGACCGGGAGGCGAAGCGCCTTGTTTTCCCTCTAGGATCCATATAAATACGCGAGGCTTGGCTCACTTTTTCTTTTTACTTTTTACTGTTACTTTGTCTTCTCCTTCGTATCGATCCCCCCAGACCCAAGAGAGACGCTTTTTTGATTCGAACAAACACCTTCATTCCTTCAATCATAATCGTAACAAATCAGGTAATGGATTAAACCAAGCTGAGAATGATAAAATGGGAAATCTTCGCCATCACCCTCAATTTTTTCTTCTGAAATTACTTTTGGAAGGTTGCGAGATCTGAACGAAATGGGTCGAATCGATGGATGAAGTGTGACAAAGTGCTGAGGCTTTCTTGGCGAAGGAGATATTTTGAAGGATTCCCTTTCTCTTCGTATCGTATCGATCCGAGATGGATTAGTTCGCATCGACCCCGATTATGGGGCTTCAAATCGATGCTTGTGAGGTGACGTGGTTCGTATCGATCGATTCGAACTAATAACTTCATGATTGATTCGAAGGTATCGAACTCGGTCGATACGAAGTTGCTTTCCTGGGTTGGTACGAATGCTCTCCTGATGGACTCGAAGCGCTCCTCCACTTGATGCTATGGATATCATTCCAACGACCTACGTCGATATGAAATGCATCGAGTCGACTCTTTATCGATTCGAAGCACATCAATTCGACTCATATCGATCCGAGGTGATCGATTCGAACGTTGTAACAACCCAGTATTTTGCATCAATTGATTATCGTCATTAAACGATTGTTATTGCTATTGAAATTTAAAATCAATTTGAAATTCTTTTATAAAAATGTTGGCCGGGCTTTACAATTTGAATCTTGGCCCATGTTTCTTGGCTTTGCCGAGATGATATCAGGGGCAAACCCGATCCCCTCTCTTTCATTCTTCCATTTCATAACCCTAAAACTAAATCAAACGAGAGAAAATAAATGGCGGCATTTTCTTCGTCTTCGTTCCCTCCGCTTCATCAAGATTAGGGTTTCGAGTATGTTGCGGTGCCGATTTCAATAGCTCGAGTAAAGGTGGATGCCCAGCTCGAATGGTCGCTCGCCTTTGAGACGCTCGACTGCTTCTATTCATTGACCAAGGTGAGTAATTTCTCACATCTAATTCAAACTGCTTAGTAGCTATCTTGATGTCGATCGTGGTGTTCGATTTTCGTGACTTGTTCACCTTTTTACTCCGAACCCTTTATTTTCGTCACATGTTTTATGGCTTCGATCATATCGATTGTTGGCTGCTTGTAAATAGGTGAGTGACTTTTCACTCACCTCTGTAATTCATTCCTAGTTTAGTGCTTCGGCCGCTTGTTTTTCGTTGATGATTTTGACTTGATCTGGAACACGGCTTGACAATGTTGATTTTCCGTTCTGTGTTCTGACTTGTTCATTGCAGTTTTGAGTTTGACTAGACTTCGGCTATGTCTGTTCATCCCTATAACTACCTCTGTTTCATTTTTGTGCTTTGTCAACTACAGACTTTAATCCCATATTGTCTGTGCATATATTTGTGATTTCCTCTGGTAGACTTCGACTTTGATAGTTTCGATCATCTTGACTTTTGTACACGGCCTTGTTGCCACTGCATATATTCTGACATTGTGATGTCGAACTTGTTTGGACTGTTTGTTGACCATGGCCTTGACATTGATTTATGATGACCTGTCCAGTTTTTGTGAACTTGTTTAACTTGATTAGGTGCCATTCGCTACTGCACTGTGTCTTGTTTGATTTTGGTAAAGTGTTAATGCATATCGCTTGAGTTATTTTTGAATGTAGCCTTTGATGTCGAGCCAATGTACTGTTGAGGCTGATATATTGGTTCGGTCTGTAGTCTTCAAGCATTTTTGTGTTATTTTCTTGGTGCATCACCCTACATAATTACTTGGTGACTTCGTTCATCATTGTGTATTGACTGCAGCTCCATGACTTTGACTTGGCCTTTGATTCACAGTTTTGTTGTCTCCTGTGTTCATATACATTAATGTTTTGTTGGACTATAGCTCCATGCTTGCACTGTCACTTCTGTCTTGTTTCATGTATATTTGATACTGCAGTTTCTTCACTTGGTCCCTGCATATATCACTACATGGTGTTTATGCTATTCTGACTTATGTGCATGTGTCTTTAGTTTGGGTTCATTTGAGGCTGCTGTTTCACTAAATTCATTGTGTCGGGATTTGTATTCTTTATTGCCTTTATGTGCTGTTGGCATGTGCATTTGTCCTTGAGGCCTGCTCTTGCACTGTCTCTGAACTGTTGGCACTTATGTAGCATGTTAAACTGGTCCGAGCTTCTGTACTTCACTTGCATTTGATATCACTTGATTTTGATCGTGATAATAGTTTTCATGGGCATGACTGTCACTTCCTATTTAATTCTTACACTTGTATATCCTCAATTGTCACGGCCTAATTCAATTTGCACATGGAGTTTGAGTTGTAGCCTAGTCCCTGTCCACTGTTTCATTATGGTGCCCCTGTAGTTGTTGGTGTCTCTGTACATTGCCTGAGTCACTTGTACCTGCTGCATACTTGTAGCTTGTAGTTGCATTCTTTTGTAGTTGCAGTTGTACATTTGACTTCCCTGTTTACTTTGTTGACATTGCAACTGTGTAGTCGAACAAATTGGGTCCTTCATTCCAGTCTTCATGTTGCTCTGTGCATACTTGTCTTGTACACTTGAAGGTTGCTGTGTACATGCGTTGATTTTGACTAGTTCTATTTCACTGGTCATTACGTGTTATATACATGCTGTATTTCCTTTTTCTTGGAATTTGGCAGTTTCTATTTTAGTGGTACCTGGGTATACACTACATACTCATGTGTCATTCTTCACTTGCATCTGTTCATCCCTGAGCACTTGCTGACCTGCTGCACTGCCTTGTTCTCGAATCTGATACATTGCATTGATGCCTTGTATCATTTGCATTTTTGTCATTTTGCTTCACTGATGACCTTATCTTCTAATGAGGCTGATTTGCGTCTTTTCTGTTGAGTGTTGTAGTGCCATATCTTTGGTGCTCTCGCCTGCAGTTTGCTATTTCCCTGTGCCTTGCTTTGCGACATGTTGAACTTGTTTCACTTGTTGTCTCTTTCACCGGGTACACTGTTTCATTTCACTGATGCAGCCTTGCCCTTAAATACAAGTGGTGGCTGCATTTTCGTAGCAGTTTTACCCTCGTCCCTTGTGGTGACTTTATATTCTGTTGTGGCGAGGCGGTGCACGCGTGCGTGCACTGCAGCCACACTGAATTGACAGATTTTAATCGATATTTCTTTTGTTCTTGATTCACCGACCTGTTGCGAAATTCGTAGGCTGTATTGGCGAGGCAGTACACGTTAGCGTGTACTGCAGCCAATTAGCATTGATGTTTTAAATTGACATTTCAATTGTTTAAACTGCTTTGGATTTCTGTTTCGTGGATTAACACTGTTTAGGGATATATCTGCCGTTATCCGGTTCTCTTATCGAGAAGTTGGATATACGAGATTTCTGTGACTGTCATCTATATTGAGATTGATTATTATTGCTTCTATGCTCTAATAACTGATTTTGAATTAGACTGATCCGAGTATTATTTTCTTTTGAATGTAATACTCGGGTCAGACCGAGTATTTACAGGTTGTAGATTTTTAGCTTTGGGTTGCTGCTAGAGCTATGAAGACTTTTTATATCATTTGAAGAGGTCTTCGTCGTGTTGTAGTAGTCAGTGTGTCTGTTTTAAGATGATAATGTATTCATGTATATTAGTCGATAATGTACGTGTATATATAACTTTTTGAGTCGACAGTTGTAGTTGTATCATTTGTATTGTGTCAAATGTATTGTAACTGATATCAGTTATTATATATATGAGACTTTTCGTTCCATCTGTATTCCGCATTTATGTTATCTGTGTTATTTTTATATCTATTGTCCTAAACTATTATAGCCACTGTGTAGTAGCTTTGAGTTTGTATCGGTATGTCGGATTTCCTCTAAAGATGAAATGCAATGTTTTATTATCTGACATATCGGTGCTCGCAGAAAGCAATTACATAGATGGTCGCTCCTCAACAGCCTTATTCTCCGTGCTAGTTGACAGCACTACACCGTAGTGTTCTTGGCTAGCGTGGGTATAGAGGTGGGGC
Organism: Allium fistulosum; assembly: GCA_030737815.1. NCBI lineage: Eukaryota > Viridiplantae > Streptophyta > Magnoliopsida > Asparagales > Amaryllidaceae > Allium > Allium fistulosum. The sequence goes on along the minus strand of CM060902.1, from coordinate 1,161,177,977 downwards.
GTCACAGCTTGGTATCAGAGCCTGGGGTTTAGGACAATTATAAAACATTACTTAGATGGAGCATGTGTTACAACTATTTGTCGACGTTTTATCTCTCATCTTTACATATGACTATTTTTGACTGTTAGGTATGAATTCCTAACGCTTATTCTTGTGTTTTCGGCTTTGAATTGATTTAGCCGATGTTGATTTTGTTTTAATTTGGCAAATTAAAGCCATTCTGACTTTTGGACTTTGTTCCACTTTTGTTCTATGCTATGAGTGTCATTGTGTACCTGTTACACTGTGATGAAAAATAGCTGGACCAGTTGCAAATTGAGTGATTTTGATTTCTCATTCACATCTAGTTTGAATCTCAGCGATTTTGAACTTGATATTTTGTGTTTTCCTCATCTTGAATTCCATTCGACTTCGGTCACTTTGTTTTTGAGAAATTGCTAATTTCTTGATTTTCAAGACTCTGATTTTGTTTGCCGTTGGTTTCCTAATTTGATCGATTCTTGATCATTTCCCCGATTTGTTGCTATCATTTATTAGCAACTTTGATGACATTTTCTTCGGGATTTTTGTGAACATACTTTCTGATGGATTCAGTATCGATTTCTTTGGATTCCATTCACATCTTCGTATGTGAATTCTTGTGACTGATTGTTTCTACAATCATTTTTGTGATTTGTCACTTTAAAAATATAAAGGTTTTCTATACTAGTAGTAAATATTAAAATCCTTTTCTCCAAACGATTTCAAAAATTATTTTACTACAAAGCTCTTTTCCTAAATCATTTTCCAATCTATTAGTATATACAAGCCTTTATTTCACTCGTATGAGAAATTGAATTAAACGGCCTAGTAAAACAAGTGGTATGAAACGCTTGCGTTTACTTCGTCGGTTAGCTCTTGGACTCGTTCGATTGAACCCTTTTTGTGACAATTTCCTAGTGAAGATTTACAACTTGTTCGTAAATATTTAAGTTAAGCAAGTGGTTATGGGACATGAAGCTAAACTCATATATTTACTAGCTTGGTGTGATTGACACTTCTTTATGATCATGACGATCATTTTTGTGATTTAGACTAGCAACTGTGTGATGTCTCTTTGTCTGCGAGGGAGACTAGACCCCGCTTTGTGTGATGTTTCGCCATCACATATGTAGGGTAGCGCCCTACGGTCTTCGGGCCATTCCTGTGTGAAAATTTAATGGATGGCTTCCATGAGATAGCGTCTTGTCATGTGATACCGGTCGGTGAGTTTTCATACTCCCATTTTTGTGATAGGCCTTTCCCCTTTTCTTTTTATGATTTAGACTAGCGATTATGCGATGTCTCTTTGTCTGCGAGGGAGACTAGACCCCGCTTTGTGTGATGTTTCGCCATCACATATGTGGGGTAGCGCCCCACGGTCTTCGGACCATTCCTGTGTGAAACTTTATTGGTTAGCCACCATGAGATAGCGTCTCGTTCATGTGATACCGGTGTTTTGGAGTTTTCATACTCCCGTTTTTATGCTAGGCCTCCCCCCTTCATGTGTTTTCTGGATTTCTTGTGATGATTTCTAGAATTTGTGCTTCACCAATTTTCGTGATTTCTATTGACAAGTTTTGTCAATTTTTGTGTATTGGTGAATTCATGTGTTATTAACTTGTTATGAATACAAGTTTAGGGTATGATATCCCTTTCTATCTTTGACAAGATTCTTGTGACATTTTTGATGAATGAAAATTCATTTGGTATTATATTTTGATGCCAGTTATTTTGATGAGATTTTGACGTGTTAACTTTAGTAACCGTCAATTTTGAAATGAATTTACAAGCGGTTCTCCCGCAATACTGATATTGCTAATTTAATCACGTATTTTCAAAATTCGTTATTTTTAAAAGTTGTTTCAAAATATAAATTAAAATTGTTTTCAAAATTCTTACAGTTTGCATTTTCAATAGAATGAGGAAGCGATTTAAACGTTTCAGCAAAATCGAGGACTATGACCTCTTTCTTTTACTGGATCGCTTAATTCCGGACTTGTCCGTTTGAGAATGTGAAATGTTATTTTTAAAACACACAATTCTGCACTTTCAAGGAAACGATAAAGAGATTTAAACGATTTAGCAAAAGTAAGGAATATGAAACCATACTTTTACTACTTCGGTTAATTCCGGACTCGTTAATTGAATATTTACGACTTCTGATTATCGTTTTTGATAATCGAATATTTGTGTTTCTGATTATCGTTTTTGATAATCAGATATTTGTGAAATTTGATTATCGTTTGAGATAATTAAATATTTTTTCGATTTGATTAATCGAATATTTGTGTTTCTGATTATCGTTTTTGATAATCAGATATTTGTGAAATTTGATTATCGTTTGAGATAATTAAATATTTTTCGATTTGATTAATCGAATATTTGTGTTCCTGATTATCGTTTTTGATAATCAGATATTTGTGAAATTTGATTATCGTTTGAGATAATCAAATATTTTTCGATTTGATAATCGAATATTTGTGATTTCTGATTATCTTTTTTGATAATCAGATATTTGTGAAATTTGATTATCGTTTGAGATAATTAAATATTTTTTCGATTCGATTAATCGAATATTTGTGTTTCTGATTATCGTTTTTGATAATTAGATATTTGTGAAATTTGATTATCGTTTGAGATAATTAAATATTTTTCGATTTGATTAATCGAATATTTGTGTTTCTGATTATCGTTTTTGATAATCAGATATTTGTGAAATTTGATTATCGTTTGAGATAATCAAATATTTTTCGATTTGATAATCGAATATTTGTGATTTCTGATTATCGTTTTTGATAATCAGATATTTGTGAAATTTGATTATCGTTTGAGATAATTAGATATTTTTTTGATTTGATAATCGAATATTTGTGATTTCTGATTATCATTTTTGATAATCAGATATTTGTGAAATTTGATTATCATTTTTGATAGTTAAACCTATTTGCGATTTTGAGATTTGAGCTTCGTCGTTTTCTCTGACGATTCAGGTGAGTAATTTGATTTACTCACATTCAATTCGTGCAGTACGTGAATTCTGCTCTGTTTTTCCTTTTCTTTTAAATGCTGGAACTCGATTGATTCTCCCTTTTGATAGTCGTCTGATTTTGATTCCTTGATCCCCACGATGTTGATTCTTTTGATTTGAATCAGTCGAACCTTTTGATTTCATATCTAATACTTCCCCTGCTGACCTTTGCTTTGCTTATGCATTCGACATCGCCTTGCTCTTATGGTTGTTACCTTTTATCCATTTATTCCTTATGATTGCGAGGACGCAATTTTTTTAAGGAGGGAAGTCTGTAACAACCCAGTATTTTGCATCAATTGATTATCGTCATTAAACGATTGTTATTGCTATTGAAATATAAAATCAATTTGAAATTCTTTTATAAAAATGTTGGCCGGGCTTTACAATTTGAATCTTGGCCCATGTTTCTTGGCTTTGCCGAGATGATATCAGGGGAAAACCCGATCCCCTCTCTTTCATTCTTCCATTTCGTAACCCTAAAACTAAATCAAACGAGAGAAAATAAATGGCGGCATTTTCTTCGTCTTCGTTCCCTCCGCTTCATCAAGATTAGGGTTTCGAGTATGTTGCGGTGCCGATTTCAATAGCTCGAGTAAAGGTGGATGCCCAGCTCGAATGGTCGCTCGCCTCTGAGACGCTCGACTGCTTCTATTCATTGACCAAGGTGAGTAATTTCTCACATCTAATTCAAACTGCTTAGTAGCTATCTTGATGTCGATCGTGGTGTTCGATTTTCGTGACTTGTTCACCTTTTTACTCCGAACCCTTTATTTTCGTCACATGTTTTATGGCTTCGATCATATCGATTGTTGGCTGCTTGTAAATAGGTGAGTGACTTTTCACTCACCTCTGTAATTCATTCCTAGTTTAGTGCTTCGACCGCTTGTTTTTCGTTGATGATTTTGACTTGATCTGGAACACGGCTTGACAATGTTGATTTTCCGTTCTGTGTTCTGACTTGTTCATTGCAGTTTTGAGTTTGACTAGACTTCGGCTATGTCTGTTCATCCCTGTAACTACCTCTGTTTCATTTTTGTGCTTTGTCAACTGCAGACTTTAATCCCATATTGTCTGTGCATATATTTGTGATTTCCTCTGGTAGACTTCGACTTGGACAGTTTCGATCATCTTGACTTTTGTACACGGCCTTGTTGCCACTGCATATATTCTGACATTGTGATGTCGAACTTGTTTGGACTGTTTGTTGACCATGGCCTTGACATTGATTTATGATGACTTGTCCAGTTTTTGTGAACTTGTTTAACTTGATTAGGTTCCATTCGCTACTGCACTGTGTCTTGTTTGATTTTGGTAAAGTGTTAATGCATATCGCTTGAGTTATTTTTGAATGTAGCCTTTGATGTCGAGCCAATGTACTGTTGAGGCTGATATATTGGTTCAGTCTGTAGTCTTCAAGCATTTTTGTGTTATTTTCTTGGTGCATCACCCTACATAATTACTTGGTGACTTCGTTCATCATTGTGTATTGACTGCAGCTCCATGACTTTGACTTGGCCTTTGATTCACAGTTTTGTTGTCTCCTGTGTTCATATACATTAATGTTTTGTTGGACTATAGCTCCATGCTTGCACTGTCACTTCTGTCTTGTTTCATGTATATTTGATACTGCAGTTTCTTCACTTGGTCCCTGCATATATCACTACATGGTGTTTATGCTATTCTGACTTATGTGCATGTGTCTTTAGTTTGGGTTCATTTGAGGCTGCTGTTTCACTAAATTCATTGTGTCGGGATTTGTATTCTTTATTGCCTTTATGTGCTGTTGGCATGTGCATTTGTCCTTGAGGCCTGCTCTTGCACTGTCTCTGAACTGTTGGCACTTATGTAGCATGTTAAACTGGTCCGAGCTTCTGTACTTCACTTGCATTTGATATCACTTGATTTTGATCGTGATAATAGTTTTCATGGGCATGACTGTCACTTCCTATTTAATTCTTACACTTGTATATCCTCAATTGTCACGGCCTAATTCAATTTGCACATGGAGTTTGAGTTGTAGCCTAGTCCCTGTCCACTGTTTCATTATGGTGCCCCTGTAGTTGTTGGTGTCTCTGTACATTGCCTGAGTCACTTGTACCTGCTGCATACTTGTAGCTTGTAGTTGCATTCTTTTGTAGTTGCAGTTGTACATTTGACTTCCCTGTTTACTTTGTTGACATTGCAACTGTGTAGTCGAACAAATTGGGTCCTTCATTCCAGTCTTCATGTTGCTCTGTGCATACTTGTCTTGTACACTTGAAGGTTGCTGTGTACATGCGTTGATTTTGACTAGTTCTATTTCACTGGTCATTACGTGTTATATACATGCTGTATTTCCTTTTTCTTGGAATTTGGCAGTTTCTATTTTAGTGGTACCTGGGTATACACTACATACTCATGTGTCATTCTTCACTTGCATCTGTTCATCCCTGAGCACTTGCTGACCTGCTGCACTGCCTTGTTCTCGAATCTGATACATTGCATTGATGCCTTGTATCATTTGCATTTTTGTCATTTTGCTTCACTGATGACCTTATCTTCTAATGAGGCTGATTTGCGTCTTTTCTGTTGAGTGTTGTAGTGCCATATCTTTGGTGCTCTCGCCTGCAGTTTGCTATTTCCCTGTGCCTTGCTTTGCGACATGTTGAACTTGTTTCACTTGTTATCTCTTTCACCGGGTACACTGTTTCATTTCACTGATGCAGCCTTGCCCTTAAATACAAGTGGTGGCTGCATTTTCGTAGCAGTTTTACCCTCGTCCCTTGTGGTGACTTTATATTCTGTTGTGGCGAGGCGGTGCACGCGTGCGTGCACTGCAGCCACACTGAATTGACAGATTTTAATCGATATTTCTTTTGTTCTTGATTCACCGACCTGTTGCGAAATTCGTAGGCTGTATTGGCGAGGCAGTACACGTTAGCGTGTACTGCAGCCAATTAGCATTGATGTTTTAAATTGACATTTCAATTGTTTAAACTGCTTTGGATTTCTGTTTCGTGGATTAACACTGTTTAGGGATATATCTGCCGTTATCCGGTTCTCTTATCGAGAAGTTGGATATACGAGATTTCTGTGACTGTCATCTATATTGAGATTGATTATTATTGCTTCTATGCTCTAATAACTGATTTTGAATTAGACTGATCCGAGTATTATTTTCTTTTGAATGTAATACTCGGGTCAGACCGAGTATTTACAGGTTGTAGATTTTTAGCTTTGGGTTGCTGCTAGAGCTATGAAGACTTTTTATATCATTTGAAGAGGTCTTCGTCGTGTTGTAGTAGTCAGTGTGTCTGTTTTAAGATGATAATGTATTCATGTATATTAGTCGATAATGTACGTGTATATATAACTTTTTGAGTCGACAGTTGTAGTTGTATCATTTGTATTGTGTCAAATGTATTGTAACTGATATCAGTTATTATATATATGAGACTTTTCGTTCCATCTGTATTCCGCATTTATGTTATCTATGTTATTTTTATATCTATTGTCCTAAACTATTATAGCCACTGTGTAGTAGCTTTGAGTTTGTATCGGTATGTCGGATTTCCTCTAAAGATGAAATGCAATGTTTTATTATCTGACATATCGGTGCTCGCAGAAAGCAATTACATAGATGGTCTCTCCTCAACAGCCTTATTCTCCGTGCTAGTTGACAGCACTACACCGTAGTGTTCTTGGCTAGCATGGGTATAGAGGTGGGGCGTCACAAACGTCTTCAGTTCAGGGAATGCAACTCTTCTGACTCGCTCAATGGATTCAAGCGTGACCAACTTTCAGTCGAAACTTGACGAACTCAATGATCTTTAGCATACTTGACTCCGACGAGCTTCGGCCTTTCCTAACTAAACTTGAATGTAGGACTATACTTGACTTCCTTTTGAAGCTCGTCGATGGAACCATGACTTAACCAAAAACATAACAGATTTATACTTGAATCGGTTGGTAGCATTTGAATGTTGTGGACACGACGGTCAGCGATGACGGTCATCCCCAGTCTTGATTTCCAGAGTTTCTTCGTTCGCACATTTTGTTTCATTCCGTAAAACTTGCTTTAGTAATGCACAGCACTTGCACTGCATGGCACATTCATACACCCTACACTGCGGGATGCACGGGTTTATTGTTTGTTTTAATACTGATTTCTGATAAGTAGTCAGTTATGGAATCTTCGAGCTCCCAACAACAAGAGGTACAGAGTTCGCCTCCTCCGGTGCTTGAGATTCCCAATATTCCTGCTGACGTAATCGACCCAGCTCCAGACGAATTGCCGGAGGCCATATTTATCGAGGATCCCGTTGATTCTGTCCGGTCTAATATTTCTGAATCCTTATTGGGCCGGATATGCTCAAGGCATCATATTTCTTTAGACGATGTGTTATTGCCCGGTGCTGATGACAGACCTCACAATCCGCCCGAGGGATACACTGCCTTTTACCGCCATGCTTGTGCGGCTGGAACTCTCCCTCCTTTTAATCAATACATCGGAGAGATGCTATCATATTTAGGAATTGCTCCTTCGCAACTTCATCCCAACGGACATGCGTTGCTGAATAGTGCCATCGTCATATTTATGGACTGTCTCTTTCGCCCGCCAAGGCCAACCGAGATCAGATACATATTTAATTTCAAGAGCAGGGGCGATAGCCCATCCTTTACATTTTTGGAGGCAGTCAGAAATTGCCAAATTATTATTGGAGCCTTGACCAGACTTAGCTACTTTAAGAATGAATGGTTTTATGTTCGGTGTCCTCCTGGTTTTGCTAGGCGATGGTTGTCTAGACGTAAGTGTCCTCATATGTCGATGATTTTTCTTGATCAATAGTTTTTTGGCATTGGTATTGACATCTTGTTTCTCTTACAGCCATTATCTCCAGATCCGATGCCGGGTACTACAAGGGCATAGTCCGAAGTCTCCAAGAAGTTCCGAGCGAGCTGAGACACATCGACTCGGTGTTGAATGACTATAACTTAAGAGCTCTCGGCTTGATTGAAATAAATCAGAGTATAGTCATCGAAGGGATATCAGAGCCTGCCTTAAAGAGGAAAAACAAGAAGGAGAAGGAAAGGAAAATGGCGAAGAAAACGCTCGGAGTTACAATAACCGAAGTGAGCGATGAAGAAAGGACCCATACAGATGTGGAGCCGATGGTTGATCTTTCGGGCAACTTCGAAGAGTTGGGAGAAAGACGGAAAAGCAAGGCCATCGTTTCCAAAAAACTCAAGTCTAAGGGGTGGAAATCTGTAGATGTGTCTCCTCCCACTTCCGGAGCCATAATTTCTGAGGCCGCCCCTTCTCATTCGAGAGATACTTTTAAAGGGCTTGACGATATTCCCATCCCAGATTTTATATCGATTCCATGTAACCCCGGGTTGGAGGAATTTCATGATGTATTAAATATGAGCGAGCCCTTTCCTTTGAGTGTGGTCAATACTTCCGGTTGGTCTGGGGGTTTACACATTTACACGCACTTCCACCGCATTACACGACTTTTGCATATTAATCATTGTTTTGTAGGATTCTAATCTGTAGCTCCTTCTTATTGAAGGTGAGATGTCAGGTCGCTATCCACCTTGGATAGGCTACGTAATGTGCGCCAATCTTCCCCTTATTATGATTCCCGTAGGAGAGAATCAGATAGGGATCATGGGCGAGGCTATATCAATCAGGATCGCTATGATAGAGATCGAGAGCATTGGCGTAGCCATTCTAGTCAAGATCGTACCGACAGAGATAGGAACTACAGTACCGACCGCGATCTCGTTCTCCTCTGCCTCCTAGGGCTCCCGTAGATCTCCCTGGGTCTTCACAGTAGCAACAGCTTTCTCAATCTTCTAGGCCTGAAGCTCAGCAGCCAAGAGTTGAGCCACCGACAGCTGCCATCGTTGAACAGGCTCTGGCTGAGTTGACAAGCGAAGGAGCCATTCAGCTTGCTCAAATGAAAAAGGACTTCCCAGAAATCTGCATGGATGCATATGTCTTTCCTCCTCATCTCAAGAGGATTCCTAAGGATGCCGAAAATACTGCGCACAGTTATATTCGTGACTTCTATGCTCAATACAAGGAGTGGTACAAAGCAGCCATGAAAGCTTCAAAGGTAGCTTTTGACCGGGCAAAAGTTATTCAGGAGCTTGATGCTGAGATCGTCAAGAAAGACCGCATCATCCAAGTTCTTCAATCTGAGATGGAGTCGTCTCGAAACTCTGAACTCCAAGCGCTTAAAAAGCATGATGATGTTGTAGCGAAGATGGCGAGGATGCAGCAGGTACACTGTGCCTTGGTAGAAGGGATGGGCCACCGTTATACCACTGTCGTGGCTGAGCGAGGTACAGCCGTTAAAAGAGCTGAACGAGCTCAAGGCCAAATTCGCAGAGGTGGTGAAAGAAAAAGATGCTGCTAATACCACCGCTCAGGAGGCATGCGACCAAGCTGTGTCACTTCGAGCCGAACTTGCTGCGGCGGTGGTCAAGACCAAGTCTGTGGAGGAAGAAGTCCAGGAAAAGATTATGGCGGAGCGGTCCAGGATGGACGCTGATTTCGATGATCTCCTGGTTACATACAATGCCAACATGCTGGAGCACAGAAATTTATCATGGCTGGGAGATGACTCTATGATTCTGTATAATGCCTGGACTAGGTTAGTGGAGGAGAAGAAAGCAGCGCATCCGGATGAAACGCTGGATGACTTTGAGCTTGAGATGCGCTTGCTTACTGAGGAAGAGAGGAAAGTTCTTCATGAGGCGGTGATTTCGGTGGCGAAAGAGAGGCTTGGTGTTCAACAGATAGAGATGGGCGAGGGCTTGGGGATTGAGCATCACGAAACAAGTGTTGGAGCTGCAATTCCGACATTGCCTGAAACCATTGGTGTGGTCGATCCCCAGTCCGTCCCCGCTTATAATCCTGACCAGCCGCAATTGTCTTCCGCTGATGCCCCGCCTCTGTATCTGCCTATACTGCGGGCCAGGCTAAGGAAGGTAATCGAATGCCTCTCGTATACATTTAGTGTGGTGAATCTGGATCAGTACCCTTAGCTAACAATCTTCGTCTTTTCACATTTCAGTGACTGAAGCCGTTATCTCTGCGCCTCCTGCATCTCAAGCTTCTTATCAAGCGCAGGGGGCTATCGTTACCGAAGCTATTATGACTTCTACCGTGGTCGGCGAAGAAGGGGAAGCGAACATGCTATCTTTTGATGCTCAGATGATTGAGGAACTCCTTAGCCAACCTAATGACCCTTTCGATCCATCTTTTGCCATGAGCGGGACCACTCCGGCTGTTAGCTCCTTTATGCCAGCTACTAGTACTTCCAGTGCAGCTCAAGTATCTCATGCGGATGAAATCCTTGCCGAGATCAATGCTGAGATGACATCAGTGACCGCCGGCATGAATCCGTCTGGTCTTGCCCCGCTAATGATGATATCGCCGGGCGGTACTGTGGTTATTGCGAGTGCTCCTGCCCCACTTCCTGTTACTGCTCCTATGCCTCCAGTTCCATCCTCCGAAAGAACTTCTGTCGCCTCAAGCTCTGAGGAGGATGTTGACATTATGTCACCATCGGAGGACAAACCAGAGAAGAGTAAGAGAGTGAGGAAGAAACCGGGTAGCGGATCCAGTGGGGCTACCCCGAAGAAGAAACCGAGGAAGAAGAAAGATTGAACTCTTCCTTTAGTTTGCTTGTCATGTTCGGAGGTAGTGTTTTGTTTTGTCTTTTTGATTTTTATATCGCCGTGTATAGATGTGGACTCGGCACCCACTAGTAGGAAATTTTTGAACCAGCTTGTAATCAGATTCTTTTTGTTGACGATGGAAATGAAAACACATTCTCTTTTGTCTTCAACTCTATGTTTGCTTGGGTTCTGCCCCCAATCTTGGGGATAAGTATGGAGCTGATGTATGTTTATACTCTGTCTCGCACTCTGGAAGTGCGGAGTTAAGTAGTGTTTATACTCCGCCTCGCACTCTGGGAGTGCGGAGTTAAGGAATGTTTATACTCCGCCTCGCATTCTGGGAGTACAAAGTTAAGGAATGTTTATACTCCGCCTCGCACTCTGGGAGTACGGAGTTAAGGAATGTTTATACTCCGCCTCGCACTCTGGGAGTACGGAGTTAAGGAATGTTTATACTCCGCCTTGCACTCTGGGAGTACGGAGTTAAGTAGTGTTTATACTCCGCCTCGCACTCTGGGAGTGCGGAGTTAAGGAATGTTTATACTCCACCTCGCATTCTGGGAGTACGGAGTTAAGGAATGTTTATACTCCGCCTCGCACTCTGGGAGTACAGAGTTAAGGAATGTTTATACTCCGCCTCGCACTCTGGGAGTATGGATTGAAGGAATGTTTATACTCCGCCTCGCACTCTGGGAGTACGGAGTTAAGGAATGTTTATACTCCGCCTCGCACTCTCGGAGTACGGAGTTAAGGAATGTTTATACTCCGCCTCGCACTCTGGGAGTACGGAGTTAAGGAATGTTTATACTCCGCCTCGCACTCTGGGAGTACGGAGTTAAGGAATGTTTATACTTCGCCTCGCACTCTGGGAGTACGTAGTTAAGGAATTTTTATACTCCGCCTCGCACTCTGGGAGTACGGAGTTGGGTAATGTTTATACTCTGCGTCGCACTCTGGGAGTGCGGAGTTATTCGAGGGATTGTCGTGTATCTCCCCATTTTTGGCCTTGATGTGATGGCTTGTCCCCGAGCTCGGGTTTCATTTAGCGAGTGGCCGGTCGTATCACAGCCACTCCATTCTTGAATAAATCCCATTGCGTGTTGGAATTTAGCTCTTCGTGCATCGTGATGTTGTACATTGTATTTAATGAATCACAGCTCTGGCTCGAAGAGATGGCATTTTATTGCTGAAATAAGAAAATATGGCAAAGTCAGTTGCCTTATTACAAGTTCTAATTTCGAAATGCAGAAACAAATTTTAAAATGGAATTTAAACTAAATAGATAAGCATAGCCTGTTAATTACAGTAGCGATGAAGACTTTCGCTATTCCAGGCCCTTGGTAAAGTTAGATCATCAACGGTCGCTAACTTAAATTTGTCATCCCCGAGCATTCGCTTAATCTTGTGTGATCCTCTCCACGTTGATCTCATGTATGGGAGTGCCGGATAATCTTTTTTAGTGACTAGCTTACCGAGTTCAAAAGTTTTAAATCGGTCCTTGGCATTGCGTAATCGGGCAACTCGATTTCGGCGTATGATTGTTCTCAAATCAACCTGGTCGCCCTGGACGACCCCAACTCCGTTGACGGTTGGGAATTTTAAAGTTAAACACCACAAGGCGATTATGGCCCTGAATTCAGCAACGGCAGGTCGACCTAAAAAGGCATTATATGGCGAGTCTACATCCAACACAACGAACTGCAATGTCCGAATCGATCTACGTTCTCCGGCTCCCAACTCAACTGGTAACTCTACCATCCCAACAGGTATGGTAGCGCTGCCATTGAATCCATAGAGATGAGTTTGGCAGGGTTTTAGATCTCCAGCTTTCATCTTCATTTGATTATAAGCATTTACAAATATGATATTCACAGAGCTCCCACAGTCAATCAGGATCCTCTTCATCCACATCGGACCTACTCGGGTCGATATCACAAGTAGGTCAGTAGTCGAGCTTCCGACGTAGTCAACATCGCTGTCTCGGAAAGTGATGTCGTTAGTCATCGTTCTCTTTCGCTTGGTCGAAGGTTTATCGTCCAAGTTATCATCATACTCGAAGTTTGTACGTCTAGCTAAGTTGTTATATGATTCCATTTCCTCCCAGCTTCGAACCGCTAGACGAGGACTACCACTTACAGCATTAATTACCAATCTTCCTCCGACACGACCTGGTTCTTCCTGTCTTTCTTGATTCTGTGCACGATTCTGATTTGAAGGGCCCGCACCTCCAGACTACGGCGCCCGCACAAATTGGTCTAACTTTCTCTCCCTGATCAACTTCTCAATGAGGTCCTGCAGATGTCGACACTCATTGGTATTGTGGCCATAACTCTCGTGAAATCTACAAAACTTCCATGTTTGAATCTGCCTCTCCGACGATTGCTTCGGAGCAGGTTTATTGTATTGCACAGTGTTGCAAGTTTGCAGATACACATTTTCCAACAATGTATTCAATGGCGTGTAGTTATCAAACATTGGGGTCCTGCACTGTGGGCCTCGATTTGTATCTCTCTTTTTATCCTGACCATTGTTGTCTCGCGGCTGAGTCTGTTTGTTCTGTATGTTCAACTGAACTTTTCAGGAACTCTCACCGGACTGCTTAACTGCCTCATTGCTTTGTATTCCTTCAATTCTGGGCACCGCATCGTCCTACTTCCTAGACTGTTTCGCGTCCTCTTGCCGTAAGAATTGAGCGGCTTTGGAGTAAAAACGGTCCAACGACGCGGGTGGTTTTCCAGCTAACCAATTTCCAAACTCTGAATCGGGATTGATCCCTTTGGTTAATGCCATCAAAATCGAGTTATCGTTGGGATTACTGATTTCCACACATGCTGCATGGAATCTCTCCAAATAACGTCTGAGTGTCTCTCCCTTAGCTTGGGTGACGCTAGATAGGGTGTTAACGTCTTTAGGTCTGGCGACATGTATACGGAACTGTTCGACAAATTTCTTAGCCAGTTGATCAAATGAAGTGATAGATCTAGGTGGTAATCGCGTAAACCACATTGTTGCGATCCCTCCCAAATAGATGGGGAAACTTCGACACTTTACTGCATCGTCAGCCCTTGCGACACTCATTGACCATTCATATTTCAAAATGTGTTGATTGGGATCGGAATTTCCTTTGTACATAGGGAGAGTTGGCATTCTGAATCGCCGAGGAGGATCATCGTATAATATTTCATCTGTGAAAGGAGTATGACTACGGGAGATTCCCCAGTCGTCATTGGTAAGCCCTTGGCTTTCGCGAACCATCTGACGGATCACGGTTGAAATATCGGGCATAGCCACATTCTGTGCATGCTGAGCTAAGGTGTGGTCGGGTTCCACAGTGCGAGCTTGGACCGGACGCTGTCGACGGCCCGTGTCTCGCCTCCTTGGCTCCACATCTTCTGGGACGTATGGTTCAGGAGTACGCCCACGTTGTTGATTATTCAGATCTGACAGATTCCGGGTATCAACCCTTGTTTCTACCGCAGCAGTTGCAGTGCGATTGTCTGAGGTATGCTGTGGAACATCACCTTCTCGTGACGAGGGCCCGGCATGGAAGCTGGTTGACTGCTCTGCCCTTAATTGTCCAACTGTCAAGGCGGGTTGGTATCTAGTAGTTTGAGCGTGACTCCCCTCTAACCGGGGACGGGTAGATCTGTGGTGGTAGTCAGATGAGGCGGAACTCTCAGTAGATGAGCGGGAGATATCATCCCTCCTGGACCTTCTGTGGCTTTGGCGGTTCAGCTGGTTGGTCAATTCAATATTAGCACGCAACTGTTCGGCCAACTGTTGCCGACTTTGAGTCAATTCCTGAAGCAACGCTCGGAACTCTTATCTGGTGACTGGTCGAGACGGATCTGAGTGAACAGTGTTGTCTTGGTTGGATGGAGGCAGCTGCGTAGGATTCTACCGATCTCGACCTTCTTGGTCAGCGGCTGTAGAAGTGGTTCTTGTGCTAACCATCTTGAGTAGTGGGTTCCTTTCCTAGATTTTATGCAAATCTGAATAGAATGGAAGGATTCTGGACTAGAGATCTAGATCTTCCTCTTGGATTTATGCAATCCGGTATCGATGGTAGATCCAAGGAGCAGGAGAAAAAACTGGTTTTTCTCAGTGAAAGCACCAAAGTGTTTGTACCAAAAATGGGCACAACACTCTTCGGAAGTTTTTGAAGAAATAAAGATGAAGAATGAAAATTAAAACTGTGGATTATCTAACAAAAACTCCAAATAGCGGAAATGTAAATTGCAAAGACAAGCGATTTAGAGTGGTTCGGCGTTTTGCCTACATCCACTATGAAGTTTGATGATTTTATTGCTCGACACTTGAAGATTACAATTTTCAATCACGTAATACAACTGAATTTTTGAGCTAAATCTGAATCTAAGGCAACCGTGGTGATTTTAAGTAAATCTGGCAGGGTCTGGGCGCTCTTTAGCTCTTAGAATTATCCGACCCCTTTTCTGAATGACCAGGGCTCTATTTATAGGTGTAGGAGGCTGATATTTCGCCTAAAATTCGGGGATACCAGTTTTGGTACGTGAGGGGGCCCACATGCCCGCTTTCAGGAAATCCGGGCCCACTTCGGGATTGATTCGAACTCAACTTCGAATCGATCAAGACCTGCTCCGATTGAGATGAAATTTGGCATGAACATTCCTTAGGTTGCTAGCAAGCTACTGTGAAAATTTTATAGCATTTGGACTTGTAGATCTCGAGATATGATCGATTCAAGATCATGTTCTCGGTTGTGAATCCTCTTCAAATCGATCCTCCTCGAACCGGTTTCTTCGAATCGATGCCTTCGACTCGATTCATTTAAATCGATAGGGTCGACTCGATGGTTCAACGTGTCTTCGTGATCACGTAGTGCATCTCCTTCATATCGATCCGACTTCCATGCCGAGTTGATTGCGTCGAATCCATGGTTCTAGCCGCTTTGACGTAGTGGATTCGAAGGAGTGGGTTCGAAGCATTGGTACTGGATGGATACGAGGTGATTCGTCTTGATGGATTCGAAGGAATTCATTTCGATGGATTCGAAGGACTCCGACCTGTAGCTTCATTGATTCGAAGCGATTCATCTGGACCGATTCGAGCGAATGTCTATTTGATGGATGCGAACCATGTGGAGTCGAATCGATGGATTCGAGCAGAGTACTCACCGATGGATACGAAGTAAATGGAGTCGAACATGATGGAACCGAACCTGATGGAGTTGAACCTGATGGATTCGATCTTAGTGGATTCGACCCATATGGATGCGAACCCGAGGCTATGTCCTCCACTTGCGTCGATGATATCTTAAGCGTACGACCTCGGATTGACTTGATATTTGGAACGTTGCTTTTCCTGACCTTGCTTGACGTGTCTTATCAATTGCAGCCCGATCCGAATTCTGGTAGAATTCATCGATGTCTGTGGATATCCAGTGGGTATTCGATACCGAGGATGTATGACTCGCATTCTCTAGTCAGTTCCTTGATATTTCGGCCTTGCCAAAAGGCGGGATAACAATTATTACATACACACAATAGCTCATCCTCATGCATGCACAACACCTCCTCCTTTTGAATTATCTCTGTAACAATATCAACTCCATATTTCAGCCATTCATTGAAATATGTGTGTACAATTACAGCCAAATTTGCTATATTTGTATCAACTCCTGCCTTCATTTTAAAAATGCTCCTGTCTAAACCCACATATAGGTTTTTTTCATCTTGCTTGGAACCAACATGCAACGTACCTACATCCATCAGCATCACATCCTCATGTACACACCAACTCATCCTTATGCACGCACAACTCTTTATCCTCCTGAACATTTCCTACACACTCCCTAACAGATATTAAAACCGCATCTCCTTCAGGATCATGACTCTCATCAGTATTACACTTTCTGGATTGACAATGTGTGCATGTCTTGAGCATCTAACTGTTTGTTTTCATTCCCAAAACATACTTGCTGCATCCTTCCTCAAACCTGTCTTTGAAAAAGACTGTTTTTATCAACTATACTCACCACATTGTAAGAGTTTATAGTCTCACCAGTAGCAGTTTCTTCAATGCCACTTAAACCTTCAAATCCGTTCGGGATAGCAATCACAAACCTTAAATTTTAGAATCTTCTTATTGTATGTTTATAATTAGCGATATTATTTATTTTAACATTGCTAAAATCCTCTATGTCATTTTGAACACCAGTATCTTGCATTTGCCTGCCCCCATCCATAATAATATCAGTATCATTTTCTTGGACTTGATTCTCTGATGTATAAATCTTCACTTTTGGATCATAAAGAATTGGATCTATAAACAAAAACTTTGAAGAACATCTCATCATCATTTCGTCCAAAGCATCATCACTTGCCCCCCACAAACTACCCTTTTTCTGCCCGTTATTCAAATATATTTTTTCATTGATCTTGTCAATATCAGAATCTTTAGCTGGAGTATCGATTTTTTTCATGTAATTTTTATCAATGCGAACCGAATTAATGGCATCAAAATGGATAAACATTTCTTCTAGTAATCCAATTCCATCATTTCTTTTTTCCAATAGATGATCTAAATGGATACGTTTTAATTTCATAATCTTTAATACAAGGTAAAATCCATGATCGGAGATATCTAATTTCTTCTTTACTACTGTTCCCGGTTCCTTAGAAATCATCGAACATCGATTCTTCTTATGCCCAAAATAACCACATCTAAAGCACCGTACAGGCTCTCGGCAATCTCTTGTGATATGCGACTCTCCCCCACATCTATAATAGAAGAAAGCATTCTTTTCTTTTTATAATCTATTCAATTATTGGTAGTGAACTATTTGTTAGAGAATTGAGAAACAGTGCCTAAAGAGACCTTTACTATTTGCACGTATGTACGAGCTTGTGAGACGTGGGTTTGGATAACGAATATTCTTGAGGAGGGAGAACGAGGAGCATAAAGTTTCCTGCATTGGTCGCCATTATTGTACTATCATGTCCTTAAATCCAAATAAAATATCCTTTCAATAAAATATTTTTAAGAAATACCTCCGATTTTTGTTATTCAAATCAAATACTTTATTTTTTTTAACTATTTACTTCTGAATCAAATCATTCTCATCTTTGAAACATATTTTCAAAATTATTTTAAAACTAGATATTTTATAATACATCATTTCTCAATAAAATATTTTCGAATATATTCTCAATAAAACATTATTCCAACTTGGGCATTTCTCAATCAAAATCCTTTATCTAAAGTGTTTATATTCCTAAAACATCATTTATCTAAAAGTATCCTCTAAATAAAAATTCTTGCAACCAAAATTAACTTTCAACAACAAGTTTTCAAACATCAAAGATATTCTTTGGGTAAACATTTTTTTTCAAATAAAAAAATCTTTCCCACATACTTTACTAAAAAAATATGTTTTCCCAAATAAAAATATTTTCAAATACTTCCATTGATAAAATATTTTCTCAAAATATTCTTCTAGAAAAAATCAAGTATATTTCTATTTTAATAGTTTTCCTACAAAACATTTTAAATATATACTCCACAAATCTTATAGTGTGTACTGTTAATCACTTTTCAAGAAAACATTTTTCTTTATTCAAATAAACATTCCCACTGAATATTCCTCAACATAGTACTTTTGACAAAACATTCTAGATCAAGATACTTTTATAAAAATATCTTTTAGGACATATTTTTTTAAGATGTTTTCAAATCAAAACAACTTTAATTAAAATGTTTCCACCAAAATATTCCTTTAAAAGACTTCAAACTAAATCCAAATTTCCAATCAAAATATTTTCTTTCAAATATTTTAAACCGGATATCCTTCCACAAAATACTTTTAAATAAAACACTTTTATAGTAATTATATTCCTTACGAAAATATCTCCATAAAAATATTTTATTTCTCAAATTAAATGCTTTATTTTTACCCATATACGAATTTTCAATAAATCACCTTAAGCCTAAAAAGCATACATTTTCCCTTTAAAATATATTTAAAACCAAAAATGTTTCAGCAAATAGTATTTAGTTAAAACTACAATAGAAACCAATCCCATATATTAAGTTTAGTCCCAATCTTAATTTAACATCATATATATGCGTGTCACTTGGGTTATAACCAACACTTAATCCCTCCTATAAGTGCTCATCATGTCCCACTCTTACTGTATTTATTTCTCACATAATAGTCGTTATAAATGAACATTGCATTAGGGTGAAGTAATAATGTTTACACATACAACCCATACATACAAAGCATACAATCATCAATAAGAACGCTCTCTCATCATATATTTTAACCCAACCTAAGGTGTGAATTAACCAACCCAAAATGGTATAAACCTACCCAAGGCTTAGAGAGTCTTTTAAACCAAGTGTGAAGCCTCACTACTTTTAACACCTAAAATTAGTGATAAACATTGTTAATATGTAACTGCACACTAATCTCAAATATTAAAAACAGTGGATCATTAGTTATATGATTCCAAAATTCCAAACTTTTAAAACAAAAAGGGGAAACCAAACAGTGGAATTAAATAACAGTATGTATACATTATCTCAATAATTAAAGATTGTACAGATTCAATTTATCAAATAACATCCACATTATTAATACATTAATCATCATTAATCGATAACAATGTAACTGCGATGCAAGCAAATTTTACGGAGTCAACAATGTGCGAATATTTCCTACATCCGAACCTTTGCTCTCTCTCCTTTGCTCCAACCTACAACTTAGCAAATACATATACATATACATATACAGTAGAGGAAAAATCCGATCAATAAAATTTGGACCACGTCTAACCCTATACACCTTGACCACAAGGAAACCATGGGCTATTACATAGAAAAAGACTACCTACGTACCCTTTTGGAATCAAGCTCATATAGTTCTATTTCATTCTTTTCTCATATGTTGGTGGGATTTTTTTTCACACAACAAAACTTAAGTGTAATATTTAGTTTATTTACATTAACAGAGGCTTCGGTAGGTTGGATCCAAAGGTTAGTGGGTAAATGCTAAAAATTAAGTTAAAGTTCTAGGAGTTGATGCCGAGAGGAATGAGTATTAGACTATGCCGATATTGAGTGTAGTAAGTAAACCCAAAATAAAAGTACTGAAAAGTAACGACACCAAGATATATAGTGGTTCTGGCTAAAATCCCTACGTCCATTGTTCTTTCCTTCTTTACAGTTCCATATGAGAGCTGGGGGGCTATTACATGCAAAGGGAGATAAATCCACCATTACTAAGTTTTACAAGAAGTTAAAATATAGGAAAGTATGATTTACTTAGTATTTGAACTATACAGGAGCAAAAAGATCCTTGATGCATTGGGATTAATGCCTGTTTTTAGGCATCTTGTTGTGCTGCTATTGGTGGAGAGCTTTCTCCTAGATTGTTGACTCGACTCATTTGTAGGGCTGGATTTTAATATGTGTTACCATCAAATTATTTGCAAATTGATGTGGATCAATGTTGTGACATTCCATATATATAGCTTTATGCATGTTAACCCGTATGCTTTATACAAGCTTTAAAGTATCTGAACCGTTGATTTGTATTGGAGCCATTTTAACCATTGATCTTGGTTACGTTCTAAAGTGCTTTTGACTTTTGATAGGGAGTCAGCTTTATCACTAGTGCTTTCGATTTAAGGTCGGATTTAAGGCCTATACTTTTGATTAGGTTCTATTTTCGTTGCATATACCGTCGGCTTATGTCAGTTGGGTGATCATTGCTTTCAGATATTGTCTATACTTTAGCTTATAAGCTTAACTCTAAGATTGACATACCGATTGATGCTTACTACTTATGTAAAATTTGATACAAGGTAGAGCTTATATGGTTTAAAGGTCGATTATATCAAGTAAAAATTATGGTAGAACACATCCCCCTAAAGTTCGCTTCATGTGGTGAATGTGAAGTGGACTTTGTATTTTATAAAGAGAGTTAGACAACAGTTTTTAATTTTGTTATTATTCTCTTTCCTTATCCTATATTAATTCTCATAATCATCAATCTAATCAATGCCACTTCATATAGAGAGTATTTGGGTGCCGAAGGCTAAGTATAATTGAGTGCTGTGAGGCAAAAATAGTTGTATGCCAAATGCTATGTATAGTAGAGTGCAACAAGGAAAAATTAGTTGTATGTCGAAGGCTATGTAAAGTAGAGTGCCATGAGGTGAAAGTATTTGTATGCCAAAGGCTATGTATAGTAGAGTGTAAGAAAAAATTACTTGTATGAGAAAAACTATGTATAGTAGAGTGACATGAGGAAAAGGTAGTTCTATGCCAAAGGCAATGTATAATAGAGTGCCATAAGGCGAAGTTAGTTATATACCATAGGCTATGTATAGTATGGTGTCATGAGGCAAAAGTAGTTGTATGCCGAAGGCTATGTATGGTGCCTTAAAGCGAAATTATTTATATGTCGAAGGATATGTATAGTAGAATGCCGTGAGGCAAAATCAGTAGCATGCCGAAGACTTTGTATGGTGGAATGTCATGAGGTGAAATTAGCTGTATGCCGAAGGCTTTGTATAGTAGGTGCCATATGGCAAAAATAGTTGTATGCCGAACGCTATGTATAATAGAATGCCATAAGGTGAAATTAGTTGTCTGCTGAAGGCTTCGTTTAGTAGGTTTACCTCATGGTGGGGGTTTTGAAAATCTAACACCATCGTTTAGTGAGGATTTGGAATTTTCACCTCATGCTGAAGGTTTTGAAAATCTAACCTCATAAAATGGTGAAGATTTAAAGGTTTTAATCTTAAGATTTGAAAATCTAACCTTGTCGTTTAGTAAGGAAATGGAAATCTTACCTTATCGTATAGTAAGGATTTGGTACCGTAGACTTAGTTTATTACATGTCATAAGGCCTAGTAATTTAAATGTCATAGGACATGGTTGATTGAATGCATTATGCTTGGTTGTTTGATTACCATAAGACTTAATCGTATGCAATAAGGCATAGTTGATAACGTTCCATAAGTCTTAGTTGATTGAATGTCATAACGCTTAGTTGATTGAGTTCCGTAAGGCCTGGTAATTAAATGTCGTGAGGCATGATTGATTGAATGAGGTAAGGCTTAGCAGATTGAATGCCGTAAGGTTTAGCAGATTGAATGTCGTATGTGGGGCATGTTAGGCATCAAAGTAGAAGTATGTTAACTACTAACGTTAAAATATATTTAAGTATTGAAAATGATGTAGGTTTTTATACTGTAAAGCATCCATTTCAAAGTCCTTTTGAATTTAGCTTTGAAGCAACCTTTTTGATGTGCATTGATTAGGCCTTCTAAAATAGTGGTGCCTCTTTTATCGTGCAGAGACAATTTCTAGCTAACAACTTTTGAAGATATTATTTTATAATGGTTTTTTTATTGTGTTTTCAAGATTTCCTTAACATATTATTTTATTAATTAAATAGCAAGGTACAAGAGACTCTTTCGTCTTCTTATTTTATTTACCATTGCTATAATTTTATTCAATGAGATTAGTAAATTTTCTGATCCTATCTCCTTGCGTTTTGATCGCAATACATATCTCATACTTTTCTTGAGCTATAATTCATTTTTCATCTTTGTTCTTCATGATATTAAGCGTATTTTTTTCATATAATGAGCTTTTGGTTTGCTGATTCATATGATGCCATTAACTTTATGTCCTTTTATTTCAATTAATGATTGATTTGCAGTTGTCAGGTAAGAATTGATTAACTGTAATTTATTTCCTTGGATATTGAATTAATTGGTGGATATTCCTTAAACCCATAGTTGAATTGTTGGGGTTTACAGATTCTTGTAAAGATTTACGATCATAAAAATTGAATTTTTGTTTGGTTATAAGCTTGAATTTGGCCCTGTTTTTATTGGAGTGCTTTGTTTGTAGCTTGAGCTAGTTATGTTTACTTTGAGTTCTATAATTTATTATAAGATTGGGTCTAATTTTTTGTTTAGTATAATTAAACTATTGATGCATTTGGTCTTCTTAAACCAAAATATGAGTTCTTCTGTAGACTCACAAGCCGTTCTTGATAGTATTCTACATGGTTTTGCATTAGTGGATTGAGGTCATTGCTCTAGGATCGAAAGATACCTAGGATGCTCCCCCCGGAGGGTTGCATCCGATGGGCCGTCGAATATTTGTCGAATAGAATATCTTTACCATTCGCCCCTTTCTTCATTGAATTGTTAAACTTTTATAACCTCAATCCTTATCACCTTCCACCAATGTTTATAATACTCTATCAGCATTGAAATTTATTTAATTTTGGAGGAGATACATGAAAATGTCATTGATTGAGGTTAATTTTTTGTTTGACTTGAAAGACTCAAAGTCACCTATCCCTATTCTGATGTATTACTTAAAAATTCAAAAGAAGCAGCCTTTAATTCACCCTATCAGTAAGATTTCTATGAAAAGTTGGTTTTTCGCCAAGGCTAATATTCCTCAGATCGTCGCTATCTTTCGAAGGTTAGTGAGTTAGATTTGTAATTGAATAATTTTATTTGTCAATTAGGGTTATGCTTCTGACTTTGGGATTCATTTGTTACCATGGAGACCCTAGAGGACATAGCAGACTAAACATTTCATATCTTGTTATAAAAATGTTTGGGACCTTCTATAGAATCAACGATAATATCCCGAGTGTTGACGATTGATAACTTGAAAGCTTGCGGTTTAATGCCCCTAAATGCTTTGTTTAGGGGTTATTCACAACTGAGGTTCTCTGAAAGTGGTGACAGTTGAAAGTTCAAAGGAATTGGATAGTTCTCATACCCCTGATCATGCTAGTTCTTTTGAGATCGAAGCCGAGGGTAGACCTCAGGCCTAGCCTTCTATTCTTATAGTATTCCGTATTTAGGAATAACTTGCCTTTATGCTTTCTTTAGCATTAGTTTGATTGCTTTTACTTAACTTCTTTTTTGTAATTTAGATATGAATCCTAAGAAGAGGAAATGGCTAGTTTCCCTCTTATTGTCCAAAAAGAAGCCCGATACCGAAAAATCTTCAAGTCAAAGCTAATTTTTGAAGATGTTATAGAAGTGACCAAGAAGCGAAAGGGAGACCTCTCCGGAAGTGAACTTTTTGAGTCTCTTATTGGCAGTTCTTCTCAACTGAAATGCCTTGCACTTTCTCTTTTAGATTTTCCTTCTTGTTTGTCGAAATACCATCAAATGGTCAAGGTGGCTAAGCAAGATTCTAAAGATCATACTTATGTGGCTATTCCTGAAGCTACGATGGAGACGCTTGAAACTCCATACAAGAGCAGTTTCTTAAGTACAGCCTTCAAGAGGATACTTAGGTATAAGAAATTTCATTTTCTAGTTTTTGATCTTTAAATTTGTTTGAATATTTATTTGCATGCTGGCTTTATAGGTTGTGGCTGAGCTATCGGTCCTCGATCATAAGTATGAAGTTTTAAAGAGGCTGTTTAGGATACCAAAGCTACCAAGGAGGAGGCTTTCACCCTTCAAAAATAAGATTTACAAAAGAGGGCCGAGGAGGCAGCTAAGAGTGCTGAGACTAGGGAGACCAAATTCAAGAATGAAGTGGCCAAGCTTGAGACTGATTTGGAAACTAAGGACGAAGAGCTAGCCAAGAAAAATGAAGAATTGGCAAAAGTTAAGAAAAGGGGCCGAAGATCTTATGACCTCGAAAAAGATGAACAAGAAGCTTGCTTAATGGCTTTCGAAGTTCTTTTTAATGCCTACGCCAAGAGCCAGGATAAAGGCCACCCCTTTGCTTTTGATTTCTTTGGGGGGAAATGCCTTAGTAATTAAGACAAGTTTTAGCCGGCAATATGAGGTTACTAATAAATTGTCCCTACTCTCTGCGAGGTAGAAACCAGTATCTCTCTTAATAATAATATTGATCACACCAACATTGAATAGTCTTAACTATTGAGTAATAATATTCTTTTGTGTAACTTGGACACTTATTTTTTTATTGTGATGGTTGATTAGATGTTTTTATATTTTTCATTGATCATATTTATTTTCAGTTATACTACTTGAATGTTTTACTTTTACTTAGATTAAGTCAAAGAAGGCAAATATGGTTTCCATTTCATATTACAAGGTTTTATGGAATCGTAGCATGACCATAAATTATCAGTTGCTGAAAACTATTAGCACTCGTAAGAGTAGTCTTCATGTTAAAGATTCTCATGACAAGTCTTGTGCTAAGCTTTTCAAATCTCCTAAGCATAAGAATTTTAGGTTAAGGAGCCTAATCTTAAGTTTGACTGGTCAACTTAGATTTGTGATCCAAGAATGAGATGAAGTTTCAAGAATTTTAAAAGTTACCAAAGCATCACCCGAGGGATAATGCTTTAAAACAGAAAAGATTAGAATTTCTTCATAAATTTTATGGTTCAATTTGAACATAACACCAGAAGTTATCCGTCATTTTAAAGCATAACTCCATCTACCATGGCGATTTCCAAAGGGGGATTTACCGAAAATGGTTCTGAATAAATTTCAAGGCACATCCGATTTTGATTCCAATGCTAGAACTTAGGGATTCTTCTCCCCGTTGTTGTAAAAATCCTTCTAGGCCTTTGACTAAGCCAAGCCTAGGCGCTAGGCGAGGCTTACCGCCTAACATTTTTCTTAGGCCCGCTTAGATAAGGTTTATCACCTCTTGTATGGATCTAAGCATATATTTAGGCACTTGTTAGGCACTATTTAAGGTTAAGTTCATGTACAAGCATTAATGTGTTAGTTTTAGGCAGTTTTACCTCCTTGGCTACTCTAAAACACATCCAAAATTCTAAAATTTCAATTTATATCAATCAAAACTAAATTAAACACTAATTTTTTTTTCCAAAATACATAAGTTATCAAAAACTGCCTAGCTTTGATTAATGCTCGATTAATTCCCGCTTAAACGATTAATCCTTAATCCATCATTAACGCCTAGCGTCAGCCTAGCGATTTTTACAACTTTGCTTCTCCCTCAGAACTTTTAGTGCATAAGGTAGGGTTAGGTAAAAAAATTCATCTTATGATTTTCCTAGACCTTCGGTGACTCTTGATGAAGCTAAGTCTAAGGGTCTTAGGATAATCTTGAATAACAAAGTAAAATTTGGTCTTTAGGAATTTAAAAACTTTATATTTCTTTTAGTATTTGTAATATTTTCCCATAATGAAAGAAACCTTATTTCTTTGCTTCTTGTCTTGACTTTAATTTTATTCAATTCTCCCAGGAATTGTTATGTCCGAATTGCCTAAGTAATAAATGATCTATCATTTCTGTTAAAAATACTTATGATGTTAAGGTTACTGAGGTACATGTTCTCAATGTGGAACTTGCGGCCTTGAAGCATTAAGTTAATTTCTTTCAGTCTAAGCTGGCTTCAGATGAAGACACTTCCGAACTTATTAGGGAAAATGAAGCGCTTAAGCTAAATGTAGAAAATCTAGAAAAGCATCTTAAGTCTATTCCGAAAGCGATTTCACTTTCAAATAAGACTTTGGAGAAGCTAGTCTCCACTCTGCTTGACCCAGTATCTGATCTAAGGCAACAATTAGAGAAAACCAACGAATATCCTTCAATAATCAGACTTGAAGAAATTGAGATGGAAGAGAATGTTGGAATCTCGATTATACATCATTTTGATTGTGACAAACTATATAAATAAATATTTGTGTGTACTAATCAATTATGCAGGAGATTCGTTACAGATTCGCATTCAGAGTATTTTGAAGCTGATAGTCCTTTGTCTAAAGTCTTTATATTATGTAGAAATATGTTAAAATCTCTTCTGAAATGATATATATATATATATATATATATATAAACATATACACACATGCACTACCCTGCACAATAAGCTGAAACAGCCGGCTGAATGAGATCATTCAGCCGTTTGAATGCTGAAACTATTCTATAGTTTCACAATATTCAGCCGGCTGAATGACTTTATTCTGTAACGACCCGCTATTTTGGACCATTCGCATCCGCACATGTCAGATTTGAATTGCTCAAAATACCGCGTTGTAAATAAAAATTTGGCAAACTCATCATATTTAGTAAATAAATAATCACAGATCACAGACATAGAGTAATATAATGCAGCAGAAACAAAGAAATAGTAGTTCATGAAGCTACTATATAAATACATCAAAGTTAAGTAAGATACAATAGGAATACCAAGATACAACAGGAGTAACAGTATGATAATCAGGTACAACTCAGAATACAACTGGAATCAACTGGATAACAAAATGAATAGATATCTGGATCTTCAAAGCAAAACTCCAGCTCCAAAGATGAGTCTCGAATGCTGTATCACTCAGTCTGACCCGAGCGTAAAGCAAAACACAAAACACTTGAGTCAGGACATACATACTTATATAATGTAAACCAACTCAAGTGAACTGTAATAAAGGTATAAGTAACTCAAAGGATGCTTGGGATCGCCCATCCTATAAGGACCCGTTAAACTATTTACTATGTAGTAATATTGCGCTATTATAATAATGTCTAATATAAAATAAACATACTTTTAAATAGCATTAAGGAGTGACCCAATATTTCCCTTAACACGTAATAGTCCCAGTAGTCTATCCAGTATTAGCATACTCCTAAAATGGTGGCTACCCTCGATACTCCACAGGCTACGGGAGAAATCACAACTCGTAGTAAAGCTCGATATGGTAGGTGACACGGCACACAAAGCAATGCCAGGTTAGATATACCAATTACGCATCCGGACTGGTGGTGACGCATAGAAGCCCTACCGCCCACCTCGAACAACACTCCCAAATCAAGGGGTGCACCTAATCAATCACAAAGTAATAGAATGGTATCGAAGAAGTGTGTCCGATCAGAGGTGCTACCTCATTGGTCCGTCAATCGCTCATGTTTTAGCCACCTTATGCCAACTCACGGGAGTTGGGTCCACGTATATACCTTAGGATCGTCGCCACTATCCTATTTCATTCTGGAAACTCCACCGCGTACACAGTTCTCAAAGTGGTTTTCGGTATCGACAGAGAGTATGTCCATATCCGATCCCGGTCTCTTTAACAACCAATCGTTATTATAACCCGTGGTTATAAATTTAAAAACAGTTTATACTTCAAAATAGAATATCATTTCAAATCCAAATCTTTATCAAAATAAAGATTAAATCAATTCCAAACATTTTCAATATATTTAAAATATCATATCATTTCAAAACTTCATTTCAAATCATTTCAATATATCAAAATATCATATCTTTCCAAAACTTCATTTCAAATCATTTAATTTATCAAAATATCATATCTTTCAAAACTTCATTTCAAATCATTATATATATATCAAACTATCATATCTTTTCAAAACTTCATTATCAAATCATCATTTGAGTTCAAATCCAAATATTCAACTTTAAATACCTTTTAAATTCAAAGATATCATTCATTTATTATCATTTCAAGTCACCTTTTAAATAGTTTATATTTCAATCAAAATAATTCATCTAAACCATTTAAAAGTGTAATTATTATACTTTCAAATCAAGTATTCAATTTCCAAAGTTTTAAACTATTCTGAGTTCATTTACTAAGTTAAAAACCATAAACATTGAAAATTTCAGCCTTTCACAGCATTCAGAAAAGGCTATTATAAGTTATTCTTGAAAACATTTTAATTCAACAAAGACACCATTTTAAAACTGCTGTTAAATCTCAGTTTAGTTGAAATTTAGTTTAAAACAGCAAAGACAGCATTTCCAGAAATGCTGTAATAGCTCAGGTTTCAAATTAAAGATTTTAATTATATTCAGCAAAGACAGCAGACCACTACAACAATTACAGAACTGCTGTAATAGACCTGAGTCAAGTTTTTAGTCTATTTAGTTCAACTACAGCAACTACAGCATTCCATAAATGCTGTAATAGCTCTTTTATTCAATTTTAGTTCATTTCAGAAACCATAGCATTTCTGAATGCTATTAAAAATATTTTCCAGATTTTAGTGTATTTCCGCAACAATAAACTTTGATTTAAACCTTTTTAACATTATAAAAATCATATTTCTAACATTCAAAAATGTTCATTAACATACCTTTTTAACATATGATTTCTTTATAAAGTAATATTTACCATAAAATCCAAATTTCAATAATTTTACTTAACAAATTCGAATGTACACCTTTCCCATTTTTACCTTTTACAATTTATTAACACTTACATTTTCAAATTAACATTTCACACATTAAACTAAATTTCCAATTTATTTAATTTATTTAAACCTTTAATTAGAACCAAATTTCCCATTTCCAAGTCAAGTTATATTTTAAAATTACACATTTAAGCATTCATTCATTTAACCATTTTAATACATAGAAAACTCAATAACACTTTATTAAATCATTTAAATTCAAATTCAAATCAAATTATCATATTTACCATTTTCCAAATAAAATTAAATTTCCATTTTATTCATAACTTAAATTCATTTTTAAACCAAAATCCAAATTTCCAAACTTAAGTTATATTTCCAATTTCAATTTAACTAGTCATTTATTCAACATTTTTAAGTTATAGAAAAATCATAATTTATTTATTTAAACAATTTAAAATCCAATTTAAATCAAATTAGCATAGATTTACACTTTTAAACATATTTAAAATATTCAAAATACTTCATAAAATAACCACAGGCCTGTATATAGTTTCCTAACTTAGGTCAAGTGATACAAATATGTATCATTTCAATCCACAGTTTACAAAGAAAAATCCGGGTCCTATCATTTCAAACCCGCAATCCCAAGTCAAATTAAATTAAATAAAAATCGCTCAGGCTTATCATTTCAGCGCATAACGATCTTTCCCTATTCTAAAGTCCGTTCGGGTATGTATCATTTCAACCCATAGTGATTCTATTCTACAGGGAACTTGCAGTGTGATAAACAGGTATAAATAAACAGTTTAATAATAAATAACAGTAACAAATAATATGACAGATAATTGAACAGGTTTAACATCATATAAATAAATCATCACAGGTAGTTATAACATCATATAAAATTCTATATATTCAATTGTTGTCGTTTCACAATTGCATAAGTATAATTGTCTAGTGAGATTTACTTACCTTTATAAGCTGGAGATGACAACCACAAACACACAACAAAGATTTCTAGAGGCACGAAAGCACGACAATGATTTGAGTGTGAGAGAGACAAGGTAAATTGCCTTGAACAAATTCAAACAAAACAAGTATACACAACATAAGTTTCAAACAAAATGAAATTAACAATGCTAGAAATGATTGAATAAAACAAAACCAAAGCTATTGCACTTGCTTTCAACATCATATGCTTCAGCTATAGATCAGGTTTGCACGGCCAAAGCATGGATTTGGATCTGGTTTGGGTTGAACAGGGGTCGGCCTAGCATGTATTGGATGGTGGAGCAAAGGTATGAGCATGAACAACATCACAAAGGCAACACAACATGATTTCTATGCAAATATAGGCTCGGCCAAAGCAAGGGCAGGCACGACCATGGCTTTAGGTGGGGTAGGGATGACGTGGCAGGGGATCTCAGGTCATCTATGGCAGGTGGTGGTGGTGCAAGTGGCAGCCAAGAAGGAGTTTGAGGTGGTGGACATTGGTGGAGCTCGGCTAGGTGCATTTAGGTGATGTTTGTTCATTTTTAGGTAGATTTTCTTCAAGGGAGGCCACGGCTATGGCATGGGAATGGGATGGAGGTGGTGTTGACTAGATGTGGTGGTGGTGGAGGTGGCCTAGGTGATGTAGGAGGGCTGGCCGATCCAAAGAAGAAGAGAAAGCAAGTGCACAAATCAATGTAAACAAAAGAACAATGAAAAAGAAAAGAGGAGAATGGAAGCCATGACTTACAAAATGATTTCAAAAATTGCTATGGCCGAAAATGATGAGGAAAATAAGTTATTTTCACGTGAAAAGCAATAAGGAATGTACAGCTACAAAGAGAAAATGAAAGGCCAAGGCAATGAAGAGGCAGGAAAAGGAAGAGTCACAAGTTACAAGCACAAAGTCTCTTTGAATTTTCAAATTCTTTTAAACAAAATAAACTAAATAAATTTCAGTAAATAAAATAAAAATCTGAAAAAAATAAAGTGAAAAAGAAAATAAATAAATAATTTAAGTAAAAATAGAAAATAAAATGATAAAATAGCTAATATATTGAAACAAGCATTTAAAAAAATATAAACAATGTACAATAAACATTTAAAAATTCTAACAACACTTTTAAAAATGTTTTAAAAATAAAATATATATATAACATGTCATATTACACATATTAGAACATGGTTTGACAAACACAAATATTATTTATATAAACTAAAATAAACAATTTTGTTAAACAAATCAATTTACACACAATATTGTAAAAAGCATAACTTTCACAATATAAAACAGATTTCAACGAAACGAAAAGCAGTATTCTTGAAATTAAATTTATTTTTATAACAAAAGATAAAATTCAAAAATTCAAATATTTAAATTTTAAATTTAAAAGTCAAAGTTTGACCAAATTGACCAAATTCACATTTCTGGAAAATATTCTATTTAGTCATGTTTGGAATTCTAATTTACATAAAAATCAAAGTTTACATTTAAAATAACAAAGATTATTCATTTTAATAAATAAAATAAAGTTTTTAAATCAGGAATTAAATTAAGATAAATAAAATATACAATTAAAATAATCATAAAATACAGGGTTGTTACACTCTCCCCCACTCAAAACTTTTCATCCCCGAAAAGGAATGAGGTACGGGAAAACATAGAAAAAGATAGAATGAAATAGGATTAAAACAAGATGACAAGAAGATTGAAATTATACCTGATAACTATTGTTATAGGTAAGTTAACAAGGTGGAGATGATTTTCCGAAGATCCTCCAGAATCAAGAGCATAAGCACGAAAAAAGATCCTCTAGAATCTGATTCACCCTTTCCGTTTGACTGTCGGTCTGTGGATGGTATGCAGTGCTCAGATTCAGAATAGGGAGAAGTAAGAACCATAGAAGAGATAGAAAAGTTAAATGATGAAGGAAAAAGAGAAAGAAAGAAAAATAGAACAAACTTATTAAGCACAATACGAAAAACACGATTCATCAAATCAACAAAGACAACAGGAGCATTAGTCAAACCAAAAGGCATGACTAAATATTCATAGAAAACCATTCTCGGTACGGAAAGCAGTCTCGGGAATACTTTCCTCAGCAACCCTGAGTTGATGAAAATCAGAGGCAAGATCAAACTGAAAGCTGTGCAGTTAAAGCGCTCGGTGGATTCAATGCGGTAGAGGTGCAAAAAGTCATAGTGGGGATGTAGCGAAGATATAGCGGGATATATCGGATTACTCTAAAATAGCATATAAATCCCATACTTGTTGTTTTTACAAATATATAGATAGTAATTATGTGAAAAATTAACATTCAATTGAATTATAATTAATACAAAAATAATTTTAAATAAAAATATGTGCAAATGTACTGTAAATGAAGGTAAAACTGTTATATAACTTAATTTAATTTAGTAGAATATTAGAGTATTATCATTTCTAAACATATATCAAAAATTCAATAAAATTAATTAATTTCATAATTTTTATAGCGTATAAATATCATTTTTCAATCCAATTTTTTATAGAAGATATAGCGGAAATAGCGGAATATAGCGGAAATAACGGGAAATAGCGGGGATTAAAGCGGAAAGGCTATATGTTGGGGATATATGAAAAAATCGTAGCGGTAGGAATCCGCTATAAGATATATCGGAGTTATAGCGGGGATATAGCGGGGCATTAATTGCACAGACTGAAAGAGAACAATAGCTCAAAGGGTAACCAATTCGAATCTGATTTCCTACTTAGAAGGTAGGAGAATGGAAACAACCAAAAAAAATTTAGATTGGAAAACAGAATAAGGTAATAAATTTAAAACCATGAAAATTTCAACTTACATTAATAATTGATTTCATCCATTTGATTTCCTAAGTTAACTAAATCTTAACTATTTCTAATTTTATTATTTATCATCCAATCATCAACAATTTATAAAAATCATGAATTTGAAAATCATTTATTATACTTATAATTTATTCAATAAATTTAATTCTTCTTTATTCCAAATTATTCTTAAATTTATTCCACTTAATATATCAAATCCTATATATATTATGTTTATTTCACTTATTATAACTATTTCAATTTATTTATAATTTCTTTTAAATATCATTATATTGTAAATTATTCAATTAACCCTTTTTCTCTATTTACCTCTATTGATCCTTTATAAATAAAATTTAAGTGTATAACATTTATTATACCCACTTAAGTTTTATTTATAAAATTCTCTTTATTTTGTATATTATCCGATTACATATTCAACTTCTGAATAATAAAGGTAAGTTTTATTGGAATGTAGTAGAATATTATACAAATAAATTCTCCAATTTCAATTATTCAAGTTTACATATTTATTTAAACCTTGATTTCCTTTTATAATTGAAATTATCCTTTAAGATAAAATTTAAGAATTAAATTTCCGATTAACTTCAAACTATTTAGAAATAAATATATATATACATACACAATATATCAAATCAATTTTAAATCATATATCTATATAATATAAGTCAACTCATATTTAGAAATTCAAATCAATTAAATTTCAAAGCAAAACTGTAGCAAAGCTACATAATAGTCTCTTCACTTCGAAACTCGAAAATGAATGTCGATGATGCTGCAGTCATCACCGAAATTATTTCCCAGCGACAAAGAAAAGAGCACTGATTTACAAATTAAAAATCCTTTGAAACAATTTCTACTAGAAATACTTTTAAAAAAATAAATCCTTTTAAAACTTTCAAAACAAAGTTCGAAATCATCGGAAATTAAATTCTCACATTCTTGATTTAAATCCATTAAATTTCCAAATTAATTTATAACCATGTTTAATTATTTAGATATGAACTAAAGCCAATGATTATAAAATACATGCACACTTAAATATTATTTCTTAACACCCAATTCCATTAATTATCAAAATTTAGAAAATTAACTTATACATATTATAATTATACAAAATTTATCCATCTACTAAATTTAAAAACCATATTGTGTTAGTTTGCTCTGTTCAAGTGTTTTCGAGATCCTATCGATAACGTTGATCAAACGAACCGATCGGAAACCCAAACCAACATCAACAACTCAAACAACACAATATATAAAACATCTTTAATATATAAAATTTTCAAATACAAGATTAATTTTCAAAAATAAGGATAGGGATTCAGATTTTAGGGACTCAAATCAAGGAGAATTCTGATTTGAAGATAAGTTGGAGACAAAAGATAAGTTGATTAAACAACAGAATAGGGAGTATGGATAAGCTTATATAAATCGCGGGCAACCTTAACCAGGTCAACCGTGACTTAACGAATAAGAGCGATGCAGGATTCTGAAGCAAATCTACCTTCGTTCTCAAGAGATGGAATTCAGGCATAGCAAGAGATAGTAGCATCGTAAACCGAGGATACAAGAGTCTTCGGTGAATCAATGCTTTTTGTAAAGAAGTTTCACCCCTTTACTAGTCATTAGAATATTGGCGGGACCGCCAATTTATTAGAAAGATTATTCGGAGTGGAGTTATGGGACACTCCAGAATCAAGAAGACACGAATAGGGGAGGACAAGAATGGACTTTGGAACTGCAGGGAACGTTCCAAAATTCAAAGGAAACCGAATCGAAGAAGAAGGAATTCAAGTTCGAACGAAGGTGATTCTGTAATTAAATCTACTCTATATGCCGAGTTTGCCTAAAACCAGAGCTCTGATACCAACTGTAACGACCCGCTATTTTGGACCATTTGCATCTGCACATGTCGGACTTGAATTTCTTAAAATACCACGTTGTAAATAAAATTTTGGCAAACTCATCATATTTAGTAAATAAATAATCACATATCACAGACACAGAGTAATATAATGCAGCGGAAACAAAGAAATAGTAGTTCATGAAGCTACTATATAAATACATCAAAGTTAAGTAAGATACAATAGGAATACCAAGATACAACAGGAGTAACAGTATGATAATCAGGTACAACTCAGAAAACAACTCGAATCAAATGGATAACAAAATGAATAGATATCTGGATCTTTAAAGCAAAACTCCAGCTCCAAAGGTGAGTCTCGAATGCTGTATCACTCAGTCTGACCCGAGCGTAAAGCAAAACACAAAACACTCAAGTCAGGACATACATACTTATACAATGTAAACCAACTCAAGTGAACTATAATAAAGGTACAAGTAACTCAAAGGATGCTTGGGATCGCCCATCCTCTAAGGATCCGTTAAACTATTTACTATGTAGTAATATTGCGCTATTATAATAATGTCTAATATAAAATAAACATACTTTTAAATAGCATTAAGGAGTGACCCAATATTCCCCTTAACACGTAATAGTCCCAGTAGTCTATCCAGTATTAGCATACTCCCAAAATGGGGGCTACCCTCGATACTCTACAGGCTACGGGAGAAATCACAACTCGTAGTAAAGCTCGATATGGTAGGTGACACAACACACAAGGCAATGCCAGGTTAGATATACCAATTACGCATCCGGACTGGTGGTGACGCATAGCAGCCACTACCTCCCACCTCGAACAACACTCCCAAATCAAGGGGTGCACCCAATCAATCACAAAGTAATAGAATGGTATCGAAGAAGTGTGTCCGATCAGAGGTGCTACCTCATTGGTCCGTCAATCGCTCCTGTTTTAGCCACCTTATGCCAACTCACGGGAGTTGGGTCCACGTATATACCTAAGGATTGTCGCCACCATCCTACTTCATTTTGGAAACTCCACCGCATACACAGTTGTCAAAGTGGTTTTCGGTATCGACAGAGAGTATGTCCATATCCGATCCCGGTCTCTTTAACAACCAATCGTTATTATAACCCGTGGTTATAAATTTAAAAATAGTTTATACTTCAAAATAGAAAATCATTTCAAATCCAAATCTTTATCAAAATAAAGATTAAATCAATTCCAAACCCTTTAAATATATTTAAAATTTCATATCATTTCAAAACTTCATTTCAAATCATTTCAATATATCAAAATATCATATCTTTCCAAAACTTCATTTCAAATCATTTAATATATCAAAATATCATATCTTTCAAAACTTCATTTCAAATCATTATATATATATATATATCAAAATATCATATCTTTTCAAAACTTCATTATCAAATCATCATTTGAGTTCAAATCCAAATATTCAACTTTAAATACCTTTTAAATTTAAAGATATCATTCATTTATTATCATTTCAAGTCACCTTTTAAATAGTTTATATTTCAATCATAATAATTCATCTAAACCATTTAAAAGTGTAATTATTATACTTTCAAATCAAGTATTCAATTTCCAAAGTTTTAAACTATTCTGAGTTCATTTACTAAGTTAAAAACCATAACATTGAAAATTTCAGCCTTTCACAACATTCAGAAAAAGCTATTATAAGTTATTCTTGAAAACATTTTAATTTAGCAAAGACAGCATTTTAAAACTGCTGTTAAATCTCAGTTTAGTTGAAATTTAGTTTAAAACAGCAAAGACAGCATTTCCAGAAATGCTGTAATAGCTCAGGTTTCAAATTAAAGATTTTAATTAAATTCAGCAAAGGCAGCAGACCACTACAACAATTACAGAACTGCTGTAATAGACCTAATTCAAGATTTTAGTCTATTTAGTTCAACTACAGCAACTACAGCATTCCAGAAATGCTGTAATAGCTCTTTTATTCAATTTTAGTTCATTTCAGAAACCATAGCATTTCTGAATGCTGTTAAAAATGTTTTCCAGATTTTAGTGTATTTCCAGCAAACAATAAACTTTGATTTAAACCTTTTTAACATTATAAAAATCATATTTCTAACATTCAAAAATGTTCATTAACATAACTTTTTTACATATGATTTTTTTATAAAGTAATCTTTACAATAAAATCCAAATTTCAATAATTTTACTTAACAAATTCAAATGTACACCTTTCCCATTTTTACCTTTTACAATTTATTAACACTTACATTTTCAAATTACCATTTCACACATTAAACTAAATTTCCAATTTATTTAATTAATTTAAACCTTTAATTAGAACCAAATTTCCCATTTTCAAGTCAAGTTATATTTTAAAATTACACATTTAAGCATTCATTCATTTAACCATTTTAATACATAGAAAACTCAATAACACTTATTAAATCATTTAAATTCAAATTCAAATCAAATGATGAGGAAAAGAAGTTATTTTCACGTGAAAAGCAATAAGGAATGTACGGCTACAACAAGAAAATGAAAGGCCAAGGCAATGAAGAGGCAGGAAAAGAAAGAGTCACAAGTTACAAGCACAAAGTCTCTTTGAATTTCCAAATTCTTTTAAACAAAATAAACTAAATAAATTTCAGTAAATAAAATAAAAAGCTGAACTAAATAAAGTGAAAAAGAAAATAAATAAATAATTTAAGTAAAAATAGAAAATAAAATGAGAAAATAGCTAATATATTGAAATAAGCATTTAAAAAAATATAAACAATGTACAATAAACATTTAAAAATTCTAACAACACTTTTAAAAATATTTTAAAAATAAAAAATATATACAACATGTCATATTACACATATTAGAACATGGTTTGACAAACACAAATATTATTTATATAAATTAAAATAAACAATTTTGTTAAATAAATCAATTTACACACAATATTGTAAAAAGCATAACTTTCACAATATAAAACAGATTTCAACGAAACGAAAAGCAGTATTCTTGAAATTAAATTTATTTTCATAACAAAAGATAAAATAAAAAATTCAAATATTTAAATTTTAAATTTAAAAGTCAAAGTTTGACCAAATTGACCATATTCACATTTCTGGAAAATATTCTATTTAGTCATGTTTGGAATTCTAATTTACATAAAAATCAAAGTTAATATTTAAAATAACAAAGATTATTCATTTTAATAAATAAAATAAAGTTTTTAAATCAGGAATTAAATTAAGATAAATAAAATATACAATTAAAATAATCACAAAATATAGGGTTGTTACATTTTCAGACGGCTGAATTAAACCAAAAATAACCTATTTCTTTGCTGTTTTCAATTTTTTAAATTTCAGAAGGCTGAATAAATTCATTCAGCCGGCTGAATATTTTCAACGGCTATTTTTCATAAAAAGACACTTCTCTTCATCGAAGAGAAACATCTTCAAACCAACAGTTGCACCAGTTTCTTTTCATTGTTACCTTTCATTAATAGTTGCAACTTTTTATTCTCTATAAATAGATTTCAGAATTCAACAGACAAAAAAAATTGATTTTAATATTCTTGAATTCTTATCTCTTATTATTTATATTCAAACTGTACTTAAACTGCTTACATTCTCTGATCGTTGATCGCTCTATCTACCACAATTCTCAAGCACATTACACTACATATCATAAAGAAGAAGATTATAGGAAGATTGTACTTAATTGACTTATCAGTGCTATTCAAAGAGCACACTATAGTCAGATACTTTTGTTATTTGTAAAGAAGTCATGTTCGGTTGCTCGGGCGGTAGAAGTCCTATTCGGTTGCTTAGGCGGTAGAAGTCCTGTTCGGTTGCTCAGGCGGTGTAAACCTATTCCTCCGAGTTAAGTGAGGGTTGCTAGTTTATATCCAGAAGGAGTTTGGGACTGGACGTAGAATGGGAGTTTGAACCAGTATAAATATCTCTGGTGTCATTTACTTTACTGCTTTAATTATTTACTTACTTAATTATTATTCCGCACAAGTAGTTTATCCATATTACACGATCCTATAGCACAGTCACTTTCATTTGGTATCAGTGCGAGGTTTTCATATAACCGTAACATAGCTATCTGATATTATTTTAGTATGGAAAACAACACTAGCACTGTTTCTAACACTACCTTTACAGAAGGTCAATCTACTGCACGACCACTTCTATTTAATGGAATGTACTATAACTATTGGGCTACTAGAATGAGAATCTATATACAAGCAAGTAGTTATGAAACCTGGAACATTATGCAATCTGAATATATTATTCCTACTACTGAATATTCAGCATGGTTTAACATACAAAAATTAGATGCTAATGCAAATGCTAAAGCTATGAATATGTTATATTATGCATTAGACAAAAATGAGTTTATTAGAATAAGCATGTTTAAAACTGCTCATGAAATTTGGCGTACACTCAAAGTTACAATTGAAGGAACTAACAAAGTCAAACAAAGTAAAATTTCTATGCTCAAAAATCAGTTCCAGAATTTTAAAATGAAGCAAGATGATACTATCAATGAAATGTACTCTAGATTTCAAGATATAGATCATTCTTTGATAGCATTAGGAGAAACTTACACAGATTTTGATATTGTTTCAAAAATCCTCAACTCACTAACGGATGAATGGGAACGAAAAGTCTTAGGAATCGAAGAAGCTAACAACATTTCGACCATAAATCCAGAAGAGTTGATTGGAAATTTAATGTCTTATGAAGTTAATCTCCTGGCAAAACGAGTATAGGCTCAAGATAAGAAAAATATAGCATTCCAAGCAGAAAAAGATGAATCAGATTCAGATTAAGAAGATATGGCATTCATTGTTAAAAATTTCAAAAAGTTTTTGAGATTTAGAAAGAGCAACAAATTTAGAAACAACAAGAACAATTCCAGCAACAATAACAACACCAACAAACCATTATCATCTGCTCTAATGTTATGAATGTCACAAGAAAGGTCACATCAAGAAAGACTAACCTGAGAAAAAGAAAGACAAGTATAAGCACACGAAAGACATATTCAAGAAGAAAGATTTCTTTGTCACATAGGATGATACAAAATCATCTTCATCATCAGAAAGTGACTCTGACAGTGATTCAGAACAAGCCAACATTTTCTTTATGGCCACAAAAGACGAAGTAAGTGATTTGACTTTTAATGATCTTTTGGAAATCAATTCAGAATTACTTGACAAACTAAAAAGCAAAAATAGAAAGTACAAAGAAACTCTTGAAAAATTGAATAGAACTGAAATCGAAGTAGAAATGCTAAGAGATGAAAAGAAAATTTTAGAAGAACTCCAAGTTATTCAAGAATCTTGTTTTAATATGACATCTCAATTTTCTCTGTTAAGTCAGGAGATAGAAACTCAGAAAGAAAAGAATGATGCTTTATTAATTGAAAATCATGACCTTAAAGTAAATACCAAGATTTTAGAGTTAGATAACTCTAGCTTTAAAACAAAGTTAGAAGACATTACTAAAAATGTTTCTAATTTTAATAAAGGTAGAGAAAATCTTTGCAAAATTATAGAAAATTCTCAAACTATTTCAAACAAAAGAGGACTAGGATATAAACAATCTTCTAACAATATTTCAAAGAAAAGGAATTCTTCATATAGAAGGAATAATAAAGTTGAAAAACCTAGTTCTAAAGTTTCAAATTTTACTACATCAATTAAAATTTGGGTTACTAAAACAAATAATTCTTCAATTAGAAATAAGTATATAAAATCTTTTATAAAAACTGTTCATAAGAACAAAGATTTTGTTTTCAAAAGGAATTCTTAACCTTCTTGGGTTTGGCTTCCTAAAACCTAACTCTTAGGACCAAAAATAAAATAGTGGGTACCAAAGTTAATTCTATATTTTGCAGGTACCATCCAAAAAGAGAGGAAAATGGATACTAGACAGTGGTTGCTCAAAACACATGACAGGAAATAAAGGGATGCTAACAAACATTAATTACTCAAATGGAGGTTCTGTCACATTTGGAGATAACTCCAAAGGATATGTCATCGGCAAAGGCGATGTGAGCAATAACGGTATATCTAATTCACCTCTTATTACAGATGTCTTATTAGTTAAAAATTTGAAGCATAACTTACTTAGTATCAGCCAATTGTGTGACAAAGGATTCAATATTTCCTTTTCCGAGAACAAGTGTAGCATTTTTGATCAAAATAAAAATATTATTTTTGAAGGTTTTAGATATAAAAATATTTATGTTTTAAATATGAATATAAATCATAATACAAATATGTGTTTAATAGCCAAAGAAAATAATCATTGGTTATAGCATAAAAGATTTTGTCATATTAATTTCAAAACTATAAATTAATTATCTAAATATAATTTAGTAAAAGGTTTACCAAAAATGAACTTTAAAGTAAACAATATTTGTGATGCCTATCAATTAGGAAAATTTTCAACATCATCCTTTAAATCAAAGAAACTTATTTCTTCTTTACAACCACTAGAACTATTACATTTAGATCTCTTTGGTCCAACACAAATTCAATCTATAAATCATAGTAAATATGTGTTTGTTATAGTAGATGATTTCTCAAGATATACTTGGACTATTTTCTTAAAAAATAAAAGTGATACTTTTGAAAATTTCAAGAATTTTGGAAAGAGAATTCAAAATCTCAAAAATTTAAAAATTAAGAATATTAGAAGTGATCATGGAGGTGAATTTGAAAATGAAGCATTTGAACATTTTTGTAATAAAAAGGGAATTTAGCATAAATTTTCTTTTCCTAGAACACCACAACAAAATGGAGTTGTAGAAAAAGGGAATTTACCCTAACTTTTCTTTTCCTAGAACACCACAAAAAAATGGAGTTGTAGAAAGGAAAAATAGAACGTTACAAGAATGTGCAAGAACTATGTTAAATGGAAACACATTACCAAAACATTTCTGGGCAGAAGCTGTAGCAACTGCTTGCTATGTTCTAAATCGTGTTTCCATCAGACCTTTAACAAACACACTCCATATGAACTTTTTCATCAAAGAAAACCAAACATTTCATATTTTAAAACTTTTGGTTCAAAATGTTTTATCTTATACACAGAAGATCAGCTTGGAAAATTCGATTCAAAATCCAAGGAAGGAATCTTCGTAGGATATTCAGAACGAAGCAAAGCTTATCGAATTTTCAATAAAAGAACAAAAACAATCGAAGAAACACTTCATGTTTCATTCGACGAAAATTTCAAATTTAATAATAATTTTAAGGATGATGAAGATATAACTAAGACGGTTACAAATACGGTTACTCAAAATAATTTTGAAGAAGATGAAAACATTGTTTATAACTTTGAAGAAAATGAAAACATTGTTCATAATGAAAATGAATTAAGATCTCCTCCTAGGATTTTACGAGATCGCCCAATAGAAAATTTCATAGGAGAAATTGATTCACATGTTAGAACTAGAAATTAACTTAATCAAATGGACCATGTAGCTTTTCTTTCTAAAATTGAATTTAAAAATGCAAAAGAAGCATCTACTAATGACTATTGGATTATAGCTATGCAAGAAGAACTAAACCAGTTCAAACGAAATGAAGTTTGGGAACTAGTTCCTAGACCAAGTGATCAAACAGTCATTGGTACTAAATGGGTTTTCAAAAATAAAGCAGATGAACAAGGTAATATAACTAGGAATAAAGCTAGATTAGTTGCACAAGGATATAATCAAGAAGAAGGAATTGACTACGAAGAAACATTTGCTCCAGTTGCACGACTTGAAGCAATACGTATCTTACTGGCCTTTGCATGTTTTCATAATTTCAAACTTTATCAAATGGATGTAAAAAGTGCTTTCTTAAATGGTTATATAAAAGAAAATGTTTTTGTTGAACAACCTCCATTATTCACACATGAAAAATTTCCAGACCACGTCTATAAACTTAAGAAAGCCTTATACGGTCTAAAACAAGCACCCCGTGCTTGGTATGAACGTCTTAAGAGCTATCTAATAAATTCTGGTTTTGAAATTGGGAAGGTTGATCAAACTTTTTATTGAAAGAACTAAAAAGGATATTTTAATTATTCAGATTTATGTAGATGATATTATTTTTGGCTCTACAAATGAAAAATTATGTCAAGAATTTTCAAAAATAACGACCAAAGAATTTGAAATGTCACATATGGGAGAATTATCTTACTTTCTTGGATTACAATTAAACAAATATAAAATGGAATTTTTATTAATCAAGAAAAATATTGTAATAATCTAATTAAACGCTTTAATATGGAAAATACTTCTACTAAATCAACTCCAATGAGTACAACAGTTCATCTCGATAGAGATGAAGATGACAAAAGTGTTGACCAAAAATTATATCGAAGTATAATTGGATCATTACTTTATCTAACTGCTAGTAGACCTAACATAATGATGAGTGTTTGTTTATGTGCACGATTTTAAGCAAATCCTAAAGAATCACATATGCGAGCATTAAAAAGCATATTGCGTTATCTAAGCAAAACCAAAGATTTTGGACTTTTCTATCCGAAAGAATGTCTTTTCGAGTTACTTTCATATAGTGATGCTGACTTTGGAGGATGTCGGACAGATCGAAAAAGTACTAGTGGGAATTGTCACTTCATTGGACAATCCTTAGTCTCTTGGTTTAGCAAGAAACAAAATTGTATTTCACTCTCAACTTGTGAAGCAGAATATATTTTTGCTGCCTTAGCTTATGCTTAGGTCATTTATATGCAACAAACACTTTAAGATTTTGATGTTAACTTATCTAAATCAACAACTTTTTGTGATAATACTAGTGCTACAAACTTATCCAAAAAATCCTATCAATCACTCACGAACTAAACATATTGACATACGTCATCATTTTCTTCGTGATAATATTGAAAAGGATTTAGTCAGACTAGAATTTGTATCCCCTGAAAATCAATTGGCAGACATATTTACAAAACCTTTAAATGAAAATATCTTTACAAAATTAAGAAGAGAATTAGGAATTGTTTCCATCAATGATTTATAATTTTTTTTTAAATAATAATAATAATAATAATAAATTTTCTTTTCAAGACTCGAACTCGGGA
Organism: Allium fistulosum; assembly: GCA_030737815.1. Lineage (NCBI taxonomy): Eukaryota > Viridiplantae > Streptophyta > Magnoliopsida > Asparagales > Amaryllidaceae > Allium > Allium fistulosum. The sequence continues at coordinate 1,161,134,294 of CM060902.1, read as the reverse complement.
TCTCTTACTTGAAAATCTGGTGCTTTACCACTACACTACTCTTTTCTTCACATCTATTTTTGTTTGCATTCTATTTTTATTGTTTATTTTTTTACCTTACAATTTTTTCAACCAATTTTTTCTCTGGTTCTTAAAATCCTAACCACCAATGTTCTTTCTATTTATATGAAAGTTTACATATAAATACCTCTAATCCTTTTTCTTTCTGTTGCAATCAATTAAAATAAAATAAAAACAGTTTCAACTCTCTTACTCAAAAATGTCTTCCCAGCATAATTCTGAATCCTCTGCTCTATCCTTTTCTTCTCCTAGTTCGGGATCGGTGAATTTACCTACTCCAACACTGATTTATGAACCAGTACCAATTGTTCCTCCTTCTACTCACACAGGTTATACGACACCTGGTAAAAGAACAAGAAGGTCTCTATTTTTTGGTTCACCATCTACCAAAGAAAAAATAGATGACATTCATTATTATCAAAGGGAATCGTTGGAATTACAATGCGAACTTTATTATGAACAAAAAGTTAACGCCAAGCGTTTAAGCTTTTTAGAACAAGTCAAATTGAAATTCTGTGGATCTTCATCCAAAAGCACGGTTATTCAACCGTCTCCTGTTTGTTCTCCATCCCGACGCAATACTTGAGAACTATCGCCACAACGTCTACCAATATCTCCGAATTTATGGGAACGTGGCAATAGATGGTCACCACTCAGGCCATATCAAGAGAACACAAAAATAGAACCGGATGAATGTCACACTCCAAGCTCTTCTTCCAAATCTATTTAAAAAAATTTGTTTGTTTGTTTTGTTAATATTTAATCTTGTTTGTTTATTTAAATATTTATAATGTTTCTTTAATAATATATCTTATTATAAAGGCTACCATAAGTTTTCACAGAATTCAGCCGGTAGTCTATAATAAAACAAACGGCTGAATATTATCCAGAAAATATTTTTTCCCATATTCAGACGGCTGAATCTTTTAAATAGATGTCTGAATTAGGTCAAAAATGAACTATTTTCTTGCGGGAAGTAATTCAGACGGCTGTTTACAGTTATTCAGCCAGCTGAATTCTTCTTGAGGCATTTTTTTAACTAGGTCCTACAAATTTTTCTACCCATCTTACCCTTGCTTTTCACCTACCTATATATTCATCTTTTCATCTTTTACCCATTCACTTCAGAACCCTAGCACAACTTTTCATATTTTCACCTTTTACTCCTCTTTTTACTCTCTAATGTCTCCTAGATCCAAACGAACAAGGGAATCCGCCTTCTGTCCTTCCAAAGATCAGATTCGTCAATGGCTTTGGAATGATGTTGCAATATCCCAATTCAATTCTATGAAAAATTCCAATATCTATGAAGGAGCTTTCATGAAGTTCCCGGATTTCGCGGCCTACCAAATTAGAGAATTGGCCAAGCAATTCCACTTCGATAATCTCATAGGGTATGCTCCCAATAATGTTAAAATTAATCATCTATTGATCAAACTCTTTCTTGCAAATCTGAACCTAAACCACCATAATCATCAAAATCGACAAGATTGCGTTTGGTCTATAGTTTGTGGCACTAAAATTTTCTTGCCTTTACAAAGATTAGGCAATATTTTAAATTGTCCATTTCAAGGTGTTGATATAGTGATATTGAAGTTGATATGGATCATAGAGACGAAGTTTCACATCGTTTCTTGTCTGATCACCTTACCGATTTAAGTGTATTAATATCTAGCACCTTAAGGCCACAAGCACGTCTTCTTCACCGTGCCTTCATTCGCTCTCTACAACCTCGAACGGGAAGTTATGAAAAAGTCTATAAAAGAGATTTTCAAGACCTCTATTCAATCTACACCAACCAACAAGTAAATTGTGGCAAAATCATTTTAGATGAATTTCAAGACATCACAATACGAAGAAAATATAAGACCATTCATTATGGTGCTTATATTATGCGTATCCTTCTCAACTTCAGCATTCCAATGCCCGACTCCGAGTTTTCAAGCATTAGCGAGTTAGGCGCAAAAACTTTAGGATTAATGGGTCTTCCTCGCCGACCTCCTCCACAACAAATCATTTCTTTTCAACTATGTTCTCACAATGTTCAACAAGGTATTCCTCAACCTTGTGACACTAGTATTGCCTCTTCTTTGCATACTCAACATGAAGAAGAAGAGGACGATGACTCCATTCAAGTTGTTGGCCCGAAAACTTCCTCCAAACAAGTTATCATCACTCTCTCCCGAAATCAATCTAAACTCCATCGGGACATTAAGACTCTTGAAAAGAAGACGGAAAAGAAATTCAACTCCATAAAAGGTTTTCTTAATAAAATATGGGATAAATTTTTTGTTCCGGTTCTACATCCACCGAAGTTCACAACCCATCTCCATTTCAATGGTCATCTTCGAGTTCGGATTCCGATGATGATGATCCTTCTCTCTCTTCCCAATTTTAATTATTTTTCAAATTTCTACTTTTTTGTATCAAACTTCTATGATGCTTTATCTAGTTATTTATATAATGTCGTATGAATATTGTTATTCTTCTTTAGTAATGACATCTCGAGTAAGAGTTATTTATATAATATAATCTTTGTTTAACAAATGATTTTGTGCATATAGTTTATCTTTCTTTTTGTCGATGACAAAGGGGGAGATAAGTTAGTTAAATATTTGTGCATATTGACAGGGGGAGTAGCAATGATAATATAAGTTTTTATGTAAATATATTATTTATACTTATATAGTTGTCATCATCAAAAAGGAGGAGAATGTTGGAATCTATATTTTACATCGTTTTGATTGTGACAAACTATATAAATAAATATTTGTGTGTACTAATCAATTATGCAGGAGATTCATTATAGATTCGCATTCAGAGTATTTTGAAGCTGATAGTCCTTTGTCTAGAGTCTTTATATTATTTATAAATATGTTAAAATCTCTCCTGAAATGATATATATATATATATATAAACATATACACACATGCAGTACCCTGCACAATAGGCTGAAACAGCCGGCTAAATGAGATCATTCAGCCGTCTGAATGCTGAAACTATTCTATAGTTTCACAATATTCAGCCGGCTGAATGACTTTATTCAGACGGCTGAATTAGGCCAAAAATAGCCTATTTCTTTGCTGTTTTCAATTTTTTAAATTTCAGAAGGCTGAATAAATCCTTTCAGCCGGCTGAGTATTTTCAACGGCTATTTTTCATGAAAAGACACTTCTCTTCATCGAAGAGAAACATCTTCAAACCAACAGTTGCACCTATTTCTTTTCATTGTTACCTTTCATCAATAGTTGCAACTTTTTATTCTCTATAAATTGATTTCAGAATTCAACAAACAAAAAAAATTGATTTTAATATTCTTGAATTCTTATCTCTTATTATCTGTTTTCAAACTGCACTCAAACTGCTTACATTCTCTGATCGTTGATCGCTCTATCTTCCACAATTCTCAAGCACATTACACTACATATCATAAAAGGAGACGATTATAGGAAGATTGTACTTAATTGACTTATCAGTGCTTTTCAAAGAGCACACTACAGTCAGATACTTTTGTTATTTTTAAAGAAGTCCTATTCGGTTGCTCAGGCGGTAGAAGTCCTATTCGGTTGCTTAGGCGGTAGAAGTCCCATTCGGTTGCTCAGGCGGTGTAAACCTATTTCTCCGGGTTAAGTGAGGGTTGCTAGTTTAAATCCAGAAGGAGTCTGGGACTGGACGTAGAACGGGAGTTCGAACCAATATAAATATCTCTGGTGTCATTTACTTTACTGCTTTAATTATTTACTTACTTAATTATTATTCCGCTCAAGTAGTTTATCCATATTACACGATCCTATAGCACAGTCACTTTCAGAGAATTCACAAGAAGTTATAGTAGCTACTTCTCCTTCTTGGGGAAGGAGAAGAGGCCGAGGAAGGGGTTCATTAAAACTCCCTCACTCACATAAAACATAAGTAGTTACAAAGTCCATGGCCCATTCAAAAGTTAGAGCAAGTTAATGGGAGTTTATCTTTGGCTCCTATCAAGATACCAAGTGAAATTATGATCCAACTCAAAGATAGGAGAGTTATATCTTTCAGGCAATATAAAGCCAAATGGTTTCAAAATGCATGTGATCATTTACAAAAACATTTTAAAAGGGTTTCAAACCAGCTATTAGCCAAACCGAAAGTCGAATGAACCCGATGCTTGATTGTTATCTTAGACTTGAAGGTTATTATGAGTACATACTCAAGTCCTTAGTTGCTTATGGGGCCCCCTTGGATCTTTCTTTCATTTTAGATAAAGGGGATCTTGATCGCATTATGCGAATGGTACATGAAATAAGTCAACATATTTCTACTTATCCTACTCCTTATTTGATTATGCCAGGTCCCTAGAGGGTGAACCAAACAATGATTATATGAGACCTTAGGTGGGGTCCATGTTACTGGATGTTATCCCATAGATGTGCAAAAGGAAGTATTTGGCCATGGAAAGGCTATAGTGGAAGAATAAGGTTTACTTTTTAATATTTTTCTTTGGACCATAAGTGTGTGTTTAGTAATAATTTGTGTCTAGGCCTCTTTCTTTTGCTTGAAATATAGGCTTCTCCCATATTGTTTTACCATCTTGGTGTATGTATATTTGATATACATACCTTTATTTCGTATAACTCAGAGGAGCTTTTGTCCTTTTAATATCATATAATTTTTGGTATTTTTTCTTTCGAGTTCGATTAGAGTCATTAAGGGATCTTTGTCAAAAGGTTACCCTTAGTTATCATAACAAGAATTCGTATGTCTGATATCAGTTCATTTTGAAGGCGTCGTAATCAATATTCATGGGTCTTATAAAGTTTTATTTCAAGTTATGATTTTTGGGTTACTTTTGTCCCTTAGCATCTAGTCGTATGTAGTTTTGTAATGTCGTAAAATTTTGAGTATATCCGAGCATGTTTGATTAAGTCTTAGGGCATTTATTATTAGATGGGAGTCTACCCACTTTGGGGTTAGGGTCACTACCTAAGGCTTTAATATATCAATAGGAATCTGCCTACCAGGTGCTTAGATCTGAACTCCTATCATTTTTGATTTATATGGGAATCCACCCACTAGGTACCTGGATCTAAATTCTAAGGGTTTTCCATTCAGATGGAATCTACCTACTAGGTACCTGGACCTGAACACTAGGGATTTCCTACTTATATGGGAATTTACCCACTAAGTACTTGGATCTGAACTTTAAGGAAATTCCATTTAGATGGGAATCTACCCACTAGGTACCTATAATACCCTGTAATTTAATGAAATTAAATAATTAAATTAAAAGGGTAAAATTATAATTTGACATAAAGGGAAAAATAATATATATCTTCAAGAGATGGAATTAGACTTTAGGACCTAATCCATTGCATCCAGAATGTCATTTATAGTCGGAAAACGTGTATAATTTGTTGAATTTGGTTAAACGGGCTAGAAATTATAAGAAGTCAAGCTAAATGGCATTTTCGTAATATATTGATTTTGAGATTTTAGCTTGAATTATATCTCTCAGCCCATAAATATATCTCTAACCCTATTCCTTATGCTCTAATAATATTGTCTCCACTTATAAAACTCTAATCACTAAATCAATTCATAATCCACCAAATCAAATTCAAATTAAACAAATATATATTAAACCGATCATCGCGAAGAGAGCTAGGCACAAAGCTATTGAGAGATTTGGCATTTTCAAGGTAGGAAATTTCTAGACAGTAAAGAAGGTGGATCATTCACTTCTAATCGAAGAGTATGCATTACTAATCAGTGAGTGGGATTTATCGTATTTTTGTATATATTGATAAGACGTAGTAATTCACCCACTATGATCTTGAACCAAATTTATAAACAATGTAATTCATAATTAAAAACTGATTTTTTTATACACCTGATTAATAAGTAGCATGCCATGGTAAGATAATTAATTAGTTAATTTTTATCTTTTGTAATCAGCAAAAGTTAATCTCCTTCTAATTAAAAAGTGCAAAAAATACAATGCTCCAAACCGGACATATTATATATTAAAACTATTGTTCCTGATGACACGAATCCACTAGTGGTGTTTATTATTCAATTAGGTGTATGAATTGACCAGAAAACACAACGTAAGTTCGGTAATCGTGCACCATCCATTTTGATCCAATGGCGAAATAGGGATGATTGTTCAATCGAAGGACATGAACGTGAAGAGGAGACTGAGTAGTCAGCCTCGCAAGTGTCTAGTTTGTCTCACATGATTAGAGATTGCTGAATTTTGTATATAAAGGCGGCGGTAGTGGTTTCGAAAGGGAGTCGCGGTGGTGGTATTAGGTGCAGATTGGTAAATGGTGGCTGGCAACATGGTCGGATCTGGGTGTAGGTGGCTGAGGCGGCGTTGGCGTTGGATGAAAGTAGGCGGTTGATGATTGTCGAGGTCAAATTTTCACTTTAGCCAAAAGCGCATGAAGATGAAGTTGTCAAAAAAAATTAAGTTTATTAATTGAATAATTCTCTTAACTTCAAATGGTTATAACTCTTACATAAGTCTTCTGTTTCATGCGCGGTTCGCGATGTTGCAATCATGATGAGATAAAGAACACTTTGGTATATTGTTAAAAGTGTTTTGAGACACTTTTTCTTATTAGTTATACTCTGATAGGTCGACAGAGAGGACTGGTGGTGACTTGGAGGCGCGATGGTGCAATGGAGATGCATATTCATTCATTAGTTATCTACTAGTTTTATTTCGTTTATTCACAGACATTATATTATTCCCATTTCCAGTATAGAGAGAGATGTTGTAGTTGAAATTTATTTAATTTTATATTGTTATATTTGTCTGGGATTGTATTACCGATTACTATTATATTTTATTCCTTTTATTGTGAGTTTTAGAAAGTGTAGAATATTATAGATAGTTCTATGATCCGTTTTATATAATTTACCTCAAAAATGATCCGCCATTTACGAGGTCTGCGATGTCTGCTTCATCTTATGCATGAATTGAGGTGTCGTAGACGGCGGCTTGTTACAGTACCTAAATCAAAACTCTAGGTTATTTCTATTTTGATGGGAATCTACCCACCCAATACCTAGATCTGAACTCCAGTAGTTTTCTAAGTACATGATACTACTTAATTTATAAAATATGTTGTGATGTTGATGAGGCATAATGAATGTACTTACACATTTTTTAAGTTGTAGTTAGGAATGTATAAGTTATGATCTACCCCTATTAAACTAATTAAATTAATTGGAATGTTTTCCCAAAAATGTTAGGAATAATAATGTTTGGAATTTTTGGGAAAATTATATAACTTGAAGTTTGTTTAAAATGTTGAACTAATAACCTCTTAGTTTAAGTTTTAAATGTGGGAAAATTTAATAAAGGAAGGTCTTGATAAATATATTAAAGCCTTTATTTTTCGAAAAAAAATCATATAGGGTGTGTAGTTGCCCTTATAGTTGTTATGTACTGCTCTTTTGATAAGGAAATATTTATAAAGTAAATTGACTAGTAATGACACATCCTTTTGAATTTCCTCTATTTTATATAAGTAATTTTGTCACACTTTGGAATATTTTTTTAAAAAAATATTACGTTTTCTTTACAATTTGTGAAAACTTGTAATTCATAAAGGTAAAGTTTAAGTGTGAGTTTTATATGTTTATTTTTCTAAGTCAAATTCGAAACATTCACTACGCCATAGATGGCCTACTGCAACGAAATTACAAGGTGTTGCTAGCTATAATGTAACGATAGGTATGCTGATTTTTGTCTATTACAACACTCGCTTCAAGGTGTTAGCATAGGTATCAACAAGATGTTGCAGTAGCTATAGATGTATTCAAATTAAAAAATTAATAAAATTAGCAATCCGCGTGAATACGATCCAACGGTCTACATTTAATCTGGTTGTTAAAATGGATCACCACTGCAATTTGCCCCAAAATTTCGTTTTACCACCTGAACTAGTTTAGAGTAGATCCCCTTTTCTCGTATGTGATAATGGCTGCTCCTATCTTGTTCCTCTTTTGCTCTGAAATTAGGGCTTTGGCCTCGTGTTCGCTCCTATGAGATTAGCTAGGGCTTCGGCCTTGTCTTCGCTCCTGTTCGTCTCCTATGAGATTAGTTTGGATGTGTTCGTCTCCTTGCTTTGAATACAGCTCCTTCGATTTTGCTTGAGTTCAACTGTGTATTCGGGTATGTAATTTGTTGCTTTTACTTTACTGTATTGCTTGCTTGAACTCGATACTATCTGCCGATGATGTTAATGTGTTTATATAGGGTTCGAACCCCTAGATTTACGTTCGTATATATCTGTTGACATCGGTCATTTAATTGATTGTTCATCGTGACTTTGCCTTTGACATTTAACTAGACTTCGGCAACTTGATTTGAATTGGTTGAACTTGCTACTGTTCGTGGTTGACTTTGGCTATGTCTGTTCATCCTGTAGCTTGAACTTGTAATATATCTTCTGGTTGACATCCTGTAGCTTGAACTTGTAATATATCTTCTGGTTGACATCCTGTAGCTTGAACTTGTAATATATTTCACTTGAGTTTTTGTAGTCAAGTTGCTTCACCATACTGTTTCCATTGGTGCCACACACACTTGTGTACCTTTCTCTTTGTGCTTCACTTGTTCACTGAAACTGTTGTATCACTTATGTTTTCCATTGTCATGTATATATATATGCATTCATGTATGTATATATGTGTTTGTTGTTGCACTTGAACATGTATATATGTTGCACTGGGTTTGTTTTTTATTTGATGTTGAGGCCTTCTCTTGTATTTAGTTGCCTTCGAGTCATATAAGTTTCTTTCCCTTGTGCCAGTCTTGCTTTGTTTTGGTCTTGGCCATTCACTTGTTAAGGCTGCTTGTTTCATTGATGCATGTTTTTGTATTCACCACTTTGCATTGGTCATTGTATATCTATGCACTGGTCCTTTGAGCCTGTTTGCACTGCCTATATATATACATGCTGTTTCACACATGTATATATGTATGGTTGCTTTCATATGGTAGCTGGACTTGCTCGAGTTCATATTTCTTATATTATCTGACTTCGGCCATTTTTGAAATTGCTGCAGCTCATTCACTTGACACTTCTGTTGGTCTGTATTTTTGAATATGGTTGGAGTTTTGGTTTAATTGTGAGTTTGAGTTCTTTTGTTGAGCTCTGTCCACTGTTGTTTTATGTTTGGCATACAAGTCTGGTATAGTTTGCTCTGACCAATTCATTGAGCATGCTGTTTATTTCTGTAGCATGCTTCTGTTTCATTTTTGTTCTTGTGCATTGTCAACTGCTTGGACCAAATTGTCACCCAAATAACTGAGGCAAATAATATTTTCAAAATTACATTTTATTTTATACTGCAAAAATATTTCCTTTTCAATTTTACTGCGTCAGTGTGTATTTTTGCAGATTGCTCAGATGTTGGATTCAATCTGAAATGGAGTTGAAGACAGGTTTCAAAGAAGGCTCGATCTTCCGAAATCGGATGAATCGGGCGGTGCCCCGGACCCCCGCCGGGACTGCGGTGCCCCGGACCCCCGCCGGCGCTGCGCCCGGACCCGCTTCTCGGCTCGCCTTCGGCTCGGCACTCGGCTCGCCTTCGGCTCGGCACTCAGCTCGTCATATATTTGTCAGTGTCGGTGTCTGTATAAATTGAAACTACATATGTAATGAGTGAACTGAGTGATGTAGTGAGGAATATCTGTATATGTGAATATCAGTGTTATTTATCATTGAATTGTAAAATAGTGGAGTCGGGAATTTGTACTATTTTAAATGTTGAAATAAAATATTTATTTAAATAAATTACTGTTTGAATATCAAATTCTGTGCAATAGCATTTTATTAAATAAATATTTATTTCTATTAAAAAATCAAATATGCTCTACATTGTGGGCCCCACAAATTCAGAAAATTAATATCTATAGCAACATTTTTGAATGTTGCTACATGCACCTATGGATGTTGCTATAGACCCAAATAGGATTCTATTGCAACAATATTTCTTATGTTGCCTTAGATAGTCAAAATGTTGCCTTTGAGGTCTGCGGCAACGCGGCAAAATGCAACACCGAGAAAGTGTTGCCTTTGCCCTTTTTTAGCCTTCAGCAACATTTTTTGGCACATCCTGCATCACTTCTTTGGTGTTGCAGTATGCAATCTATGGCGTAGTGATTTTGGAAAGAATTTGAATTGAAAAAAAATATTATTTTAAAACTTATGGAATTCTTCAATTACAATCGTATGTATATTTGAATGGAAATTAAAGGATTTTTGATATAAACTCCTAAAAATATGCATTAATAAATCGTTTAAAAGTTTGGAAATTATTTCTGAATCCCATATGAATATGGTTAGTTGACAAAAATGAATTTCATAAATATATGATGTATTAGTTAAAAGGTGTTGGAAATAAACTAACTATAAAACAAAATGAAATTTAAAATATAATTTTTGTATAGACATTAGGTATTTTTAATGATGATTGAGATTGGCTAATTATTAAATAAAACGATATGTTTATGTATCATAAATTAGTTATAAATTATACAACAGGATGTCGAAAAAAATTATATGAAATAATGTTTTAAAAATGAAGTATAAATATTTTAGAAAACTAACCAAATTATTGCAAAATTAATTTTAAGTATCTAAATTGAATTGGTTAAACTACAAAGAATTGAGTTTTGAAAAATAATGATATTTTAAAGGAATGTTGATAATGAATTAGTTTGGAAATTAAAATTATTTTAATTGTTCTGTAGGGTGACTTAAGAATTTATAAAGAGTGATTAACTTGAGATAAATTTTATTTAGGTTTTCTTATGAAATGATTAAATAAGAAACGTCTAAGTTATTATATAAGTGGAATTTAAAGAATTATTTTGACAAAAAACTGAATTGAAAAGTTATTGATATTTTATTGAAAATTAATTGGAGCTAGAAAAGAATTACATGGCCTATGGGGTTTGAACTGATTAAGGTGAACTAGCTAGGATAGTCAATATGCCAGTACGCTTAGGACTAGCTAGAAATAAACGTTATGAATTTAAGACATAAGGATTTGTAATTAAAATTTATGAGGACATTATCAATGAATTTTTGGAAATTTGGAAACAATAACAAAAAATATATTTTGATTTTGGAATTTACTACTATTAATAAAGTATGGTGAATTTAAATAAATAGTAATATGATTTTTGAAAGATTATCTAAATTTTTAACAAATAATAATATAAGTGGTTACGGCGTTTATGAAAAATAATAATTACTATCATTATTATTATTTAAGCAATAGAAACAAGAGGTATTTTGAGAATAATAATAATAATAATAAGATATTTTCCATGAATTTTTTTGGAATAAAGTTTTACTATTCTGGATGTAAATAACACTAAAAAAGAATTTTTGGGATTTAATGTAGAATGTTGTTACCATTGAATTATATAATAATAAATGGTTGTGAAAAAAAAGATTTAAATAAAAATTATTGTTTTGATGTTAAGTGATAATAATATTATTATTTTTAAGAAAATTATTATTTTTGAGTTAAATAAGGATGTTTGAATATAAAAGTAAGATTGAAAACAAAGGGATTTTGAAGTATATTATTATTTGAGAGAAAATAAACCATTTTGAGATGTTAGATGCTAGTTATTTAGTCTAACAAGTGATATGGATTGAGTTTCTTGCTAACGAAGTTGTATGAATATATGTTTCATCTAATCACTCACTCGATTTGTTGTTGTTTTAAAATTATTTGAAATGTTTTATTTAAATATGAAATGATACTTCATATGCCTATATTAAAATCTATGGTTAGATTATATAAAATAATTTGAGAACTTTTAAATGTTATTTTAAAAATCATGAAGCTTGAATTTTTTTTTTCAAGTTTATTAGTAAATTCAAATTCAAATTTAAGGAATAGGAATTTTATGGATTTTGAACTTAAATTTTGATATGAATATTTTGTAGGTTTTGAAATAACTATTGTTGTGATTTGAATGAAAATTTTAAGTATAAGGAATATTTTAGATATAGAACTTAAATTTTATTTAAGTTATTTGGATTTGAAGAAAGAAGAGGGTATTTATAGTTAAATTCTTTGAGAAAGAACTCTTCTTTGGAAAGGAAAGAGTCATTCTATATCTTGCGTGTATGAGTAGCTCTCTAATTTTAATTCTATATACTTGCTGAAGGTTGAACAGCTGAAACGCTGAACAATCGAATGGAACCATCTGCTGATGGTTGACTGGTCTTATTGCATTACTACTCCAAATAGCTGACTGGTAATACAGAACTACCATTCCGAATGAGTACATGGCTTTACGGAACTACTCGGCTCCAATATAACAATAATACTAAAACTTATAGGCACTTTAGGAATTACACATCTATTAATAGGATACTTTCCTTTGAATAACAAGAATCCTCATCACTAATCGAGGCATAAGTTTTCAATAAACTCTAGCATAGTATTCTAGGAATAACTTTAGAATTAGGGCCAGATATGCTTAGGGATCTTTGTCTAAACCTAGCAAATCTACCATTACTAGACAGTTTTCTGACTTTGTACTTATATTGAATGAAATTTTGAATAGTCTATTCGTCAGATGAGATCCTGATAAGATTTTGGTTGAATTCCTGATTTTGTGAATTTTCAATTTCCTTGTTTCTTTTCATATTGGGTTTTGTGAATTCTAAATTTCCTTATTGATTTTTATGATAATTTATGAATTTCATATTCTTGGTTTCCTTATTGAATTTTTGACGATCTCTTGTTGGACTTCTAATTTCGTGAATTCTAAACTCCCTTATCAAGTTTCATTATGATTTGTGAATTTCATATTCTTAGATTCCTTGTTGAATTTTCATGATGATTTCTTATTGAATTTCTGGTTTCGTGGGTTCTAAATTTCCTGATTGATTTTATGGTAATTTGTGGATTTCATACTTCTGATTTCCTTATGGAATTTTCATAATGGTTTCATATTGAACTTCTGGTTTATTCCTTTATTGAGTTTTTATGATGATTGTGAACTACCTATTGAATTTTTAAATTTAAATTTTAAACAAGATTTCTCAGAATCAAATAGGCTACCATTAGAGTATGGAACAAAAAGGAAAGAGAACCTTCTGACCTTCATATTATCAAATAGCATCAACACCAAACTATTTATTAACTTGTCAATGAATGAATGAAAGTTACTAACATAAATAGCAGGGATGAAAATGAGTTATAGTGAAGACACAAGGTAAAGCCACCAAAAGCAAGAAACAAATACCTAGTGGATGAAGAAAACTTAACTTAAGAAAGGAAGTTTGGAGTGATAATAGCTTTCTTGAAAGGTTCATTTATTTAAGCCAACGTCTGTTGTCCATGTGATATTGTTCCACATTTTTAATATTAGTAATCAAAAGGGGTTTGGTCATGTATTTATCAGAATGCTGAACCCAAAAATATTACTCGAATAATATCTTGAACTTTAATTTCAGAGTTTAGAGTTACCTATCAAGGTTTCATAACAAGGTTACAATCCTAATGGAAGTTATTGTCAATTTTTCAGGAAAATAAAGAAAGAAATTCTTGGAATTTCTTTTCCTAAAGAACAAAAGCTTCTTTCATACTAGGGGGGCTAAATGTTATCCATAATTTATCCTCAAGAGTGGAAGTATGAAAGAAGGAGCAATAGCGCAAGTAAAGTTCTGAAGGTATTAGAGTGGTTTCTGCAAACATTAAATAGGGCTTTCGATGAGGTTAAAAAGAGGCCACTTAAGCATTGAGATGACAACTATAACATGATCAAGAAGTCATATCGACCTTGTCGAAACTAAGATGGTTAGAAAAGAAGGAAAAACGAGAGATGATAGCACCAATAGAGCCTTTCGAAGGAGTCAAAGGAATGCTTCAGTAGTATGTTGGATAAGCAAGGAGCTTTCGAAGAGGTCAAAAGGTACCTTTCGAAGGCAATGAACTGCATGTGCGCCAAACCATTTGAAACGATTGGTTTCGTCTTTATTTACCTCCACCAGTAGAATGTTCAACCAAATTAACCCTTTCGAAAGCATATAATAGCCTTTTGAATTGGTTAAAGCCATCATCACCTATGAAAGGAAATATTATAGGAATTCTGCATAACTTCCCCAAACACAAAGAGATAAGGTTCTGCGCCAGGCAGATGGAATGCTTTCGTATGGTGTCTCCTACAACTAATATCTCAATAGTGTTTTAACTCATTCAAAGCCTACAAAGTACATGTTTTGACAGCGTCGAAGACCAGCGTCCATGATAACTTACATAGAAAATTAACAGCTAAGTGAAGAGCGCATCTATACACCTTTCGATGAAGTCGAAAGTGATCAAGCAATACACCTTTCGATGAAGACGAAAGTGATCCAGCAATATACCTTTCGACGAAGTCGAAAGAAATAAAGCAAGATAGACGGAAACCCAGTCTTCAGCGGCAGCGGAAGGTCGGCCATATAACCCTTTCGACTAGGTCGAAAACTATGGTTCAAGGGATGCACATGAAAGTAAGAAAGCAAACCTTTCGACTGTGTCAAAAGCATTGGGTCGAAAGGTGCAAACCCGCACCTATAAATAAGACCCTAGGGGTCTGGTTTTGGGGATCCGATTTCATTCACTTCTTACTTGTACTATCTAAAGCTTGTAAACCCTAATTTCAGAATTGGGTTAGTTCAATAAAAGGAAGATTATGATAATGTTGATTATGAAGTTGTTTAAAGATTGCATACAGTTGTGATCATCTGATGTCAGTCTAGTCGAAAGGTCGACTTACGATTAAGTCGAAACCCCTAGCATACGTACATCTATTGAGTTTTGGCTCAAAAACCACAAGATAACTAGAGTTCACCCTTTTAACGAGGCCGAAACCTTTTAGGTTCAATTAGATTTCCCTAAACCATTAAGTCCCAACCTTAAGCCACCTTGACTACTTCAAAAGGTGGTTCCGAAAGAGTCCCTATCCAATTGAATGAGCTCGAAAGGGCACTATAAAAAAGAGTTAAATGTTTGGACCACATCGAAAGGCCATAAAGGAAGAAACTTCCATCTACTAGATCATATTCTAAAGGAGGACTTAAGGGAGTCAATAATATTTAGCGTTTTCTATCTAATCGAAAGGAGGTTTCGAAGGAATCACTTTTTCCTCAAACTTCACTTTGAGGTGTTGACAAGTTTTCTTGTTAACAGAAGTGGTTTTGGGTTTGTTGTGACAATGTGTTAACAACATTTGTCTTTAATCCTTTTTGGTCATACTTAGTAATATAATTAGATCTTTTAAAAGAATGTTTTAAAGATGATTATAAGTTAAAATAATTGGGTTGTTGTGAAAATGTTTAAGTAATATTTGTGTTAAACCCTTTGACATAGATTTGTGAATGTAATTAGACCTTTTAAATATTTTAAAAGTAATAACAAATATGAAATCTTTTGAAAAAGGCAGAAAAAGTAAAGGTTTAAAGTGAGAAATCTTGTTAATGATTTGTGAATATACTTATACCATTTGAGGTAAGTATATGAATACTTTTTGAAGTATTAAATGGGTTCAAGATGAATCATAGAAATTGATAAACAGAGTTTTATTGGATAAAAGAAGCTTTTACTAACAAAAGAGGTTTTAATTAATAAAAGGATTAATTAAATAAATAGGGGATTAGAAGTTGCTTATGTGACTTAATCATGCTTTGTGTGACTTAATTGTGCTTAGTGTGTTTACTCATTTATGGAAAGTATTTAGTCGTGTACTTAGCACCAAAAACCGACAAAGTAGACTTGTCTATCTTTGTGAGATAAGAATGAAGTGTCTAGGAAGGGTTTTAATTTAACCAGTGCTCTAACCTACCTAGCTTTACTCTAGACTTAGAGAAAGCGTGAGGCAAAA
Source organism: Allium fistulosum (assembly GCA_030737815.1). NCBI lineage: Eukaryota > Viridiplantae > Streptophyta > Magnoliopsida > Asparagales > Amaryllidaceae > Allium > Allium fistulosum. The sequence goes on along the minus strand of CM060902.1, from coordinate 1,161,118,342 downwards.
AGTTTTGAAATGTTATAAGTACATTGGACTTGGTTTCTATATAAAATCATCTATTTTGAACTTGATAGTCGATTAGTCGACTATCGAAATTGAACAATTAACTTGTGAAGTATCTAAAAGCTTTAGGGTTTCATACAATTTGAGAAACTCCTGGGCGGAGCATTAGTATGAAACGTCTCTAGGTTTAAAAACTTATATATATGACATCTCATAGAGATTACTCCTTTATATATAGTTCGCTTACTTATAAAAGAACCGGAATTGAGTTTACTAGGAATTCATCGATTTACTTTTGAAGAGTCCGGGATTGGTAAGTGTTTTACTTATCAAATACCACTTCAAAACTAATATACAGGTTCTATATTTGGAAGCGGCTGTGAAGCGAAATGCTATAGAGTTGAATTGTCTATCGTAAAGTTAAGTCCAAGGGAGAGGTCAACATTAGCATTTGTCGGACGACTTATGCTGAGATCCTTGTAGAGATCTGTGGACTGTTCAAGATGTTAGGATCCCTATAAACATCCATGGACTGTTCGAGATGCTGGGATCCTTGTGGAGATCCATGTTCTATTCAGGTGATAAAGAATCGTGTGAGAGATGCCGAACGTAGCCTTGACATCTGAAATGACAGAAAACAGAGTAGGGGCATAACCATCGGGGTTTAGCTAATCCATAGGGTATATCAACTCCATATCTAGAGATGCTTATCAATGTTGCATGCAGGAGTTAATGATATTTGGGATCACGTTTTAGACATGGACCGGTTTTGCTTTCCTTACTGGTGTATTTTTTCTAGAGATATACGATGTTGAAAGGTAGTTTTTGACCATTATGCAGGAGATTGTATACGGCTTGATCAAAGAGATCTCCATGGAAAATTCATTATGTGTGTGTACCTTAGCGATTTTGATTGTATACCTATTCAATACTGTTGTGTCATGAGATGCAAGAAACACAGCTATTTTCTTATTTATATTCTTCACCTTAGACATTACCTATAATATCACCTTATGTACTTATTAGATGGTGCTTCTTTTGAGGGGATAACTGTTACGACATTTTGTTCGGTCTCAAAAATACTTTTATATGTTGGCCGCATATTTCTTGAGTTTTTCCTACCAGTATGTCTAGCACATGGGTTTTATTTTCTATAAATTCCTCATGTACTCTTTCGTATAGTCTGAGAAAGGCAGTTGGATGTTCATTGGAGCTCAAGGAGATGAACTGGATGTTTCACCTACCGTAGCATCTTATTTCCACTACATTACTACTATGTATATATCAGCAAACGGGCTGTCATAACTGTCTAGGCTAATGATAGTATTTAAATTGTATCTTTGAAATACTATGTATCTTAAAGTGATAGTTTGTACTGTCCTTTGATATTATATTATATCGTTCCATTGTTAGATTCTGATATTGTGTTCTCTTCTTTCATATTCTTTTTCTTTTTCATTTTATTCTACTCTAACAACATGTCTTTCCAACACTTGGTTGCTCTGCACGTGAATATCATGGATATATTAGTGTCAACTTCGAGGGCTAAAAAGGTAGGTCGTTACATCTGGTATCAGAGCTAAAGGTTAAGCAAGAACCTTAGCATTGGTTGGGTATGACTAAGTAAGAGATAGGGTATGGAATGTCGTAGAATGAGGTGAGTGTATTATACATATAAGAGCATATTTATATATGACATAAGGCCTTAAAGATAATTCCAACTACATAAATTAAAGATCTTGTATAAGGTAACTTATAAAATTATGGATTATTAAAATATAATTTAATTAATGTAGGGATTAATGATGTTTATCTATAATCTTTTGTTGATTAGTTTAGCCATGCTTGGCTAGTTTATGAGCATTGTAATCCTTTGTAGAATGATCTGACATGCTCAACCAGTTTATAAGCATTATTATCATTTGTAGAATTATTAGCTTAATATTGCTGCCAGTTTACGAGTATTGTTATCATATGTTGATCGACTAGTTATGCTCGATGGGTTTATGAGCATTAGCTATTATTTATTGATTGATAATTGAGATCGACTAGTTTATGAGTAGTTTTATCTTTTCACTGCACCAATTGGGTAGACAATATTTGTGGGAGAACTGAAACGAACACCTTGTGAATTTGGTTTCATGGTTTGACTATAAGGCATTTGATGATAATGTTGGGTTAATGGTTAGTTTTAGTAAAAGATGTTTATTATAATCTATAGGAAAGATAAGATATTTTGAAAATAAACATTTGTGGAAAGATTTTAAATAAGAAAGTGATTTTATATAAGCATGGTTTTCAAACGAAGGGGATTTAAACTGATATTTTAAGAAATTAAATCTTGGTGTCTTTAAATTGGTTCTATAAGGTTTTGGAAAAAATAATAATAGTATTATTTGAAAGTAAATATAATTGATAAATTATTTTATGAATATAGATTATGATACTTAGTAACATGTATGGAGTATTTGATACCGCTTTGAAAATGATTTTGGTTAACTCTGAAAGGTATGATTTGGATGTATTGAACTCACTTCTGTCGCTAAAAAATAATTCGTGTAATGATCGCAACATCATTGGCATTCATTTTCGGGTTTCAAAGTGGGGGATGCTATAAAGTCGTTTTAGTAAACTAGATTTTGGTTTAATCCCGAAAGTATAGTTTGATATACAAAAGATATATGTATATATTATTATTTCAATTGATTTGAAATTAAACCTAGTGTTTAGTTCTTAAGTTAACTTAAGGAATTTGATATAAAATATAGAGTAGTTTGATAAAGATTTTGAAATAAATTTCTACATGGAAAAGATTTGTTTGTATGCTTTGAAGGGTACCCGAGTAGTAGTGGCATAACCCAAATAATTGTGAAACATTTTCTTGTTTTCTCCTTGTAGTAAAGTGTGTTTAATAAATATGTGAAACTTTGTTAAGTTATTTTATGGATGCATGTATCCTATGCATTAGGACAATATGGTATGTGGATCATGTTATGATATGTTGTTTAGTAGTTTTCATTTGTTAAAATGAAACAGAATTTTCGATGACTTTGGATGGTTGAAATCTTTCGACTCGTTATATAACTTGTAGCTAAGTGTTTTTGTGAACATATAAAAGTTAAGTTTTTGTAACTCTTGAATTGAGAAAGTAGTAAGTTAATCAATTTTAAACTTGTTGAACACCCTTATTAAGTAAAATGGATTTGATGTTTCGTACATACTCTTAGGAGGTAGTGGAGCATTATACGAGTATGGACGTAAGTTATAAAATATTTATAAACTTGAAGTTATATTTTATGAGATGTTTGATAAATGATTTTAGTATTGAATGACATACTATTAGGAAAATGAATGTGATTTTAAAAGATATTGGTAAAGTTAAGAAACCAATAGGATAAGTACGTAAGTTGTACATAGATCATTTTATTCGCATGACTGTTCTTGATCTAGTAATCGAGTACACGTTTTCTAGATGATTTACATTGGTTCGAACAAAGATTTTTCACTCGATTCTTGATGGCGAATACTTGATAAAGATTCATGACACAATCCCGGTGTTTTCTATCATAGTATATGACTATGTAAGGAGAACGAAAGTTTCTAATCAAGGAACCGAATCAAAGTCCGCACTAGAGAGGTCAAGTGATCTATACTAGATTGGACGTAAAATTTATGTGATTAAGCAACTGATCAGATCAGATATTGCATACGAATGGTCTATGTGCATCGTACAAGCTTTAGAATATGCATACTGTTACTCTAAATATTCGCCTTTCGACCAAATCGGCACCTCTTTAAGCAAAGAGCAAAAGAGAAGAGCTCCAGTTAAACCTTTCGAAGGAGTCGAAGGGATGCTGCCATCAATGACTGGATGTAACAAGACCTTTCGAAGGTGTTGGAGTGTTTCTCCAGTCATCATCCAGAGGGTACTTACCTTTCGAAGAAGATGAAGGAGTCGAAAGCACCCTTCCGCCCTCATTCACAGCCTTTCAACTAAATGAAGACCTTTCGATTATGTCAAGCTACTCATTCTGAAGACAATGAGGAATAGCTCTTTGGGCACATGCCAAACCATTTGAAACCAATGGTTTCGCCTTCATTCAGACTGCAGGATAACAAGGATTGTTCTAAACAACCCTTTCGAAAGCTATAGAAGCCTTTCGAAGCGGTCAAAGCCAATGTGGTCCAGGAAGGATTCTGCATCAGATCAGAAACAAGAGCACAGGTGGAACTAACATCATCGAAACCAAAGAACAGAGGCTATCGACAAAGTTGAAAGCACTTAAGAGATAACTCAAAGAAGAGACGTGCCACTACACCTTTTGACAAAGATGGAAACATACTCAGGTCTCTCAACAGTCACCTTTCGACCCAGTCGAAGGCATTAGGTTCGAAAGGTGCCAAGCCACATCTATAAATAAGACCCAAGGGGTCATGTTTTGAGGGATCTGATTCCTCTCACTCTCAATTTGTATGTTCTTAAATAAAGTCTTGTAACCCTAATTTGTAAATCAATTTGGGAGATTGAAGAAATAAAGTCTTTTTAGCTAAATAAAGGGAAGTTTCGAATACTTTGGTCTACTTTACCGTTCCATTAGAGATTTTGTTGTATTCACCTTTATATTTCAGGTTTACCTTCATCGAATGGTTGCTATCGACATAGTCGAAACCTCTATAAGTTCTAGTAACTCCTGTAACCAATTCAGGGCAATCTTCTCTTTGAGTCAAAGCTTTCAACAAGGTCGAAGCCCATCTTTTAAACGCAGAAGCCTAAAATTTATGATTCAAACCCAAGGAGGTTGTATACCCAACTTTCGACCAGTTCGAAACCCCCACCTAGGATCCCAATCCGAAGTCTAAACTATGCTAAGTCCCAAAGTTCTTGACAAGGTTGGATCCTAGACCAACTTTCTTGATTCAAGTCTTACCATCAAGGTTACCACGCTTTCGACAGGGTCGAAACCTCAAAATTAGTTTTTTGGAATAAGTCCTAGCTATACGACCCACAGGGCTTCCGATAGGGACGAAACCTTTTAAAGGAAAACTTTCTAAGATACTTCTACCATTTCGAAAGAAAAGTCTTTAAAGGGAAGGTTAATCCAACTTAATAAAACCGAAAGGTCACCAAGCACGAAACCTAGCCCTTTCGACACAATCGAAAGGTCTGTTTGGATAATTCCCACTTGCTAAAGTCTATTCAAGAAGAAATTTTAAAAGGATCCATTCCTTCTCTTCTGTTCAACTTGACTAAAGGACAATTCACATTCCTTAGCATATTTTTGGCGCTAGAAAGAGGGCCTGAACCTTCGACTTGGATAAACCCCCAACCTTGCTACTTTCTAACCCTGCTTAACTCAACCCTATCTTAAGGTCATTTACTTTGGTTTGATCATGGCTATAAGGATAAAAAGATCTAAACAAGGGTCATATGAACCCCACTTGGAAAGATTCCACCCAATGGACATCAAGGATTCCGACCAAGATGAAGAGCAAAGATTAAGGCTAGAAGCTCTTAGAATTATTAATAAGAAAAAAGCAGAGTCTTATGATCTTGAGAAATGGAGTCTAAATCCTTTTCATATTGGCCCCACCCCCACCTTTGCATTGGGAAAGATAACAAATGGAAGTGACAATATCTTCAATCAAATGAGAAGAACAATCCGACATTATTCCAAAGGCACCATCTCTGAGAAGGAGATAATGGATGATTACAATGCATTTGCACATAAGTGGCAACTAACCACAGCAAAAGCACTTCCAACTCAAGAAATTCAAAGGGTGGTAAAAAGAAAAGTAATCGAAGAATGTGAAATAATAAGGCCAAGAAATAAAAAGTCAAAAGGCCATCCATAAGAATCAAGTTTCAAGTCTAGACTTCCAAAAGAGTGCAACTTGACAACTTCCATAGAGAATGTCTACTTGCTTACAAAAAATGAGCTTAACTACTGGCCATCACAGAAAAGGAGGCCAAAGCATGAAAGAAACTAGGGGGGATCCTATTGTCATTACCACATGATGAATGGCCACGAAACTAATCATTGCAGAGCCCTAGAGGAGATGATCATAAATTTCTTTCCACAAGGAAAGATCAAGGAATATGTAAAAAGAATTTGAAAAAGAATCGATAAAGAGTTGCTTTTCAAAGAAAAATCTACATGGTTGGGAGTGAAATGCTCCTTATATTTGGATACTACCTAAGATGGTTGTCTACCTAAGATGGTAGAAAAGCCTCTGTCAAGGCCAAGATGGCCTGGGCAGAGCACCTCTTAGAGGAAGGGCGAATAAGCCTGTAGCCGCGCCATAAGACGGCCAGGTTAAAGCATCGGACAAGCCCTTGGCCGCAGCTCTGGTCAGGTCAAGGCACCTCGTGGAGGAAAGACAGAATAAGCCTTTATCCATGCTATAAGATGGCCAAGATGAAGCACCAAACAAGCCCTTATCCATGCCGCAAAAGGGCCAGGGTAAGGCACCTCCTGGAGGTAGGACGGAGTAAGCCTTTATCCACGCCATATGATGGATAGGGTAGAGCACCGAACAAGCCCCTGTCCATGCCGCAAAAGGGCCAGGGCAGTGCGCTTCCTAGAGGGAGGTCGGGTAAGTCCATGGTTCCAGTCTCTAAGATGAACGAACTAAGAGCACCAGACAATAATGGACTAAGACGTCCAAGCCCAAGAAGAGGCACATTCTATAATGGACTAAGATGTCCAAACCCAAGAAGAGGCACATTCTATAATGGACCGAGACGTCCAAGCCCAAGAGGAGGCACATTCGGCAATAGATTAAGATGTCTAAGCCTAATAAGAGGCACATTCTATAATGGACTGAGACGTCCAAGCCCAAGAGGAGGCACATTCAGCAATAGACTAAGATGTCTAAGCCCGAGAAGAGGCTCATCAGATCATGAACTAAGATATTCAAGCTCAAGAAAGAGGCATTTCAAATTACAGACTAAGATATCCAAGCTCAAGAGGCAACTAGACAAATTACTTCTATACAAGACCTGAAGGGTTCACACATCAAAGGAGTAGAACAGGGCTCCGCTTATAAATACTCGAATCCGAGTTTCGGGACTTTCATTTCTAAACATCATCTATAAATACCCGAATCTGAGTTTTGGGTCTCTCATACTGGGATTTCATCCATTAATACCCGAATTTTGGTTTTGAGATATTCATTTCAGAACTTCATTATTTAATACCTAAATCTGGGTTTCGAGTTTCTATTAACCACCGATTATCTTAATATACCTGAATCTGGGTATCGAGACAATTACTCATTCAAACCCTAATCTAGGTGTGAAATTTCAACAATGGAATTCTATTTTTCTATCACAAATTCCCAAATCTGGGTGAAGGAATATTGTCATGAAGATCACTATAAAGGGTTTTTGAATTTGAGTTTTGGATTTCTAATTCACCAAATCCCATTAATGTCAAGGAATGGGTCGAAGGATTTCTACTTCCTAAATTCAAATGGCGATTTCTGAATTTAGTTCTTTATTAAATATATCTTAAAAGCTACATTCCAACATTTATGCCCCTGTGATAAGGCAGGATTTTCTATCAGCAAATTTCAAATATTCCAGCCAAATGGTTGAAGTTAAATTCTCAAGCATTTCTCGCCACGATTGAAGATGGGATTTAAATGTTTGATATAGATTATCTCTCATGCAATTAACAAGATGATTTGTTAATTTAAGCAAATAATACAAATAGACTAGTATGTCAATTTCAAGTTAACAATTAGAAATGTTGTTTGCTTCATACTTTTCAGGGAAATCAGCATAGCAAAGAGAAATGAAAGATTCAGCAATTTCGAAAATAATGTATGAGCTATCAAAAAGCGCCTCAGAAATGGCGTCATAGAAAAGGATTGCAAATCAGGTGATACTTTCCAGATTTATAAAATTTACATATCATGAGATGATTTACAAAACTATGAAGATAATCACATCTTTATACAAAACAAGTTTATCATATCAAACATACAAATAAATCACAAGTCCTGTGCAGCTTGGTCGAGAGTCTTAGCGACTGAAGGATCTACTATATGGCGAATCACAGCACAAAGGACTTCTTTGAGTTTTCGCTCTTTCTTCCTAATTTTATTTTCAACGTCAATCGCATCAATGTTAGTTTTCAAAGCACGATGAAAAGCTCTATTTTCCACTCTAAGGGTTTTGTTATCCCTTTCTAACTCCACAATGCGCTTTTGAAAGAGATAAATATCGCGCTCGAGCTTTTGATTCTTGGCGGCATAATCATTAATAGTTTGAGAATACTTAACTTTCTATTGTTCGTCAAAATATTTGGCTATCTCAAATTTAATTCTATGGTACCAATTCCCCACAACATTTTCATCTAAGTCCGGAAGAGGGTTGAGCATAGTAGGGAATTTTTCGGCCGTAAGAAGCTTCGACCTTGTGGGTTTAGTAGCCGAAGGAGCAGAGTGAGGGACCGGCAAATCAATACTTGAAATTTTGTCCCCCATAATGAATTCCAAAGAAGCTCACTGTGCCTGACTATCTTTTAGTTTCAACTCCAAATCACTTATTTGCTAAATGAGCTCTGACATCTTGTGATCAAAATCGATTGAGGGATTTGTTTTCACTTGTCGCTTAAGCATGGTAATCGTTTTATCTTTACTTTTAATTTCAACCTCGAGATGGGTGATGTGATCTTTTTGGCCGCTGGCGATGGTTTTCAGAATAACATATCTTTTGTGCCATCTCACAACCTCAATATTACCACCAAAGCGTTCTAATAAGATGTCGTCGCTTGGCACAATCCCTCCACTTCTTTGCAACAACTTCTCTCTAATAGCATCAACGCGTGACGATAAATTATGAGGAAGAGAAGTTGAGGATAACTATAGCTCCTATTTAAGCAAAAGAAATAAAACAGAGTCAAAACCAAATGGGAAATTTCTTTATTATTACAACAAAGAGTTACAACTTAAACTAACAACAAAGTTAAAAGATACAACAAGCAACTGGATTACATCTAAAGTTTAGAACTGCTTTTCTAACTTTATCTAGTGAGTTAGCAGAAAGTGTAATTGATGAGTTGAAAGGGATAGTGACTCCTTCTAGGGTAATGACCGGTGGGCATTTGCTATACTCCCACTTTCCGGCTGGAGGACTATCGCGACCGAAAATTAATTTTTTGTGAAATGTTCTAATCTTCTTAAGAAATGTTTCTTTCTCATCCCTAAGGAAATCGAAGCGGAGGCGAGAGTATTCAAAATAAAATTTTGTAAATCTCGAAGAAAGCAATATCTTACTAATTTCGAAGTCTTTAAAAGGGATGCCTTTCCGTGATAAAATCTCCTCAGTTTAACATATTAGCCCAAATGATCTCTAGGAACAAGTCGGCCTAGTGAACAGTCATTCTGTAATAGTATAATAAAGAAAGGCTAAATATAAAAGGCAGAGCTAAAACATATATTCATAAATCAATAAACTGTTACATATTTACAATCACTCATCCGGTTGATACAAAATAGACTTAGAGAAAAACTCAGAGACAAATTTATCTTTGTAGTACTTAAGCTTTTCAGTGGGGAGATTTTGAGGAATCAACCCAACCCGTGGTAAATTCCAACAAGCTCCAAGATGCAGGTCAGATCCAAATTCGTCTAAGTATCTTTTGTGGAAATGTCTAAGTAAACCCCCGCTAAATTCGCCTAAGTATGAAAAGTCTATTATCGAATGTCTACAATATGCTTTATACAAAAAGTTAACTAAAATGTCTCTTTCTTTAATCATCATCCAAAATAAAGTAAGTAACTCTGGATTCTCCTTTAAAAGAGCATCGTATCGGAGGCACGCTCTCTTTAATAAGGGGGCAACCCTTTGAAATTTAAAAGATGCTATTACAGAGGTGCTCTTGTCGAGGTTATGATACTTTTCGGAAAGAACATTCTGCTCCTTTATCAGTCTATCTAATTCTCTATATAACTTGTTAATTTATGCTTGTTTCCTTTCCAGTTTAGTCCTATAGGGATGGGCGGACTTCTTCCTTATCTAAAAATGAATGATTTTACACTAATTATTATCTTCGAAGTGATAGACATTTAAACAGAGAATCTCATACCTAAGAAACTGGAATGGAGGCCTGGGAGGCCTGCTCTTTCTCTTTTGGATCCAGAGTAGGAATGAGAGCAGGCTCGTCCTCAGAAGGAACAGAAGGCTCGGATGATACATGTAGCATATCCTTCTGAGGAGATGGCTCTTTTTCATGAAATTCAACTTGGTCGCCACCATTTTTTTCAGAAGCTCCAGAAGAACCCCTTTATCTTTGCCAAGACCTTGGTCTCCAGCAAGGTCGTCATCGTCGTCATCACTATCGTTATCATCATCACTGTCGTCGCCATCATCATTATCTTTTTCCTCGGCAGCGTCATCTTTGTCTCTCTCCTCCTCAGAGTCTGATTCGATTTCGAAGGAGGGAACATCAAAAGAAAGGACTTCAGTAGCATTTATTTCCTCTTCATCTACAGGCTCAATCCCCTGCTTCATCTGATTAATTTTGCCCATTACTCTGTCGACTAGGGAAGAATCAAGTGAAGGAAAGTCAAAGTTAGGGCATCTCTTGTAGTTGTCGACATATGCGAGCATAAGGGCATCTTCATACTTCTTCAGCATCATTTTCCCTAGAGTGACGCTGACAAATTGGGACACATGCTGCTGGACATCGGTAATGGCGTGGATGGCAAGTTTTAACGAAGCTCTGGTCTTCTTGAATTTTTCTTCTAGAGAGATGTTCTTTACGACCAACCGAGCCTTTTCATCTTCAGGGTCTTTTAGAGTGAGCTCCATGGCAAGTTTCTCATCGGTAAGGATTTGACGAGCCTGCCTTTCTGCTTCTAGATCAGCCTCAGCTCGAGCAAGAGAGGCTTTTATTCGTTCCAACTCTGTGGAAGCATCATTTTTAGCAGCAGACGGAGAAGACAATTGATTTTTAAGCTCAAAATTTTCCTCCTGAAGTTTGGAAGATTCGGTAGAGGACTTTAAAACACGCTTATTCAAAGTTAACCAACTCTTAGAAATCTAAAAGAAAAATGTAACACAAGTTAATGATTTATGGTTATAAGATCAATTGAACAAGAACTTACCAAAAGTTGTTGCTCCATTAAAGAGCGACAGTGCCCTACCAAATCTGGAGCAGAAGAAGGTGGATGAATAGAGATGAAGGATTCTGAGCGTAGAATAGACTCGACCATCTCTTCAAAATTGATGGTGGAAGGAGAAGAATATTCAGGCAGAGAAGGATCGTGCCTTAGGGTAGGAGGCATATTCAAGGCCAGTTGCATTTGAGCAAGAGCAACTGGCGAATTTGATATAGAAATACGAGAGAGGGGATCAGTGACACCTGGAGTTTGCACTGGTTTATCTTTGGGGGTCTCCACAGTTGGGCTCTTCAAAGCTTTTTCAGAAGATAAGTGTTCCTCCTCCTCCACATCTATGACTTTAGCAACCTTCTTCGGAGGCTCATCTTCAGAAGATTCCATTAACTTCCTTTCGAAGGCTTGCTTGGATTTAGCAAAGGATGCAATGATTAATGTCACCCCAGAAGTTGGAGGAAGAGGGACAGCTCCGCTGATAGGCACTGTAACTGGAGATATACCTAGAAAAGTTAAAATAGATTAGAGTTAGCTAAATAATTCAGAAAACGCCAAGGATGGAAAGTAAATACTTGACCTATAACATACTAGAGTGATCAGCGCAAACGGGTGACATAGGAGAAAATGTTGATAAATCTCTGAGGGAGAGAAAGCATTTGCCATGAGAAGTGTGTTGATAGATGGAGGAGTTCCTAAAATCTTCTGGCCTGCTGGCTGAAGAGATTGTTTTCGTAGATTGGTGGGAGTCAACAGTGTCAATCTACTCCCGACTTGTCTTGAAGCTGCGACTAGAGAGTCGACTGTTTTCTTATCGTCATTGCTAAGTTCTTTAGCAAGCACACCTGATAAAAGTGGAGATTAGATGACAAAAAACATCGAGTAAGGAAAAGCAACAAAAATCAAAACTTCCGAGGAGAAGCGAAAGTCCTGCGGATATCAGAAGAGCACTTAACGAAGAAGAACTGATTTTCCCAGTCCCTGAATTTATTAACCCCGTCTGAAATCAACTTTTCCTAGGGGTTGGCTCTGTATCTCTGATTATTAAGATTGCTCAACTTGACCAGCTGGGTCAAGTAATTTAGTACTTCGGCGTTGAGAGGTGGAAGGCCGGACTCCAATGCCATCATTTCTAAAAATAAGAGATAAGTATAGACATTTGGGGACAACTAGATTGGAGTAATCCCGACATGAGAGAGGAATGAAGATAGGAATTATGGGAAGGGCAAGAATCCATCATGTCATATGTGGATGACAGTATAGGCAAAAAACCCTTCAGGAGGGTTATTGATGGTGTCAGTCTCGATTGGGGGAATGGCTTCAATACCAGTGATGCCGAAGTCATTAAGGATGGCATTGACTTCATCTTGGGTTGAAATGAGAGAGTGCTTAGAGATGGCTTCAACTTTCTTTGGGGAACTCATGATTCTGCCAGGTGAAAACGTTTTAGTTAAAATTCTTGGTTGATTACAAGTTTAGCATACTTATAAGAGTAAGTTAAAGAAACCTACATAGATAACTTAAACATAAAAACAAATATGAAACCTCAAGTTTGTGCAAATATTTTAAGTTAAAAACAAAAGACATTGGGCTTTCGACAAAGTCGAAAGGAAAAGGACATCATCATTTAACAAGCATATCTCGACATTGTTGAAAGCCTAAATAAGGGTGTTTCCTGAGCTATCGATAAAGTCGAAAGGATAAGACATAATATTTGTTCATTCATCGCTTTTCAACAGTGTTGGAAGCTCTACATGGACCTAATATCTAACGAAAGATAGTTAAGATCAACTCAAAAACTTAAACAAAAAATATACTCTGCAGACATTTCATAAACCAAACAACAAGACCTTTCGACACTGTCGAAACCAATAGTTTAGATTAACTGAGAAAAATACTAATGTTGTCGAAACCTAACCTACCCATTGAAGTCGAAAGGTTCTAAGTTAAATTCATGTACACATAGGACGTTTCGACAAAGTTGGATAAAAATAGTTCTAGGGGGTTTCGACCTAGTAGGTAAAGGTGGTGTTGAGGAGGTCGAAGGGTTAACGATTCCAAAAAATTAACTATGGAGAATGAATTGCAATCGAAACAAAGGGTTTCGAGTAGGCCGAAACGTTTTGCTATCAAAGGAGTTCCTTCTCTCTACCTAATAGCATAGTCTTTCGACAAACTTGATCAAATCGGCACTACAACACCTTTCGACCTCATTGAAATGGGCTAAGAAAGCGAAACACATGTTGCCGCCACAATCCCTTTCGAAGGGGTAGAAAAGTCATTTTGTAGCGCCAATTTTTTCATCAGTATGCTTAAAACTTCCGGGTGAAGAAAACAAGATCCACTATCTTCCCCAAACCTGACTACAAAATCTCTTAAAGTAAACAAATTAAACTTGTTAGGAAAATGAACTTTAACAGAAATCGATCTTTGTCAATTTCAAAAGAATAAAATTACTATGAAACTGGAAATTCTGGTTCACTAACAATGAACAAAAATAGAAAATTTTGAAATAAAAATCCAAGCCCGATAAAAAAAATGGGTTTAAGTATCATCCATTAGCAGTTTCAACATCATAAACAGAAAATAAATTCTAAAAATTCCTAAAACTTAAGTAGAAAAGGCTTCTCGGTAAATCGATCGAACTTTACCCTCGAAAAACCGAGATTCAAATATTTCAAAAAATTCGAATTTTAATTTTGAAATCTGGAAAGGGTAAAATTTGATTAAAATTAGCAAAACAAAGTTAAATCAAAACTTACAGATTAGATTTGATGACTGTTTTAATTTCTGGAAACAAACTGAAGGGTTGGAAATTTTTTGGACTATTTTACTCGCGCTTTGAATTTTTTTTGCAGGAAAGTAAAGGAGGAAGAAGAAGAAATGCGTACTTTATAAGAAAAGTCGCTCAAAGTTATCAACCGTTAAATCAGATTTGAATGGACGGCCCAGATTAACGCGGGAAGACCAAGAGGCGGGAAGCTTCTAGGTTTCAACAAAGATGACTTGGAAAGTCAAGAGCATCCCTTCAGGGGGGTGGGGCAGATGTTACTCCAAATAGTTGCCTTTCAACCAAGTCGACACCTCTTTAAGCAAAGAGCAAAAGAGAAGAGCTTCAGCTAAACCTTTCGAAGGAGTCGATGGGATGCTGCCATGAATGACTGGAAGTAACAAGACCTTTTAAAGGTGTTGGAGGGTTTCTCCAGTCATCATCCAGAGGGTACTTACCTTCCGAAGAAGATGAAGGAGTCGAAAGCACCCTTCCACCCTCATTCAAATCCTTTCAACTAGGTGAAGACCTTTCGATTATGCCAAAGCTACTCCTTTCGAAGACAATGAAGAATAGCTCTTTGGACACATGCCAAACCATTCAAAACTAATGGTTTTGCCTTCATTCAGACTGCAGGAAAACAAGCATCATCCTGAACAACCCTTTCGAAAGCTATAGAAGCCTTTCGAATCAGTCGAAGCCAATGTGGTCCAGGATGGGTTCTACATCAGATCAGAAACAAGAGCACAGGTGGGACCAACATCATTGAATCCAAAGAACAGAGGCTATCAACTAAGTTGAAAGCACTTAAGATACAACTCAAAGAAGAGACATGCCACTACATCTTTCGACAAAGACGGCAACATACTCAGGTCTCTCGACAGTCACCTTCCGACCCAGTCGAAGGCATTAGGACCGAAAGGTGCCGAGCCACATCTATAAATAAGACCCAAAGGGTCACGTTTTGAGGGATCTGATTCCTCTCACTCTCAACTTGTATGCTCTTAAATAAAGTCTTGTAACCCTAATTTGTAAGTCAATTTGGGGGATTGAAGAAATAAAGTCTTTTTAGCTAAATAAAGGGAAGTTTCGAATACTTTGATCTACTTTACTGTTCCATTAGAGATTTTTTTGTATTCACCTTTATATTTCAGGTTTACCTTCATCGAAAGGTTGTTATCGACATAGTTGAAACCTCTATAAGTTCTAGTAACTCCTGTAACCAATTTAGGGCAATCTTCTCTCTGAGTTAAAGCTTTCAACAAGGTCGAAGCCTATCTTTTAAACACAGAAGCCTAAAATTTATGATTCAAACCCAAGGAGGTTGTATACCCAACTTTCGACCAGTTCGAAACCCCCACCTAGGACCCCAATCCAAAGTCTAAACTATGCTAAGTCCCAAAGTTCTCGACAAGGTTAGAGCCTAGACCAACTTTCTTGATTCAAGTCTTACCATCAAGTTTACCATGCTTTCGACAGGGTCGGAACCTCACTATCAAATTTTTAGAATAAGTCCTAGCTATACGACCCATAGGGCTTCCGATAGGGACGAAACCTTTTAAGGGAAAACATTCTTAGATACTTTTACCAATTCAAAAGAAAAGCCTTCAAAGGGAAGGTTAATCTAACTCAACAAAGCCGTAAGGTTACCAAGCACGGAACCTAGCCCTTTCGACATAGTCAAAAGGTCTGTTTGGATAATTCCCACTTCCTAAAGTCTATTCAAGAAGAAATTCTAAAAGGATTCATTCCTTCTCTTCTATTCAACTTGACTAAAGGATAATTCACATTTCTTAGCATAATTTTAGGGTGTTGACAAGAAATCTTGTTAACACATACTATGTTTTGTTGGTTTATGGAGAGTTTAGGTGATGACACCTTGATTTGTTATGAGGTAGCATGAATGATCATCTAAGTAATGACCTAAGGCTATGGAGCGTAAGGTACACTTAGTAGATTATTTATCGTCCTTTTGCGGTGAGCAGATTTTTGAACATTGGAAATCCGTGGGCTTTTTTTGCTAGTGATTGTGAGCATGTTAAGTATTGCTATGTGATTGTTTCTTTTTGTTGCTTATGTCGGAATTTCGAGGACGAAATGTTTTAAGTGGGAAAGAATGCAACGACTCGCAATTTCGGACACTTCGTATTTAAATATCTAAGTTATTTAAATATTTAAATCTTGAATTAAATGTGATTTGATTGATTTAAAAACCTTGTTAACCTCATTTTAAATAATAACTAATGATGGTAAACTTGTTTTAGAAAAGTGTTTACAAAAATATATAGTTTGATGAAATACCGATAAAATGATCGAAAATCGTTCTATTGATAAACAACTTTTTTTCTCAATAAAAGTTGTTCAAACATTTTGTTCTTATTCTAATTTTTCGTTATTGAGTAATAAGCAACTAAAAAGTTTTTGAGAAAAAAATTAATTGAAGCTTCTAAAAGTTAACTAGTTAGGTGTGAAAGGAAGAAGATATTTTTCAAGTGGATAATGAGGGTGCAAAGTGGAAACATGTTTAAGGCATGAGGGGGGAATCTGCTGGCCAAAAATGGGAGGGGTATAGGGGTCTTGGGCATGTGTTAAACTTCATAATTCACAAAAGCTTCAAATGCAATAAAAGAATAAAAATGATGGAAGTGGATTGGCACTAATCCACTTTGTTATTCACTGTTCTTTCTCTAATTAATGAAAATCTCTTCCAAACTTTCATCAACACCTTAGAAAAACTTAGGAACTATGGATCTAAATTCAAAGTGGAAAAACGATGAGAGTAAGTGGGGGTTGCATGATGGTACATGAGCAATGGATGAGAAGGGGGAGTGTTGCCTTGGTTTGCAAGTGCTAAAGCTTAGATCTTGGAAGTTTGAGTACGGTTGGAAGTGTTCTTGGGTTAATTTGTGATTATGCTTGTGTTTGGCTTGCATTTGGGTGAGTTATCTCACTATCTTGTATGTATATATTGTGTGTGTATATATGTGTATACAAATATAACGTTAAAGTGACATTAGCCAATTAAAGTTATAAACTTTGGACCTTCTTGCTTTTGAAAGAAAATGACAATTTTATATTGCATAACATCACTTCTATTACCTTCTATAACATGTGGCATGGCCTTGACTTAATGTTCAAATGGTTGTTTGGATTGTGTGTTCAATTGAAGTATGTTTGAAAGTCTTTGAAGCAAGAATAGTCGCTACAGATGCACTTCGACATCCATTAACTTTAACTTGTGTAAATGGAAGATTTATGCTTGGAATATCTTGTTTTGATTGTTCTCTACACATATTTTGGTTTTATAGTTATAGAAATTGTGAAACAAAATTGTGAAAGTTAGAAGCGAAAAGGTCGCTAAGGATGCACTTTGAAAATGCCTTGTGTTCGGCGATTTTTGAAATCAACTTTGAAAGACATCTTAGGGGCTTCCTTGAGTTTTTAATAAGTACTATAACTGTACTTATTATTAAAAAAATATGGAAGTTTAAATCATTCATTGACTTATGAAACAAAGTTGTAAAAATTTACAATTAGAAGAAGGTCGTTGTATGAGCACTTTGAAATACCTCATTTTTGAGAATTTTTATAAATAAATTGGAAGATATCCTAAAGGGTTTATTTTCATGATTTTTAATTACCCTAAGTGTAATTATTATAATAATAAATTAAAGTTTTAAACCATTTGTTTATGTAGTTAAAACCGGTTGCAAAGATCGTGCTTTTCTATGTTGTTCTTTATCAAGGACTTTTAACAACACTTATAAATGTTGTAGTAAGTTGCTTGAGGTTTTAATCATCCAAAAATGGATATTTAAAACCTATTTATAAGCATTTTAAAAGTATGTATATATATATAAGTTTTGAAAAGTAAGTTAAGTATTTTGTAAAAGGATAAGAGATAGTTTGGAATTATAACACTTATGGTATAATAAATGGTTTTGTAAGGTTATTAAAAGTATATTACCTTACTTAATAAGTGTAGATATCCTTGGACCTTTAAAATAATGTTTTTAAAGATAATGACAAGTATGAAGTGGTTTTGGGTTTGTTGTGACAACATGTAAGCAACATTTGTCTTTAACCCTTTTTGTTATAGTTAGTAATATAATTAGATCTTTAAAAAGAATGCTTCAAAGATGATTATAAGTAAAATGGTTTTGGATTGTTGTGAAAATGTTTAAGTAACATTTGTCCTAAACCCTTTGAAATAGATTTGTGAATGTAATTTTCCATTTAAATGGATATTTTAAAACTAATAACAAGTATGAAATCTTTTGAAAAAGATAGTAAATTAAAGGTTTAAAGTAAGAAATCTTGCCAATGATTTGTGAATATACTTATAACATTTAAGATAAGCATAAGAACTTTTTTTGAAGTATTGAAAGAGTATAGATAAATAGTATAAATTGACAAACGGAGCTTTATTAGATAAAGAAGTTTTACTAATAAAAGTAGTTTTAATTAATAAAAGGAATAATTAAATAAAAAGGGGATTAGCAGTCGCTTATGTGACATATTCATGCTTTTTGTGACTTAATTGTGCTTTGTGTGTTTACTTGTTTATGGAAAGTATTTATTCATGTACTTAGCACTAAAAGTCGACGACGTAGACTTGTCTATCTGTGAGAGTTAAGAATGAAGTGTCTAAGAAGGGAATTGATGCAACCAGTGCTCTAACTTGGCTTCACTCTTGACCGAGGGATAGTGTGAGATGAAAAGGTCGAAAATGTGATAAATACACGAGACTTGGTTTCCATATATGATGATCTAGTTTGAACTTGATAGTCAATTAGTCGACTATCGAACTTGACCAAGTAACTTCGGAAGTATCTAAAGACTTCATGGTTTCATATGATTTGAGGAACCCTTGGGAGGAGCATTGCTATGAAACGTCTCTAGCTTTAAGAACTTATGTATACGAGATCCTATGGAAAGGACTCTTCTTTACATATGGTTCACTTATTTCTAAAAGAACCGGGATAGAGTTTATCGAAAATTCATCGATTTAGTTTTTAAGAGTCCGGGATCGGTAAGTGTTTTACTTTTCGAATATCATTTCAAAACCGATGTATGTCTTCAATATTTTTGAAGCATTTATGAAGTGGAATGTTATTGAGTTGAATTGTCTATCCTAAGGTTAAGTCCAAGGGAGAGGTCAACATTAGCATTTGTCAAATGACTTATGCTGGGATCCTTGTAAGATCTGTGGATCGTTCGAGATGCGGGGATCCCAGGAGATCCTCGGACTGTTCGAGATGCTAGGATTCTTGTGGAGATCCGTATTCTGTTCGAATGATGAAGATTTATGTAAGAGATATCAAACGTAGCCTCCATATCGGAAATGACAAAAAATAAAGTAAGGGCATAACCACCGAGGTTTAGCTAACCCATAAGGTATATATCATCTATACCTTGAGATGCTTATAGATGTTGTGCATAGGAGTTAATCATATTCGGGATCATGTTTTAGACGTGGACCAATCATGCTTTTCTTATTGGTATATTCTACCTAGAGATGTACGATGCTCAAAGGTAGTTTCTGACCCTTGTGCAGGAGATTGGATTCGGCTTAACTGGACGGATCTCCATGGAAAATCCATTATGTGTGCGTACCTTTGTGGTTTTGATTGTGTACCAATCCAATATTATTGTGTCATGAGATGCAAGCGGCACGACTATTTTTTGATTTATATTCTTCACCCTAGACTTACCTATTATATCACCTTATATACTTATTAGATGTTCCTTTGAGGGGATAACCATTACAGCACTCCATGAGGTCTCAAAGATAATACGTCGATTGCATATTTTTTGAGTTTCTCATATCAGACTTATGTCTAACACGTGTTTTTGGTTTCCCCTAGATTCCTTATGTACACTTTCAAGTAGTTTAAGAAAGGCAAGTCTTAGTTGGATGTTCATTAGAGCTCGAGATGACGAGCTTATTGTTTCATTCCACTGCATTACTATTATGTACATATCAGCAATTGTGAGGACAGACTATTACAACTATCCAGGCTGATGATAGTAATTAAATTTGTAACTCTGAAATGCTATGTATCTTAGAGTGACGGTTTGTACTGGCTTTTGATATTATATGTTATCGTTCCGCTGTAAGATTCCGATATTGTGTTCTCTTGTTTCTTGTTCTGTTTTCGTTTTATTTTACTCTAGCAATTTACCTTTCCGACACTTGGGTGCTCGGCATGTGAATACCGTAGATGAATTATTGTCGACATTCGGGGGTCAAAAACGCAGTTCGCTACATTTAGTTTCTTTCGGGGTTCATTAGTTGGAGTTATAGGAAGAGCCCTTGCTATGTTGGGTTGGGTCTTCATATACCATTGGCTTCATAATTAGATCCCTTATCTCTTCGTATACCAGTTTGTAGGGTAGGGATTTGAACATGTGTTACCATCAGGTTATTTGCAAATTAATGTAGATCAATGATTTGGAATTCCATTTACATAGCTTGGTGCATGTTAACCTGTATGCTTCATACATGCTTTAAATTATTTGAACAGTTGACACATGTTGGAGCAATTTTAACTACTGATCTCAATTTCTTTCTGAAGTGCTTTCGACATTCGGTAGTGGGTCGGCTTTGTGACTTTTTCCTTCTGTTTAAGGCCAATAATGGGGCCTATACTTCGGCTATGTTCTATTTACATTGCATATACCTTCGGCTTAGGCTAATTGGATGACCAGTGCTTTCAGACGTTAGCTGTACTTTAGCATACGACCAATGCTAATGGGAAATTTGATAAAAGGTAAGCATATATGGTGTAAATGTTGAGTATAACCAAGTAAAAATTATGGTATAACATCATGCATCGAATACTTGTTAGCACATAACATTGGACAACTATACCAACTAAGCATCTAACATAAGCAGAAAACATCGCACTCCACCACAATCAATCATCATAAATATGGGGTAACAGTAATAGCAATACACAATCATTAAACATCACTCAAATTCAAAAATACTCAATATTAACCCCAAACAACAAATAAATCAACAACGATAAATATTCTCAAATGTGGACCAATCATACGTCACCAATAGCATAATGCAAATATGAATCAAATTCATCAAATGTATGCTAACTACTCAACATTTGCGACACAAACTTCAAATCCATCAAATGCACACTAACTACTCAACATTAATAACACAAACATCAAATCCATCCACATAATAAAAACAAAATTAACTACCCATTATTGGGTAATAATGATGTTACAATATTGCAAATTCATCCTAATGTGATTCCATCGTCATACAACATTTCAATTAATAATTTAATCACATATGTTACAACAATCCAATATAATGTATTTACACATACAATTTCCTTTTAATGAGTAAGGCTTATTTAAAAATATTGTTTATTATAAAAAACACATATATTTATTTTTATCTTGAAACAATAATAATAATCTCTCTAAAACGATAATATACTTTAAAAATCTTTCATTATACATGTATCACTTCAAATACCTCAAAACATCCTAATTAATCAAAATGGTGATTTGCATCAAATTACTTTAAAATTAATATTGTTATTTTATGTCAAAAAATAATATATAATACAACCACTTTACTACTTTTCATAACTTGTTTATTACGGTTTACCCCAAGCATAATAATATTCCATCTTATGTTTTAAAAACTCCATTTATTGTTATTTACTTCAAAATAGTAATAACTTAACCGAAAATACCTTTGAAATACACCTTTATTATTATTCCTAAAATCTCTTATTTTCATTATTTAAATATAACAGTAATAGCTTTCCACAAATTTCATAAAGTAACTATACTACTATTTACCTAAAATAATATAATCTATTCAAAATGACATTATTATTCATCAACTTACACCTTTCTTTATAAATAATAATATATTTTCCAAATTCACTTTAAATAGATTTTTCGTTATTATTTATGAATTTAACCATATATTCATAAACAGTAAACTTATTAAACTTTACACCTTAATTACAGTATAAATTATTAAATCCTTATTATTTACAAACATTTCTCAAAAATTGTAACTAATCTTATCTTCCCCATTTACACAATGTTATCCATTCTCTATTAATTAATTATTTCCCTTTTAAGTCAACAATTACTTATAATTAATAATCCATCACCCAATAATACAATAATTAACAATAAGCAATCAAATCGAGATGCAATAGATCAAAACACCATAACAACCAAACATTCATGAACATAACATACATCAACAAATATAAATTTTCATCATTGGGTGTAACGACTCCGGATTTTATCTCTATAGTTGTGAATACTTAATTAATTTTAAATATTCAAATAATTAATTTTAAATGCTAAATAATTCATTATAATATTTTTATAATGTTAATAAATCATTTTAATGGTTTTATAAAGATAAAAAATCATTTTGAAAGAAAATAATTTTGGTCGCATTTTTTGCAGTTCGGCGTCGTGTTTTTGCAGTTCGAAAATATATGTTTTAGGAATTTATTAAATGTCATAAATATGATTGTAGCCTTAATATAATTTATTTAATTATTAAGTAACGATGGAAAACTTTTTTTAAAAATCTATTTATATAGATATGTAGTTCATCGAAAAACGAAAAATGAGCAAAATGGGTTTTTTGGATTTTTGACTTTTCATCGAACGAAAGTTGTGCAACATTGTTGCAACCTTATTTACATTTTTAAACATGTATACTTACACATCTAAACCATTTACATTTAGCACTAAAATACAAAGTAAGTTTACTTCTGTTAATTATTATTATAAAGAAGATATTTTTAAGTTTATTATTAAAATAAAAAGATATTTTCATTATGATTTAATGTTTTTGGACATGATTTGATATATACTCAATTTTATTGCAAATTAAGTAATACTTTTTAAGATGATGAGAAGTGAAGGGATGGGTTTTGAAAAAAAATATAAGGGTATATTGGTAAATTTGGTTTGGGGGTAAAAAAAGTCTTTTACCACCTTTTGCTACTTGAATAAATACCCCCTTTCTTATTCTATTTCACACTTTCATTTTCCATTTCTACTTCTTCTTCTACTTCCTCCTCTTCCTTACCTATATTAATCCATAATAAACCTTAAACAAATATCTCTTTCTCTTACTTAAAATCTTAAACTAGTCTTTTAAGCCATAGCTATCACCTCCTCCGTCGAAAAGACACAAACTTTGAAGCACCTCCTCCCTCCTCTATCAAGGCCAAATCCACTCCTCACCCCTACCATCCCTTCGAGCGACGTTTCCAAGGGGAAGCTCCGTCCATGTTTTGATGCAGATTTTAGCAAATGGTAGCATGTTTTGGGGTAAAGCTCACTTTAAATAACCTTAAAAATAGTGATATTTTGTGATTTATTTATTATTATCATTTGAATGATGTATATGTGTGTATGTGATGACTATATTGGTTGTTTGGATTTGATTTCCCACTAAGACGGATTGCTTAAACAACCACTTTGTGCAGGGGACTGGAATATGAGATCAAAATGGTCGTAGCAAATAGGTCGCGACGACGCACTTTGAAAAGAATGTGTGATAATGAACTCTAAAGGAGTTCTTGGATTATGATGAACATGTATATGTTTATATGATTATGTGGAGGTTTCTTTTGTTGTTAAGCATATTATTTTATCTTTTGATTGAAATTGTTTAAAAGTGACATTTGGAATCCCGACCTTCTCTTTTATAAATGTTTTAAAAAGGGTTTTGAACTTGGCTTGATTTTCAATCTTTTGAAAAGTATTTTTAAAGATGGTTTAGAATTTATTTATTAAAAGAAGTGTTTTATTTTATAGAACGGACTTTGGTTTTCATAACAAACTTGTTTATAAATTAAGGATTTTTCAAAAAGCCTTTTAAAAGGAGTTAGTTTTCCAAATTGTTTTATAAAAACTTGTTTTTAAAAAAGGGATTTCTTATCTTTGCCATTAAGTAACCACACAAACTAGATGAATTAGTATTAAAATGATGACATGTTTATGGGAAGTAAGTTATCTTGTATTTAACAGTAAAAGCCGGTGAGTAGACTGATCCTTCTATTCATGAGATCCAGATGTGAGATGCTTAAACAAAAGAGATGTTTAGGAGCAACCAGTGACCTGGCTCACCTGGCCTATTTCCTGGGGTGAGGGATAGATAAGGTCGAAATGTCGGAAATGTGTTAAGTATGAGAGAGTTAATTTCCATAAATTGGTCATGATTAATTAAGCTATATGAAAAATGTTTTCATCTTTTACTTGATACTAAATTTTGAGGTATGGAGACCCCAGCTATGCCGAAGAATGAGAGGGCCACCTGTCATTAATCTCTAGGATGATTCCCAATATATGTATATGGTGGTAGTAGTGTCATCATTCTAGAATCTTCATATTGCATGGGCTACTTGCTACTAATCTTAGGGATGATTCCCAAACAGGATGTAGTAGGAGGAGTGCCTTTCATTTGTCCTTTACTTGGAAAACTTGTATGGACAAGTGTCTGACATTGCATTTCTAAGGCCATGTACAATTGGTTTTTACAAACGTACATCTGTTTGGTGGTGTAGGAGGTAACCCATCTTATACTTAGCACCCTTCCCTGTGGCGTGTAAACTCGAGGGTTTTATTTTTGTGGAAATCAATTAGTGTGTTATTGGAAATGACAATGTGGCATTCATAGTGGAATTTGTTGTTTTGTGAAAGGTAAAATGTTACCTCAGACCTCACACATCAGTAATGGCAAAAACAGGGTAGATGCGGCAGGGCTGTGTGGGTCGCACCTATTAGGATATGATCATCACCTTTCTAGATTACCCTCTATATTTCGGGTTTGTTGTGTATGCTATGGGATCCAGGTAAAGGTTGGGAACAACTGGGGTGATGACATATTTGGTGCTATCTATGGAAGAGGTAGGTCGGTCATATATTGGTAGAGGTGCAGATATCCTATAGCCTCGGTACATTATCCTAGAGATGTACTGTACGGAAGGTAGTACCTTACCTTGTCATTGTTGGAAATCTTGTCTCCAATACATGCCTTTACGGATTTGATTGTATAACTAAATATGCCATCGAATTTAACAAATGTAATAATTCGGACAATTTTAATATGTTATTTGAAAAGTGATTTCAAAGAATGTCATTAAATAATATCCTCGATTTTGCATAGAAAAGGTTTTGGTTATCATAAGGTAGTTAAATTGAAATTATTTAATCTTACCAACACACTTTTACATATAGTTCTAAAAGCCAACAAAATACATGCCAAATTGTTTGGAATTTTACTACAAGTCCAATGGAACAAACCCCGCGTGAAACAGAGGTTGTATGCAAAAGTTATTTATGTTATAATAACTTGATGATTTATTAATATAATATAGTTACAAGGCAAAATCGTAAATTCATTTTATCCTTCCACTTGCGCATGAATTTGATATTGCCGATTCCATTACTGCCATCGAACTGGAAAATTTATATCATATGTAGAAGTTTGGGACTATAATATGTTTGGTGCAAATTTTGGGACTATGGGATCTAATCTCCTTTATAGGAGAGAGATCGGACCCGAGGAAGAAGAGAACATCTAAAAGAAAATGAAGAAGAGTAGGGTGGAAGCTGCTAAAGTTTCTCCAAAGCAATCTTCCTATAGACAACTTGTACCAAAGCGGTCATAAAGGCTTAAAAACCCATTTTTGAACTCCAACAATACAGTACATATGCTATATATCAAAATATTGGTTTTCGATATTTCTAAACACAATGGAAACATCAAAAGCCCCAACAAGACAACTCTGCTCAAAGTTTCCTTTACTATCAATTTAATTAAATGGTTATTAATAATTAATTCATAAATAATGTTTCTAATTTGCAAGTCATTACAGTACCAAAGCAAATAGTTTTATTATCATAACAGATATTCATAAAATTGTCATTATAAATAAAACTATATATGTTTTCCATCTAACAGGAAATAAAGATTATTCCACTTACAAAGTTTGGTACAAAATAACGATTATATGAAACTAAATCATGTCCTCTAACAAGCTTCGCATTGTGATCTTCTACTATCACGACAACTATAATAGCTCCATTTACAACTTGAAATTCCATGGTCCCTCTTGCCACGGGCCACTTGTTTCTAAGTCTTTGTAAAGAATTACAAATATGAGTTTTAGATCTAGTATCTAAAAACCAAAAAAGTGCTTTTAGACAAACAATTTTCATAAGGAAAATACCTTTAGGAGCAAAATCGGATTCCTTCCATTTAGCATCTTTGGATAATCCAAACAATTCCTCTTCCAGTATCCCTTCTTTAGCAGTGGTGACATTCACTTTTCTCTTCCTTTGTCTTAGCTTTATCTTTACTGCACTTTGACCTATGCTTTTGCTTCTTCAAACTATTCAAAGAGGAAGCACCCTTAACTGCAAGTACCACACTTGGTTCTTTTGTGAACATATTTCTGACCATCCTTAAATATTAAGGAGATCCACGACCATACACTTTAGCAATCCATGTTGAAATTAAATACAAACAGAACAAATAATAGAGTAAGTGATCCAATAATTAATTCGGTTTGTAACTTTATATCAAGAATCCTTTCCAGCTCAGTCAATGTCTCTATGTAGCCAATTATATTGAGTATGTGATTTTAGATTGAAGTACCTTTGCTCATTTTTGTATGAATAATTTCCATGTGATCTCATACCTTAAGGTATGAGATTGTTCACCGTATAAATCTTATGGGTGATGAAATATGTATCAGACATCCAGATTCTCTTACTCTTCTTAGAGCTCGATAATCATTGTTAGCAACACATAACATTGAGTAAGTTCATAGTCTATTAACCACGACTTAAAGGAGGTTATTTGTTTCGGTGTGATATCTTTATCAGGTTTAGCTTTAAGCACATTGGTGACCACTTGCCAAAGTTTATTATAGGCGAATGCGAGTTTTACATTTCTTAACCAATCCTTATAATTCATGCCAGTTAGTGTGTTTTTCTTTGAAAGTAGCTTTATTATTGCCATTTAATCCCTGCAAATTCATTATAGTAAATTCGATAGTCATATATGTTCTTAGACTTATTAGGTCGGTTTATTGTATTTATCTAATAAGGCCCCTTCTGGATTCTCCGTCTCTTAAAAATGCTAAAAGAGATGCATCAATTTCATAAATCCTTTTAGTGGGTAATAAGATCCATTTATCATGTTACTAAAACCTTAAGAGTGCTCAAAAATTGTAGTCCTTATAAATGGTAAGTATCTCTTTACTAATTATATCTCGTTTATAATTCTTAATCATATATACATTTGTTCCTAATCCACTTTATGTCCTTAAGGGTGCTCAATAAATTGTAAAGTATATTTGATACTCTACACCCATCATTCTGTGATAGCATAAGGTTAATTTTGTTACTCTTGAGGGTGCTCAACAAATTTACAAAATATTTGTATGTAACATCCCACCTTTTTGTACGTTTTAAGCAGACACGCATGCCGACTCAAACCATACAGAAGGGCGAATTGTTATTTGGGTGAATAAGAAAACGCAAAGATTGAAAAAACAAAACTGAATCTCACAGCGGAATGACAAAATATAATAATCAAATAACAATTCATGAAGCTGTTTACAAAACATTTGAGTATACTTATACAATACAGAATCAGAGTTACACATATCAGAGATAAATAAATAATGCAGCGGAACAATATGAATGAAGTGGAATAAATATAGTAAATAATAGTAGTACAAATCTTCGTCTTCGTCCTCCAGAAATAAGGTCTTCAAATCCTGAAATGCTCAGGCTGACCCGAGCGAATTGAAAAGACAAAACACTCGAGTCAGAACTAAAAGATCTTATGTAAGTTAAATCAACGATAAATATGCGTGTGATGGCGTTAGAGATGTTTACGGGGTTTGACATCTCCTATCCAGTGTCTAACGTGAGTGCAGTAACTCAAAAGATGTTCGGAATTCACATCTCTTAAGGATCCATTAAACTATCTACTATATAGTAATATCGCTATTATAATGATGTCTAAAGTAAAGTAAACTATTTAAAATAGCATTAAGGCGTTACATTTTCCCCCGTAACACATTTTTAGGTATGCCAATAGTCTATACAGTATCGTAACTCACCGTAAACTGGAGCCACCAGAGCATACCACATAGGTATGACATAAAACAAACTCGTAGAAGGCGCGCTAGGGTAGGTGACACGGCACAACTAGGCAATGGCAGGGTAGATATACCAATTACCCTTCCGGACTGTTGTTAAAGCATAGCCGCAACTACCGTCCAACTCGGAACACACTCCCGAGTAAAATCGAAGGGTGGCCACCAAATAAATAGCAAAGTTAGAATATAGTATCTATGGAATGTGCCCGATCGGAGGAATGACCTCACTTAGCCCGTCGATTGCTCTAGTTTTAGCCACCTTATGCTAACTCACGGGAGTTAGGTCCACGTATGTATACCTTTAGGATCATCGCCACCATCCTACTTCATTCTGGAATCTCCACCGCGTACACAGTTGTCAAAGTGGTTTTCAGTATCGACAGAGAGTATGCCCATATCTGATCCCGGTCTCTTTAACAACCAATCGCTTATTACACACTGGATGGTTCTTTTACATTTCCAAAATCATTTCATAATTGATATCAAAATATAATATTCTATTCAAATCATATCACTTTCGAAATCATTACTTACTTTCGAAATTATATCACATTGAAATCATAGTTCGAAATTATATTTCCTTTCAAGAGTCATATTTCCAAAATAGATTAAACTCTCATTTCAAAATGATCATATTAAACCAAATATACCATTTAAATCCTAGCTTAGGTTATAATGTCGCTTAACCACATTCACTTTAAAAATCAAGGATTTGGATATAAACCCATCCATTTTACTTAGTTTGGAATTTAGAAGAAAATAGTTATAAATAGTTAATATAGATTTAAAATAGATTAAATATAATTAAAATATATTAAATAGCTTTAAAATAGGTTAATTAGATTTAAAATAAGTTAAAACATGTTAAATTAGATTAAAGGTTTGAAAAATCTTAATAATTAAAGTCTTTTAAAATAATATATTTTTAAAACATTTATATTAAAAACATAAATTTTAAATTTATATCAATTTAAACTATTTATTTCATTTCAACACATTTGGACCATTTCAATATCCCAAAACCCAATTTCCAATTTTCCAATTCAAATTCTAATAAAATATTTAATTCAATATCGCTTAAATACATGTTAAAACATCGATTTTATTACTCCAATTTCAATATATTTCAAAGTTATACTTCAACGATTTTTAATAACTCAATTTCGATATACTTCACTTATATTTCAAATTCACTATAATTTTATTCCTTCAACAAATCTTTCAAAACAATTCGATTTTAATATAAAACTCGAAATTTGATAAATTTTGATTTATATAACCCAAATTTTATTTCAAAATATCATTTAACTCAATGCAAAATTTAAGGATTCAAAATCATTTAATTTAACCAATCCGTTGTCCGTATATAATTCTCTACCCTAGGGTCAAATTTGGATTTAAGCGATATTTAATTTAACCAATCCGGTGTCCGTATATATTCAATTAAATATATATGTAACCGTAAAATTTCAATCCGCAAATTTAAAATTTTACAGTTACATATATCATTTTAAACCGCAATTTAAAATTTTACGGTTATATATCATTTCAAACAGCAATCCCGAATTAATAATAAAATCCATAAAATCGCTCGAGTCTATCATTTCAACCCATAACGATTTTTCTTAATCTATTGGTCATTCGGGTATGTATCATTTCAACCCACAGTGAACTTGCAGTTTATAACGATATAAAATAAAACATCCATTCATCCAATATCAACAATTAACAATCAACATCCATCACAATCATCATCCAAATCAATCAATAAATATCGATATAGAACTGATAATCAATAACAGCTATTTAACTGGCAATTTATATTCAATAATAAATTAAATAACTATTAATTCAAATAAACTCAAATTAACTGAGATGATGATTTAAAATATACCAAACAGTCATAAATAAATTTCTAATCACATCATAAATTTAATTTAACAAACATAAGAAATTTTAGAAGTTGTGAGTGGGTTAAAACACTCACCTTTGAATTTAAATTGAATTTGAATTCAAATTAGACCCAAAATTCAAACAGTCTCATAATTCGTCCAAACCTACGCCAAAATGTCCAAAATTCTGATACGATCCTAGCGGAGAAACACGCGCTCAAATCCAAGCTCGTATGCAAAAGTTATATCGGGTAGAAGATGAACGGTTTAAATTTCAATTAAAGCAAAATAAATAGGTAAGAAAATAAAAAACGTACACGTCACCCAACAATCTCTCTCTCCAGCTAACCCTAGCCGCACCGAACATGGCCTCGACCCAGCTATGGCGCTCGAAATCGCGAGCCACCACCATCGCCATCGATCTGTGGGCGCGCGCCTGCATCTACCACGCCACCACGCCTCCGCTATGCCACCGAACGCCGACCGACACCCCCAATCACGAGCAGCCGCCGCCTAGAAATCAAACACAAATCGAATTTTCATGCCCAATCTGACCGTTGATTCGATGAACCAATTACACTTATGAGTTGCATGCGACGATCTCCACAGCCCCGTACCCTTCAATTGACGATCGGTCGTAGTTGATCGCGACTCGATGAACGGCCGCCATTTGTTCTTCAGTTTTTGGATTCCTATTGGAAAACAAACAACAGATCTGAGATGCGCTCGTCAAGAGCTTTAAATCGATATATAATTCGATATAGTTTGAGGAGTTTGAATTTTGATTTGGAATTTGATTTGAAATTCAATGGAGAACTGCCATTGGAATGAGGAGTTAAGAAAGAATGTACGTACAGACAAAAGAGATTGAGGAGTGGCTAGGGTTTATAATGAGGTACTTATAGGCAAATCAGAAAAATAGAACGAATGGATACGATTTATTTACACATTGAATGATAAATGACCCGAAAAGCCCGTTCTGTCTCTGGAACGAAAATGGGTCATCCCATATATCAAAATAGATGCTTTCAATAATTTTAAAATCAATGGAACTGGTTTCAAGCCCAAATTCCATCGTATGAAGAAGTTATGATAAAATCAGCTTATTTCAAATTGATTTCAATTAATTTTAATTAACTTGATTTCTAGGTGTTTCGAGTCCGTATGATCAAACGACAAGTTAGATCGCTACGAAACTTGAAATCCTACAGTAATTCACCGTTACAGATCCGATGAAACTGGTTTCGTCGAAATCCGAGTCAGTGGCCAAAATAGCTATTTTCACATTAATTAAATTAATTAATAATTAAATTAATTAAATCACATTTTCATTTCAAAGTCAATACTAACAATTTTCACCATTTTTGATTGATTAGATATTTACCAAAATTTAAAACAAATTTAGATATCAATTCAAAGTTAATTGTTTTACCCATCTACAGTGTTTGATTTCAATTGTAATTAAATCCAATTATTTATAATTAATTTCAATAAATTGAGTCGATTCAATTTCAATCCTTTTTATTAAATCCATTATCAATTTATAAACATAGTTAACATTTGTTTTACACTTATAAGTTATTATTTACCAGCAAATGTTATTGTTTACATAACACAAATTTCATTCAATCATCATTAACAATATATTATTTCATTAATTAATTAAATATTCACATTTGTTTTCTGATATTCAATTCATAACCAAGCATAACATTTTATATTCCTTCAATTGATTGGAATTTCATTCGAGTTGTTAATAATTAACTTAAATTAACATTATCAACTTTCATTCTAGATATTGTTTCATTCATAACTCACAAATTTTTATTTATTTCAACATTAAATTGCAAAACTAACTAAATTAACAATTTTTTAATTATCGAAAATTACGGGTCTTTACATCTAGGGACAATATAAACATCACTATAAATATTTTATGGCTTGAGAGTGCTCAACAACCCTAAGTATGTATAATACACTATTTATATTGTAAATGATGAAGAGCAACATTATTATAAATTCATAATTTAAAATAATATCAATCAAATATTATCCACATTTTAAGGAAGATGAGTATTACCTCATGTCATCACATGTCTTTATATCTTATGTATATTCCCTTAAGTCAATGTGGGTTTCAATTTATTTAACCTCCCTTTTCTAATACATAGATATACATTTTTAATTTATTATGACATTTACAATCATTAAGTTACATATGTATGTATGTTTTTATCAACTAAATCTTTTAATTAATTTTAAATATAACATTAATATTTATGTAAAATTTAAAATAATTATAAAAATTAGTATATTATAACTCTTCGTAAAATTTTATTTAAATTAAAAATGATTTTAAATTTAAATTTATAATATTTAAATATGCATATTTGAATCAACCTAAAGCACAAAACAATTTGGGGCTTCCATTAGGGCATACTTTGAAATAGACCACTTCGATGAGCCAGGATACGCGAAACTTTCCATTCATAAGAATGTTACAAAATTAGATTAACCTTCTCCGTAGTTAAACAGCCTTGCGTTAGACATCCATCTAATTGGAATTTTCAACTGACTGCCCTATGTATTGATTAATTATTCATGTGAACACAACGTGGAATCTAATAACATTATTGGATCTGGTGCACTTGGGCGAAAAGAGAATTAGTAAAATTTCCTTTTATTAATTTTGCACTAAATCTTATTTTGTACTTACACAAGTACTTTATTTGCACTAAATCACATTTAGTGGACATTAGTAAAAGGAGTTTGTTATTTTAATTTAATCATGTTTTATTTTATATCTAAAACTTCCATGTATGTATGCGTATATTAAGATTTAGCTATATATATATATGACAATGTTCATTCCTTTCAACTTTAGTTAATTATCCTTTATTTATTAGGAATTCTCATTCACAATGTGAATTACATAGATGGTATGTACTAAACTAGGGCATCAATATAGACATCACTATATGGAATATATATATTCGCATGTATATATGTTAATAACCATTGCGATTTATGGTTATAAAAGGAAAACAATATCAAGAATTATTTTTAACATAGTTGAATGATCTCATGAAGGTAGGTCATATTATACACACACATATACACACATGTGTGCATACACACACATATACATATGCATATATGCCTATACATATGATTTTTTTTACTAATAACATATATACATATGAAATTTAAATTAATTTTGACTAATTCAAATAAAATTTTGATATCTAATTTCAAATTTTAGGTATGCTAAATATGGAAAGAAATACCAAAATAGTTTGCTATAAATTTTGATTTGGTCTATGGCTACTAAAATGTATGGTAAATTTATGGATATCAAAATGATTTATGGTAAATTATGAATATGCTTATTATGTCAAAATTTGAAAAATGGCAAATTTGGATTTGGTCTATGGCTATTAAAATTTTAAATTTAAATTAAATTTGGTTAGTTTAATTATATATTTACATATATATCAAAATAACTTTTTTATATTCGAAACAATTTTCCACATATATACATATATTTAATAAATATGTTGGATGTGAGCATATATAAAAATATCTTTTTAAACATATATGCATAAATATGATTATTTGCATAATTAAATACATATATATAAGTTTACGTTTATATATATAACACATATTTATAGTTATTATTTTATTTTTAAGTTTTTTTTATTTTAGCCAAAAAACATGGAAAATATCTATGTGTGTATAATATTTAAAAGGAAATATGTACCTTTATATCTACTGGTTGTCAACATATAGGTTGCTAGCTATTCCTCCTTAAATCACGGTTCCTTCTCCTTGAACTTGGTGTGCAAATCCAGGCTTCAATGCTTGAACTAATTTTCTAATGGAGGTTAGGGTATTGGAATTTGTATCTTTATGAATTTGAGAATGAGATATATTTATAGCCTCTCTTAGGCTAGGAATAAATATATTTACATCTTACTTTCCATTCACTCAATATTTGATAACTTTTTTCTTACCAACCATCTATTAGAGCATAAGTGGCAATCAAAAATTGCCCCACTTCTCCTCCATGTATGACCGACCCTATTATTGGAATTAATCCCATGATTTTGGGCCTAATTGTTATCATATTTCAATTATTTAAGTGTTTATTTCAGCGCGTATATTTAATTCAATTAATATATTACTTTAATTAATTTCAAAGCCATAAAAAATAATTGAAATCCATAAAAAATCAATAAAAAATTTGTATTAGTTTTTATATTAAGTTATAACAATTTTAAATTAATTTAGAATAGTTGAACTTGGAAATTAGCTGTTTGTGTTGACTCCTTGATATGAACTTGGTCCTTAGGTAATATTTAAACAATTCAAATACTAAAGCCTCTATAGACTTTGTTAAAGCACAATATCAGGCACAAATTCAGATTCCTATATGGAATTTATGTAATAACCTGCACTTCAATGGGCCCAAATTTCGACAAAAATTGAAACCCATGTCCAACAAAACATAGGTCATTGGATTTGGTACCTGCAAATAAGCATGAGCATTATCAAAGATTGATAAAATATAAATTCACGGCGGAAACAGTAATAGGATATAAATATTGACTCTTACCACTACCTTGGAATTACTGGTATTCCTTGGATATTAGATTGTCACATCATCATCGAGCATGAAAGAAAAAAGACTTCTCCAACAATCAATCATGTCCAGCTCCAGTGACCTATTCCTTTAAATCTATCTTGTTGATTGTAATGAGGAGGGGGTCAGAACAATGTTCTGGTGACTAGAAAATCTATACAGTGTCCATATCATAAATTTATACCGATTGGTTTCACTTAATTGTTATGTCTACTATTTTAAGGTTAACCAAAGTAACCTATATTACATGCACAATTTATCTTCTACCCATTCCCAAGGTATAAAATGCTGACGAAGCCTATCAACCCTTTAATACTTCCCAAATCCATTAGCCACTTAATACTTCCAAATATGAATCGGGCTCCTATTATCATCATGTCCATCGGCTACTTACTATTTCTAAAAGAGAAATAGGTAAACTTTGGCTGTTTAAAACCTCAATCGAGGTAGACTCCATCATTTAAGACCTATCTCTAAGGTGGACTTCTAGCATCGTCATTGTTGGTCTATTAGTCCTAGCTACAATGACCTCCGACCACTATTTAGGGCTTTATAATATCTAACAGCCATACTTGCACAAATATCACCAATAAAATCATAGCCATATGAGAGACGGTCCTCAAGCCACTTAATACCTTATAAATAAGGACTGGGCAGACTTCTAACCATTTAATACCTATATTCTAGGTAGGTCCTACATCACTTAATACCTAACCCCAAGGTGGACTCCTCACAGGCACTATCTAGTTGACAACACTTGGAATCTCATTGGCTACTTAATACTTCTTTTATAAGAAAAAGGTGGACCCTATGATCTAATGCCACTTAAGACCCTAATCGTGAAGCGAACCCATCCAGAGATATCTGCTATCACTCTTAATTATTAATTAGGAATCTCACTAGGTTACTTAATACATCTTTTTAGGAGAGAGGCAGACCCTACATCCACTTAATACCTCGAACCTAAAGTGAACCCCTCTGGAGATATCCCTCGCCGCTCTTAATCACTAATTTGGACCATTTAATACATTTTAATTAGGAAAGAGGTGGGCCCTCAAACAACCACTCAATACCCTAACCCCAAAGTGGGTCCTATCTCTCACGTAGTCACAAGTCCTATGATTGGTGATGTCTCACATTTATAGTAAGTGCACATACTGCTGGTAGCCTCTGGGTGAAGGGCAGTTTTCCGTCGTGTGACTCTACTGACCTCGCATCCCAATCTACTAAGTCCAAATAACTAGCCTACGCATGTACAAAATTTAGGTCATATATGCTAGGTCTTAGCATTATTTCTATGTCAAATATTGGACATAGTTTACTAATCCCCTTTTTATTTAATGCAATGAGATTTACCTAAATACTTAATTACCCATAAATCCCCTTCTAATAATCCAAAAATGTCAATTTGTCCATAATAATCCTAACGGACATTTCCTAATACATTTATGTATAATTACTAATTTCCAATTAGTAGCCTTTTATAACTAGTCCATAGTTATTTATCTAACTTTCCATATTTATCAGTCCCATAAATCCATTTGCACCTATTAATTGTAACTCCTAATCCATTCCTCATTTATTTGCCCATTAATTGGAGTTACTACCTTTTATACCATATTAATTAATTGTAACCCCCCAATTCAATTCACATTCATTGCCCGTTAATTGGGGTTATAATCTTTTAAATCCTATTAATTATTGACAACTCCAAATTTTATTGCCCATTAATATGAATTAATACCTTTCCTAATCCTCCTATCCGCTTTCCTATCCTACCTATAAATAATCTATCCTAAGCGACCGGTATATGTAACTCAACGCTATTATTTAAATTGTATACTCATTTATTAGCGCACTAAATACGTATAGACTACCAACCCCTATCCAAATATATTATAGTCATAAATATTTAACTAGATTATGCTTT
The DNA here is from genome assembly GCA_030737815.1 of Allium fistulosum. NCBI lineage: Eukaryota > Viridiplantae > Streptophyta > Magnoliopsida > Asparagales > Amaryllidaceae > Allium > Allium fistulosum. The sequence continues at coordinate 1,161,081,789 of CM060902.1, read as the reverse complement.
CCATATTTAATTTGCTGGAATTAGATTCCTTAGAAAGATTTTATGTTATAATTTCCATAAAATAGTTTAAACAAAAGCTAATAAAACGAAAGATTAACTCCGTTTGAAATTACAAGGAATGAATCATTTCTTTTTATTTGGAATAGACAATGTAAACTATGGAGTGTAACGACCCACCTTTATGGACGGTTTAAATCGACAATCAAACACACATGTCAACTAAAACCATTCAAAAGGGAAGATTGTTAATGGGGTAAATAAGAAAAGAAGAGAAAAGAAAGAAGAAACAACAACAGAATCTCGCAGCGAAAAGATAAAATATAATAATCAAATAAACAGTTCATGAAGCTGTTTAATATACTTTTGATTATCATTTATACATCATTTATCAGGGTTATACATATACAACAGAACAAATAAAATAATGAAGCAGACAGCATGATGCAGGGATAATAATAGTAATAGTATACCAAATCTTCGTCTTCATCCTCCAGAATAGATCTTCAATAAGCTGAAAAACTCAGGACTGACCCGAGCGTAATGAAAGGACAAACACTCGAATCAGGACTAAAATATCCTTACGTAAGTCAAATCGATCGTAAATATATACGAGTGTGACGGCGTCAGAGATGTTTATGGGATTTGACATCTCCTATCCAGTGTTAACGTGAGTGCAATAACTCAAGAGATATTACGGGATTTTCCATCTCTTAAGGATCCGTGAAACTATCTACTATGTAGTAAAATACGCTATTATAATATGTCTACAGTAAAGTAAAAGTATTAAAATAGCGTTAAGGCGATACCCATATCCCCCTTAACATATTTTATATATTCCCATAGTCTATACAGTACCGTAACTCCCCCCGTAAACTAGAGGGCTATCAGAGGGCACTCCATAGGTATGGTACAAAACCAACTCGTAGAAGGTGCTCTAGGGCATGTGAACATGGCACACGAGGAAATGCCATGGTAGATATACCGTTTGCAGATCCGGACTGGTGGTGACGCATAACAGCTACTACCGCCCACCTCGGAACACACTCCCAAAACAAATCGAGGGGTGGCCACCAAACAATCACAAAAGCAATAGAATGGTATCGTAGAAATGTATCCGATCGGAGGAATGACCTCACTTGGCCCGACGTGGCTCCTGATTTTAGTCACATCTAAGCTAACTCACGGGAGTCAGGGTCACGTCATACCATATAGAATCGTTCGTCAAACCATCCTACTTCATTTCTGGAACCTCGACCATGTACATAGTTGTTAAAGTGGTTTTCGGTATCGACAGAGAGTATGCCCATATCCGATCCCGGTCTCTTTAACAACCAAACGCTTATTACACACCGGATGGTTCTTTTACATTTTCAAAATCAAATCATAATTGATATCAAAATATCACATTCGCTTCAAAAATCAAATCCATTCCAAAATCATCATATATACTAAAAAAATATACTATTCCAGTTCAAAAATCATTTCGCCCCAATATCTCATTTCAATTTCAAAAAAAAAATCGTTTCGAATCTCAATTTAGGTTATAACTTCAATTTAACCAAATTCGTATTTAAATCCACAATTTAAATATAAACATTTCACCTTATTGACTAGCTTGAATTTTTGGAAAATAGCTTAAAAAATTAAAAGTAGTTAAAATACTCTAAAATATTAAAGATAGATTTCAAAATAGTTTTAAATTGATTTAATATAGTTAAATAGATTTAAAATAGATTAAATATAATTAAATAGGTTAAATAGCTTTAAAATAGATTAAATATAATTAAAATAAATTAAAATAGGTAAATTAGTTTAAAATAAATTAAATTGGGTTAAGTAGATTTAAAATAGATTAAAGTAAGTTAACATGATTTAAGATAGGTTGAAATAATTTAATATAGTTAATATAGGTTTAAATAGTTTAACATAAAATAGATTCAGTATTTAAAATGGTTTATATAGCAGAATAACTTAGGAAAACCAAAATGAAATAGCTTCAAGTCAAACAATTTCAATTCCAACTTCCCAATCCTAATCAATTCCAATTTCCATTCAGTCAATTCCATTTCGGTTTCAATTCAAATCAATTTCGACTTCGGTTTCAGGTAAATTCAATTCCATTTTCAAATCCAATTAATTCAACTTCAATTCATATCGATTTCTGGCTCAATCTTCAAATATCGACTCAAAACGCTGAAATCAAGTTAACCTTCAATATCCAATTTGAAATCCAAATTTCTAAATACTTTTACTTTGGTAAAGTTCAAAGTTTGAAAAAAAAATCCCATCCTTTTAATCAAATCAATTACTGACATTTAAATCATAATTCGATTATAACTTAAAAATCCCAACACAATTATTTAAACGTTTCATTTACCAAATTTTAAATTTCAACATTCTGAGCTCAAGTTCGAAAAGGAATTCTATTTTTATAAATTTGGTTTTCATTTCCTTTAAATCAAAAATCATTCAAATAAATTTCAAATAAGAAATTTCAAATCATTTAATTTAACCAATCCGGTGTCCATATATAATTTTCTATCTTATGGCCAAGTGATCTGTTATTTCAACTAATTTCAGGGATAGATATATATCATTTCAATTCAAATCATAGTGTCATAGGTATATATCATTTCAATCTATTTCTCAATTTATTCAAAATGATTCAACTTACAACTGTAATTAATACAAAGTGTGATGACAGGATATATACAAACAAATAAACATCCAAACATTTCAAATATCAATCAATAGCATCCATCGCAACCAATCATCCAAACAGACAATATAATTCATGGAAATTTCATAGTTATAAATGTTCGGTAATTTAATTGCGATTAAATTCCAATTCTAATTTGACTGTCAATTTTAATTTCTAACATTAAATTCAATGACAATCTAGATGACAGTTAAATTTATCAACAACGACTAATAAAAATCATATCACTTCATAATATCAAATTTAACTAGCATGAGAATATTCTAGTACGTTGTGAGCGTTATAAAACACTCACCTTGAGTTTTCAATTTTAAATCAAATCGAACGACGTTCGATTTAACCTAAAACTTTTACGAGCTCCAAACATCACCAGGTCTATACTGCAGCGTAGATCTCGTCTCTGCGATTCCGGCATCGCCAGTTTCGTCCGATTCCGACCTTGCACGGATGAGATATGAGGTTTTAAAGATTTTATATAAATTTATATAAATTAAATTACAATCTCTTTTTTTTATACCATCGGGCCGTTGATTTTCAGGAACGAGATCAGGCCGCACCTTCCTCTACCCCTACCACTGCGTGCTCCAGGCAAAGCCACGAACAACAGAACCCATCGCCAAAAACTAGGGTTAACCCTCGCTCGACCACCGTTCGCCGAGAGCCCATCACACCATCGTCGAACGAAGCGCCATGGCCAGCTCCACCTACGGCTGCCGTACAGCCAAGCTCGGTCGCGTCAAACGCCGGGAAAAAGCACTCCAACTCGTGACCTTCCAACACCATTTGCTGTCAATCTGAAGCCCCAAACTCGATCACTACCGGTCAAAACGTAGATCCCAGAGCCCTCTACAAGTTCGTAGTTGGGAATTTTTGAAATCGTCGAGTGGATTTGAAGATGATCGAGGGAGAACGAAAGGGAATATCGGCCATTGAAATAGATATAGGTGGCTAGGCAAATAGATTAGGGTTTCTGAAAGGAACGTGAATATATACGTATAAACATTAAATTAATATTATTTTCCACAATTAACATGATTTTCGAACGAACTCCAAACTAGACGTGCCGACAGGCGTCCGTAATGTTTTACCCACATTCCGAACACAATGGAATAGGTTTCGGGGCCTAATTCGATCGTATGTGGAAAATAACTTTTCGAATCGAATTAAAATATTAAATTTTCGATATTTATTTCAACGCGTTTCTAACCCGTACGACCAAACGATAACTCCAAACACTGTGAAATTGGAAATCCAATAATAATACACTATTACAGATCCAACGAAACTGGTTTCGTCGAATTCCGAGACTTTGCCCCGGAAGGCTATTTTTACTCGTCAATTATAATATAAAATTTTCAATTTCTAATTATTCACCCTTAAATCAAATTTTAAATGTTAAAAATCTTCATTGTTGTTTAAATAAAATTTACATCAAGTTCCGGTTTCATTTCAATCATATTATATTCAGAATTTAATTATTCAAATATTTGCAATATTAAATTTTAAACGATTTTGATTATTCAAAAATTCCCTATCTTTGAAATATTTGAAAATTAACTTATAATATTAAATCTTTAAAATGAATTTTAAATTATAGAACTATTTCCATTATACAGTTATTCAATTCCCGTTATTCAATTTATTCAATTAATTTCCAATATTAAATTTAACAATTTAATTGTTCAATATTCAACAAATTTCAATATTACATTTTAGTTGAATTTTAGCTATCACTCAATTACCTTATTCACATCCAGAGCATCCAAAATTTATTATTCAACTTCAGTTATTGATTATAAACCCAGTTAATATATAAAATTTCATTTCAATTGCAATTGGTTTCCAAATTCAATTCGACTGACTAAATAAACAAGTAACTTATAATAATTATCACCATTAACTTTTAATCACACTTATAAGTTTATTATTTACAAACAAGTGTCACAATTACCTATATAATACTAATTAAATTCCATTACCATTGACTATATATTATTTCATTAGTTAACCCAATATTTACATTTGTTTTTCTTATATTTCCTTTATAACCAAGTTACAACATTTGAGTCATTTCAATTGATTGGAATTTCATTCAATTCATTAATAATTAACTTAGATAAATATTGTTGCAATTCATTCTAGTTACTATTATCATAAATAAATTACAAATTTTAAGTCTTCCAACATTAACCCATGAAATCTTACTAAATTAACTATTTTAATTATCGAAAATTTACGGGTCGTTACATGGAGAATAAATCTATATTTTACACATCTCTTCCTTTTTATTTGCATGTATTCCTTGTTAAATCAAACATCGTCTTTTTTTATGAAAAGTGGAGAAATAAACCCATTTATAAAGCAAACGGATGTTCTTCCCACAAATTAACCTATGGAAAATCTAAAATTCAACATAAATAAGGCGCTAATCCAAATCCTATTAATATTTTACACCCCAAGTACAGATTTGGAATAAAACTATACACCATTCAAATTCTGACATCTCTGGGACTGATTTCTAGATCAGGATGTAAACACTATTTCAAATCAGATCTAAAACAAGAATATGTAGGCAACGGTTTTCTAAGCTAGATTGAGCCTACAACTCACAAATAAATTTGATTTAGACATGAAAATCAAATGTATGTCAATGGAATAGATTCAAAATCATAAACAATATATAAATTTCCCACTCACCTTTTAAAAGCATTCCAAACCTCCGAATCTGAAATAAAACTTTTGGTCCAACTGCAAATCCTCTTTAATCCAAGAAATATATATAGAAAGGGGATATACATATATTAGAATTTCAGATCTGAGAAAAGATTTTGGATTGGGGGAGAACATAGATACGGATCTAAATATAAATTACCTCGATAACGCGTAGTGTTGATTCTCTTCTCTTCTGCTTTTATTTGATTTCTATCCTTCTCCAATTTATATGAATATAGATACAAATATCTTATTTCTATAATTTGGAAAGAAAGGGGAGAAGTAGAAATGGTAGAGCTTCATTGCTCTATTTAGAAAAATATGAGAAGAGAAGGGAGGGTTAGGCCTAAATTTATAGGCGCTAGAATTAACCACATCCGACAAATTAAAAATATAAAATCCGAGCCGTTTAGGCCAAGCCAAAACTTGGCCTGTACACGTGGAGTGGTCAACCACCCCCATCCTATGGGTCGACCACCCCAAGTCGACCACCCTTATGAAGGGGTAGACCTATGGTCCCCTTATATATGTGTTAATTTTTGTTAATTAATTACTTTTGCTCTGAACTCGTTTATCATCCATAACTTCTTCGTTTGGAATTTGATCACAAAACTCCAAATATGAAAGTTGCTCAGAATTTCGCCACAAACGCAATGGTGCAAGTTTCATGGTCAAATTCCATTGTTTATAAAAATTCCATTTTTGGAGCTAAATTAACTGATTAACCAATTAAATAACTAACGCTAAATTACGGGTGTTACATTCTTCCCTCCTTCAAAGAATTTCATCCTTGAAATTATACTAATGACTAAGTCATGGTTCAAGCTAGTAATCATCCTAATCTACATAGCCAATTAGTGTACAACTTATTTTGCAACCAGACATGCACACATGCATGCATAATGGTTCTAAATCGAATCCACCTATATGAATGCACTTCTTTGAAAACATTTTTGAAAAATATGATGCATACAACTATATATATACACGGGCAGTTTTATATTTATACAGATTTTGAAAAATCTTTTCACCATAAATCTCCAAACTCCTACGAATAGAAGTATGGGGCAATCAATTTTGAATCCAATTCCTACCATCCAAAAATCTAATGCATCGCAATATCTCTTCCTAAACTTTACTCCTATGCCAAAAAAAGGAATTTAGGTGGAGAATTTAACATCCTTACCACTCTATAAGTTTTTCATTTCCGTAGTACAGTGAAAATTTCCCTACAGCTCCAGATTTACTACAAATTTTCCACGCACAAAATGCATACAAAGGCTTGTTTTTAAGCTCTAAAACGGAATTAAGTTTAAAATTAGACTCGCATGCATCGTCAACAAGGTATAGAAATGGGAATTCCAAGGCTAAACAGCTTTTTCCTTGTTATCACTTATGTTTTATCATAACGCTGATTCTAATGCACCGTTAAATTCACAAATTCTAGCTCTATTTGCTTTCCTACGCCTAACGTGTCGCCTTAAAAATCAAAGATTTCACAAAAATCTTTTTCACTTTTCAAATTTGTATGTCATTTGAAGAATAAATTCAAAAATAATTAGACGTACATTTTCCCTTAAAATCAAATTTTGGACAAAAGCTCCAAAAATTATTTATGAGCCAAAAATAACTCAAACCCAAAACTTTTTTTCTAAAGAGAAACTTTTGAAAATATTTTTCTCCTCAAAAATTTTGATAAACCAAGTCACAATTCAATGTAGTTGGAAGTCAGCTATATGCAAAACGCGTAAACCGAATTGTAAAATCCTACAACTAACCTTAACCCACAAAACTTGACATTTTATAAAAAAATGTCAGTACATCTATTATTTAAAAATTTTAGATTTTAAGGAACATGAGCGATGACTCGTGATACCGAAACAACTTTACCCTATCCTTCGCTAAACGATTCCAACTATTCTAAACTCTCAGTCTTATAATGCATTTATTGTTAGTTAAGTGTCTTTATGAGATTTCCATATTTATATTGTTTCTTCACTATACATGTATAAGAGCGGCTCACATATCCAGAAACAATAGAGTAGTAAATAAATAGGAAAATTCTCATAATATTGTGCATACTTTTTTACAAGGGACAACTAATAGTTACAACTCAAATGACCTAAAAGAAAAGAACAGATGCTGGAAGGGAAAAGGCAACAACACCATAAATCCTAAAACACTATCAATAAAGTACGAGATGTCATGCTCCACAATTGGAGCTAGAGCCATTGTTGCGACCCTAGAATGGTCATAGTATGGTGGCTATACATCCAATCTCGTGCCACTAGCACTACTGATGTTGTTGGCGGCTTCAAAATTGCCATCTTCCTAAGGAAGGATCTATGCCAATAAGGCATCGAAATGGTGGATGCAGGGAAGGTAACATTCTCGCTCAAAGGTCTTGAAGTAGGATCGATGTAAGTCCTACCGCGATGAATAACTCCTCTTGCCTAAAAGTAGTGAAATCTTCTACTCATTTCAGTCCAGCCAAGCAGCCTCTCGAAGAGTGAAATCAGGATGGGGCGAGGAAGAACCAGTAGTGCGGGAAGGTGCAATGGGCTAAGAAATTATCGGAGGGATGAAATGGGTTTAGATCTAGACTGGTGGTGGGGTGAGATCTAACGCACAAAAACCAACGCGAGGGGACGTGAGGTTGGTGCTTCTAGGAGAGGGAGGAATACGACATCGCCTCTTGGTGGAACGGAGGAGAGAGTGTAACGACCCAAAATTTATTTATTTGGGTTTGGAATATTTAATCAATTTTAAATATTGAAAAGTTAATTTTTATAGATTTAATAACTCGAATTTCAAATATAATGATTTATTGGATAATTTAATTGTTAAATTTAATAATTGAAATGGGTTAAATAATGGAATCTTGAGTTTTAAGTTAGATAAAATTAATTTCAAAGAATATTTGAATTCTATTAAGAAGAATGAAGGTAATAAAACTTTTAAATCTGATTTAAAGGTGATTTAACTGATTTTGAAAATAACTCGTTTTAATTAACGAGTGAAAATAGCCATTCAGGACACGGTCTCGGATTTCAACGAAACCAGTGTTATTAGGTCCGTAACAAATAAATTATAATACATCGTCAAATTTCATAGCTATCAGAAGCACCGTTTGGTCGTACGGGATAGAAACGCATTGAAATTAATATCAGAAATTTAATATTATAATTGGGTTCAAAAAGCTATCTTCTACATACGATCGAATTAGGCCTCGAAACTTATTCCATTACATTCGGAATAGAGGTATAACATTAGAAATGCCAGGCGACACGTCTCGATTGGGGTCCGTAATTAAATATCTTGATATTTTGAATTTTAAATATTATATTTTCTTCGATTTAACTTTACAACACATCTCTATTAGCCCACATTTTTCTGCTCTTTCCTGTACAAGCCCATGTGCTCTCATCCATTCCCATCTTCCCTCTCTTTATTTAAACACTACAGCCAACGAAGAATGAAAAAAAAAACTTTGAATTCAAATATTAGAGGTTGCGATGGTGATTATAGTGCTCGATAGTAAAAGTCGAATGGGTGGCTTTGACCGGGGTTCGCGATTTCATCTATTTGGGGCATCGACTCATGAAATGGAGGTCATATTCATGTTCGAGGTGGGAAAGGGCAGCTGGCCGCCAAAATTTCGGTTGTGCGGCGAAAAAAAATGTCACGTGAACAGTGTTCCTGTAACAACCCAAAATTTAAGCTATATTAATTAATTAACAAATTAATTAAATAATAAGATAACTTTGTGAAATTATCAGAATTGATCCATGGGAGTTGCACCATTGTGTCTGTAGTAATTTTCTAGTCAATTTCCATATATTGATTGTCAAAATCCGAGCTAGAACGAAGAAGTTACAAAAGAAAGAAGAAATCAGAAATTAAAAAGAAAAATAATAATAAGGGCTAGGTCGACCCTCCCATCAGCTAGGCCGACTTATAGGTCAAACTAACTCATATGGGGGCCGACACCCAGGTCGACCCGCCAAAGCATATGGACGAGTAATCGTCCAGATTACAAAGTGATGTGTTTTTCGATTTTTATTCCATCTCATGCGTCAGTGCTTCCATCTGACGGTTCCCATCGAGCCTATGACATGGTTGCACTAGATTTAATCTTCAAATCCAATGGTCTGAGATCCCCAAGTAACCCTATAAATAGACTCCTAGGCATAGCTATTTTTCTCATTCAGATTTTCTCTTATTCGGGTTCATTGCCAAAGGCTGGACCCTAGAAATAAAATATTTCTAAGGAGAGAATCTTTCTGGAAAAAATATTTACGCTTTGGGAAGGGATCAAGGAAGACAAAAAACTAGACTAAGGACAACAAGTGAGTGTTTAGTAATTATTTTAGATTTTTAAGTAATTTAAAATAATAAGGTTTCCAATAGTTGTAGTTTTTCTACAATTTTGGAATAACCTTTATGCAAGTTTATTTATAGTTTATTTTTAAGTAAATTTTAGACTTGCTTTCTAGTTTATTTTCTCTTAGCTATTTTATTTCAGTTATTTGCAATTATTTACTGATATTTACAGTTTTCTCAATTATTTACAGTCATTTATTGTTTTTTACATCTATTCCTTTTTAGCTAAAATTTAGTCTGTAAATGTTAGTTTCTTTTTATTTCTTTTACGCGAATAGAATAAATAAAAGAGAATAATTTGCTAATATGGGCTAAAATATAAGAACACTAAATTTATAGAAAATTAGATGTAAAGTAAGAAGAATTGTAATAAATTGGACATAGACTGAAATAGGCAAATCTAAGACATTTGCAAGCATAATTGTCCGCAAGTAGTAGCGTAGTGGTAAGATACTCATGTCCCGATAAGCAGGTCGCAGGTTTGATTCCCGTCTACCCTACTCCTATTTCAAGGCGCGGAGGTGGGTCCCCATAAAACCGCATAACATGGTTGGGGGCATCAAATCTCTATGATAGGCTAGTTGAAAACCCTCCTGTCTGTGGTCGGACCAGGCTAGGGGGAAGCTCATCTTATCCCTTCGATTTCATCAGGGCTCTGGATTGAGTTTTCAAAAAAATAAAGCGAAAATGGAAGAAATAGCAGAAGAAGCTTATTTTTAAAACTTAGACCTTGGGTTAAGTTAATAAGTAAAATTATAACACACAAGTTATAATTAGAGATAACAGAAAAAGCTTATTTTAAAACTTATAATTAAGTTAATAAGCAAGTATAGCAGAGATAATAGAAGAGGCTAATTTTAAGACTTAGATTAAGTTAATAAGCAAACAGAGCAGAAATAATAGAAGTGGCTTATTTTAAAACTTACACTAAGTTAATAAGCAAAGATAGAAGTAGGACCCGTACCGACAGCATTCCCCTTTAGTCAGGAACTGATGGTCTCTCAATAGATTATGTGAGGTTGGGATAGGCTTATGCTGAAGTAATGGTAAATAAGTGGCGATAGATAGAAACTCAAATCAGGGGATTTGGGTAAGGAGCGCAACTAGGTTTTGTTTGTTAGGACCCGTATCTGACAGCATTTCCTTATCAGTTAGGAACTGATGGTCTCACAATAGATTAGGTGAGGTGGGGACACGCTTATGCTGAAGTAATGGTAAATAAGAGGTCAAAAGATGGAGAAATAGATAGTGCGAGCCGATGGTGGCCGAGCGTGCGGCCTCGGTGCAGGGATATAAGTCGCTATTGAGTTCCAAAGCGCTAAACAGGTGTCTTTTTGTTGTGGAACCCATAGGATGTGACTAGCTCATAGTGGCACAACAGAGATAGAAAGCCGATCAAAGGGTAGAATTAGGATTTCAGCCTAATTTAAAATTGGATTAGGATTTCAGCCTAATCAAAGAAGCTATCTAAGACAAGTGCAAACAATCGAAATAATCAGAACAATCTAAGCAAAGCAAACAGTTAAACAATATTTTATTCTAGCTTTATCTTTTCCTTTAGTTCCTTTATACTAGAACTGTTGCTAAGTCTATTGTCCATATCTTGCTTAAAAATACTAGTAGTTACTTTCACTCACCAGAGTTTTAGTCTGACCCACTCCTCTATTTCCCTTTTTTCCCCCATAGGTCGGTAGAATCGAGGGCAGTAGATTTCAGACTTGCTTGGAGGTATTTCCAGAGTTCTTCATGTATTATTCTTCTTTTCAGTTTTCATTTCATTTGGATTTTGATGTACTGGTACTTTTTAAGAGGGATGATTATTTTTATGTACTCTAATGATGTGACTGAGATAGTATTTTTCACGAGAATTATGTATTTGGTTTTTAAGACATATTATTTATTTGGTTTTATGACTTATTTTATGGAGTAATGAAGTTCAATTTTAAATGTTTCCGCTGTTATTATTTATTTGCCTTGTGAATCATAATAAACTTTTTAGCTATACCTATAATGCACCATATCCTTTAGTATGTCCTTTTGGGTATACTAAGGGGTGTGAGGTGTTTCACTTGGTATCAGAGTCTAAGGTTACAGGATTCCTAAAAACTTGTTTTAAAAAGTGAAGTATTTTCCAAAAGTAACTTATTTTTAAAAGTAGCATATCTTCAAACTAGAAGTATTTTTAGAAAGAAACTCTTATCATAGAATTGGTTTCAAGTATAAAAGAGTTTTTATAGAAATCCCCTCAAAAGTCTAATTCAACCTTCTTTTGATTCTTTCGAGCCTAAATTTCCTTTCCTTTGCATAATATGTCTGACTGGTTCTGTAGTGCTACGGTACCAGAGGTGCAAGGGCAAGCGCCCAATCCAGCACCAGCAGGTGGAGATCCCATTAATCCACATGTAGCAGCCAATTTTTCTAAGCTATGCAAGGACTTTGCTAGTCTAGGAGGCAAGACGTTTTCTGGCATAGAGGATTTCGAGGAGGCACGAGCTAGGTTGAAGGATACGGAGTGAATGTTTAGACTATTAGGATTGGAGGACCGACAAAAAGTTCAGCCTGCATCTTAGCAGCTGAAGGAAGAACTTAAAGAGGTTCCTAAGTCCGAAAGCTCTAAGATGTCATGGTGGAAGAACATGAAGGATAAGGACAAGAGGAAAGAAGGAGGACCTCAGAAGCAGATCAAGAAAAGCGGGAAATGCAATAGCTGTAGATTGGTTGGTCATTACGCAAGGGACTGTAAGAATAAAATAATGATGGGAAAGTGTTAAAATTGTGGACAACCCTGTCACCTTAGTAGATTTTGCCCTTAGAAGATGGGGCAGAGAGCGAGCGCACCTACAGCGCAGATTCAGGCCTTGGATGCAGCACCTTCTAATAGCAGATCGGACAGAGGTAGGAAAGTCTCTGTAGAAGGTTTGATCTCTATTTCAAATTTTCCCTATTCGAACACTTGTTGATTCTGGAGCATTGCATTCTTTCATTTCTAGTTCATTGGTTGATTTTTTGCACTTAGATATCTCTTTAGTAGTAAAACCCATAGTTGTTTCAAACCCCATAGGAGGATCGACACATTTATCCATGATTTGTAGGGATTTGAAAAAATTTATATTGGGCGTAGAGCTTGATTGTGACACCTATGTACTGGGATTTTCGGGGTATGGGATGGTTTTGGGATGGATTGGGTATCCACATATGGAGCGATAATGGACTGCGAGAGGAGAGTCATTAGACTAGAGACATGCAGCAGTAGGACTCTCAAGGTTTCTTGCGACCCATGGGGATTATTCATGTTGAGCTTCCTTTATTCCCTTGATTCATCGCTAGGAGAGCTAGATTCCGTTCCAATCATTTGAGATTTCCCAGACATTTTTGAGGAGGTTAAGGGCTACCCCCTAATAGAGAGATCGACTTTAAGATCTATATGAATGACAATGCTAAGCCAGTGGCATTTCCTATGAGGCACATGAAAGGAAGGAGTTAAGTAAGCAGGTTGGTGAGAAAGGCTTCATCAGATGGATTCTTTGAGTGGTCGGTTATGCCGTTTGGGCTAACCAACTCCCCAGCCTATTTTGTAGATTTGATAAGATGTGTTTTTGGAAATGTCCTAAATAAGTTCGTAGTAGTATTCGTGGATGACATGTTGGTGTTTTCCAAGAGTATGGAAGAGCATGCTATTCGTTTAGAGAAGGTTCTTCGTACATTCGCGTTCATTAGTTAAAGGCAAAATTCTTGAAGTGTCACTTTTGGCGTAAGGAAGTGCGTTTCTTAGGGCATGGAGAAGGTCAGCACATGGGAAGAGTTTGAGAAATGGTTTTGTACATTTAGGTTTGGATTGTGGAAATCCAAAGAGTGGTAGTCGAAGATTGGAGATGTACAATAGATTTAGTTGAAAAGAGGAAAGCCCATGTGTAAATAATTGCAACAAATTACAATTGTTTCAGATAAGTGGATTTAACGGTAGTGCCTTGGAATAAATATTAGCATATAAGAGGAATAGGAACAAAAGACTTTAGTAAGGAAATGAGATTACCAAAGTTTAGGAAGGGTACTCCTAGGGTAGTAAGAAAAAAATCCACTTTATGCCTAATCCAATAAAATGAAATTGTTAGGATTGGAAAGTTAAAAAATATAATTGTCAATATTTTTGAGGAAGTAAATATTGGGTTTTTGAAAAAAAAAGTGGTATCAAATTTAAATTGGTTTTTATATGATGTAAATTTTGTTAAAAGTGAAATTCTTTTTTGAATTATAGAGCATATATATAACTCGCTAGTTTCTTTGTAGGTAAACAAAGATTTAAATATAAAAACCTAGAGTGTATTAAGTATCGAAAATGTAGATTACAACATTTATTGTTGTAATAGATGTTTCCATGAGAAATAAAGGGAGCATAGGCTATAACACTACTTTTATAGTAAGTGACTCCCAAAGGAAATGTTTTTACATAATATATGAGATTTATTGGTATTTATTTTTGAATCCATACACTAGTATTTTTGGGCTGTAGTAACAGTGTTTTATGCAACATCTGTTTTGACCTAATTAAAAACGTGTTTTGAAAATAATTTCTAAGTATAGAAATAAAGTGGTTTGTAAGTACACTTATTATTTAAATAAGTATAAGGAGATGTTTTCTAGTTATGAAAATATTAAAATAGTTTTGAGAATGAGTTCTTCTATAAAAAATAAGGTGTAAATTAAAAATTATGCAATCAATAAATTTCATAGAAAATGTCTATCGCAAGAATATATAGATTGAACAACTTTAATCCATTGGAATGAAATGAATAATGGTATAACTTTCTATGAAACCAAATCACAAATAAAGATGTTTTATGCAAGTTATAAGGAATACGTGAAAGAGATGTACAAGGTATGGGAAGCACTATATTTTGTATAGCCTATTTCGAAAAATATAATAAGTTCCTTGTAATTTCACATAAACATGAAGTCCTCTTTTAAAACGATTCATAGAAGGTTTTAGCGGTAATAGTTTCCCATAAGAGAAAGTAATTCCAATACACTAAGGTATAAAACCATTAGGTGTAATAAGAAGTGGAATAATTAGAGACAGTGTTAGTTAAGAGAGATATTATAGAGAGCCTTAGTAGAAAAAGCTAAGCAATGGGAAATTTCATATATTTTTCCATTGATTATGCGCATTGGTTGCTTGACTTTATAGAAAGACCCAATTTGTTGTAAGTTAGAAACTCCTCCAAGGTTAGGTAATTGGAAAGTTAAGGGGTTTTTAATAAAATAATTGTTCTTATCTACTCCAGTTTTTGCAAAATTAAAAATCTATGAAAATAAGATGTTTTGAAAACATGTGAGGACATTTTAAAGATATCTCAAAGAAAATGGTTTGGTGAAAAAGTAAATAAGTTTTTGGAATCGAAAAACTTAGTAACAGTTAAATTTAAAAATCTAAATTTTATGGAAAACTATAAACGTCTTTAAAAGGAAAAGAGGAATAAGTTTTGAACTTAGAATTTGTAAGTTTTCCCTGCTAGGTTTGGGGAATATTGTAAATTCAAAAAGCTGTAAGGAAGCAAGTCTAGAAAGATAAACTGTTAAGTAACCAAGTACCTTTGAATTTAATAGAAATTTGAAAATAACACTTTTAAAGGCAAATTTTTTTGGGATTTGATGTTTTAAAAATTTAAAAGCTTTAGATTTTGAAATAATAAATACCAAACCAAACTTTTAAATGTGGAGTAGATAGGAATCATTTCCTAGGTGTGACGAAAAAAGTGTAAGGCTATGTAGGAAATAGCTGTGATTACTTTTAGAAGTAATAATAGGAATTTCCGTAAAGTGTAAAGGACACTAGTGAGAACCTAGGATTGTTGCTTTATGTGGGTAGACTATAGAAGAATGGCAAGGTGATATTAGTAAGATAGTAAGACACATGTGGTTGAGGATGTGCATTCTTGATTTTGGAGGAACTTAGAAGGAGCATCTTCCTTCAGTGGAATCCGCGTATAATAATAGTTTTCAAGCTAGCATTGGAATGTCACCTTTCGAAGCTCTTTTTGGAAGGTCGTGCAAGTCGCCTTCATGTTGGTTAGAGTCTACATAGAGATTGGTACTTGGCCCCGACATGGTTAAAGAGACTTCGGAGAAGGTTGATTTGATTTGGAGAGAATACGTACCTCTTATCCACATCTCTTTGATAGTAAATTTTGAATTTCCTATTTCCATTTTTAGTCTCGAATAGGTTCTTTCCTTTATTATCCTTTGGGAGGGTAGACTTTAGGACTTAACCTATGGATGGTAGGACTGAATGTAAACATGTTACTAGAACATGTTATGTATGTTGAACGCTAGTGGTTGCAAGTGTTTGCTAGTGGATGCTAATGGATGCATATATATACACTAGGCACTATTATCTCTTAGGGGTCGGCTTAACTAGGTCACTAGAGCAAATGCATATGGATGTGTGCGCATTTGCAATTTTATTTTATTTTATTTCCATGGTTGCTATAAATGGATGATCATCACATGATTGTTGCATTTGGATGATGATTGTAGCACGCATGTAGAACTATCAGATATCATTAGGCATCTGCATTCATTTGGATACATAGCACGGACATGATTGCATAAAAAGGATGTCGACTGAATCAATAGACCGCCTATTCTTTTGCATTAGTTAGGCTCATTGACACTACACTTATGCATATATATCACGAATTGCATTAGAAAACCTTAAGGACAATGGATGTAATGGATGATGGTTGAGTAGTTGGTTGTAGAACTTGGATGAAAACATTTATTTCATTCTTCTATCCTTAGAGATTTCAGAGACGAAATCCCTTAAGGAGGAGAGAATGTAACAACCCAAAATTTAAGCTATAATAATTAATTAACGAATTAATTAAATAATAAAACAACTTTGTGAAATTAACAGAATTGAACCATGGTAGTTGCACCATTGTGTCCGTGGTAATTTTCTGGTCAATTTCCATATATAGATTCTCAAAATCCGAGCTAGAACGAAGAAGCTACAAAAGAAAAAAGAAATCAGAAATTAAAAACAAAAATAATAATAAGGGCTAGGTCGACCCTAGGGTCGACCCTCCCATCAGCTAGGTTGACCTATAGGTCGACCTAACTCATATGGGGGTCGACCCCCAGGTCGACTTGCCAAACTAAATGGACTAGTAATCTTACAGATTAAAAAGTGACGTGTTTTTCGATTTTTATTCCATCTCGTGCGTCCGTGCTTCCATCCGACGGTTCCCATCGAGCCTATGATGTGGTTGCGCTAGATTTAATCTTCAAATCCAACGGTCCAAGATCCCCAAGTAACCCTATAAATAGACTCCTGAGCATAGCTATTTTTCTCATTCAGATTTTCTCCTACTCGGGTTCATTGCCAGAGGCTGGACTCTAGAAATAAAATATTTCTAAGGAGAGAATCTTTCTGAAAAAAATATTTACACTCTGGAAAGGGATCAAGGAAGACCAAGGACTAGAGCTGAGGACCATAGGTAAGTGTTTAGTAATTATTTTATATTTTTAAGTAATTTAAAATAATAGGGTTTCCAATAGTTGTAGTTTTTCTACAATTTTAGGATAACCTTTATGCAAGTTTATTTACAGTTCATTTTTAAGTAAATTTTAGACTTGCTTTCCAGTTTATTTTCTCTTAGCTATTTTATTTCAGTTATTTGCAATTATTTACTGATATTTACAGTTTTTCCAATTATTTACAGTCATTTATTGTTATTTACATCTATTTCAGTTTAGCTAAAATTTTGTCTGTAAATGTTAGTTTCTTTTTATTCCTTTTTACGCAAATAGAATAAATAAAAGAGAATAAATTGCTAATATGGGCCAAAATATAAGAACACTAAATTTACAAAAAATCAGATGTAAAGTAAGAAGAACTGTAATAAATTGGACATAGACTGAAATAGGCAAATTTAAGACATTTGCAAGCATAGTTATAACATGTAATTATAACTAAAAAGTGAAAATAGAAGAAATAGTAGAAGAAGCTTATTTTTAAAACTTAGACCTTGGGTTAAGTTAATAAGCAAAATTATAACACATAGGTTATAATTAGAGATAACAGAAAAGGCTTATTTTAAAACTTATAATTAAGTTTATAAGCAAGTATAGCAGAGATAACAGAAGAGGCTTATTTTAAGACTTAGATTAAGTTAATAAGCAAACAGAGCAGAAATAATAGAAGTGGCTTATTTTAAACTTACACTAAGTTAATAAGCAAAGATAGAAGTAGGACTCATACCGGCAGCATTCCCCTTCAGTCAGGAACTAATAGTCTTACAATAGATTATGTGAGGCTGGGACAGGCTTATGCTGAAGTAATGGTAAATAAGTGGTCAATAGATAGAAGCTCAAATCAGGGGATTTGGGCAAGGGGCGCAACTAGATTTTGTTTGTTAGGACCCGTATCCGGCAACATTTCCTTATCAGTCAGGAACTGATGGTCTCAGAATAGATTAGGTGAGGTTGGGACACGCTTATGCTGAAGTAATGGTAAATAAGAGGTCAAAAGATGGAGCAACAGATAGTGCGAGCCGACGGTGGCCGAGCGTGCGGCCTCGGTACAGGGATATAAGTCGCTATTGAGTTCCAAAGCGCTAAACATGTGTCTTTTGCTGTGGGACCCACATGATGGGACTAGCTCACGGTGGCACAACAGAGATAGAAAGCCGATCAAAGTGTATAATTAGGATTTCAGCCTAATTTAAAATAGGATTAGGATTTCAGCCTAATCAAAGCAGCTATCTAAGACAAGTGCAAACAATCGAAATAATAAGAATAATCTAAGCAATGCAAACAGTTAAACAGTATTTCATTCCAGCTTTATCTTTTCCTTTAGTTCCTTTATACTAGAACTGTTGCTAAGTCTATTATCCTTATCTTGCTTAAAAATACTAGTAGTTACTTTCACTCATCTGACTTTTAGTCTGACCTACTCCTCTATTTCCCTTTTTCCCCCATAGGCCAGCAGAATCGAGGGCGGTAGATTTCAGACTTGCTTGGAGATATTTTCGGAGTTCTTCATGTATTCTTCTTCTTTTCGGTTTTCATTTCATTTGGATTTTGATGTACTGGTACTTTTTGAGAGGGATGATTATATTTATGTACTCTGATGATGTGATCGAGATAATATTTTTCACGAGACTTATGTTTTTGGTTTTTAAGACCTATTATGTATTTAGTTTTATGACTTATTTTACGGAGTAACGAAGTTTAATTTTAAATGTTTTCGCTGTTATTATTTATTTGTCTTGTGAATCTTAGTCTCTGTAAACTTTTAGCTATACCTATAACGCACCATATCCTTTAGTGTGTCCTTTTCTATATACTAAGAGGTGTGGGGTGTTTCAGTTCCTCACTTTGTATGGCAGCAGGTCGCGTTGGCTATTTCTTGCTCGCACTTGATGATGTTGGGTAGGTGGGAAGCTCTCGCGAATATATGAAGAATGGCGGTGGTCTCGTCTCATTTCATGAAGGAACGAGGGAGCATGGGGGAAGGCATGCACGGCCGTGCATGATACGGGGCGCATAGGGATGAATTAACGAATTGGGGAAGATGATGGTAAGTTTGTAATTTAGTTAAAAGGCTTGTATTTGTTTATTTAATTATTATTTAAAATTTTGAAAAATTATAAATTTCATAACTCTCTCATTCGAGGTCGAATTGAGGTGCGAATTTTTGCGTTCCGCTTGTGACGATGAGAGCTTTGCAATGGAACTTGTTTGGACAGTATTGGAGACAGTTGAATTTTGGGGAAAAATTGGATGTCGTCTGGTTTTGGTTCCAAATCGGAACGCACGGCGACAACAGAAAATTTCGATGAGTTAAACTCACCTTCTTGGATAACTAGTATGATATATAGTTATTTAAAATTATTGAATGATTCTTTGGATGAATTATTATATATATTAGTTGGTTTGGATATTTTCCCGCCTATTGGAGCGGATGAGACCCTATTACGTTCCCGTGTAAGAGCGGATGGCCCTTTGTATACGATTCCCACCTCGAAGTGGTTGATTTATATTTATGATTATGTAACATTTGTGATGTAGGGAAAAACACGTTGGAGGGAAAAATAGAATTAATAATTCGAATTTCAAATATAACAATTTATTGGATAATTTAATTGTTAAATTTAATAATTGAAATTGGTTAAATAATGGAATCTTGAGTTTTAAGTTAGATAAAAATAATTTCAAAGCTTATTTAAATTCTATTAAGAAGAATGAAGGTAATAAAACTTTTAAATCTGATTTAAAGGTGATTTAACTGATTTTGAAAATAACTCATTTTAATTAACGAGTGAAAATAACCTTCCGGGGCACAGTCTCGGATTTCGACGAAACTAGTGTCATTAGGTTCTTAATAACGAATTATAATATGTTGTCAATTTCATAGCGATCAAAAGCACCATTTGGTCGTACGAGATAGAAACACGTTGAAATTAATATCGAAAATTTAATATTATAGTTGGGTTCAAAAAGCTATCATCAGCAAACGATCAAATCAGGCCCCGAAACTTGTTCCATTGCGTTCGGAATAGGGGTATAACATTAGGAACACCTAGCGGCATGTCTCGATTGGGGTCCGTAATTAAATATCTAGATATTTTGAATTTTAAATATTATATTTTCTTCGATTTAACTTTACAACACATCTCTATTAGCCCACATTTTTCTGCTCCTTCCTGTACAAGCCCATGCACTCTCGTCCTTTCCCATCTTCCCTTCCTTTATTTTAACACTGCAGCCAACAAAGTAAGAAAAAAACTTTGAATTCAAAAATTGATGTTTCAAAAATTATTCAATTAAAAATTTTCAAATAGGCTTTAAATATCTAGTTTAAACCAGAGCTGCTAATCCATTCTCGAATTAGAGGTTGTGATGGTGGTTATAGTGCTCGACAGTAAAAGTCAAATGGGTGGCTTTGACTAGGGTTCGCGATTTCATCTATTTGGGGAATCGATTCGTGAAATGGAGGTCATATTCGTGTTCGGGGTGGGAAAGGGCAGTTGGCCACCAAAATTTGGGTTGTGCGGCGACAAAAAATGTCGCGTAAATAGTGTTCCTCACTGTGAATGGCAGCAGGTCGCATTGGCCATTTCTTGATCGCACTTGATGATGTTGGGTAGGTGGGAAGCTCTCGCGAATTGATGAAGAATGGCAGCGGTCTCGTGTCATTTCGTGGAGGAACGAGGGAGCATGGAGGAAGGTGTGCACGGCCGTGCACGATATGGGGTGCACAAGGATGAATTGATGAATTGGGGAAGATGATGGCAAGTTTGTAATTTAGTTAAAAGGCTTGTATTTGTTTATTTAATTATTATTTAAAATTCCGATAACCTATAAATTTCATAACTCTCTCATTCGAGGTCGAATCATGGGTCGAATATTTGCGTTGCGCTCGTGACGACGAGGGCTTCGCAATGGAGCTGGTTTGGACAATATTGGAGACAATTGAATTTTGGTCTAAAATCCGATGTCGTCCGGTTTTGGTTCCAAATCAGAACGTTCTGCGACAACAGAAAATATCGGTGAGTTAAACTCACCTTCTTGGATAACTAGTATGATTTATAGTTGTTTAAAATTGTTGAATGATTCTTTGGATAAATTATTATATATATTATTTGGTTGGATATTTTCCCGCCTATTGGAGCGGATGAGCCCTATTACGTTCCCGTGTAAGAGCGGATGACCCTTTGTATACGAATCCTGCCTGGAAGCGGTTGATGTATATTTATGATTATCTAACATTTGTGATGCAGGGAAAAACAGGTTGGAGGTATCCAACGGGATTCCTCGCTATTATTGAATTATATTATTTCAATAATATTTCCTTTATATGGAGTATTGAATAATAAATATTATGGTGGATGTTGTGGTTATAACATCGTTATATGTTTGAAATTAAAACCCGGTAGTGATAGAAAATCAATATCGACATTGGTTAAGTGTTGGGTGGCTATTGGCCTCAAATTAGTTTTTTGAAAATACTATAAACTGCCAATTAAGTCAGAATTGGTTTTTGAGACAAAAAGGATTTTTAAATCCGAAATTGGATTTCGGAAATATTTTAAGGATTTTCTAATTAAATATATTAAAATTGTTTTAAAGTTAATTAATTATATTATATTGTTTTAAGTTATTTAACTATAATAATATTAATTTAAGGTTATTTGATTATAATAATATCATTTTAAAGTTATTTAATTATATTAAAATTGTTTTAAAGTTATATAATCATATTAATATTATTTCAAAATTATTTAATTATTTTAATATTGTTAGAAGTTATTTGTTTATAGTTAATATGTTTTAAGAAATTATGAAAAAATTGATAAGTTGAAAAATTAATTATTTAAAAATAATTATGGTTTGAAATTAATAATAAGGATTATTAATGAGGTTTTAAAATAAATTATTATTATTTATAAAATGGTAAGATTAGTTATTAGTATTATTTATTAAACATTATTTTGGAATAATTAATTATTATTTTAAGATAATTAAAGTTAATATTTCCATTTATTAATAATGTTCATTGTTAAAAATTTTTAATATACAATATTGTTGAAGTAAATGATATTAATTATTTATAATTGTTCCCGAGACTATAGTTAGAGTTAAAAGACTTGCATTTTGTAAAGAAA
This sequence comes from Allium fistulosum, assembly GCA_030737815.1. NCBI lineage: Eukaryota > Viridiplantae > Streptophyta > Magnoliopsida > Asparagales > Amaryllidaceae > Allium > Allium fistulosum. Next base: position 1,161,059,307 of record CM060902.1, on the reverse strand, counting down.
TTTGTAAAAGGGATTAAGGACATAAGGAAAGGTTATTTGCAGGGAGAAAGAGTGTATAAATAGTTAGATATTTATAAACGAATTTTAGACACAAGGTTATAAATTTATAAAAGAAGTTCTTATAAATGGTTTATGGATTCAAAAGGGGTCTATAAGCGATTTTGAAATGTACAAGAAGCTTATAAGGGATAGAATTTTTATATAGGAATTATAAATGGTTTTTGGAAAGGTTTATAAAATGATTTATAAATGGTTTGGAGAATTGTAAGGAAATTTATAAATGATTGAGAATCGAAATAAAAGGAATCTTTATTAGTTTTCTAAATATACTAATATTGTTAAGATAAGTATATAGATATTTTCTTAGTATTGGAAATATAGAATCAGTGGATATATCTTGTAAAAGTACTCCTATACGAGAAATTTACAAGTTGTTTTATTTCGTAAAAGGTTTATGAAACGAGGCTAGTGTTCGCTCATATGCTTAACAAATGTTGGTTTTCCTTATGAAATAAATTCCTGATTGAATGTTGTTCTTCGATAGTTAAAAAAAACCGACAATCGAGATTTGGACCCAAAACGTAACTTTGGAAACATCTAGGAGAAACACGGGAATTGTATGGTACAGTTACCATCGGTGGTGCTATACTATACGTATAAACTCGTTTCGTTCTCCTAGGACAAATGATAGGGAAACTCGTTCATTCAAACGGTTAGGAGGTGAACTCCGCACTTATGTGTTTGTCTGTTTATTTCCTAAAGAACCGGGGTTGAGTTTACCGAAAACTATCGAAGTTGTTTCGAAGAGATCGGGATCGGATCTGTTATCCGAAAACCACTTCGATCCAACTCAACATTTCGTGATAAAGACATCTGAAGAGCATGGAATCGAAGACGGAGTATGAAGTGCAAGGGCTATTCTCTATTAATCCGTGGGTGGGATTCCCCGTAATGGACGTAATAGAAGTAGTGCCATCAGTTTCGTTCAGACCCAGAACGGAATTGTATGGATGAATGCTATGAGCACATTGTCATTGGAGGGCAATGAGCATTCTAAGTGTAAATTTATTGAAAGGTAATCGTAGCCTCGAGCCTCATCAACCGTGAATGACTAAAACAGGGGAGATGTAGCAGGGCTAGGTGTGGGTAGCTCCCACAAAGGGTATGTTATCACCTTTCTAGATGACCATTCATATTTTAGATTCAGTTGTGCATGAGGGAGCTCCATAAGGTTGGGAACAACCGGGGTGATGACATATTCGGTACTATCCAGCAAAGGGTAGGTCGGTCCTGTGTTGGCAGGGATCGTTAGGTACGACCTGGGTACATAGTTCTAGAGGTGTACTGTGACGGGCGGTACCCCAGTAGCCCAGCCATTAGTTGGAATCCATTCTCCAATACGAGCTTTACGGTTTTAGTTGTATACCAAATTTGTTGGAACGTAAGTTGCAAGCATTCCAGCTATTTTAATATTTTACTTTGAACCCTTAGACATTATTATAAGGGGCATTTCACAAGAAGGACAAACTTTGCAGTCCAATTAGTTTCTAGGACACACATCCACAGAAATTAATTTCAAGGCCAAAGTCAGCAGAATAATTACTTTTATGGATAAATTCAGTAGTCCAATTACTTTCAAGGACATAATTTCATAGGTTTTTATGCCTTAGAAACTAATTATTTTGCATTTTGTCCTTAAAAGTAATTATTTCAATTGTGTGTCCTAGAAACTAATTGCACTTGCTAAAGAGGCCCTTGTGGCTAATTTCCACTTATTATAATATCACTGGATTTTCTATAAAAGTGTTTTGGTTATCGTAAGGTAAAAACCCGTCGTGTTTATGTGCGGCGTGGTCTTACGAGATATCTTTGATTTCAAAGATTATCTTATACTTTAAATCTAATTGGATGTGTTTTCTCACGCTGGATTTCCAGACTGACTCGGATGTTATTTTATTATAATGCTCGGGTCAGACCGAGCATATTACAGATTGGTTTGGATGCTTGGTGATTCAAGAGACGAGTTGGAGGCCTAGAGACGTATTCACGTAGATGGTTATATTTTTCGCTGTATTCATTGGTGTGTTATCAGCAATTGTGAGGACAGATTGTTATAACTGTCCAGGCTGAAATAGGTTCGTATACTCTGATTGATGTTTGTATATATATACATATTACAGTTTTGCTTTTGTGTAAAGAACTGTGTTATATTATAGATTATTCGTTCCGCTGTGAGATTCTAAGTTGTTTAGTTTTCTTCTTACCTTCTTCCTTCTTTCTTTTTCCCTAACTGTAACGACCCAAATTTTTTTCTGATAATTGAAATATTAAATTAAATAAGATCTTAGAATTTAATATTGGAAGAAATTAAAATTTATGATTTGTTAATGAGAAAACAATTAGAATGTAATTTAATAATGTTAATTTAATGTAATTGATAACTATTTTTATGTAATTTCAATCAATTGAAATAATTGTAAAGTTAATTTGGTTAGAAATTATAAATAAGGAATAAATTCAATGTTGTATTAATAATGAAATTGTATATTATTTTATTTAATTGGTTTTAGTATATAATGTGAAATCAATTATTTATACATAAATTTATAATCTTGTTGTTAACAATAAACTTATGAATGTGATTAAATTACGTAAAAGTAACAATTGCTTATTTATCGTCTTATTATTTAATCCATTGAAATTAATTTGTAAATTAATAAAATTAAATGCAATTAAATATTGCAGTTAATATGAATTAAGATGAATACTGTAGAATAAGAATGTAATAAAAAGTGAAGTAGTGTCAAATGAATTCATATTGGTATTGGATGATTAAATAATAAGATGAAAATCAAGATAAATGAATTTATTGGAATTTAAATTATAATTAACGAATTTATTGCAATTGCAATTGAACGATGTAATTAGAGCAACATTAAATATTGGATTTGACATGGAAATTTATTTTAAAAAGATTATAAATTTATATGTAATCTAGAATGATGGAAATTGTTAACTATTAAATTTGAATTTAAAAGCGATTAATCAATTTAATAATAATTTATTTAATTAACGTGAAAATTAGCCATTTTGCCACTGTCTCAGATTTCGACGAAACCAATTTCATCGGATCTGTAACAGCAAATTATTTTAGTATTTCAAGTTTTGTAGCGATCAGACTTGTCGTTTAATCGTGCGGGCTCGAAACGCGTAGAAATCAATTTAATAAATTAATTGAAATTAAGCTGATTTTAAAAGCACTTTTGTATACAATGGTATTAGGGTTTGAAACTAGTTCCATTGAGTTTAAAAATATCAAAAACCTATATTTCGATATATGGGATGGCCCATTTTCGTTTTGGGAACGAAACGGGCTTTTTGGGTCGTTATCGTTTCGATCCAAATCGATTTGGTCCATCCATTTCTTTTTCAGCCCTGCCTATATATAGGCTATTATTAACGCTAGTTGTTTCTCATTTCATTATTTCTATACGTACATCTACTTCCTCCTTCTCAAATGACAAAACATCAAACCTAATTCCCAAATTACAAACCCTAATTTCAATTTCAAAATTTAATTTCAAATTTCAAACTCTCCAAACTATGTCATATTATATATCGTTGGAAAGCTCTCGACGAGCATAATCTACTATAGCAATTCGTTTTCCGATTTGATGCATCGTTTGACCATAAAACGATGAAGAACCTCGGTTGTCCATTTCTAGGGTTTACTATCCAACGGTGGATCATCGACCGTTTGAAGATCAGGGAGTTGCGTTAGGAAGAGAAGGTCGAGCAGGCCTCTATGGTGATGTTCATTCTTCATAGATGGCCTGGAATTCAATAGAATTTTGCATATTATCACGAACGGTGGCGGCGTGCTTTGGGCGATCGGAGGGGAGTCGCGGCCATGGCCAAGCACGGCCTAGAGTGGGCGAGGCGGCGGCATGTTCAGATGGGCATGGATCTGCACATCGATGGCGCGGCAACACCTTGAAGCTGTGGCGGCTGAGTCGATGTTGTGTTCGATATCGAGGGTAGGGTAGGGTTTCTGAGGTATGAATTTGCAATAATGCCCTTACCTTTGTTTTATTTTAATTTTGAATTTAAAACGTTCTAACTTATATAACTTTTGCATACGAACTCGGATTCACGCGCGGTTTTCTCCATTGTGATCGTATCGAAATTTCGGACATTATGAAACTAGTTTGGCTGCATTATGATATTTGTCAAATTTGGGCCTTTATTTGGATTTTAAATCGTCGATAAATCAAAGGTGAGTGTTTTAACCCACTCATGAATACTAAATCATCTTATGTTAGTTAAATTTAATTTGTGATTAGAAATTGATTGATTGTTGTTTAGTATATTAAGTTATCATTCGAATTTAATTTGAATTTAATTTCCATTTAATTTAATATTTTAATTAAATACCTGATAATGATAACAGTTAATTGTTGTGATTTATTGGCTGATTTGAATGATGATTGTGATGGATGTTTAAATTGTTGATATTGGATGACTGGATGTTATGTTTATATGATATATTGTTGTCACACTACAAGTTCCCTTAGTTATTGTTCGAAAAATCACTATGGGTTGAAATGATACATACCTGAATGGTCTTATAGATTAGGGAAAAATCGTTATGGGTTAAAAAGATAAAATTGAGCGATTTTATGGATTTTGAATTTTACTCGGGATTGCGGGTTGAAATGATATATACCCATAAATTTTAAATTGTGAATTGAAATGATATATATCCGTATCACTTGAACATAGGGTAGAAAATTATATACGGACACCGGATTGGTAAAATTAAATGATTTTAAAATCCTTAATTTTTGAATCCAATTAAATGATATTATGAAATAAAATCAGATTTATATGAACTGAATTAATTTCAAAATCCAAGCTTTAAAATTTTGTAATTGAAATTAGTTTAAATGAATGTGTACATAAACTAAATTGGGATTTTAAAGTTGAATTTTGAAATATAAATGAAATTTATCAAAAAAATGAGTTATTGTAAACGTTTGTATATTTAAACTTTGAAACCTATTGAATTCGAAGTGGTTCAAATTGTAGTTCAAACATGGATTTGAAATCGATATAGATTTAAATGGTTTTAATGAGAATTTGAATTGAAAGAATAAAATTGAGTTTGTTGATTTGAAATCTGGATATGGTCCAGATTTGTTGAAATGGAAGAAATAGTTTTATTTCATATTATTTTCAAATTTATTATTTTAATAGAAACTGTAAAAAGATTTAAAAAAATCTATTATTTTAAAGTTCATATTATTTAGATTTTCAAACTATTTACTGTATAAAACCATTTCCAATAATCAAACCATTTTATATTTAACTATTTTAACTGTTTTAAAATCCTTAAACTATCAAAACTATTTTAACTATTTTTTTTAACTAATTTAACCATTAAAGCTATTTAAATCTATTTTAAACTATTAAACTATTTTTAAACTAATTAAACGATTTATGACCATCCAAATTATTTTCTAAAATTCAAACAGTGCAAGGTTGAATTTTTTATATTTAAATCCTTGATTTAAAAGCGAATACGGTTAAATGATGTTATAACCTACATTGGAATTTAAAATGATATTTTCTAGTGAAATGACATATTTTGAGTAAATATGATGATTTTGAAATGAGGGTTTAACCTATTTTGTGGATATGATTTCGAAAGTGAATATGATTTCCAAAGCGATATGATTTGAAATGAATGTGATATTTTGATAGCAATTTTGAATCGGTTTTGAAATGTAAAAGAACCAACCGGTTTGAAATAAGTGTTTGGTTGTTAAAGAGACCGGGATCAGATATTGTCATACTCTCTGCCAATACCGAAAACCACTTTAACAACTGTGCACGTGGTGGAGAATCCAGAACAAAGTAGGATGGTTTGGCGAACGTTGTTGTATGAGGTATGAACGCAGCCTGACCCCCTCGGGTCAGCTTGATATGACTAAAACAGGAGCCACATCGGCCCAAGTAAGGTCGCACCTTCGATCGGACATGCTTCTTCGATACCATATTTATTACTTTGCGATTGATTTGGTGGCCACTCCTCGATTTTTATTATGGGAGTATGTTCCGAGGTGGGCGGTAGTAGCTGCTATGCGTTACCACCAGTCCGGATTCGCAAAACGGTAGTATCCTACCGTGGGCATTGCCTCGCGTGCCTTGTTATATGCCTTATCGCGCCCACTACGAGTTTGGTTTGTGTCGTACCTATGGAGAGCTCCCTGGTTGCCCACCGGTTTACGGTGGAGTTTACAATATTGTATAGACTACGGCATGTGTATAAAATATGTTAAGGAGGATATGGGTAACGCCTTAATGCTATTTTAATACTTTACCTTACTGTTGACATATTATAATAACGTATTGTACTATGTATGTACATAGTTTAAAGGATCCTTAGGAGATGGAATCCCGAACATCTCTTAAGTTATTACACGCACGTTAGACACTGGATAGGAGATGTAAAATCCCGTAAACTTCTCTGAAGCCGTTACACTCATATTTATTTACTGTTGATTTAACTTACATAAAATCTTTTAGTTTTGACTCGAGTGTTTTGTCTTTCATTACGCTCGGGTCAGCCTAAGTTTTTCAATGTATTGAAGACTTTATTTTCGGAGGAAGAAGATGGAGATTTATATACTATATTATTTTCTATATGTTCCACTGCACCATATTGTTCCGCTGCATTATTTATCTATTTCTGCTGTATGTGGAACTCTGATTTGTATTGTAAAAGTGTAATCAAATGTTATTTGTAAAACAGCTTCATGAACTGTTTATTTGATTATTATATTTTGTCACTCCGCTGTGAGATTCTGTGTTTTGTTTTTCTTTCTTTTCTCTTCTTTTTCTTATTTATCCCATAACAATCCTCCCTTTTGAATGGTTTGAGTTCAACATGTGTGGTTTATTGTCAATTTAAACCGTCCAAAAAGGTGGGTCGTTACAAGTAGTATCAGAGCATAGGTTTAGCGATAAACTTAGCTTTATGGGGGTTTAACTCATTAGAGATAGGGTAGTAATGCCCTAGAATGAGTTGTTTGAGCGTATATATATGGGAGAGCGTACTTGTTAGTGTTATAAAAATGTTTTTATATTGTGTTAATTTTTTCTGTTTAGCATTTATAAATTGTGGTTGGTACATGGGACGCTATGGCATCGATAGGGATTTCTAAACACTTAATAGGGCAGACAGACACAATATTGTTTTTGAAATATAGGTAAATAGAACAATTTTACCTAGTATTATATTTTGTATATAAAAGAATAATTTTTATAAATAGATATAGTTGGATGTGATATGTTGTTTGTTAGGAAGTGAAATTTTATAAATATTGGTTGCAAAATATGATTCATAAATAAATGAATTAATTGAAAAACTTTGAGAACTTAAGTTCTGGGGCTTTGAAATTGGTTTTCAAAAGATTTGGAATATAATATTAGTATTATTTGGAAATATTTCCGGATATAAATATTTCAATGCAATTTGAAAGAAATGTTTTAAAGGAATTTTGGAAGGAAATAAGTTTTGTACCTTCCTCTTCGGTCACTGGGAAATAATTTCGGTGATGACGGCCGCATCATCGACGTTCATTTTTGAGTTTCAAAGTGAAAGACCATTGTAGTAGCTTTATTACCCATTTGTTTTGATAAAAAAACCTTAATTTTGTATTTATAAATATGATTGGATATATAAAAGATATGAGTATATATATATATATATATTATTTTAAACGATTTGAAAAAAACCCGGTAATTTAGTTCTTAAGTTTCTATTAAATTAATGATTTTCAGTTTAGAAATAAGATGGAATTTTAATAATTGGAAACTTCTAAAATGAAAATAAGAAATTAGATGATAAGTGAGTAATGAAATATATAAGAAATTGGAAATTTGTAACTTGTAAATCAAAGGATATGAAAATTAAGAAGATGTAAATTGTTGAACATTTTGTTAACTAAGCTGAATAAGATAAACTTGTGTAACATTCAATTACATTCTTAAAGCATATATATAACTTACCAGAAATGTTTAAAAAGTTGTAATGTTAAGTAGGAATATGTAATCGAATATTATACAAGTAAAACTGAAGTAATGAAAGTGTTCAAATGGAATTATTTCTATAAATAAGAATTTAGATGTACAAGAAATGTTATAAGCATAAGTTAATGTTTTGAAATGCTAATAATTAAATTGAATAGTAAAAGTGAATACTATATTAAGTAAATGATTATAACTTCAGAAATTGTTGAAATGATTTAGAAATAGATTTAATATTGATCGACACTATATAAGAAAGATTCCTTAATGAATACTAATATTAAATTGAAATCATGTTATATATAATAATAAATGGGAATTAAACTGCAATGAAATGAATGTAAATTAATAAGAAATAACCTTGTATCAATAAATTGGAAATAAATGAAATGTATGTAATACTTAAATAATGAATTCATTGATTATTTTAAATATAGAATAGGAAATAATTTATGTAAGTAAATGAATGCAAATTAATGATAAAAATAACATTGTATGAATGAATAAAAATAAATAAAAGAGTAAAAAGGGAAACTGATTGAATAAACTTAAATAATATTTACAATTCATTGTTGTTTAGTTGATGGGATGTTTGGGAAAGGATACTGCTAATTGTTTAAGGTTGCATGAATAACCTATTAAGTAATTATCTAGGGCTGTTGAGCGTGGGGTACACTTGATAGTTTATTTATCACCTTGAACGATGAGAAGTTTCTGAAACTGAATGAACCATTAGTTGATTGCTATATGGATTCTTTGTTGCATAAGATGGTCGTGCTGTTTTGCTTACATATGTTTTGTGTTGTATTGCTTTTGTTATTGATAGTAACAACTAAAATATATTTCCCTTTTACATAATTCTCACCGTTTTGGAATATATAAGTGAAATACAGGTTATGGAAGCAATAGCTACTGCTTTTGGTTTCATAATTTAAGCGTTTTTTGCCCGACAAACAGGTACGTTTTCGGATTACGGTTTTATACCGATAATTTATTGTTTTTCCCGTGGTTTGGGATGTTTTATTTTGAAATATGATATATATATATATATATATATTGTTATTATTGATATTATTATTTTTCTGGACCTAACCGCGCAAAGGAGACTCTGCCGAAATTTTTCATGAATTTAGGACTTAGAAAATTTTGTGAAAGTGAAATTATTTCCAAACTTTTATTAAACTTGAATATAAAGATTTAAGTGTTTATAAATTGATATATTTATTTAAAATACTTAATTATGTAAGTTTAAAGTGTTCATAAATTGATTATTTTGAATAAAATTTTCTCAAGTTCTCAATTCCTTCTTCCCTTTTCGATGACGAAAAGTTTTGAGTGGGGGAGAGTGTAACGACCCGTATTTTTTTTCGGTATTTAAAATATTGAATTAAATAAGATCTTAGAATTTAATATTGGAAGAAATTAAAATTTATGATTGTTTAATGAGAAAACAATTAGAATGTAATTTAATAATGTTAATTTAATGTAATTGATAACTATTTTTATGTAATTTCAATCAATTGAAATAATTATAAAGTTAATTTGGTTAGAAATTGTAAATAAGGAATAAATTCAATGTTGTATTAATAATGAAATTGTATATTATTTTATTTAATTGGTTTTAGTATATAATGTGAAATCAATTATTTGCACGTAAATTTATAATCTTGTTGTAAACAATAAACTTATGAATTTGATTAAATTACGTAAAAGTAACAATTGCTTATTTATCGTCTTATTATTTAATCCATTAAAATTAATTTAGAAATTAATAAAATTAAATGTAATTAAATATTGCATTTAATGCCTTGCCAAAAAAAATATTGCAGTTATTATGAATTAAGATGATAACTGTAGAATAAGAATGTAATAAAAAGTGAAATAGTGTCAAATGAATTCATATTGGTATTGGATGATTAAATAATAAGATGAAAATCAAAATAAATGAATTTATTGGAATTTAAATTATAATTAATGAATTTATTGCAATTGCAATTGAACGTTGTAATTAGTGCAATATTTAATATTGGATTTGACATGGAAATTTATTTTAAAAAGATTATAAATTTATATGTAATCTAGAATGATGGAAATGGTTAACTATTAAATTTGAATTTAAAAGTGATTAATCAATTTAATAATAATTTATTTAATTAATGTGAAAATTAGCCATTTTGACACTATCTTGGATTTCGACGAAACCAGTTTCATCGGATCCATGACAATGAATTATTATAGTATTTCAAGTTTTGTAGCGATCGGACTTGTCATTTGATCGTGCGGGCTCAAACGCGTAGAAATCAATTTAATGAATTCAATTGAAATTAAGCTGATTTTAAAAGCTAACTTCTGTATACAATGGAATTAGGATTTGAAACTAGTTCCATTGAGTTTAAAAATATCGAAAACCTATATTTCGATATATGGGATGACCCATTTTCGTTTCGGGAACGAAATGGGCTTTTCGGGTCATTGTTATCATTTCGATCCAAATCGATTTGGTCCATCCATTTCTATTTCAGCCCTGCATATATATAGGTTGTTATAAACCCTAGCTATTTCCCATTTCATTATTTATGTACGTACATATACTTCCTCCTTCTCAAACGATAGAACATCAAACCTAATTTCCAAATTACAAACCCTAATTTCAATTTCAAAATTTAATTTCAAATTTCAAATTTTAATTTCAAATTTCAAATTTTAATTTCAAATTTCAAATTTCAAACTCTCCAAACTATGTTATATTATATATCATTGGAAAGCTCTCGACGAGCGTAATCTACTCCAGAAATTCATTTTTTGATTTGATGCATCGTTTGACAAAAAAACGATGAAGAACCTCGGTCGTTCATTTCTAGGGTTTACGATCCAACGGTGGATCGTCGACCGTTTGACAATCAAGGAGTTGCGTTGGGAAGAGGAGGTCGAGCAGGCCTCTATGGTGATTTTCGTTCATGGTAGATGGCCTGGAATTCACCAGAATTTGGCATATTATCACGAACGGCGGCGGCATGCTTGGGGCGATCGGAGGGGGAGTTGCGGCCATGGCCAGGCACGGCCTGGAGTGGGCGAGGCGGCGGTATGGTCAGATGGGCGTGGATCTGCACATAGGTGGCGTAGCGACATCTTGATGTGGTGGTGGCTGAGTCGATGTCATGTTCGATATCAAGGGTAGGGTAGGGTTTCTGAGGTATGAATTTTCAATAATGCCCTTACCTTTATTTTATTTTAATTTTAAATTTAAAACGTTCTAACTTATATAACTTTTGCATACGAACTCAGATTTATGCATGGTTTTTTTCCTTGCGATCATATCGAAATTTCGAACATTATAGAACTAGTTTGGTTGCATTCTAAGACAGTTCAAATTTGGGCCTTTATTTGGATTTTGAATCGTCGATAAATCAAAGGTGAGTGTTTTAACCCACTCACGAATACTAAACCATCTTATGTTAGTTAAATTTAATTTATGATGTGATTAGAAATTGATTGATTGTTGTTTGGTATATTTAAGTTGTCATTCGAATTTAATTTGAATTTATATTGAATTTAATTGCCATTTAATTTAATATTGAATTTAAAATTTTAATTAAATACTTGATAATGATAACAGTTAATTGTTGTGGTTTATTGGCTTATTTGAATGATGATTGTGATGGATGTTTAAATTGTTGATATTAGATGATTGGATGTTATGTTTTTATGATATATTGTTGTCACACTGCAAGTTCCCTTAGTTATTCTTAGGAAAATCACTATGGGTTGATATGATGATACATACCCGAATGGTCTTATAGATTAAGGAAAAATAGTTATGGGTTGAAATGGTAAACTCGAGCGATTTTATGGATTTTGAATTTTACTCGGGGTCGGTTTGAAATGATATATACCCGTAAATTTTAAATTACAAATTGAAATGATATATATCCATATCACTTGACCATAGGGTAGAAAATTATATACGGACACCGGATTGGTTAAATTAAATGATTTTAAAATTCTTAATTTTTGAATCCAGTTAAATGATATTATGAAATAAAATCAGATTTATACGAGCTGAATTAATTTAAAAATCCAAGCTTTAAAATGTTGAAATTGAAATTGGTTTAAATGAATTGTTTATAGAATTTAAATTGGATTTTAAAGTAGAATTTTGGAACATAAATGAAATTTATCAACATAAATTGAGTTATTGTAAATGTTTGAATATTTAAACTTTTAAACCTATTGAATTTGAAGTGGTTCAAATTGTAGTTCAAACATGGATTTGAAACCGATATAGATTTAAATGGTTTTAATGAGAATTTGAATTGAAAGAATAAAATTGAGTTTGTTGATTTGAAATATGGATATGGTCCATATTTGTTAAAATGGAAGAAATAGTTAGATTTGATATTATTTTCAAATTTATTATTTTAATATAAACTGTAAAAAAATCAAAAAAAAATCCATTATTTTAAAGTTCAAATTGTTTAGATTTTCAAACTATTTACTGTATAAAACCATTTCCAATAATCAAACTATTTTAACTGTTTTAAAATCCTTAAACTATTTAAACTATCAAAACTATTTTAAACTATTTTTTTAAACTAATTTAACTATTAAAACTATTTTAAATCTATTTTAAACTATTAAACTATTTTAAACTATTTATGACCATCCAAACTATTTTCTAAAATTCAAACGATGCAAGGTTGAATTGTTTATATTTAAATCCTTGATTTAAAAGTGAATATGGTTAAATGATGTTATAACCTACGTTGGAATTGAAATGATATTTTCTAGTGAAATGACATATTTTGAGTAAATATGATGATTTTGAAATGAGGGTTTAACCTATTTTGTGGATATGATTTCGAAAGTGAATATGATTTCGAAAGCGATATGATTTGAAGTGAATGTGATATTTTGATAGCAATTTTGAATCAGTTTTGATAATGTAAAAGAACCAACCGGTGTGAAATAATCGTTTGGTTGTTAAAGAGATCGCGATCGGATATTGTCATACTCTCTGCCAATACCGAAAACCACTTTAACAACTGTGCACGTGGTGGAGAATCCAGAACGAAGTAGGATGGTTTGGCGAACGTTACTTTATGAGGTATAAACGCAGCCCTGACACCCTCCGGTCAGCTTGATATGACTAAAACAGGAGCCATGCCGGGCCAAGTGAGGTCGCACCTCCGATCGGACATGCTTCTTCGATACTATATTTATTACTTTGTGATTAATTTGGTGACCACCCCTCAATTTTTATTATAGGAGTGTGTTTCGAGGTGGACGGTAGTAGATGCTATGCGTTACCACCAGTCCGGATCCGCAAAACGGTAGTATTGTACCCTGGGCATTGCCTCGCGTGACTTGTCATATGCCTTATCGCGCACACTACGAGTTTGGTTTGTGTCGTACATATGGAGTGCTCCCTAATAGCCCACCGGTTTACGGTGGAGTTTACAGTACCGTATAGACTACGACATTTATATAAAATGTGTTAAGGGGGATACGGGTAAAGCCTTAACGCTATTTTAATACTTTACTTTACTGTAGACACTATTATAATAATGTATTGTACTATGTATGTAGATAGTTTAACGGATCCTTAGGAAATGGAATTCCGAACATCTCTTAATTTATTGCATGCACGTTAGACACTGGATAGGAGATGTAAAATCCCATAAACTTCTCTAAAGCCGTTACACTCATATTTATTTACTGTTGATTTAACTTACATAAGATCTTTTAGTTCTAACTCGAGTGTTTTTTCTTTTCATTACGCTGGGTCAGCCTGAGCTTTTCAGTGTATTGAAGTCTTTATTTTTGGAGGACGAAGATGGAGATTTGTATACTATATTATTTTCTATATGTTCCACTGCATCATACTGTTCCGCTGCATTATTTATTTATTTTATTGTATGTGTAACTCTGATTTGTATTGTAAAAGTGTAATCAAATGTTATTTGTAAAACAGGTTCATGAACTATTTATTTGATTAATATATTTTGTCACTCCGCTATAAGATTCTGTGTTTTGTTTTTTCTCTTCTTTTTCTTATTTACCCCATAACAATCCTCCCTTTTAAATGGTTTGAGTTGACATGTGTGGTTTATTGTCGATTTAAACCGTCCAAAAATGCGGGTCGTTACACTAACTATCCGCTTTTCCGTTCAATTTAGGTTAGACATGTGTGGTTTATTGTCAGCTTAATCTATATGGAAAAGTGGGTCGTTACACGTGGTATCAGAGCTGAAGGTTAAGCGAGAACATTGGCTTTGGTGGGGTACTCATTAGAGATAGAGTCAGTAGCGCCCTAGAATGAGTTTGAGTGTGTATATATATGAGCGCGTATTTGTTAGTGATATAAAAATTGTTTTATATTGTGTTGATTGGTCAGTTGAGTGGCTTATGGATTCTGGTCAATACGCGTAATTGACGTTGTTGATAGGGATCTCTAAACACCTGAACAGAGCAACTCGACATGGTATTGTTTTAAAATTGGGTAGATGAAATAATTTTACCTTGATTATTTTTATATAGAAAGGAATAGTTTTCATAAATTATTATGGTGTATATGGTGTGCTTGGTTGTTAGGTGTAACAACCCATATTTTACGATAATTAAAAATATTAAATTAAATTAGATTTTGAAATTAAATATTGTGAAAATTTAAAATTTATGATTTACAAATGGAAAAGATGATTAGAATGTAATTTAATAATTTTAATTTAATGTAATTGATAACTATTTTAATGTAATTTCTATTATTGAAATTGTTGTAAAGTTAATTTGGCTATAATTGTAAATAAGGAATTAAATTGGTAGTTAATGGAATTGAAATATTATAGTTAATATGGTAAAAGATGATAATTGTAGAATATGAATGTAATAGAATGTAAACTAATGTTAATTATATTCTTAAGGTAATAGTTGATTCAATAATAAGAGTGAGAATCAAAATATAAGAATTTGATTGAAATTAAAATATAATTAACTTGGTTTTTATTACAGTTGTAATTGAACGTTAAAATTAATGTAATATTTAAATATTGGATTTAACAAAGAAAACTGTATTGTAGAAGTTTATAAATTACTGGTTAATCAAGAATGATGAAAACTGTTCACTTTTAATGCAGAATTTAAAAGTGATTAAATTTATTTAATAATAATTTGTTAATTAACGTGAAATTTTTCATTTTTTCCATTGTCTTGGATTTCGGCGAAACTAGTTTCATTGGATCCGTAACAGTGAATTATTTTAGGATTTCAAGTTTCGTAGCAATCAGATTTATCGTTTGATTGTGCGGGCTCGAAACGCGTAGAAATCAATTTAATGATTTCAATTTAAAACAATTTGATTTTAAAAGCTAACTTCTGTATAAAATGGAATTTGGGTTTGAAACTAGTTCCATTGAGTTTAAAAATATCAAAAACCTATATTTTGATATATGGGATGTCCTATTTCCGTTTCGAGAACGAAACAGGCTTTTTGGGTCGTCGTTATCGTTTCGACCCAATTCGATATGTCCATTCATTTCTTATCTATATTTGTCCATATAAAAAGTTTTTGTTATCTCTAACACTAGCAGCCTTTCATTTTATTCTATAAGTACATCAACTTCTTATTTGTTCCTCCTTCTCAAATGGCAGACATTCCCTAACCCTACTTTCAATTTCAAGATCAATTTTAAAATTTCAAACTCTCCAAACCTTATCATATTATATACCGTTTCGAAGCTCTCGAAAATACGAATCTACGACAAGTGTTCGTTTTTCGAAACAATGCACGAGTTGATCAGAAATCGTGGTCAAAGGTAATAAATCGCGAACCCTAATCGCCGTAGGCGTTTTTGATTTTGGCGACGATTTCTGAAATTGTTTGAGGGGTTTTGTAGAGATCGTTGTATGGAGCCGTTTGTGGTGGTCATGTCGTCAATTTCTTGCTGTAGCTATGGGAAATGGCACTTTAAGGTTTCTAAAACCCTTGTTTGGGCATCGCGGCCGGAGGGGTTTTGGACAATCGGACCTAGGGGTTTCGATGGGCGGCGGCGAAGCGAGCGTAAATGGCAGTGGTTCCAGGGTCAACTGTGGCATGTTGGTGGAGGAATGGATGGTCAAAGCTTCGGTTGTAGGCGGTGATTTGGGTTCATGCATCTGGGTCGCTTGCGTTCTGATGAAGGAGAGAGGTAGCGATTTACAATAATGCCCTCCATTTTAATTTTAATTTAAATTTAAATTTTCAATGTTCTAACTATCATAACTTTTTCATACGAGCTCAGATTCATGCGCGGTTTTCTCCGTTGCGATCGTATAGAAATTTCGAACATTATGGAACAGGTTTGGCTACATTTTGGTACTGTTGAATTTTTGGGCTTTATTTGGATTTAAATCATCGATAAATCAAAGGTGAGTGTTTTAACCCACTCACGAATGCTAAACCATCTTATGTTTGTTAAATTAAATTTATGATGTGATTAGAAATTTATTGATTGCTGTTTGGTATATTTAGATTGTCATTCAAATTTAATTTGAATTTATGTTGAATTTAATTTCCATTTAAATTAATTTGAAATTTAATTGCCAGTTAAATACCTGATAATGATAACCAGTTTATTTGTTGTGATTTATTTGTTGAATTGAATGATGATTGTGATGGATGGTTAATTGTTAATATTTGGATGATTGGATATTATATTTATTTTATATGTTGTTATCACACTGCAAGTTCCCTTAGTTATTGTTAGGAAAATTACTATGGGTTGAAATGATACATACCCGAATGATCTTATAGATTAGGGAAAAATCATTATGGGTTGAAATAATAAACCTGAGTGATTTATGGATTCGGAAATTTGTGATTCGAGATACATGTTGAAATGATATATATCCAGAAATTTAAAATTATTGCGGGTTGAAATGATATATATCCATATCACTTGACCATATGATAGAAAATTATATACAGACACCTGATTGGTTAAATTAAATGATTTTAAATCCTTAATTTTTTAATCCGGTTAAATGATATTTTGAAATAAAATTTGATTTATATGAACTGAATTATTTCAAAAAAATCCAAGCTTTAAAATGTTGAAATTGAAATTGGTTTAAATGAATTGTTTAAAAAACTTAAATTGAAATCTTAAAGTTGAATTTTGAAATATAAATGAAATTTATAAAAATTGAGTTATTGTAAACGTTCGAATATTTAAACTTTGAAACCTATTGAATTTGAAGTGGTTTAAATTTGTAGTTTAAACATGGATTTGAAATCGATTTAAATTGAAATGGTTTTTATGAGAAATTGAATTGAAACCTTTAGCCTTTTGAATTGAAATCGTTGAACTGAGATTGATTTGAATTGATTTGTGAAATTGGAAGAAACAATTCTAATTTGAAACTATTTTCGATATAAACTCTTTTAATATACAAACTCTTTTAACATATAAACTATTTTCTCACATAAACCATTTTAATATATTAATAATTTTTAATATATTAATAATTTTTAATACATTAAATATTTTTAATATATAACCTATTTTAATATATAAACTACTTTTTAATATATAAACTATTTTTAATATATAAACTATTTTAATCTATAACTTATTTTTAAACTATAAACTATTTTAATATATATTATTTTAAATTTATAAACAACTTTTAATATATATATATTTTAGTATTTATAACCTATTTTAGTATATAAACTATTTCTAATATATAAACCATTTTAACTTACAACCTATTTTAATATATAAACTATTTCTAATATATAAACCATTTTAACCTACAACCTATTTTAATATATAAACTATTTCTAATATATATAAACCATTTTAATCTATAACCTATTTTTAAAATATAAACGATTTTATTTTATAACTATTCCAATATATAAACTACCTTCAATATTCAAACTGTTTAAAGTTGGAACTGTTATGATTTAGATTTAATTGATTTAAATGCGAATATTTTGATATGATGGTTTAACCTATTTTGCGGTTATGATTTTGAAAATGAATATGATTTAAAGTGAATAATGATTTCGAAAGTGAATATGATTTCGAAAGTGATATGATTTTGAAGTGAATATGATATTTTGATATTAATTATGAATCGGTTTTGGAAATATAAAAGAATCAACCGGTGTGAAATAAGCGTTTGGTTGTTAAAGAGACCGGGATCGGATATTGTCATACTCTCTGCCAATACCAAAAACCACTTTAACAACTGTGCACGTGGTGGAGAATCCAGAATGAAGTAGGATGGTTTGGCGAATGCTACTGTATGAGGTATGAACGCAGCCCTGACCTCCTCGGGTCAGCTTGATATGACTAAAACAGGAGCTATACCTGGGCCAAGTGAGGTTGCACCCCTTATCGGGCACATTTCTTCGATACCATATTTATTACTTTGTGATTGATTTAGTGGCCACCCCTCGATTTGATTATGGCGTGTGTTCCTAGGTGGGCGGTAGTAGCTGCTATGCGTTACCACCAGCCCGGTTCTGCAAAAGGGTAGAATCCTACCCTAGCATTGCCTCGCATGCCTTGTCATATGCCTTATCAAGCCCATTACGAGTTTGGTTTGTGTCGTACCTATGGAGTGCTCCCTGATAGCCCACCAGTTTACGGTGGAGTTTACAGTACTGGATAAACTATGACATTTATATAAAATGTGTTAAGGGGGATATGGGTAACGCCTTAACGTTATTTTAATACTTTACTTAACTATAGACATATTATAATAGCGTATTGTACTATGTATGTAGATAGCTTAATGGATCCTTAGGAGATGGAATCCCGAACATCTCTTAAGTTATTGCACGCACGTTAGACACTGGATAAGAGATGTAAAATCCCGTAAACATCTCTGAAGCCGTTGCACTCATATTTATTTATTGTTTATTTAACTTACATAAGATCTTTTAGTTCTGACTCGAGTGTTTTGTCTTTTCATTATGCTCGGGTCAGCCTGAGCATTTCAGCGTTGAAGACCTTATTTCTGGAGGACGAAGATGAAGATTTAGCATATTATTACTATTTATTATATTTATTCCACTGCATTATGTTGTTCCGCTGCATTATTTATTTATTCCTGCTATATGTATAACTCTGATCTGTATTGTAAAAGTGTAATCAAAATGTTATTTGTAAAACAGCTTCATGAACTGTTTATCTGATTATCATACTTCATCATTCCGCTGTGAGATTTTGTGTTTTGTTTTTTTCCTCTTATTTTCTTATTTATCCCATTAACAATCCTCCCTTTTGAATGGTTTGAGTTGACATGTGTGGTTTATTGTAAATTTAAACCGTCCATAAAGTTGGGTCGGTACATTAGGAAATGATAATTTAAACTATTATCATTTGTTGTTTGTTGTTTGTTGTTTTTTGTTTATTGTTGTGGTCGAATAAAAGTTGATATTTTAATGAAAGCAAGATTAACAAGTAAGAAATGATTTCTTATAACCAAAGTTAGATCATATAAATATATGATTTATTAATTAAAATGAAATTTCAGAAGTATCTTGTATACATATGGGTTATAAAAACGATTTATAAAGGATTCAAAAGATGGAAATTTGGGAATTTAAATCCCATTGGTTTTGAAAATGGTTTTCAAAGTTTTGGAATATAATAATAGTAATATTATTTGGAAAATGTTTTTGAATGGAAAGAATGGAAATATTTCTAAAAGGATTTTGAAGGAAAAGGAAGCACTGAACTCACTTCGGTCGTTGGAAAATAATTTCGGTGATGACTGCAGCATCATCGACGTTCATTTTCGAGTTTCCAAGAGAGGAATTGCTACCATTGGAGTTTTGTTTGGTAAAACTGGTTTTGGTTTTGAAATTCAAAAAGGATAATTTGATATACCAAGGGATTGTGTGTGTTTGTGTATATATGATTTCAAAAATGGTTTGAAATACCTTAGAATGAGGTGTTTAAACTCTGGGATTTTCATTTAAAATGTTTTATTGAAAATATGAGAAAATAAGCTTGATATCTTATAAAATTTGAAAATTTGCAAGTTAAAGAAATGTTTTAAATTGTTGAATGTGAATGTAAGAAAAGTAAAAATTTGGAATTGAACTATGGAATGGGATTTAATATAGATTAAGTTAAATAAAGTGAATTTTGAAAATTTAGCTTGGGTTAGGCTAAGTGCAATGATTTTGGAAATAAAATTGATCGTGATTGAAATAAATTAGTGAATGAATTAATTATTTTAATTAGTGAGTTAAATATGGTTTTGGGATATGGTTGATAAAATTAGATATTGAAATTGGGAGATAAATTGAGTTAAATGGAATTGAAATTGAATTTGAATAGAAATAGATATAAACTTAAGCTGTGAAATGGTAATAAACATGAGAAGAGTTGTGTAAAATGTTTATAAACTTGAGTAAAATTTTATGAAATAATTCATAAATGAATATAGTATGGAGTGAAATGTTGTTTAACTTAAAATTTAAGGGAATAATTCTTAAGTGATATTGGTATTAAAGTAATATACTGAGTAAATAAGAATGGGTTGAAGGTGAATAAAAAGAATTTGGAATAGCTAAGAAATCAATCAAAATAAATACGTAAGTTGTACGTATATTATTTTATTCGCATAACGGTTTGATCCAGATTCGAGTACACGATTTCGAGATGATTTACATCGATCCAAGTTAGAATTTTTGACTCGATTCTCGATGGCAAACACTGGATATGGATTATTGATTGATTTAAGAATTCTCTATCATAGTATATGGCTATGCAAGGAGAATGACGGTTTCTAATCAAGAAACCAGATCTTCTGGATGGCTATGCAAGTGATTGTTGGAAACTCTGGAGTTGGTTTAAATGTTTTAGAATGTGTAAGGAATGGTTTAAAATTCTGGAAATAAATTGGAAATGGCCTTGTATTAATAAAAATTGAATTAGATGGAATTTGATGAGAATCAAATAAAATGAGAATGAACTTAAGTTTTGAATTTGGAATGATTGAAGTAAATTAACTTAAGTTTAAATTTATGGAAGCTTGGCTTCGGTGAAAATGAAAGTCCATTAAATAAAGTCTGGGTTGAATTAAATTGGAAGTGGTTATTAATATACAAGCAAGGAATGTTGTCGAGCCTAAATAAAATGGTTTTGAATGAAAATTATGCAAATATGCAATTGAAATATGTGTCGAAACCTTATATGTGCCTATGAAAACTATATAACATGCATTGCTTATAGAATTCATGTATTAGCTTTGTAAACGAAAGTGAAATGTTGTAAATTGCATATATTTGGCACTTACATGTTTGAATTGAGTTAGTAAAGTTTTTTTGGAAGCCGTTTGGCTGGTTTTGATCGTGTAAAATGCTAAATAAATAAGCCGCTTGCTTAAAAATGCTAAATAAGGTACGCCTATGCAATAAAAAAGATAGGAAATATGAATTGTTGTTTGTTTTCCGACCGTGTGGGTCGATGTATGTATATTTATATCTCTTGTCAAATTGCAAAAGCTCCTACGTACAAAGGAGACTCTGCCAAAATTTTCCAGAAATTTTGGGAGTTAGAAATTTTTTAAAATTTTCACTAACGACAAATGATTTAAAATTTGTAAGCAAAGAGAATTGAAACTGAATATTGAAATCTAATTTAAAACTGTGTATGTAAAGTAAGGTGAAATCGAAGAAATTGTTCGAAGAAACTGAAGGAAGAAAAAGTTTGCAAATAAACTTTTATTTGAGATTTTAAATAAATTAGTAAGTGAAACTAAATAAAAAGGAAATGGTTGATTAAATATGGGTTGAGATATGGTGAACAAAATTCAATATTCAGAGTTTAAAGATGAATTAAATTCAAGTAGAATTGAAAATGAAAATTTGGAAAAGATAGAAATAAAAGTGTTGAAGTTTGAAAGTGATTAGTATATTGAAGCAAATTGAAATTTATATGGAATTGGAATTCAATTGGAATATAAACTTCAGTAGTGAAGTAGTGAAACTAAATATAAGAAATATTTATATTGGACTTAAGAAATGAAGGATGAAACTCTTAAGTAAATTGGTATTGGGAATATACTAAGTAATTTTGGAATGGAGAAATATACTAAGTGAATAATTGAATGAAGATTAAAATTGAAAGTTGTGAATGTGATAATTGTGGATAAGAGAATGAAAACCAAAATTAATGTGAATAACAGAAAATTGATATAGCTAAAAAAACCAACTGGGGCTAAATACGTAAGATGTACGTATATTGTTTTAGTCGCATGCGGTTTGATCCAGATTCGAGCATAGAATTTCGAGGTAGTTATACCAATCCGAGTTAGGATTTTTCACTCGATTTTCGACGGCGAACCCTGGATATGGATTTGATTAATTCTGGAAATTCTCTATCATAGTTTGTGACTATGCAAGGAGGATGACGGTTTCTGATCAAGAAACCAGATCTGAGTCTGCACTAGGAAGTCGGGTGGACGATACTAGTTCGGAAGTGAAATTGTGTGATCGAGTGAGCGATCGGATTTGGTATTGCGTACGGATGATATATGTGCATCGTACGGGCTTAAGTGAAGTAGATATTGAAAATTTTGAAAAGAAGGGAATAAAATGATTTTGAATACCGTGGTTGGATATTATTGCTAAGTAGGATATACACAGGTGTTTTAAAAAGCAAAAGAAAATTGGT
This sequence comes from Allium fistulosum, assembly GCA_030737815.1. NCBI lineage: Eukaryota > Viridiplantae > Streptophyta > Magnoliopsida > Asparagales > Amaryllidaceae > Allium > Allium fistulosum. The sequence goes on along the minus strand of CM060902.1, from coordinate 1,161,036,538 downwards.
GTTTATGATTCAGAAGATAGAAATTTGAATTACTCGACTTAAAAGTATGTATTTAAATTTCTGTATGAAATTTGATGATTTTATGATCTAGCCACTTGGCTTTTTGTCTTTTTGAAATTTGAGGGCCCGTAGAGGCATTTTGTGGTTGTACCGAGCTAGCCGCGCAAAGAAGACGTTGGCAAAAAAATTCGAAAATTTAGGAAGTTAGAAAAATTTTGAGAAATTTTTGATAATTCAAAATTTGGTTTCGAATTTAAATTTGAATTGTTGAGTAAGTAACATTATTTGAACTTGTGAATAAGTTTGGAAAGTTAGAAGAAGATTAGTGTGTCTTTGTAACGACCCGCAAAATTTAATGGTTTTAAAAGTATATTTAACTGGAAATTTGTGAAATTTTAAACAATAAAATTTGAAAATAAAAATTTACTATTTGGGATACGTCCATTTTAATATAGCAACTGGTAAATTTTCACCTGATAATATTGAATTTTATTTTATGGTATAATTTTATTCAAACTCAAATCAGTTAATAATTGGCGGTAATAAAATGTTTTCCAAACTTGAATATTTTTATACAGTAAATTTGTGAATCCTCTTCGGAGTGAGACGTCATTTTTCGTTTCTCAAAATTTGGACTGTTATTGCTCCGTTTAACTTATTTCTGGCAAATTTGCAGCATTGTGATACCGATATCAACTTTTGTTGAATGACCGTGCCACTGATATCTGAATACCATTTCGATCGTCTCGTCGTGCTGATCTCCATAGTATACTCGTCCACATGTTTCGAAGTTTGGGACATGAGGAAATCGGTGAACCAATTTATCGTATCAGTACCGTTTTGATCCTTTGAATTCTTTGTCCATTTATTATCCATGGTATACAACTGAATGACCACTTACCTCTTTGTATTCCTAAATCCAACTAGTATGATCTTTGCTATTCCTATCAGCTCTAAATATGTACCGTGTACTATTGGGAATTTTTTTTTATTTTCATTTTTAAACTGTTCATTTTTTTTAGCCAGTTCACTTCTCCATCATCAACCCTTGGCCACTCCCATTTTTCTCGAACCAAACCGCATCCTTCATTTCTCCCATAGCTGCTCACCGCCACATCTCCTTGCCGCGTGTCTCCCTTCTCGATGCTTGACCAGCCAACCTCCTCTCGACTCATACTCCCACCTCCGTCCATATCCGAAGCCACAGACTTACCGAGATCCGAACCTCACCTCCACGGCTCCAACCCGCGCCACCACAGACAACCCCACGCTCGACCCTTCACGGCAGCCCACCCAGCAGCCTCGCCGACCACCAGACCCATCGGCCTCAACACCCTCCGCTGGTCTCTCCTCCTTTTGTGATATATATATATAGATCTATAGCTGGTAATGTTTATATTGATAAGTGTTGTTAAAAATTGTTTTAAAATTTTGTTTTGTTCTGTTAGTTCATATTTCATTTATTATATATAATTTACTTTGGATATTTGTCTGATATAATAGCTAATGCTATGTTTACAAAGTACATATATATTTATTTTGCCTACCGTTAGTTACATATACATGTGTGGTATAAAACGTTGCTTACAATATTTATGGTAATAGGGAGTAATATATACATATTATAATTTTCATTTGCTCGGTTTAGAAAAGAGATTTTATATAAAATATGTATTTTGTTAGTTTGTACATCAGTAAGTCACAGTAATATATAAGTTACATCATTTTGTATAAGGGTATGTTATATATAGTTTCAGTTATAGTTTGCAGTGGTATATGCTGTTAGTACGAAAGCAAGTTTATATATTCACTTGTATTTTAAGGGTTGCGTACATCACTGTGTCTTCATAAGTTATATTAGTATTTATATAATTTCAACAATGTATATATTTATACTTACTGTGCTTTAAAGTATGTTCGTTTAGATATATATAATATACCTATGTTCTAAAGTACATAAGACAATATGATACTAATGTATAGGATTAACTAGAGATACATAATCAAACAAAAGACTAGTTCACAAAAGAAAAAGCTAAGCAATGATGCGCTTCCTCATCATTCAGAACTATACATATTTGGGTTATAAAATATATACTGGTTTATATCGTAGTTTTATATGATATATATGTCTATACATACTTGCTTTTATGCTACTGTATATATATATGAGTACAAGATTTCCGTATATATATAGATGTATATAATATTATCTTACCTTGCACATGATTGGTTATATATAAATAGTTATAAATTTATACATATATATGTTTTGTACAAGTGTAGGTTGGCATAGGATATTGTATATTAATATAACAAGTATATAAGTTATATTCTGATTTGATATATAAAAGTATATATATAGTTTACAGTAAGACTGCTATATGAGATGATTTGATAATAGTCTATTTGTTTTAAAGGTTTCAGTATACAAGTGTTATATACTTTATTATATTTTGGTTATATGTAAATCTTTCAATTCTTATATTTATAAATGCATATATTATAGTTTCGTTTAAATTACTATTATATATATTACTTACATATATTTTCATATAACACATATGCTATATATTAGTTGCACGTGATAAATGATGGGTTACAGTATTGTTTTACTTTTGGTCTTAAACATAAGTTATGTGTTTTGTAAGTCTGCATATATGATGGTTCACACACTTTCAATCTGTATGTATATATTTGGATAGCATGCATACATTTGCTTACATGTACAATAGTCTGCATATATAATACGGTTATTTTATAATGTTTAATTTTATATATATTACACATAAGTATACTTGAGTAGATTTTTAAATTATATTATATATGTGTTTAATTTAAACAATTATTTTGAAATATATATATATATATAATTTAATATACGTTTGAATTTAGAATATTATTATATATATAGTTATATATGGTTATATTAGTTTGCTTATACTATTTATCTTCATCAATCCAGTTCTGATTTGAATTCGTCTCTTCCAACTATCAGCTTTGTTCGCCGAATCATGTCCATCTAGCATTGCTTCGGTACTCGTAACCCATTTCATTGTCAAATCTCCGCTAGCCTCGAAAGGTGAGCAATCACTCACGATTAACGTTCTTGTATTTATTAAATTTGATTTCAATTGAAACGACAATTGAAATATGATGCTGTAGTTATTTAAATTGTTATATATGTTATTATCTGTATCTGTTCACCTGTGACATCTGACACCAGTATCTAGTATTTATATGCCTGTTAATACTATTATCTGTATATGTTCACCTATGACATCTGACACCAGTATCTGTTATTTATATTGATGATATATGCCTGTTGTTATATTTTATATTATCTGTTATCACTCTGCAAGTTCCCTATTAGTATAGAATTCACTATGGGTTGAAATGATACATACCCGAACGGACTTTAGAATAGGAGAAAATCGTTATGGGTTGAAATGATAAACCCAAGCGATTTTCATTTGAATTGGATTTGGGATTACGGGTCGAAATGATATCTACCCGTATGTATTTAAATTTACGGATTGAAATGATAAATATCCGTATCACTTAACCATATGATAAATATGTATACATACACCGTTGGTCCATATATATAAATATTTTGAAAATGAATTCTATGGTTTTGGAAAGAAATATACGGTTTTAATAAATGTTGAGCCTTAAATTATTATATATAAATGGGAATGATTGATTAAATACATATAATATGGTTGAGTATTTAAATTTATGTTTCAAAATAGATTTCAGTAATAATTTGAATAAGTTAAGACTGGGAAGATAATTTGAATTTAGTAAAGAATGTTATTTAATTAAACCGATTTAAAACTTATTGAAATTGGGATTTAAGATATGATTTATAACTTGAGTTTGATTTAAATAATTTAATGAATATTTCTTGTTTAAATAAATTTAAGGAAATATTTAGTAAAAATGAAATTTAAGGCTAGTTAAATGATATTGAATTTATTAAGTGAATATTTCCGGATTAAATAATAATAAAGTTAAATCAAGAGCTATATGAAACTGTTAAATTTAACTTTGAAATGTTGAATATTAAAGTTTTGAAATATATTGAAATTTAAATGGTCTATTGAGAACTGAATTGAATTGATGAATTGAGCATTGAATAAATTTGAATTTGGAATTTGAGTTGATGTGAAGCAATTTGTGAGACTTGAGGAAATATTAAATACTTTACTTTTAAATTATTTAACCTATATATATATATACTATTTTGGAAAATAGATATATTCGAAATGAAATGATATTTTGGTTTTGAAGTATAAATTAATTTGGAACAACCACAGTGTTATAGTGTATATTTTCACCTTGTAGATAGTTCCGCAGACCCTTAGAGGATAGTTATCCCAAACATCCTTTAAGTTACTTGTATTTCAGTTAATATTTCACTTGAGTTGGATTTATTAGTATAAGAATGTTAATCCTGACTCGAGTGTTTTGTGTTTTGCTTTACGCTCGGGTCAGACCGAGTGATACAGCATTTGAGACTCACCCTTGGAGTTTGGAGCTTCCTTTGGAGATCCAACTATCGCCTCAGCTTTCAGCTTTTCCAGTTGAGTTGTCCAGAGAAGTCATCTATTCGTACTGAAGACTTCATTGTATTTGAGATATTCTGTTGTATTTTATTTTTAACTCTGATGTTTATATAGTAGCTTCATGAACTACTATTTTATCTATTCCGCTGCGTATTATTGTATTACTCTGTGTCTGTGATTCTGTGATTGATTTATTTACTGCATATGCTGAGTTTTGCCAAATTTTAAATTAACAATCTGATATTTTGAACTATTCAAGTCAGACATGTGTGGATTATTGTCGATTTGAATGGTCCAAAATAGCGGGTCGTTACAGTTGGTATCAGAGCTTTGGCTCTAGGCAAAACTTAGCATATATGGTAAATTTATTTACAGAATCACTTTCGTTCGAGTTTGAATCTCTTCCTTTTGACTCGATTTCCTTTGAACTTTGGAACGTTCCTTGCGGTTCCAAAAATTCATTCTTGTCTCTCCCTATTTGTATTCTTTTGATTCTGGAGTATCCCATAACTCCACTTTGAATGATCTCTATAAGAATAGGCGATCCCGCCAATCTTCGAATGATTTGTAAAGGGGTGGAACTCCTTTACAATTGGCATTGATTCACCAGAGATTTATATTTCCCTCGGTTTAGATGCTACTATCTCTTGTTATGCCGAATTCTATCTCTAGCAATCGAATGTCGATTTGCCTTGGAATTCTGCATCGATCTTGTTCCTGAAGTCACGGTTGACCCGATTAAGGTCGCCCGCGATTTATATAAGTATATTCATCTTCTGTTTTGTAATTAATTGTCTCAGCTTCGTTCGAGCCTATCTTCGAATCAGAATCCTATTGATTAGAGTCCCTCTAAGTTGAATTTATGTCAAGAATTTTCAACCATAATGACAAATGAATTTGAAATGTCTCATATGGGAGAATTGTCATATTTTCTTGGATTACAAATTAAACAAATTGAAAATGGAATTTTTATTAATCAAGAAAAATATTGTTATAATTTAATCAAACGTTTTGGTCTTGAAAATACTGCTGCCAAACCAACTCCTATGAGTACAACGGTTCATCTCGATAGAGATGAAGATGGCAAAAGTGTTGATCAAAAGTTATTTCGTAGTATGATAGGTTCTTTACTTTATTTAACAGCGAGTCGCCCCGATATTATGATGAGTGTCTGTTTATGTGCTCGATTTCAAGCAAATCCCAAAGAATCACATATGAGAGCAGTTAAACGCATTATTCGTTATCTAACTAAAACCAAAGATTTCGGACTATTTTATCCGAAAGAATGTCCTTTTGAATTAGTGTCCTATAGTGATGCTGATTTTGGAGGAAGTCGGATGGATCGAAAAAGTACGAGCGGAACGTGTCACTTCATTGGACGTTCCTTAGTCTCTTGGTTTAGTAAGAAACAAAATTGTGTTTCTTTATCAACATGTGAAGCAGAATATATATCTGCTGCTTTGGCATGTGCACAAGTCGTATATATGCAACAGACATTACAAGATTTTAATTGTCATCTTGAAAAATCAATAATTTATTGTGATAATACCAGTGCAATAAACCTTTCAAAAAATCCGGTCAATCATTCCCGAACAAAACACATAGATATTCGTCATCATTTTCTTCGTGATTGTTTGGAAAAAGGATTAATAAATCTAGAATTTATCAATACTGAAAATCAAATAGCTGACATTTTTACTAAACCACTAAATGAAATTTCTTTTATAAAACTAAGACGAGATTTAGGTATAATGTCGTTTAAAGACTTATGAATAAAAATATATATATATATATAAATATAAAATGATGAAAAAAATAAAATTATTTTTCTGACCAAAGCGGTACTCGAACTCATGACTTCTGACTTGTATGTTAGATGTTGTAGTATAGCCACTTGGGCTATGGGTGTTTCTTGTTCCAGCTCTGTTTCTAATTTACATCATTGAAACTTGATTTCAGAATATACTATTTTTTAACTCTAAAGCATTGTATGTCATTCATTTGTAAACAGTTTTTGTTTAAAGAATTATGTGATTAAAATTAAAATCTGATTTTAGACCACTATTTTTTTAGAAAATATGGTTATATATATACATACATATGCTTATTGAATAGAGCATCAAATACAAAACAAAAACTTAAAACAAAAATGTCTTCTAATAATGATGTCTACAATTCTGAAAATTCTCATCTCTCTTATACTTCCCCGGACGACGACTATTCTGATCGTATCCCCGAAGGTGGTCCTTATCCTACATTTCCAATGCCAAATCGTGTTTTAGATTTTCCCTCTCCAGATAATGATCCCCGACACAGGTGGAAACCTTGGGAAGACTCTCATACAGGTTATACACCTGATAAAAAGAAAGGGAAAAAGGGAATGGTAGTAACTCCATCAACCAAACAAAAGATTGATGAAATTCATCACTACCAACAACAACAGATGAATATGCAAAGGGAACTTTATTACGAACAGAAAGTCACGGCAAGGCGTTTAAGCTTCCTTGAAAAGATTGCCATAAAATTTTGTTCATCTAAGAAGGATGATGTTGCTGAACCTTCTTATAGAACTCCATCTCCCTCTAACCATGTTCAATCTCCAATAGCTCCAATATGGTCACCGGTAGAAAACGTTCCATCTCCAAATTCATGGGAATGTCGATGCTAATTCATCATGGCTATATTTTAGTATATATTTGTTATTTTTTATATAAGCTGTATAAATAAATATGATGTAATAACATGATTATATTTCTATAATTCTTATTTAAAAAAAAAACAACAGCATGACATGCTTTCGGTCGACCGAAATGCCTGAACCGGTCAACCGAAGCTGTCCCGAGAAGTTTTTAAAAACAGATTTCTTCCAAGTCGGTCGACCGCAAACATCTTTAAATTATTTCTAATTAAGCTCAAGGAATGTACCATGTAAATTTAAATGTTTTTTGCATTACTTCAGTCTGTTATAAGTATTCCTTTTTGTCGATGACAAAGGGGGAGAAATGTATTCAAATTAACGAATTTTTGCAGAAAAGTCGCCATATATTCAGGGGGAGAACTATAATATATATGTCAATATTACTTCGTCACATAAGTATTGTCATCAATCAAAAAGGGGGAGAATGTTGATTCATGAGTTTTGATTCATGACACAAGCTTCAGAGATCATACGACGAGAATGCTATATGAAAGCGACAAAAAGAGAATAAGTGCATACCATGCACTACAAAGAAGATAATCTTACAATTCAGAGATTAGTATGGATATTTTATTTTATTTGAGTCTTAGAACAATGTTAAAATCATTCCTCAAATAATCACACACGCACACAAAACATTTTATATCAAAAAATATGTTCACTGTGCATATAACACCAGGTCGGCCGACCGACCAGGATCCTCGGTCGACCGACCCTGTATCATATGCACAGTGACTTTCTGTTTTGTATACGTTTTTCAACTCAGCTGACCGGCCAGTTTTTCCGGTCGACCGACCAGAGAAAAACGGCTAGTTTTCTGAAGAGACGCGATCTTTTCATGAAGAGTAATGTCCTCTATTTCAAGAGGTATGGACACTACTGTTGACTAAAACTATTCATGAAAGATTACAACTCTTCAACAACTATATAAACATATTCAATTCACTTCTACAATCACCGATTCTTGTTTATATTTCTGAAATCTAATCTCTTCTCATTTCTGAAAATAAAAGCATTCACTCTTATTCAATATCACTAGAATCCTTGAATTTATTCATATACTTCGATTCTACGTGATTATCTTCCTTCTAAATCTTCACACACATACATATTCTCGAGGATTTGATTATAGGAAAGTTGTACTATCAAAAGACAATCAGTGTTATTTAGAACACATTCGTCAACAAACATTTTGTATTAAGTTGAAGTCCTCTTCGGTTGTTGAGGCGGAAAAATTCCTGTTCGGCTGCTCAGGTGTCGTATACCTATTCCTCCGGGTTAAGTGAGGGGTTTAGTTTAAATCCAGAGGGTATTCTGGGACTGGACGTAGAACGGGAAGTTCGAACCAGTATAAAAATTCCTGGTGTGCTTACTCTAATTTTTACTTTACTGTTATTACCAGTTTCCGCATTAATATACCATATTACACGATCCTTAGTACTGCACGTACACTTTCATTTGGTATCAGAGCAAGGTCATCTTATAACCATCACAAAGTTATTTGATATTTACTTATTTTTAGTAATATGGCAACCACACAAATTAACGATGTTAACACTCACACTAATTCTAGTTTCACAGAAGGTCAATCGACTTCACGACCTCCACTTTTCAATGGTATAAATTATAATTATTGGTCAACTAGAATGAGAATTTATATGCAATCAAGTGGGTTTGATATCTGGAATATTATACAAAGGGAATACATAATTCCTACTGGAGAATACTCGACTTGGAGTAACACACAAAAACTAGATGCTACATCAAATGCTAAGGCTATGAATATTTTATTTTGTGCATTAGATAGAAATGAATTCAATAGAGTTAGTATGTGTACTTCCGGCTATGAAATTTGGAGAACTCTTAAAGTTTCACATGAAGGAACGAACAAAGTTAAATTGAGCAAAATTTCTATGCTGAAACATCAATTTGAAAACTTTAAAATGAGGCCAAATGAATCTATAAATGACATGTACTCTAGATTTCAGGATATTTATCATGCTCTATTGTCTCTAGAACAAAAGTTTACTGATTTTGATGTTGTTACAAAAATCTTGAATTCTTTAACGGACGAATGGGAACGAAAAGTCCTAGCTATTGAAGAAGCAACTGATTTGTCAACATTAAAACCAGAAGAATTGATAGGTAATTTAATGTCCTACGAAGTAAATTTGCAGGCAAAACGAAATGGAGCACAAGAAAAGAAAAATGTAGCATTCCAAGCAGAAAAAGATGATTCCGACTCAGACAATGAAGATATGGCAATGATTGCTAAAAATTTCAAAAAGTTTTTGAAATTCAACAGAAACAAATTCAAGGGAAACAAAAATAATTCCAACAACAATTCTAATAGCAGCAAACCATCATCTTCAACAATGGAATGTTATGAATGTCACAAGAAAGGACACATGAAGAAAGATTGTCCAGATCGTAAAAAGAACAATTTCAAGAAGGACAAAAACAAACGAAAAGCTTTTTCAGTCACTTGGGACGACACTGACTCATCATCCTCATCAGAGAGTGAAAGTGATAATGAACAAGCAAATGTATGCTTCATGGCTTCGTCAGACGATGTAAGTGATTTTACTTTTGAAGATTTAATTGAAATAAATTCTGAATTAGTAAATTTAACAAAACAACTTAAAAAGAAAAATAAGGAGTTGCAAATAAAGTTAGATAGAACAGTTTTAGAAGTAGATATGTTAAAAGATGAGAAGGTAATATTGGAAGAAGAACTCGAAATCACTCAACAATCGAATTCTAACTTATCTTCTCAAATTACGTCAATATCTGAGGAACTAGAAATTCAGAAAAATAAAAATGATGTTTTACTTTTTGAAAATAATGATTTAATATCTAAAATTAAGGATTTAGAGTTAGAAAAATCTAGTCTTAAAATAAAATTTGATGATATTTCAAAAAATGTTTCTAATTTCAATAAAGGAAGAGAAAATCTTTCTAGTATACTAGAAAACTCTCAAACTTCCAACAATAAATCTGGACTAGGATTTAAGAAACAAAATAATTATGCTAAAAGTAAAATTAATAATAAAATTAAGAAAGATATTAGGAAAACTGTTTATTCAAATACTAAAACTATTAAGATATGGATTCCAAAAACCAATAATATATTGATAAGGAATAAACATATCAAAAGTTTTATGGAAACTGTTCATAATAACAAGAATTATGTTTATAAAGGGAATTCTGAACCCGTATGGGTTTGGCTTCCTAAGATCTAACTCTTAGGACCCTAAAAAGATTGGGTACCAACTTTTTATAATTTTTGCAGGTACCACATAAAAAGAGAGGAAAATGGATTTTAGATAGCGGTTGCTCAAAACACATGACTGGAAACAAAGAAATGTTATCAAACATTATATACTCAAATGGAGGAGCAGTCACCTTTGGAGATAACTCAAAAGGGTATATCATCGGCAAAGGCAATGTCAATAGCAATGGTACATCTAATTTACCTCTCATTACTGATGTTTTATTAGTTAAAAAATTAAAACATAATTTATTAAGTATTAGTCAACTATGCGACAAAGGTTTTAATATAACTTTTTCAGAAAATAAATGTAACATTTTTGATAAAAATCACAACATTATTTTTGAAGGAAATAGAGATAAAAATATTTATATCCTAAATATGAATGTTAATAATGATTCAAATTTGTGTCTAGTAGCTAAAGAGAATGATTCTTGCCTTTGGCACAAAAGATTTTGTCACATAAATTTTAATACCATCAACAAACTTGCTAAAAATAAATTAGTTAAAGGGTTACCCGATATAAAATTCAAAACTAACATATTTTGTGATGCATGTAAATTAGGAAAATTAACAAAATCTTCTTTTAAATCAAAGAAAGTAATATCTACAGAACAACCACTTGAACTTTTACACATGGATCTTTTTGGTCCAACTCAAGTGCAATCTATTAATCATAATAGATATGTTTTTGTTATTGTAGATGATTTCTCTAGATATACTTGGATTTTCTTTTTGAAAAATAAAAGTGATACTTTTGATAATTTTAAAGCTTTTGTTAAAAGAATTCAAAATATTAAAACTTTGAAAATTAAAAATATAAGAAGTGATCATGGAGGCGAATTTGAAAATGAAGTTTTTGAACAATTTTGTAACAAAAAGGGTATTAACCATAATTTCTCTTTTCCTAGAACACCACAACAAAATGGAGTTGTAGAAAGGAAAAATAGAACGTTACAAGAATGTGCAAGAACTTTACTAAATGGAACAACTTTATCGAAACAATTTTGGGCAGAAGCTGTAGCTACTGCTTGTTACGTACTGAATCGTGTTTCTATTCGACCATTAACTAAAAATACACCATATGAACTTCTAAATGGAAGAAAACCAAATATTTCATATCTAAAAGTTTTTGGTTCCAAATGTTTTATTTTAAATACTAAAGATCAACTAGGCAAATTCGATCCAAAATCCGATGAAGGTATATTTGTTGGATATTCGGAACGAAGCAAGGCCTATCGAATTTATAATAAACGAACTCAAATTATTGAAGAAAGTTTACATGTTTCTTTCAACGAAAATTTTAAAAATATAAATCCGAGTGTTAATATTGATTCTGATGATGAATCTACTCAGAATGAGAATATTAGTACAAATGAAAATCTTGATATTAATGAAACCAATACAAATGTAACTTCCAATTTAATAAAATCTCCACCTAGAATTTTAAAAGATCATCCTGTGCAAAATATAATTGGAGAAGTTAATACGAATGTTAAAACCAGACATCAATTAAATCAAGCTGGTCATGTTGCTTTTCTTTCTAACATAGAACCTAAGAATATAAAAGAAGCTTCAACTGATGATTACTGGATACTTGCCATGCAAGAAGAATTAAATCAATTCGAACGAAACGAAGTTTGGGAACTCGTTCCTAGACCTAGTGATCAATCAGTCATCGGTACTAAATGGGTTTTCAAAAATAAAGCAGATGAACTAGGAAATATAACATGGAATAAAGCTAGATTAGTTGCACAAGGATATAATCAAGAAGAAGGTATTGATTACGAAGAGACGTTTGCTCCAGTCGCCCGACTTGAAGCAATACGAATATTATTAGCTTATGCATGTTTTCATAATTTTAAACTATATCAAATGGATGTTAAAAGTGCATTTTTAAATGGATTCATAAAAGAAAATGTTTTTGTTGAACAACCACCTTTGTTTAATCATGAAAAATTTCCGGATCATGTATATAAACTTAAAAAGGCGTTATACGGTTTAAAACAAGCACCACGTGCTTGGTATGATCGTCTTAAAAGTTATTTATTAGAATCTGGTTTTGAAATCGGTAAAGTAGATCAAACACTTTTTATTAAGAAAACTAATAAAGATATTTTAATAATTCAAATATATGTTGATGATATTATTTTCGGCTCGACAAATGAAAAATTATGTCAAGAATTTTCAACCATAATGACAAATGAATTTGAAATGTCTCATATGGGAGAATTGTCATATTTTCTTGGATTACAAATTAAACAAATTGAAAATGGAATTTTTATTAATCAAGAAAAATATTGTTATAATTTAATCAAACGTTTTGGTCTTGAAAATACTGCTGCCAAACCAACTCCTATGAGTACAACGGTTCATCTCGATAGAGATGAAGATGGCAAAAGTGTTGATCAAAAGTTATTTCGTAGTATGATAGGTTCTTTACTTTATTTAACAGCGAGTCACCCCGATATTATGATGAGTGTCTGTTTATGTGCTCGATTTCAAGCAAATCCCAAAGAATCACATATGAGAGCAGTTAAACGCATTATTCGTTATCTAACTAAAACCAAAGATTTCGGACTATTTTATCCGAAAGAATGTCCTTTTGAATTAGTGTCCTATAGTGATGCTGATTTTGGAGGAAGTCGGACGGATCGAAAAAGTACGAGCGGAACGTGTCACTTCATTGGACGTTCCTTAGTCTCTTGGTTTAGTAAGAAACAAAATTGTGTTTCTTTATCAACATGTGAAGCAGAATATATATCTGCTGCTTTGGCATGTGCACAAGTCGTATATATGCAACAGACATTACAAGATTTTAATTGTCATCTTGAAAAATCAATAATTTATTGTGATAATACCAGTGCAATAAACCTTTCAAAAAATCCGGTCAATCATTCCCGAACAAAACACATAGATATTCGTCATCATTTTCTTCGTGATTGTTTGGAAAAAGGATTAATAAATCTAGAATTTATCAATACTGAAAATCAAATAGCTGACATTTTTACTAAACCACTAAATGAAATTTCTTTTATAAAACTAAGACGAGATTTAGGTATAATGTCGTTTAAAGACTTATGAATAAATATATATATATATATATATATAAATATAAAATGATGAAAAAAATAAAATTATTTTTCTGACCAAAGCGGTACTCGAACTCATGACTTCTGACTTGTATGTTAGATGTTGTAGTATAGCCACTTGGGCTATGGGTGTTTCTTGTTCCAGCTCTGTTTCTAATTTACATCATTGAAACTTGATTTCAGAATATACTATTTTTTAACTCTAAAGCATTGTATGTCATTCATTTGTAAACAGTTTTTGTTTAAAGAATTATGTGATTAAAATTAAAATCTGATTTTAGACCACTATTTTTTTAGAAAATATGGTTATATATATACATACATATGCTTATTGAATAGAGCATCAAATACAAAACAAAAACTTAAAACAAAAATGTCTTCTAATAATGATGTCTACAATTCTGAAAATTCTCATCTCTCTTATACTTCCCCGGACGACGACTATTCTGATCGTATCCCCGAAGGTGGTCCTTATCCTACATTTCCAATGCCAAATCGTGTTTTAGATTTTCCCTCTCCAGATAATGATCCCCGACACAGGTGGAAACCTTGGGAAGACTCTCATACAGGTTATACACCTGATAAAAAGAAAGGGAAAAAGGGAATGGTAGTAACTCCATCAACCAAACAAAAGATTGATGAAATTCATCACTACCAACAACAACAGATGAATATGCAAAGGGAACTTTATTACGAACAGAAAGTCACGGCAAGGCGTTTAAGCTTCCTTGAAAAGATTGCCATGAAATTTTGTTCATCTAAGAAGGATGATGTTGCTGAACCTTCTTATAGAACTCCATCTCCCTCTAACCATGTTCAATCTCCAATAGCTCCAATATGGTCACCGGTAGAAAACGTTCCATCTCCAAATTCATGGGAATGTCGATGCTAATTCATCATGGCTATATTTTAGTATATATTTGTTATTTTTTATATAAGCTGTATAAATAAATATGATGTAATAACATGATTATATTTCTATAATTCTTATTTAAAAAAAAACAACAGCATGACATGCTTTCGGTCGACCGAAATGCCTGAACCGGTCAACCGAAGCTGTCCCGAGAAGTTTTTAAAAACAGATTTCTTCCAAGTCGGTCGACCGCAAACATCTTTAAATTATTTCTAATTAAGCTCAAGGAATGTACCATGTAAATTTAAATGTTTTTTGCATTACTTCAGTCTGTTATAAGTATTCCTTTTTGTCGATGACAAAGGGGGAGAAATGTATTCAAATTAACGAATTTTTGCAGAAAAGTCGCCATATATTCAGGGGGAGAACTATAATATATATGTCAATATTACTTCGTCACATAAGTATTGTCATCAATCAAAAAGGGGGAGAATGTTGATTCATGAGTTTTGATTCATGACACAAGCTTCAGAGATCATACGACGAGAATGCTATATGAAAGCGACAAAAAGAGAATAAGTGCATACCATGCACTACAAAGAAGATAATCTTACAATTCAGAGATTAGTATGGATATTTTATTTTATTTGAGTCTTAGAACAATGTTAAAATCATTCCTCAAATAATCACACACGCACACAAAACATTTTATATCAAAAAATATGTTCACTGTGCATATAACACCAGGTCGGCCGACCGACCAGGATCCTCGGTCGACCGACCCTGTATCATATGCACAGTGACTTTCTGTTTTGTATACGTTTTTCAACTCAGCTGACCGGCCAGTTTTTCCGGTCGACCGACCAGAGAAAAACGGCTAGTTTTCTGAAGAGACGCAATCTTTTCATGAAGAGTAATGTCCTCTATTTCAAGAGGTATGGACACTACTGTTGACTAAAACTATTCATGAAAGATTACAACTCTTCAACAACTATATAAACATATTCAATTCACTTCTACAATCACCGATTCTTGTTTATATTTCTGAAATCTAATCTCTTCTCATTTCTGAAAATAAAAGCATTCACTCTTATTCAATATCACTAGAATCCTTGAATTTATTCATATACTTCGATTCTACGTGATTATCTTCCTTCTAAATCTTCACACACATACATATTCTCGAGGATTTGATTATAGGAAAGTTGTACTATCAAAAGACAATCAGTGTTATTTAGAACACATTCGTCAACAAACATTTTGTATTAAGTTGAAGTCCTCTTCGGTTGTTGAGGCGGAAAAATTCCTGTTCGGCTGCTCAGGTGTCGTATACCTATTCCTCCGGGTTAAGTGAGGGGTTTAGTTTAAATCCAGAGGGTATTCTGGGACTGGACGTAGAACGGGAAGTTCGAACCAGTATAAAAATTCCTGGTGTGCTTACTCTAATTTTTACTTTACTGTTATTACCAGTTTCCGCATTAATATACCATATTACACGATCCTTAGTACTGCACGTACACTTTCATATTTTCGAAGTAAAGATATGGAAAGTGCCTTCTGCTTGATATCCGATTTGTGGCCACATCTTGGATTCATTCTATCGATATTATTCTCTCTGATTTTGGTTTTCCGGATATGATACTCGAGTGTCCTTCGAATTCCATGGCGTTACCCATGGTCTTACGATCACGACTGCATAGCGCAACTGCCTGGCTGAGTCTTGCCTAGGGGTACGGATTGTTTCCTGGGGGATCCAGGCGTAATCATTGTGTATCCTGCATCTATGTAGGTCGCGAATAGTAGCGCAAATGCTTGGCTGAGTCTTGCCTGGGGGTACGGATTGTTTCCTGGGGGATCCAGGCGTAACCATTGTGTATCCTGCATTCTACTAGTCATCATGGCGTAACTCGCAGGGCTGAGAAAGCTTATGGATATGGATTGTTTCCTGGGGGATCTAGGCGTAACCATTGTGTATTTGTGAACCATGGTTAGACAAAGGTTTTGTTTGTTTTGTTTGGATTGTACTTTCCATATCTGTTTTTAAAAGTTTTTCCAGTATTTTCACTAGGTGTTGAAACAAGTCTACTAAGTACTTGGAGAATTCTAGTTTTGCGCCTGATCAACGCACTACCAGAGTCTACAGGGACAAGGATAAACTTGTTGAAACATCGAGTTATAAAAGTATTTTATTATAAAAGTATTTTATTATAAAAGTATTTCCAACAAAGAAATTTTGTATTAATATTTGAAATTGAAATTCTTATGGTTCTAGTTAACTATTCGTGCCCGATACTATTCCTTTGAATCTACCTTATCTACTCAGCTTTATTTATTTACCTATATTCTGTTTTTCCAAGTCCTCCTTCTTTTCCTTGTTGACTATATCCTTTTAAATATTGTTTATTTATATATTATATGGTTTAATAATAGAATTTTTTTTTACTGTTATAAATATTTTAGAAGTTATTAATTAAATAAAACATATTTAAAGTAAATGATTATTTATATATTAATAATATTTGAAAAGTATCTTGAAAAAAAATATTAATAAATTTATAAATTATGGATTTAATGTTTTCAATAGCTTCTTTGTAAATATAAGTAATGATATAAATAATTGTTTTCAAATAGTTTTCATATATTTATAAAGGTGTTATTTAAACACATAAATGGTATTTATAAAGAAAGAAAGAAATTTTACAAATGGGTTTTTAAAAGTTTTAAAAATATATAAGATAATTGAATTGCAAATGAAGTTTCAAATTTTAAGTAAAATTTATATAGTTCTAATTAATTGTTTATTCTTGACTTTCAATCTATCTTTTCTGTCTGGATGTTTCTATTCTTCTACCTCCTTCCTTTTCGGGGACGAAAAGTTTTGAGTGGGGGAGAGTGTAACGACCCGCAAAATTTAATGGTTTTAAAAGTATATTTAACTGGAAATTTGTGAAATTTTAAACAATAAAATTTGAAAATAAAAATTTACTATTTGGGATACGTCCATTTTAATATAGCAACTGGTAAATTTTCACCTGATAATATTGAATTTTATTTTATGGTATAATTTTATTCAAACTCAAATCAGTTAATAATTGGCGGTAATAAAATGTTTTCCAAACTTGAATATTTTTATACAGTAAATTTGTGAATCCTCTTCGGAGTGAGACGTCATTTTTCGTTTCTCAAAATTTGGACTGTTATTGCTCCGTTTAACTTATTTCTGGCAAATTTGCAGCATTGTGATACCGATATCGCCTTTTGTTGAATGACCGTGCCACTGATATCTGAATACCATTTCGATCGTCTCGTCGTGCTGATCTCCATAGTATACTCGTCCACGTGTTTCGAAGTTTGGGACACGACGAAATCGGTGAACCAATTTATCGTATCAGTACTGTTTTGATCCTTTGAATTCTTTGTCCATTTATTATCCATGGTATACAACTGAATGACCACTTACCTCTTTGTATTCCTAAATCCAACTAGTATGATCTTTGCTATTCCTATCAGCTCTAAATATGTACCGTGTACTATTGGGAAATTTTTTTTATTTTCGTTTTTAAATTGTTCATTTTTTTTTAGCCAGTTCACTTCTCCATTATCAACCCTTGGCCACTCCCATTTTTCTCGAACCAAACCGCATCCTTCATTTCTCCCATAGCTGCTCACCGCCTCATCTCCTTGCCGCGTGTCTCCCTTCTCGATGCTTGACCAGCCAACCTCCTCTCGACTCATACTCCCACCTCCGTCCACATCCGAAGCCACAGACTTACCGAGATCCGAACCTCACCTCCACGGCTCCAACCCGCGCCACCACAGACAACCCCACGCTCGACCCTTCACGGCAGCCCACCCAGCAGCCTCGCCGACCACCAGACCCATCGGCCCCAACACCCTCCGCTGGTCTCTCCTCCTTTTGTGATATATATATATATATAGATCTATAGCTGGTAATGTTTATATTGATAAGTGTTGTTAAAAATTGTTTTAAAATTTTGTTTTGTTCTGTTAGTTCATATTTCATTTATTATATATAATTTACTTTGGATATTTGTCTGATATAATAGCTAATGCTATGTTTACAAAGTACATATATATTTATTTTGCCTACCGTTAGTTACATATACATGTGTGGTATAAAACGTTGCTTACAATATTTATGGTAATAGGGAGTAATATATACATATTATAATTTTCATTTGCTCGGTTTAGAAAAGAGATTTTATATAAAATATGTATTTTGTTAGTTTGTACATCAGTAAGTCACAGTAATATATAAGTTACATCATTTTGTATAAGGGTATGTTATATATAGTTTCAGTTATAGTTTGCAGTGGTATATGCTGTTAGTACGAAAGCAAGTTTATATATTCACTTGTATTTTAAGGGTTGCGTACATCACTGTGTCTTCATAAGTTATATTAGTATTTATATAATTTCAACAATGTATATATTTATACTTACTGTGCTTTAAAGTATGTTCGTTTAGATATATATAATATACCTATGTTCTAAAGTACATAAGACAATATGATACTAATGTATAGGATTAACTAGAGATACATAATCAAACAAAAGACTAGTTCACAAAAGAAAAAGCTAAGCAATGATGCGCTTCCTCATCATTCAGAACTATACATATTTGGGTTATAAAATATATACTGGTTTATATCGTAGTTTTATATGATATATATGTCTATACATACTTGCTTTTATGCTACTGTATATATATATGAGTACAAGATTTCCGTATATATATAGATGTATATAATATTATCTTACCTTGCACATGATTGGTTATATATAAATAGTTATAAATTTATACATATATATGTTTTGTACAAGTGTAGGTTGGCATAGGATATTGTATATTAATATAACAAGTATATAAGTTATATTCTGATTTGATATATAAAAGTATATATATAGTTTACAGTAAGACTGCTATATGAGATGATTTGATAATAGTCTGTTTGTTTTAAAGGTTTCAGTATACAAGTGTTATATACTTTATTATATTTTGGTTATATGTAAATCTTTCAATTCTTATATTTATAAATGCATATATTATAGTTTCGTTTAAATTACTATTATATATATTACTTACATATATTTTCATATAACACATATGCTATATATTAGTTGCACGTGATAAATGATGGGTTACAGTATTGTTTTACTTTTGGTCTTAAACATAAGTTATGTGTTTTGTAAGTCTGCATATATGATGGTTCACACACTTTCAATCTGTATGTATATATTTGGATAGCATGCATACATTTGCTTACATGTACAATAGTCTGCATATATAATACGGTTATTTTATAATGTTTAATTTTATATATATTACACATAAGTATACTTGAGTAGATTTTTAAATTATATTATATATGTGTTTAATTTAAACAATTATTTTGAAATATATATATATATATATATATAATTTAATATACGTTTGAATTTAGAATATTATTATATATATAGTTATATATGGTTATATTAGTTTGCTTATACTATTTATCTTCATCAATCCAGTTCTGATTTGAATTCGTCTCTTCCAACTATCAGCTTTGTTCGCCGAATCATGTCCATCTAGCATTGCTTCGGTACTCGTAACCCATTTCATTGTCAAATCTCCGCTAGCCTCGAAAGGTGAGCAATCACTCACGATTAACGTTCTTGTATTTATTAAATTTGATTTCAATTGAAACGACAATTGAAATATGATGCTGTAGTTATTTAAATTGTTATATATGTTATTATCTGTATCTGTTCACCTGTGACATCTGACACCAGTATCTAGTATTTATATGCCTGTTAATACTATTATCTATATATGTTCACCTATGACATCTGACACCAGTATCTGTTATTTATATTGATGATATATGCCTGTTGTTATATTTTATATTATCTGTTATCACTCTGCAAGTTCCCTATTAGTATAGAATTCACTATGGGTTGAAATGATACATACCCGAACGGACTTTAGAATAGGAGAAAATCGTTATGGGTTGAAATGATAAACCCAAGCGATTTTCATTTGAATTGGATTTGGGATTACGGGTCGAAATGATATCTACCCGTATGTATTTAAATTTACGGATTGAAATGATAAATATCCGTATCACTTAACCATATGATAAATATGTATACATACACCGTTGGTCCATATATATAAATATTTTGAAAATGAATTCTATGGTTTTGGAAAGAAATATACGGTTTTAATAAATGTTGAGCCTTAAATTATTATATATAAATGGGAATGATTGATTAAATACATATAATATGGTTGAGTATTTAAATTTATGTTTCAAAATAGATTTCAGTAATAATTTGAATAAGTTAAGACTGGGAAGATAATTTGAATTTAGTAAAGAATGTTATTTAATTAAACCGATTTAAAACTTATTGAAATTGGGATTTAAGATATGATTTATAACTTGAGTTTGATTTAAATAATTTAATGAATATTTCTTGTTTAAATAAATTTAAGGAAATATTTAGTAAAAATGAAATTTAAGGCTAGTTAAATGATATTGAATTTATTAAGTGAATATTTCCGGATTAAATAATAATAAAGTTAAATCAAGAGCTATATGAAACTGTTAAATTTAACTTTGAAATGTTGAATATTAAAGTTTTGAAATATATTGAAATTTAAATGGTCTATTGAGAACTGAATTGAATTGATGAATTGAGCATTGAATAAATTTGAATTTGGAATTTGAGTTGATGTGAAGCAATTTGTGAGACTTGAGGAAATATTAAATACTTTACTTTTAAATTATTTAACCTATATATATATATACTATTTTGGAAAATAGATATATTCGAAATGAAATGATATTTTGGTTTTGAAGTATAAATTAATTTGGAACAACCACAGTGTTATAGTGTATATTTTCACCTTGTAGATAGTTCCGCAGACCCTTAGAGGATGGTTATCCCAAACATCCTTTAAGTTACTTGTATTTCAGTTAATATTTCACTTGAGTTGGATTTATTAGTATAAGAATGTTAATCCTGACTCGAGTGTTTTGTGTTTTGCTTTACGCTCGGGTCAGACCGAGTGATACAGCATTTGAGACTCACCCTTGGAGTTTGGAGCTTCCTTTGGAGATCCAACTATCGCCTCAGCTTTCAGCTTTTCCAGTTGAGTTGTCCAGAGAAGTCATCTATTCGTACTGAAGACTTCATTGTATTTGAGATATTCTGTTGTATTTTATTTTTAACTCTGATGTTTATATAGTAGCTTCATGAACTACTATTTTATCTATTCCGCTGCGTATTATTGTATTACTCTGTGTCTGTGATTCTGTGATTGATTTATTTACTGCATATGTTGAGTTTTGCCAAATTTTAAATTAACAATCTGATATTTTGAACTATTCAAGTCAGACATGTGTGGATTATTGTCGATTTGAATGGTCCAAAATAGCGGGTCGTTACAGTCTTTAATAAAAAGATTGCTTTGGAAAGTTGTTAAAACCGTTTGGTTTTGGGAGAAAGGTTAACGGGTTATGGACCATTCCTCTTTACTGGTAATTTCGGGGACGAAATTCTTTTAAGGGGGAAGGAATGTAACTGTAACGACCCTAGATTTTAAATTTATTTAATTTAATAATTAAATGAATTTTTGAATAAAAATTTGTAAAATTAATTATAAATGGATTAATTGATTGCGAGTTTCCCCGAATACAGATAAATTCTGTATAAATCATTTAAATTTAAAAAAAATATAGAAAATATTTTATATATGTGAATATATATGTATGCAGGCATGTATAAGTAATATGAGTAAATTTGAATTTATAAATTAAATATAAGACAATAAATATTAAAGTAAAATAAATAATTGAGTTATAAATAAGTAATAAGTAAGAGATGAAATGATGGGTAGTTAAACTTTTAGAAGAAATTTAAATAAGTATTAGTACTAGATTTATAATTATCAAATCTGAAATGAATGTATAAAATTCTAGAAATAAATGTTTAAGTTAAATTAGAATTTAATATATAAGTAAAATGAACTACAAACAATATATATTAATAAAATATAAATCTATGTATATAGAATAAAGTTAAGTTGAACAAAAGAAAATATACTCAACTCAAATATATATTAAATAGCTTGTTTACAAATTTTAAAGCTATAAGATAAAAAAGTAACCAAACAAAGCAAAAAGAATTAATATGAAAGTGTATAAAACTAAAATAAAACAAAAGCATGTAGGCTGTAGCCTATCTGGCAAAGCAATATAACAAAAGAAAGATATGTATTAGTTATAAAACATAAAAAAAGATAATTCATGTAGACAAAGAAGTAACCATATGTACTTCTTCTCATCATCTCAGCCGAAGTAATAAAGCTTGGAAAAGAAAGAAACAAAATATATCTTTTGTACAAGTCATAAATGCAGCCATAAAGCAAGCATGGGCTAGGCATGGGAACAAAGTATCAAAGCATTAAATGCAAGATTATCTTCGGCCACCAAAAGGAAGCAATATCTTTGCCTATACCTGTACAACTATCCTTTTATATGTATATGCCTATACACTTTCTCTTTTTTTACATCAAGCTTCTCAGTTCATTTTCGTTTCTTCAAAGCCAAGGAAAACTAAAGTGAGTAAACTTTTAATCTAAAAACTTAAATAATCTGGAAATCAAAGCCTGGGAAAACAAGAATAAAATCCTGATTCAAATGAAGCAGCTTTGTTCTTCTTTTCTGGAAATACGGTGAGTAACATCAAAAATTTATATAGTTTAAGTTTATAATTTCTATTGCATACTCATCACTGAAAATAACATATTTGTGAGTATATGTATAAGTATGTCTCTGTGCATATATGTGAATATCTAATTGTGTGCATACTGTGTTTATGAATTGTGCTCTACTTTGTCTTCCAGGTTCAAGTTTTTATTTAAAAATCCTTACCACATGTTCTGGTTCTTGATAGCATCTACTTATCAAACAAATATTGTTTGATTTAACATAGATTTATGTTTTAAATTATAAGTTAGTCAAAAATAAGGCATGTTTGTCTCTGGTAATATTTAAACAACTGTATATGTGAAATAAGGTCAAAAACTCAAACTTTTAAATTTATAAATTCAGTATCATAAACTGAATACTAAAATAAAAATATGATTTTTAAAAGAAAAATTATAATTTTTAGTGAAAGGATGGGAGAGTAGTTTTGGTATGAACTAGAGATGGAAATTTGTGATTTCCCGGTGATCTACTTGAAGGAGGAGGTCGGGTTTCTTGCTGTGGATAGAGGGGTGATCAGAGATGCTAGGAAAAATAGTTGATGAAGTTCATCAGGGAGGTTGCGGTAGTGGGATTCTTTTTAGAACCCTAGTTTTTACTATGTTTAGTAAATCAATCGCCACGGCCTACGAAGTTGATTGAGTGTTTCGAGTTTTTGGGGAGTGGTAGCTGGGCCGTAGTCGAAGACGATGCCGGAGTTTCAGAACGTACGGTGGTCGGAGTTTTGCAAGCGAGGGGATGACAGGTTTTGAGGTGGTGGGCTTAATGTTTCCAGGTTTGGCTTTCAAACTCGAATTCCGTTTTCGAGTTGAGATGGAGGTGGTTGTTGATCTGGGGTTGATGTTAGGGTCGTTTGCAACTTGCCGAGTGGAAACGCAGTTCGCCGGAGTTCGTCGGCGGCGAGTTCACGTGCACAGCTAGGCGTGTGCACGTTTGGGTTTTGAGCGATGAATTCTCGAGCGTGTACTCGGGGAAATGAAGGGAGCGGCTCGAGTTTAACTCGAGTAAACTGGGAATATTCCTCGGGTGGTTTTATTTTCAAACTGCAGTATTAAAAATAAAAAGAAGTTAAGAAAATTTGTGTTTCAACTGGACTTAAGCATTGTGAGTTTATGTTTAACAAAATTAAGTTAAAACTTTGATACCGGTTTAAATATATAGTTAATACTTTACAATGTCTCAACTCTTAATTTTTATTTTAACTAAGTAATTGATTTAAGTTAAGAATTAAATTAATTAACTTTTAAAAGTTTGTAGTTAGTAATAAATTGGTTTTCGAAGTTTAAAGAAGATTTCTTTAAAAATGTTAGTTAAGTTGAATGATTAATTTATGATGGTAATTAAGACTTAATCAATAGAAATAAATGATAACTAATCATTAATTAAAGATAATTACTTAATTAAAAGTAATTAATTTATGATTAAAAGTGGATTAAGCAAGAAATTAACATTGATTTAAGATTAAGCATAGTCATTTATCATAACTAATTAAGAATGATTAATTTATTGATAATAAATTTATTAAGGGTCAATTATTATTTAAAGATAATTAATTAAAAGATAATTTAACAGTTAAAAGTTAATTATTTAATAAGTAAAGGTTGATAATAATAATTAAAAGTTAATTAATTTATTATTAATGGTTAAATAAATAAATGATTAAAGAATAATTAATCAAAATAATTTGTAATTTATCAATGTTGATTAACCAGGATTAGAAATTCATAAGTAATTAATCTAATTTGAATAAATCAGATAATTAACTGATCTTGCTTATGAATATTTGGATTTTATTGGATGACTTGATTGTTTGATATCCCTGATATATGATGCTTTGTGATACACCCTGATTTATGTTGTGATCTGTGATAAATTATCTGTGATGTAATTTATTATCTGTGATATTTATATATCTATGGTCTGTGCATGAACGATAAGCGTTATAGTTTATATCGCTTATCAACTATATCTTGTATTTTGATCTGTGATGATTCATTGTGTTGCACTATTGTGTAAAACCCCTGGACTACACCTTACACACACAAATATGGATTTCACGTGGAAATCGGTTAAGTCATAGATAATTTAAATTTGATATTTTTGAAATTGAAATTTTAATTTCAATTGATTTTGAAATTGGAAATTTGGGTTTAAAGTGAAAAGCTTTTGAAATGGAATTTCAAAGATAAAAGTTATTTTGAATAACTTAATCAAGTTTTGAAATTTAAATAATTTGATTTGAATTCAAGTTTGAAATTGAATTCTATGATTCGAAACTAGGGATTTAAGATGTTGTACAAGTTATATGAATTTAAACCATTTTAAAAGTAAAATTTTGGGAATTTGAATTTAACCCAAGGATTTCAACTCGTATGAATGAATCAGATTTTACAAAATGAAAACTGTTTGTTTTCAAAGAATAAAAGCTTTCAGATAAGAATTGAAATTCCAGTTTAATTAAAGGAATTTCAAGATTGAATTGAAAAATGGTTTTCCAAGTTATGAATGAATTCTTTTTGAAAGCTATGAATTAATCTGTTTATTTTTAACAGATTTAAAATGATGTTTTGTTTAACCCATTCGAAATGAAATTGTTTTGAAAGCTATGAGTTAAATCTTTGATTTAAAGATTTAATGAATTAATTAAATTGAAATGGAAATCGATTTGGAAAATCTATGAATGAATCTTTGTGAAATTAAGTGAACTTTGTGAATTGAATCTTTTTGTTTAAAAAGATTAAAATGGTAATTTGTTAAACCATTTGAAAAGAAAGTTTGGGTTTAAATTGTGACTTAATTGAAATCCCATTATCCATTTGTTTTTGAATATTGCGCTCACTATTCGGGTTAGCCGGGAAAAGACCTTCGTGTCATATAACCCATTCCGAATTAGTGATACGTCGTATATCGATAGCATTTGAAGACCGGTGTTGAAGGCCGAGTATTTGCGAGAACGATAGGATAACTTATAGATTGTCTCTGCACTGGGTCGCTTCTGGTATAGAGATCCCCTAAGTGATGGGAAATCCGATCGGGATTGTGAATACCCGGATTTGCAAGGGCTTCGTAAGAAGTGCCTTCGGTTCTGTTCGAACCCGGAACAGACTTGTATGGTTACATGTCTGACATTACACTTTGAGATATAAAGCCGATTTCTTTCAAATACATTTCTGTTTGGTGGCGGAGAATTTATTCTCTTAGCTTAACACCCTTCTCTGAGATGTACGAGCTCAGAGGTTATGTAGTTGAAGGTTATCAGCGATATATTCCCAATTTGGTAATGTGGCATGCTGAGTGTTGCTGTGTAATGATCATTGTTTGATCATTTGTGATATGATCATTTATTTGATCATTTATCTTTGTGATCATTGCTTTGATCATCTGTTAACCCAAAGCATGGCTTTGTGACAAAGCGTAGCTTTGTGGACAAGACTTCGTCGAGCCTCACAACCCGGTAATGGTCGAAACAGGAATTGTGCGGCAAGGTTTCAGGGGTAGCTCCCCTAGGGTATGACCATTCCTTCTGGAAAAGGGTAGTATCATGGTATGGAGCCCAGATACTTACTCATGTGGACACACTTTATTTATTATATGTGATGTTGGTTTCGAGGCGCCTCGGTTAAAGGTCCCAAAGGACTGGGGGTGGCATATCTGAGGTTTTGTATATTCCCCGGGAAGGGGGGTAGCCGGCCTTGTTTGGCAGAGAACAATTTGGTTCTCGGAGCGTCCCGCCAGAGGCGTTCTTTCGTGGAATAGGAAGTTCCTTAGCCTGACCATTTGTTGGAAATCCAAACAAAACAATACGAGCCCTGTACGGTTTTAGTTGTATTACCTGCCATGGAATGTGGCGGTAACCTGCTATTGAACATGGTAGCTATAGTAGGCATAAGTGCGAAATGTCTATGCTGGCTAAGATTTATATTCTACTTTCGAAATGTTTTCCACTATGCACTAATAATAATATAAAAAAGGATTTGATTTTGCGTAGTAAGCATCTTTGACTATCATAAGGAGAAATCTCCTCCAATTCTGCGTTTGCATTGTGTGTGTGGCGGGAGGCCTTATGGTAGTTTCATTTTCCAAAAGCATTGCGAATTGACTTTAAAATTCTCTGCTATTTTTTTAAAAGATAAACTGTTTTTGTTGCACACACCAGTCCCATGACTGATCCGGAGTTTATTGTTTCTTTCCTAAACTCTGGATGCTCAAAATTTTTCTACACGAGCAGTCTAGAGTTGGGTTTTTCAGATAGTCAGATTAGTAGATTTTCTGGAGCTAGTTCAGTCTTTGGATATGGACTGCACTTGCTTATCTTGGTGCATCGTTATTGGGAGTTCGAGCTATTTCTGGATGGATGCTTTGGAGATGGAGATTATCCGTTGCTGGTGTTATCATTTTCTTTTCCGATGCTATTTGTTGTATCATATCTCTGATGTATATTGATATTCATTGTATCACTCAGTTGTATCAGATATTGTATTATTCTTTTTCTTCCGCTGTGTTATTTACTTAACTGTGTTATAAGCTCCGGCGACTCGGATTTGAACGGTCGAATCTATGGCATTCGAGTACGATGTAAAGTATGGATGTCGATTTTCGAACGCGAAAATTCGTATCGTTACAGTAACGACCCGGAATTTTTGAGCATTTGAAATTGAAAATTTTATATTGATAGTACTGAAGATAGTAAAAGTGTTAAACTTGAATTTGGAAGTGTTTTGTTAAGTTTTAAAAATATATCGTTTAAATCGATATTTAAAAATAGCCTTCCGAGGTACAGTCTTGGATTTTGATGAAACTAGTTCCATTGGATCCGTAGTATTATATTATTGTCGGATTTCAAATTTCATAGCATTTGGAGTTATCGTTTGGCCGTACGGTATGTAAACGCGCTGGAATCTATATCGAAAATTCAATATAATAACTGGGTCCAAAAAGCTATCTTCTCCATACGATCGAATTAGGTCTCGAAACCTTTTCCACTGCATTCGGAATAGGGGTTTAACATTATAGACGCCTAGCGGCACGCCTCAATAAGAGTTCAGAATTTTTAGTTGTATTTATCAATACAATTTGAATTTGAATTAATATATATAATTGTACATCCTAGTCAACCTTCATCAGTAGAATTTCTTCTCATCAAAGCTTTTTCATTTCTCATCACGTCACTGTTCACCATCACTATAGCAAATTGTCTCAGGCACGCTAACATCTCATCCTGTCCCCTCTTCAATTCCGTTTGTAAACTAGGTCAGCAAAAGCATTTCAAAAAATAAAAATAAACAAAGGTAGTTGCTTGGAAACTTTCATGGCCGAAAACAATTTTCTGCTCTAAAATCAAGTTCCCAGTCCAATGCAAAATCAAATCGAATGCATTCCTTTCCTCTTCTTTCTTCTAATCGGATTCCCTTAAAAAAAATCAATCATGTGTCTTTCCCTTCAATCGATTCTCGGAATCGATCCAAACAATATACTTGTGTGAAATCAAATTCGATTTCAATTTTAAATCATGCAAGGGATAAGAGGTTTCATTCCAAGTTCTCGTTGATGGTTCAATCGCGCAGCGCTCGCATGGCCTCGAGTCGAGGTGGCGAGGCGAGTTCGAAGTTGGGTTTCTGGCATCTTCTTCGGGGTGACGTCACGAAATTCTAGGGCTCGCGTGGGTTTTAGGATTTGGGAAATGGTCCGCAGGCGATTTGGAAGGGAGGTCTTCGAGCGACAGCCGAGGCTAGTGTTTCTGATAAGGCAATGAGGTAATCTTTCGATTTGAATTCGTTCAATTTAAAAATTTATTACATGTATATATATATATATATTATACAGAAGAAAGAAAAATATTCCAGTGAGATATATGGGCAGACTTTTTAATTTAAATATATATATATATGCAGATTTTTTTATATGTATACTCATACAGAAAAACAGAAAGAAATTATTACCATAAGATATTTTACTTTATCTTATTTTATTAAAGTAAATATATGTATATAAATATACTATGCAGGAAATAGTACAGCAATGGCAATTTTATTTTAAAGATATATATATATATATATATATATATATATATGGTTTAAAACAGAAAATATGTATATATATACATAAGATTTTAGGATATAAAAGTTTATATAAAAGTTAGATTTTTAAGCCTATATAGATTATTTTTATATATGCAGTTTGGAAATGAAAAATAAATTAAAATACATATACACATTTTTTTAATCTACTAGTTATTTTAAATAATGTATTTTAGTGATTAATTTGATTAATAAACTTATTCAATTTATTTAGCTACTAAAAGATTTTTAAGAGGAAAATTATTGGTTTAAAATAAATTATTAGTTAATTAAATTACTAAATGGCAATTGATTATTCGATTTGTTCGAATATTAATAAATCACCTAATTGCTTATGCAAGGTCAAGAATCGTGAAGAAAACAAGCAAGAATGGAAATGGATTGCAAACAAAAATAAAGGTGAGTTAATCTCACTCTTCTGGATTGCTATTTAAATTTAAATGGTTAAATATAAATAACTGGTTGAATGATTGAATTGATTGGATGTGATAATATATATAGTACTATATATATATATTGGAGTGATTGATATTCCTGCATTATATAGCGGATGAGACCCTATGCGCCGCATAATAGCGGATGATATTTTATAAACCCATATACCGCGATGTTCCACCTCGAAGTGGAATTGGTGTTGTGCTAACATCTGTGGATGTAGAGAAACAGGTTGGAGGGCTCCAACTGGATTCCTCAAAATCATTTAGATTGTATAATATTCTGTGTTATGATTATTAGACATTCTGTGATGAATTATATTGATAACTGGAATGTTGGATGATATGGTTTGATTGGATATATTTGGACATTGAGTTATCAAAAAAATGTATAGATTTGGATTTTAAAAGAAATTAAAAGGAGAGAATTTGTAATTAGTAAAATGATTATAGAGAATTTGGGATAAATTAAAGAATGAATGGGAAAAGGATAAAAGTGGATTTTAAAATTGTTAATAAATAAATTCCAAATATGGGAAAGGAGATTTTTGAATAAATGGGAATAAATGAAATTTACAACTTAGGAGGTATTAATTAATGGAATAGATGATTTATTTTTAAATTCAGAATTTAAATGGTTTAGGATGCAATAAAAGAAATTTTTATGAAATTGGTATTTCCAGTTTAAAATCATAATAAATAAGTTAAATCCGGAATTTATGAAATTAATGGATTTTGAAATAAAATTGAGAAGTAAAGGAATTATGTTAAAATGGAGTAAATTTTTGAAATCAATTTGAAAATTGATTAAATGTTTGAAACTAGGATTTTGAAAGGGAGATGAGACTATGAAATTTATAAACTGGGTTTATAAAAGTGAAGTAATATATCGGTGGATATTTGGAAGAATAAATTCACGGTGGGAATTTATTAAAGGGATGGGTAAATTTGGTTAAAAATAAATAGTGATTTATTTTTAAAAGATGTGAAAGAGAAGTGTAATTCCCAGGATAGCCAAGTACGTTTTCAAAGCAAATTTTTAAGTAAAAGTTAAAAGTTTTAAGGATTGTTTTAAAAGCATGTGTTAGGAAATTTATTATTTTTAAACATTTAAGTTTTAAAGTAAGTGTTTTCCAAATTTACTTAGTAGTAATTATTTAAAGGTGACTCGGTATTATGTTTTAAAGGTAAAAAGTTAGTTTTATATTTTATAAAGTGGTTTTATTTTAAATATTCTTAAAGTATATATTTTTGAATAAAGTATTAAAGTAGTTTTTAATCTAAATGTTTAAAGTATATTTTATAATAAAGTGTTTTTAAGTTATTTTTAAAATCTAAAGTATTTGTACTTGGTGATTTCAGTGGAAATAGAAATTAATTGGGGAATTTATTCCATGAGAGAAAGACGGTTTGAAACTGTTTTCAAAGGGTTAAAAGGTGGAAATATATCTTGCGAAGATATTTGAGATAAGTAAATAATTTGGGAGAAATTATTATGGCTTGATGATTGGTTGTGAATGTAATTGATAGTTAAATAACCGACTATCAATTTTGGCCAATGCTCTGATCGTTTCGAAGAGACCGGGATTGGGATTAATTTCTCGAAAAACCACTTCGATCCGGTTTGTACGTTTCGTGGGGGAAACGAGTTTGGAGTCGAAGATGGTACAATGAAGTGCAAGGGCTAGTCGCTACTAATCCTGAGGGTGACTCCAAAATGGATGTAGTAGGAATAGTGCCTTCGGTTCCGTTCGAACCCGGGACGGACTTGTATGGATGAATGCTTTCAGAACATCGTCAGGAGGACGGTGAGCATTCTAAGTGAAAAGTTCTATAAAGGTAACGCTTAGCCTTGAGCCTCATAAACCGGGAATGACTGAAAATCAGGGGTTATGCAGCAAGGCTAAGTGGGTAACACCCATTAGGGTGAGGTCACCCCTGTCTAGATGTCCCTTTTATTTTGGCTTAGTGGTGCGGTTGTTGATCCCAACCATGGGGTGATCTTACTCGGGATTATCCAGTAAGGGGTAGTTCCGGCCTTGTGTTGCAGGGGATCGGGCGTGGTCCTCAGTATGCTGATCTAGACCAGGTACTGTGACAGGTGTTACCCCAGTGCCTAGTCATTAGTTGGAAATCCATTCTCCTTACGTGCCTGTACGGTTTTGATTGTGCCCAACTATTGTTGAAACGTGAGATGCAAGCATTTTAGCTAGATTCTATTTTACTTTCTATAGACACTATTATAATATCAGATGAATTTGATAAAAGTGTTTTAGCTATCGTAAGGTAAAAACCTGACATGTTTATTTGTGGCGTGGTCTTATGAGATGCTTTTGATTTCAAAGGATTTTGAAACTTTAATAATCCAATTGAGTGTGTTTTCTCACGCTGGTTTTCCAGGCTGACTCGGGTGTTATTTTATTATAATGCTTGGGTCAGACCAAGTATTATAGATACATGATAGGATACTGTGGAGCTCAGGAGACGAGCTGGATGACGAGGTGTATCACTCGTATATGATGTATATTCCGCTGCGTTGTGTATGTTGTGTATTCTGTGTGGGACAAGTTGTTATAACTGTCCTAAATTATAATGTTGCTTGTATTGTACTCTGATGTTGTATTCTGATGATGTATGTATAACAGATATAGATTCTTGTGTAAAGATCAGTTATTATCTATTATATTTTATTCTGCTGCGTTTGTGAGATTCTGATGTTGTTTCTATTTTCTTCTTTTACCTCTTTCTTCTTTAGCCCAAATGGTTCGTATTTCCGTTCTTCTTGAGTTGATTTGATGGAGATTAATGTCAATTCAAGGGGTACGGGTTTGTGGGTCATTAAAGTGGTATCAGAGCTTAGGTTGGCGATAGCCTTGGCTCTGGTGGGAATTACTCATATAAAATAGAGTCTGTAGTACTCTAGAATGAGTTAGAGTGTATTAATAGATATGAGCGCGTATTTGTTAACGAATATAAATGGTTTTTGTAACAACCCGCATATTTGTCGATTTTATATTTAAATATTTCATCATTCGTCGGATTTTGGTCCGAAAAGCTACTTTTTGCAAACAGTCGAATTAGGGCTCGAGACCACCTCCATTGAGTTCAAAATGTCGTTTGCGATCTTTTTGAGTATAAGCTTCGATATGTTTGGAGCTAGTCAAAAATTTGACCATTTGCACTTTGGGTTTGGTTTTGGGTTCAGCCCTTTTGCCAACTTAAACCCCAAATCTGAACCACTTCTCCCCATTCTCCCTCACTTCCTCCTCATTTCAGTTCTAAAGCAAAAATGGTGGGAGAGATGGGAAATTAGAATTCCCAAGCCCTAGTTTCCATTTGCAAATCAAGTTCTAGCTCCAAATTCAAAGAGAACCCATTGGTAAGCTTCATCTCCTTCTTCTCCAACACATTCTCTCTTTGATTTCAGAAAATTCCTAAACCTAATTTGGGAAATGTTTCTCTTTTAGCTTTGATTCATGCTTCTTGTGTTGAGATTGAAGTGTGGTTGATCTTCCCTTGTCTTCAAGCTTCTTCTTCATTGATTTGGGTTCAAAGGTGAGATTTTTATCTCACATATTAAACTATATTTATCTTCGATTGTTAGGTATGAATTCCTAACATTTATTCTTGTGCAATTGCTTTTGGTTTGGATTGATTTGGTGATATTCCAATTTTTAGTGTTTTGAGTTCAATTCTTTAAAAATCCAAACTTTGATCTTTGATCATGATTTTTGTGATGCATTGAAGAGCATACAGGGCCGGGTAGTCGATTGGCATAAACCCTTAGCGCTGTTGCTCGAGCGGTTGCAAATTGGTCGAGATTGGCCATTGTATTAGGTAGGCTGGGAAGGGCTAGAAACAGGGTCCGGCCGACCGAGCTCTGTAGCCGGTCGATCGACCTGCTTCCAAAGTGCAAAGCACTTCTCTGTTTTCTGGTCCGGTCGACCGACTACAGATTCCGGTCGACCGACCTGCTTCCCGAACTATTTTCCAGGACAGGGTCCGGTCGACCGAGCTCTGAAGCCGGCCGACCGACCTGCTGCTATTTTGCCTATTTCGCCTATCTAGTTTGAATTTCCAACTTTAATCGATTCGTGTTGTCTCCTATTTATTGTTATCATTTCTTAAGACTTTGATGACTCCTCTTTCGGGATGGTACCTTGTTAGGTCGCTCGACCCTATCCCCTTTAGGACGTTAGACCTCATTTTGTCTTCACTAGGTCGAACCCCGTACTCCTCTTCGTAGGGGATCTTATCTGAAAAACATTCAACAGAACTTCCTACTTTGATGGTTTTGGGAATTGATTTTTTTGGATTTTATTCACGTCTTCGAATATGAACTTTTATGATTGATTGTTTCTACAATCACTTCTATGATTTGTCACTTTAAAATATAAAGGTTTTCTATACTAGTAGTAAATATTCAAACTCTTTACAAAGATGATTTCAACTCTATTTTTAATACAAATCTTGTTTATAAAACCGTTTTCTAATCTATTAGTATATACAAACCTTTACCTCATTCATATGAGAAAATCTAATTAAACGGCTTAGCAAAACAAGTGGTATGAAACGCTTGCGTTTACTTCGTCGGTTAATTTATGGACTTGTTCGATTGAAACTCTCTTGTGACACTTTTCTAGTGCAGATCTACAATCTGTTCGTAAATATTTGAGTTAAGCAAGTGGTTATGGGACATGAAGCTAAACTCTTATATTTACTAGCTTAGTGTAATCGACACTTCCTTATGATCATGACGATCATTCTTGTGATTTAGACTAGCAATGTGCGATGTCTCTTTGATTCGGTCCATCGGACGTTACGCTGTACGACGTCGTTGATCCGTTTTATCGTGATTTGGTTCATCGGACGTTACGCTGTACGACGTCGTTGTTCCATTTTACTACGTATTGGTTCATCGGATGTTACGCTGTACGACATCGTTGTTCCTTTTATTTTTATGGTGATTTGGTTCATCGGACGTTACGCTGTACGACGTCGTTGTTCCATTTTACTATGTGTTGGTTCATCGGATGTTACGCTGTACGACACCGTTGTTCCTTTTCTTTTTATTGTGTTTTGGTTCATCGGACGTTACGCTGTACGACGTCGTTGTTCTATTTTCCT
Source organism: Allium fistulosum (assembly GCA_030737815.1). NCBI lineage: Eukaryota > Viridiplantae > Streptophyta > Magnoliopsida > Asparagales > Amaryllidaceae > Allium > Allium fistulosum. Next base: position 1,161,001,638 of record CM060902.1, on the reverse strand, counting down.
ATGCTTTGGTTCATCGGATGTTACGCTGTACGACATCGTTGTTCCTTTTATTTGTGCTTTGGTTCATCGGACGTTACGCTGTACGACGTCGTTGTTCCTATTTATTTTTTGTCTCTGGATCATCGGACGTTACGCTGTACGACGTCGTTGCTTCGGATTATTTGATTTCTGGATATTGATTTCTGGAATTTATGTTTCACCAGCATTTACGATGGGCATTGATATGTATGTCATTTATTGTGGCTTGGTGAATTAAATAAAGAATATGACATTCTTTTTAATCTTTGAGAAGATTCTTGTGATATTGATTAATCTCTTGTTGATTTTCAATCACGTACTTATCACAGTATGGTATTATGGTTATGATACGTTTTTGTCATACCTCTTATTCTATATCACTTTATCTGATATTTATAGCTAGACTGATCCGTTTATTATTTTCTTCTTAAATAATACTCGGGTCAGACTGAGATTTTACAGGTGTTTCCTCATGACTTCTTATCTGGAGCCATCTTCTGACTTTTGGTTAACTACTCTAGTTTAGTAGTTTTTGTTTGTATACATTTGAGATTAGACTCCTTGATGTATACATATTCTTTTGGTTAGCACTTGTATCTATTCTTTTGTGTTATTGTGGATCTTATTTGACCACTACTCTGATGTACACTTTCATGTGTTATATTCATATTTATTTCCGCCTTTGTGATATGAACTGTCTGTGACTGATTTGTGTTATGTTTATTTCTATATTTTTCTGAAGATTATATATAGCCACTGTGTGATAGCTTTGAGTTTGTATCGGCATGTCGGATTTCCTTCTTAAATGATATGCATTCTATTCTATCTGACATATCGGTGCTCGCACAAAGACGTTACATGGATGGTCGCTCCTCAACAGCCTTATTCTCCATGCTAATTGATAGCACTACATCGTAGTGTTCTTGGCTGGCGTGGGTATAGAGGTGGGGCGTCACAGTTTTATATTGTGTTGATTGATTTATTGAGGGGCTTATGAACTCTGGTCGGAACAGTCCATACAACTGTACCGATAGGGGTTTCTAAACACTTGAATAGAACAATTCGACATAGTATTGTTTTAAAATAGGGTAAATGAAATAATTTTACCCAAATTATTTTTGTATATAAAGGAAATAATTTTTTGTAAACTATTATAGTTATATATATGATTGCTTGATTGTTAGGAATGATAATATTAAAATTTTGTCATTGTTGTGTAAAATCTGAATAAGAAATTGAAATCATAACTAAAAGCTAAGAAATAAATTCATATACAAATGGGATTTGTAAATGTAAATTGTAAAGGTGATTTATAATTTGAAATAGAATTCCAGAGGAATATTTGAAAATAAATTGAGATGAAAATTCCAGAGTAATGTTTGAATCTGAAATGGATGGATTTCAAATTTGGATATGAGACTTATTGTATTAGATGTATTCTGACTCTCTGTATTGATATTTACTTATCAGTTACTTTAGCTAGTGTAGTCTCTTATATATATTGTAATCATGTTCTATTCATGTATATTCAGTATATTATATATTATCATTCCATTGTGAAATTCTATCAATAAACAATAGTATAATGGTTTTTTTAATTTTTCTTTCCCTACAATTTGTCTTTTATGGTATTCAGAAGTCAAATGTTTTCGTTTGGTGCTGATTTCAAGATATTACAAAGGGTTATTTGTTACATATTTGAATGACCTTTAAATTGCGACAAACATAGTTGGAGCTAACCCAACTGTGCATGGTTTGTCGAGACCTGGTGTTATCGAGTCATGGATGTTCTTTTGTTTATGATTGCTTTGTTTTGGTTTCTGTTGAGTTCGGTATTATTCTAGGAATGGACTAGCTGAAGAGGTATGGAGTAATGGTGGACCGTGCGGGGCCATTGGTGAAGATTAGGACTGAGGATGGGTGGAAGGTAGAGTTTGGCTACCCACCATAGTATGAGGTAAAGGTTAGTTTTCTATATTCGCTGGAGGTCCCATAGGATGAGTTAGCATATGTGCCTATAGCTAGAGAGTATCCGGACATAATTGAGGTGACTGGATTACAACCAAATAGGGAGATAGTGTTTCGAATTAATCTGATTTGAAATGCTAGACTAGTAAGCCTTTAAAGCATATGGAGCTCGAAGAGCAAAGGGAAATAATGGTGAAAGTAGATGACCTATTGAGGCGAGGGTTCATTCGTAGGAGCGTATTTGAGTGGGGTGCACCTGTAGTGTTCGTCGCTAAAGGGGATAACTCTTTGAGGTTGTGTGTTGATTACCGCGAGTTAAATAAGGTTATAATGAAGAACAAGTATCCACTCCCACGTATTAATGACTTGTTCGATCTTCTCCATGGTGCGAGGGTGTTATCTCAGTTGGACCTTACTATAGGGTTTCATCAGTTGAGAGTAGCTAGAGAGAGTGCGTCGATTATAGTGTTTCGTATGCCGTTTGGATTTTATGAGTGGTTAGTTATGCTGTTTGAGATGACCAATGCGCCGACATACATTGTTGATCTCATGAACCGTGTTTTCATGGATTACACAAGTAAGTTCGTTCTTGTGTTTATTAATGGTATTCTCGTCTATTCACGAATGGGAGAGGAACACAAAACACATTTAAGGATTGTGCTTGAGGTGTTGAGGAAACACCAATGGAGGGCAATTTTTTTGAAGTGTCACTTCTAAAGAAGAAAAGAGAGATTCTTGGGTTTATTCCAGAGCAGGACATTGTTGTACATCTAACAACGGTTGCGACAGTCTAGGATTGGGACAAACCCAATAATGCTGAAGATGTGAAGAGTTTCCTTGGATTATCGGGATACTATAGATGTTTTATCAAGGGATTTTCAATGGTAGCTACACCGTCAACTGATTTGATGAAGAAGGATCAGACTTTTGGGATGTAAGACGCGGGTACGTGTTTGTGAGTCAAAAAAAGAGGTTGATGAGTGCAATAGTATTAGTCATTCTGACTGGGAATGAAGAGTTGATAGTATACACAAACGACCATGCTACCGAATTGGATGTGATACTGATGCAAGGAGGTAAGGTGTCGCATATGCTAATCGACTACTATATCCATATGAGAGGAAGTTCCCAACCCATGCTTTGGAATTGGCAGCGATAGTGTTTAGTGTGAAGATTTGGAGGCATTGTTTGCTTGGGAAAGGTTCGAGTTATTCATGTACCACAAATCGTTGAAATATCTTTTCTCCCTAAAAAGTCTCAACCTTCGTCGGTGGCGATAGTTGAAATTTTTGGCCTTTTACAACTTTAACATTTCTTATACGCCTGGTAAAAGAAATGAAGTCGCTGATGCTTTGAGTAGAAGACATGTCAGTTTGGAGCGATGCTTCCAGAGCGAACACAACTTGAGTACATTGCTAGTTATGATTTCAAACCTCACTGTGAGTTAGAGCCAAAGATGTTGGCAAGTTTGACTGTCGAAACTACCCTGATTGAGGGGATCGGAGCACTCAAAAGTGCAACATTAGAATATACATCCATGGGAGATGATCAATAATGTCTTTGGCCTTGCTTCTACGCCCATCCAAAGAACTCATTCAAAGAGTAATAGTCAAACTTAAGCCTTCGGTGCTACCTTTGGGCCCGGCCAAAGCAGCCATCCAAAGAAAATGGTCAAATATCAAGCCTTTGGTTTTGCCTCCGGACCTAGCCAAAGCAACCACCCAAACAACAAAGCACGACTAGCTAAAGGAAATTTTGAATGAAAAAAGGAAACACTAGGGTTGTCAACGGACGCAAATGGATGCAGATATGGCTATATCCGCATCCGCATCCAAAAATTTGAATTCGCATCTACATCCGATATCCCTACATATCCTAGACTTATCTATATCCACATCCACGGATTTTTTTCTAAATACCAAAAATGTCAACATTAGAAAAAGTATGCGGATATTTTCGAATATCCAAAAAACCGCATTCAGAAACTGAACAAGGATTTTGTTTTAATGAAATTTTAAAACTAAAACATTACAACTTAAGCACTTCATTTTTTCAGATAACATTTAGACATATAAACTATAATACTTCATCGTTTTTTAAGTGAAAAATAGTAACACACATAATACTAAATAAGTTCATATAATACTATAATTCAAATATACAAAAACATAGCAAAATAAGAAGAACAAGCATGCAACTTTTTCATTCTTTCTTCTAACCCACTATAGCTTCTTCACAGATCCTGTAAAACAAAAAATAATTGAATAAATAATATTAAACAAAGATTCATTTTGAGAATTAACTCAACTTTTGTAGCTAGTAACATCAGTTTTGTAATTCCAGTGCTCATTGTCATGATTAACTTTCTATTTTTATGCTCGGGATGGTGATATAAATTATTTAAAGAAAGAAATCGTGAGAGCTAAGCTGGCAATGTCATCCTATCATGTTTTATAAAGTTTCTCTCTTCAAAGATCATTGGATAATAGTCACATTTTTTCTGTGCTTTTAACCATAGGAACATGATCAAAGCAGAGTAAATTTTACTTGTGGAAGCCATCAAATGAGTTAATTTTTTGTACATCTTATGTTATGAATTAATACACATGTACTATTGAAAATGCGCTTGTGTTGTTATCAGCGTTTGGCAAGTAATCGGCAGGTGCTGCTGTGTGAAACTAAAACAAACTAAAACACTGTGTAAGCATTTATAATATTTATCCTATAATACAAAGGCTATTTAACCAAAGAAAAAATCATAATAAAACAGGTACGCTAAATATAACCAGTGTGAAACCAACACACACATGCACACACTAGATAAATATGTATAAATTGTATGAAAGCATAGAGATGCAAAGATATCGTAGTGATAACTCCCATAATCTTGAAGAGCTTGAAGAAATTCATCAATGGAAAATGCAGTTAGCCCAAAAACATCAATAAAAGTAACTAAGAATTTCCAAACCTGAAGTTCAAATAAAAGCAAGCAAGTATGTATTAAACATAAAGATGCAGATTAGGCAGTAGTAGCTACAATCTTTCAACTGAAGATAGGTAGTCGGTTTTGAAATAAAAAAATAAAAAATTATAATAATAAGACAGCAAACAAGTATACTGCTTATAGTGATGGTATATAAATGATTATTTATTCTCTACAATAGAACCATTCAGAATAAAGAAGAATTATGCAATGGCACACTGATTAAGATATAAAAAGTACCAATAGAAGATTTGCAACATTCTCCTCGGATTTGGTTACAGCAGCACACTTGCTGCTGCAACAACAGCACAATTGCTACTGTTTACAATAGCCAGTGTTGCTGCAGTTTACAGCAGCACTGCTGCTGCCATAACCAGTAGTAAGTGTTGCTGCTATAACAGCAGCACTACGCGCTGTTGGTAATAGCACCAAGTGTTGTTGTAACAGCAGCACTACTGGCTATTAATAATAGTAGCAAGCTCATTGCGCATTTAATTTTAAAAAAAAAATTACCTTGCATGACCATCTATAGCGGACTGATGTTTCATCTATAAGCTCTATATCTTTGCCTGATAAATGATAAAAATTAACTATTTATCTTTAAATGGTTATCACTCTAAAATAATATTAGCATGTAAAAGCAAAAAAAGCTATCATATGCCCGATGGTAACCAATCCTTAATACAACTTAATGATTCTACTATGTCTGAAGACAATGAGGATCTACTTTCGCCAATCAATCGACCTCTACTGCTAAACGACGATTCAGATGCTACAATAGACAAGAATAACTAAAATATCATGAGCAATCTTTGCAAGAAATGAAATATAGAACAATTTGTTTTCTACTACATTAAAATATCAAAGTTGTCCTCATTTCACTCATGGGTAATAATTCATCTTCCAAATACTTATCAAGCCCTGTCTTAAAAACTTGTAAACTTTCAATTTTTTGTTCTCGATAATTTCTCTATTTATGATCATTTTTGTTCTCTTTTTAGGACTACTATTAAAATTACCATCTAATACACAAGAAAAAGAAGATACATTCATAGAGTGCATATTCTGTTTCATATAAATAGAAAAGAGCCTTTAAAGATTCATAAATTTTTCTTACATAAACATGTGCAACTTCTCCATAAATCATATATAGAGAAATTCAATGTAGTTATTCTATACTGAGGATCAAAAACCATGCCAATACCCATCATTAAATTGCAAGTCCTCCAATAATTATCAAATTTAACTCTCATCATTTGTGCCATAGAGCAAAAATACTCGTGCTCGCGTAGCTCCCAACTTCTAATACTTTCATAAACACCATACACATTTTTAAAATACAAATTAGCCATTGGATATTTAACACCTGAAAACTTTGTGTAACATCATAAAAGATTTTCAAGAATTCATAAATTTCTTTTCCTATCTCCCTTTCTTCCCTTGAAGACAAACATCTACATTCCAAAGTTAACTCAACTAATTGCTCAAATGCGGGACGCGCTTCAAGTGCACTTTCAAGCATAAGGTATGTTGAGTTCCATCGCTTGGAATATCATAGGCAACTCCTTTTCCAACTAATCTAGTTTATGCCAATACATTTTTCCAATTTGTCTTCTAGACTGTGACTTTCTCTTATCGTTTTAGTGAGATCATGCATGACTTTTATCCCATCTTGCACAATTAAATTCAATACGTGTGCAACAATGCATATGAAATAAATCACCATTTAAAACCAAAACATCTTTACCATCTAATAATTCCATGAGATTTCTTATCATAAAATCATTGTTAGAAGCGTTATCAACAGTAATTGAAAATAACTTTTTTTTAAATTCTAGTGTAATAATTTTTTTTTAATAGTAGCACTAAGTGCATGACAAGTGTGTGGAAGAGGCATTTCATGATATGCAATTACTTTTTTTCCAATTTCCAATCATCTTCAATGTAATGACAAGTTATGCAACAATAACATATATTCTGATGTTCAGATATCCATAAATCTATAGTAAGACTAACGCGAGTAGACAAAGTATCAAATATCTACTGTAATTCAGCCCTCATATTAGCATAAAGTTTCAACACATCACAACGAACTGTACTTCTAGAACAGAGCTTAACGAGTTGGATTAATTCTCCTAACATATTCTTGAAAGTAAACATGTTCGGTCATATTGAATGGATAATCACGTTTGGCAATCATACGAGTAAAACATGTTCGAGCCTGATTCTGATCAAAATTCCAACTCGCAATTTTGAATGGTTTATTGTGGGACTTTTCAATAGTCAAAAGTCGTTGAGTATCTTACTATTAGTATATTTTGGACAAACTTTTATATAATTTTTCAAATGCGTTATTCCTAATGATGTAGCTCCATTGAATATCCTTAAACAATGTTTACAACTAGCTTTAACAATATTATTACCCTCCAGTACTTCTCTATCAAAATATTTCCATACCACGAATTTTATGGGTTTTATATCTAAAGGTGCAGATTTGTATTTTACTTGTTGAAAGATTTTGAGCTATGGCACACTAGAGTTTGTGGTTTGAGTTTCTTGCGCAATTAAGTTATCATCGGCACAAGCATTTGATGCACATGCAATAGACTTGCTACTGCAACTTGATAAGGTGTCTGCCATTTTCAAAAGTCTGGAATGTAAAAATATTTATATTTATTAACTATAATAACTATTATATTTAATATAAACGAATGAATCAAATAAAATTAATTTTTATATATACTAACTATAATAATTACTTTATCCTGGCTTCAGCTTAACATTTTTTTTATTTGTTCTAACTAATTACCAAAATGATATAAAAATAAGATTGTTGGGATTACTATATTTGCATCTAAACACATAACGAAGATAATAAAATACTATTATTATGTGTTAACATGTAGCTTAATCTCTGGTTATTAGTTGAAACGTTCTATAACAATTATACCATCTAACCTTGAGATCTCTAACCATTCATCAATCTACCTCAAGATTGATATACTAGAAAAGATTACTACTTGAAACACGTAATAATAGTATTTGCATCAAAAGATTCTAGCTGAAACACATAATAACAGTATTAATACCTAAAACACATAATAAAATAATGGTATTTACAAAAAAAATAAATATAAATAAACTATCAGAGAAGAAAAGATTACCAGGTCAAGGCGCGGGACTCGTTGTTGTCATCAAGTGCACGATTCTAAAAAAAGTGTTGATCGTTGGTTCACTTACGTGCCTAGGCAAGAGACTGGGTGTAAATTTAAGGCGGAGCTAAGGTCTTTCGTTGTTCTCGATTGAGGTGTGCTTGGATATGGAAGAGCCGAGATCGTTTGTTGTTCGTAGAAAACAGATTTAGGGTTTCTACTTGACAAAATAGAAAATGCGGCTCTGAAAAATGAAAATGAGTGGAAAGGATACTGAAGTATAATTTAGGTTTTTGAAAATATGTAAAGGTATTTTAGCCTTAAATATGAAATCCAATGGTAGAGTGAATTCTCCTTAAAAATAAAGTTGAAATTAGTAATAAATTTTGATTACAATGCCTCTTTAAAATGATATTAATAATAAATGTATTTAATTTTAGACTGAATGGATAATTTTTCGGATATACGGATACGTCCATATCTGCATCTCCATTCGAATTTATTTTTGAATATTGAATATCCGCATCCACTTTTCGAATATCAGATAATATACATTTTTGGGATATGAATCTCGATGAATTTGGATTTTTCAGGTACCTATTGTTAGGCCAAGGAAACATAGAGAAGTGCCCAAAAAATCATATCAAAAGGCACAAAAGGTAAGCAATTTACCGCCAGACAGGTAAGCAAAATAATAGTTTGTAAAATACATTGATATCACAAAGAAATTTATTTTAGTTACAAGTTATAATTGTTTTACAAACAATTACTAAGCCATTGAGATAGCTTTTACAAAACTCATGGATATAGAAGATGTGGAAGAGGATGATGCTCGTATACTAACTCCTTCCCTTTACCTTTAACTTCCAAAACACAGAAAAGGCTTTCACTAGTTGAATCCATGGTTTTATATATAATAGGAGGTCAACATATATCTTTAAGGACATCCAAACATCCATATAAAAAGTAGCAATGATATCTTTGATAACTTGAGGCAATGGCCTTCCTTGGTTGGGAATCTTTTTCTAGGCCTAAAAATGAAAAATTAATTTCAAAACAAAAGTGATGATAACTTCAATCTAATAGTCTACTAAAGAGTCAAGTTGAGATGTCCTGGAGTTAAAAAATCATGTCAATTGAAGTTGGCCTTTAAGTTCCTTTACCTCTTTTATCAAAGTCTCTAACGCCAACGAAGGGTCGGTGGTGTATATTGAATTGCCATAAGCAGATATTTCTTTAAACCATTTCTCTTTGCGACAGATGACATTGAGGGTATCTAGGGATTCCATTTGAGAAGCTAAAGTCTTTTCATAAATCTTGTTAGCACCCTTTATTTAAGAAATTTGATGAGACAAATTTTTACGATCAATTTCAAGCTTTTGAGCTTTTAAAGTAAGTTCATTCCATTCATGTTTTAGAGTTTCTACCTCTAGTCTAAGATTATAAAACACTTCAGTATATTTATTATCCCAAACTTGTAACGACCCTTTTTGATTAACATTATTTAGGTTATTTAATTAGTTAAATTAAATGAGATAATATAAATGGTTAGGGGATTGAGATGTGTAAATAGAAGGTAGCCATGCCACTTTAAACTAATGAACTAAGGAGAACTAAAATGAAATAAAAAAGGGAAATTAGATAAGGTGTAAAATAGCAATAAGTCATATTCTTATAATACCCTAAACCCTTAATGCCACTCTCATTTTACAAACCTTCACAAACTAAACAAAATACAACCAAGGCCGGCAACCATTAGAAGAAGTAAGAGGAAGATAAGCTAAATCAAGAGGAAAAGCTTAATCAAATTCATTCAAGGTCAAATCTCAACTCCTTAACAACAAAGCTAAAGGTGAATAATAGGTTACATCTCATGTTTTCTTATTTTCGGTTTGAGATTGAGATCCAAATTATTTTGCAAATGTTTGTCATGTTTTGATTGTTAAAACAGATATATATATATATATATATGCTTGTTGATGATTTATGCTATTTCATATGGATTTTATGATAAGTTTTAATGTGAAAACCTTATTAAATGACATCCAAATGCCTTGCGATTTTTATATAAGGTTAGAAATAATATTTTGGAGATGGGTTTCAAATTTCATAATTTACAGAACTAATGTGGATTAATTATTAATTTTATAGTGAAGAAAATAGTTAATTGGGTTTAAAATTAATTACGGCTATTTTATATATGTTTTGGGTCAGAAATCTAAATATGTTAGAAAACATATTAAAAATGATTTATGGGAAGTTTTTTAGAATTTTCCTAAGTGTTTTAATAAGTATATAAAATTATTTAATGTATGAGACTTAAATGTTTTATATATTTATAAAAGGAGAAGGAAAATTTTTGAAATATTTTAAATTGTTTATCTCTGAAATTCGGTAGTACTTTTAGAAAAGATTTTAAAAAGAAATTAGCAACCAATCATATATTGACAAACAAAGCAGGTTAGTTGAAAAGAAATTACCTTTTTAAGTCAAAAATCAGTTTTTATAAGGTTTTGTTGTTTTGCTACTTTCGGCAGTTATCTTTCGACTTCATACTTCCACCTCCATCTATAACAACCCGTGTATTTGGACCATTTAAATTGAAAATAATCCACACATGTCAACTTAAATAATACAAAACACGAATCATTATGGGATTATAAATACATAAATGTAAATGAGAATCAATGCAACATCACAAACATAGAACAGTCACAGGATAATGCAGCGGAAAATACATCGTCATAATAGCAGTTCATGAAGCTACTACATAAAATACAACAATGTCTTAACATAAAGTGACTAAAAGAAAATACAAAAAAATGTCCAACAGACTAGGACATTAATACAGGAATAGCAATAGACTGATAAAGATAAATGCTAAGTCTTCAGCATCTTCAACCAACCTTGATCAGCAAACTGGATAGCTTCAGACTGACCCGAGCATATACAAAAAGAAACACTCGAGTCAGGACTCAAAATCTTATATAATAAAATCAAATGCAAGGGAAAAAGTCCATAACTTAAAGATGAATAAAATAAACATCTCTAAGGATCCGATAAACTATCAATATATATATATAATAAAATACGATAGATAGATAATGTCTAATCAGTAAAGTACGATATTAAAATAGTGTTAAGGCGTTACCATAATCCCCTGAACACATTTTATTCCCAAGAGCATATACAAGACCGTAGTTTCCCCAAAACCGAAAGTCACCAGAGGGCAATCCATATACTAAAGGTACAAACCAAAACGTAGTGGTCGCGAATAGGATAATCAGTATGACAAGGTACATGAGGCGATACCAACTAGGATACTAGTAGTTGCGTGATCCGGACTGATGTTGAGCATAGCAGCTACTACCTCAACACCGCGAAACAACACTCCCAAATTAAGGGGTGCACCCAAATCGAATCACAAAAGTAATAGATATGGTATCGAAGAAGTGTGTCCGCTAGAGGTGGCGAACCTCAATGGCCCAGCGCGGCTCCTGTTTTAGTCATGTCAGGGGTCATCCAATATCGTTCTCTTTCTTCAGTCAACGCGTTCATCAAAACATCCACTTCGTTCTGGATCAATACTCCGCGTATAATAGTTATTAAAGTAGTTTTCGGTATCGACAGAGAGTATGTCCATTCCCGCGTATAATAGTTAAATTTCACTTCCTAAATTTAGTTAATATTCCAATTAATTCGATTTAATGGTAAATTTTTAGTTCTCATCATTAAACCAAATTCTATTCATTTCAATTCGTATTTACATTCATCGTTAAATTAACCATAATCATAAATTTGATTAAATCAATTTTATTAAATTTAAAATCATTTTAAATTTAAATTATCACTAAATTAAATCCATAAAACTTTAGTTAGTTTCGTATTCCACCTAAGTCAAATTTTCTACATCTCAAACTTAATTTATGACAAGTTTCAAATCTATTTAATTAAAAACGATTTTAAATCTAAATCTAACAAACCTAATAAATTTTCAAATTATTAAATTCTAAACTTCCTTGTCTTTAAATCTCATTTCAAATAAATTTGCCAATTCATTTTATTCAATTAAATAGGTTTATTAATCCGTTTCAATTAAACTCCATTAATTTATTCCTATTAATTTACTTTGATTTAATCCATTAATTTAATCCATTAAGTTCGTTACTTAATTCCCAAACAAATTGTTAAGTTCATTCCTTAATTTCAAATAGATTTCAATTTCAAAAATAATTTTTGTTTGACCAATCGGGTTTCTTATTTTTAATTATCTATCCTAGGCCAAGTTGTTTAATTAGGTATTTATCATTTCAACCCAATATCATTCAATATAAAACAAAACATAGCAAAGGGAACTTGCAGTGTGATAACTGGGATGGTGTCAAAGTAAATAAACAAGCAATAGCAAACATACATAACAATTTACAATTTATTTAAATAATCCCGAAATAATCGTATTAACTTACATTTGTTATTTATGCAAATTAATATAATTATTCCTAGAATCCACACCATCGTTTCATGCAGATTAAAGATTATTACATTATGGTTTCACTTGGTGTCTATTATCACTTTACTACATCAATCATACATTTTAAATTGTTAACTATCCTATATCACATTCAATTTCAGATTTATTATTGTTTATTTTTAACAATCAATTTCAACATCACATAACAATTTTTAATGTCACAACTATTTACCATAAACCAACATCAAATCACAATTTATCACATTAAATCTTTTAACAATACATGGCGTCAATTTAGAAAGTTTAAATTCTATCAATACTCCATTTTAACTTGTAGAGCAATTTTATTTCAACAATCAACAATTTAATATCCAAATTAATATTAACAACAATTATCACTTGATTTTCATAGCATAATAAGTTGAGTCGTGAATGAAATATTCACCTTGCGTGGTTAGAGAAGATGACGAAGCACGAAGACGAATAAATGAAACAGACCCTAACAAGCACGACGCAAAATGAATACAACTGCAATCAAACAAATAATTTAATCAATAATCTGTTCATTGCAATATATATATCGGTTGAATATATATAAACCATACCAAAGTAAAGAACTAGATAGATCCGATAAGTTGAATGGAAGCCTAAGTCTCCGGAGCAGTAGCTGGAACAAACGCAGTAAAACACTGTATATGAGCAACCCGAAATTCAGAAGTATATACCGCTACCTAACAGTTTCATATATATATATATATATATAAAGTAAAGCAACAGTTTTCAGAAAGTTTCTCCGCATAAACTACTCAACAGAAACTTCAGGGGCTTCGGCCGTGGTCGGCAGTGGGCTGGGGTCTGGTGGTGCGGCGGAGGCGGGCTGTGGCAGTGGGGTGGTGGTGGGTGTGGGCAGGGGACGCGGGGAGTGGAGGAGGAGCGGGTAGTGGTGGACGCGGGGGCGAAGCAGGCAGGGGCGGGTGTGGCTGGTACAGTGCTGGAGGGCGGAGCGGCTGGAGGGCGGAGCGGCTGGAGGCGCGGGCGGACTAGGGCGGGGCTGGGGAGCGGGGGAAGCGGGGCTGGGTTGAGGGGCTGGGCGAGGCTGGGGAGCGGGCTGGGCAAGGCGGAGCAGGCGGGGTAGGGAGCGGGCTGGCAGGGCTGTGGGCAGGGGAGTGGAGGCGGGGTAGGGCGGAGCGGGCTGGCAGGGGGCGGAGCGAGCTAGCAGGGGCGGAGCGAGCTGGCAGGGGCATGGAGGCGGAGCTGGCAGGGGGTGTGGTCGTGCGAACTGGGTGGGCGGATGGTGGTAGCGGACTGGTGCATGGAGTTGGGTGGGTTTTATTTTCTCTGGAGGAAAGACAAAATAAAAGAATTATGAAGAGGAGGGGGGAGAGGAAAAGGAAGGAGCACGTACCAAAGAGTTTGAGTGCGAAGTGAAAAATCAATTAATGCAGAGGGTAGCTGATATATATACAGAGGAGTTCAGAGTTTAAGGTCACAGAAATGATGTCCTTGGTAAACGTGATGGCTATTGGGTTTCTGAATGGCCAAAGGCTCCTAGAATTCTGAGCGTTGGAAAGTTGGGTACCGGTTTGTGTGGCGTAACGGACCAGTTCGTACTCCGTCAAACAATTTATAACTCGCAACGCCAAACTCCGATTGACACAAACAAATATACCGTTTTGATCAGCGCGATGAGGCGAACGCAACGGTATGAAGATATTGATGGTTTGACATTGTTTGCGAAGTGGTTAATCTTATTGAACCATTTGCTCGAGTGACAATTTAACTACCAATTAAAAGCGGAATTTAACGAAACGAAATGCGCCGTCATGATCAGAATATTTTTCTTATGCAACATTGTGAAAAATAATTGAGTTCGGACGATAGAAAATTTTCACATACAATTTAAACCAATATGTAAATGCGACGAGCGAAATTTACTTCCATATTATTCGACGAAATTCGGCGTACGCCTATGTCTATCTAGACGCATTTCAAATGTGAAGTTTGAATAGCAACGGAAGTTGTTTGTGAAAATTCGCAATTTTCTATTACGGAGAATGCAGCAAAACGCAGAAGAATAAGATCGACGGAGCAAAAAATGTCCGAATTTTGAAAAACGAAAAATGACGTCTTTGTCAGAAGATGATTTAGAATTTTTCTATGTAAAAATATTCAGGTTCGGAAGTTAAAAATTTTCACGTTTAAATGAACTGATGTGCAATAAAACGCGAACGAAATTTACTGCGGTATTTTCCGACGAAACTTGGCGCACGCCTATGTCTATCTAGATGCATTCCAAATGTGAAGTTTGAATAGCAACGGAATTTGTTTGTGAAAATTCGAATTTCTACACTAAATAAATGATTTTTAAAATTTTAAACTGGGTCTGAATTTCAGGGTCGTTACATTCTCCCTCACTCAAAACTTTTCGTTCTCGAAAAGGAATAAGGTAAAGAGTGGAAGAACAGATAAAAGAGATACGATGGATATAGAATAGATTATCGAATAAAATATAGAATACAGAATGAAATTTTACCTTCAACAAATAATTCTGGATTAGAATCTCGGATACTCTCCTCGGTTTCCCAAGTACAATCACGATCATCGGGACTCCATTGGACTTTGACTAGGCTAACAGATTTCCTTCTAAGCTGCTTCGTATCCCTATCAATAATACGAAGTGGTCTCCTCTCTATAGTCAAATCCGGCTCAATATCAACCTCACTTAACTGAGCAATAGGAATGGTCATGGATGGATCATGTACAACCTTCCGAAGATGTGAAATGTGGAATACGTTGTGCATGCCCTCAAATTTCTCCGGCAGTGCAACTCTGTAGGCTAGTGTACCAATTCTCTCAGTGATAGTGAATGGTCCAACAAATCTAGGAGCAAGCTTCCCTCTACGACCAAATCGAATAACATTCTTCAAAGGTGATACCTTCAGAAATACCTCATCCCCAACCTGGAATTCCAACTCTCTTCTACGCCTATCTACATAGCTCTTTTGCCTATCCTGTGCGGTCTTCATCTTTCTTCTGATCTCATTAACCTTCTCAGATGCTTCTATAATCATATCTGGGCCAAGAACCAATCGATCGCCAGGCTCAATCTAACAAGTTGGCGATTTGCATGGTCGTCCATATAAAGCTTCGAACGGTGCCATATCGATACTTACCTGAATATAAAGGTGGTTAAATTCCAATTGAAATTTGTTTGTTCAAATTGAAAATTTTGACATACCTGATAACTGTTATTATAAGTGAATTCAACCAAATGGAGATAGTCTTCCCAAGATCCACCGAAATCAATTATGCAAGCTCGGAGCAGATCCTCCAAAATTTGATTCACCCTTTCAGTTTGGCCATCTGTTTGAGGATGATAAGCTGTGCTCAGATTCAGTTTAGTGCCCAAGACGTCCTGAAATGCCTTCCAAAATTTACTAGTGAATAAAGGATCTCTATCGCATAGATGGGACTCCATGAAGTCTAACAATCTCTCTCATATAAGTCTCGGCCAAATTCGAAGCAGTACGAGTGGTTTTAACAGGAATAAAGTGAGCAGATTTGGTCAACCTATCAACAATCACCCAAATACTCTCGTTACCTTTTCTGGTCCTCGGTAATCCATCAATGAAGTCCATAGAAATCTGATCCCATTTCCAACACGGAATCTCTAAGGGTTGAAGTAATCCTGCCGTCTTCCGGTGATCGGCCTTGACTTGCTGGCAAGTGGTGCATCTACTGACATATACAGAAATATCTCTCTTCATCCCACTCCACCAATATAAACGCTTCATATTTCGGTACATCTTAGTGACACCTGGATGAAATGAAAGTGATGACTGATGATTTTCTCTAAGCACTTCTTGTCTCAATCCATCGACATTAGGAACGCAAATACGATTGTCAATCCTCAGAACTCCTTTATTATCTGTCTGTGCTCCCACTTTACCGTCGGCATTTCCAACTCTACCAAGAACTAACTCCTTCATGCGATAGAGCAAGGTGTCCTCATATTGCTTAGCTTTGATGCGATCCACAAGAGATGGTGAGATAACAAGCTGAAAGAGCATGCCTTCTACAAGATTACAACATGACAATGCTCTGCTATGGCTCAAAGCATCAGCTACAACATTTTCTTTCCCAGGAGTATAATTGATGTCGAGATCATATGCAGCTAAGAATTCGAGCCATCGGACTTGTCTCTGGTTCAAATCCTTCTGAGAAAAGATATATCTCAAGGACTTATGATCAGTGAATAATTCAAATTTAGTTCCCAAAAGATGATGCCTCCACAGTTTCAAAGCAAATACAACTGCAAGAAGCTCTAGATCATGAGTTGCATAGTTTACTTCATGGATCTTCAACTGGCAGCCAACATAAGCAATAACCTTTCCGTTTTGCATAAGAACAGCGCCCAAACCTTCTCGGCAAGCATCTGTATAGACAGTTAATCCTTCACTTCCATCGATTACCGCAAGAACTGGAGCTGAAGTTAACTTACACTTCAACTTATTAAAAGCTAATTCGCACTTCTCACTCCAAATAAACTTGACATCCTTTCGGGTTAAAGCAGTGAGTGGGGCAGAAATCCGGGCAAAGTGCTCAATAAATCTACGATAATAACCGGCCAAGCCTAAGAAGCTACGGATATCAGTAGGAGTCTTGGGAGTCTCCCAATCCTGTAGATAAATTTCGAATCAGAAAGGAATAAGAGGGATCGAATGGAAATAACGAATAGGATAGAACTTACATTGATTACGGCAATCTTAGCTGGATCGACCGAAATCCCATTTTCAGAAACTATGTGGCCCAGGAATCTCACTTCGTCCTGCCAGAAGTGGCATTTAGAGAACTTGGCTTTTAGCTGATGATTTCAAAGAGTTTCCAGAACATAAGCAAGATGTGTCTCATGCTCCTTCTCGTCTTTGGAGAAAACGAGAATATCATTAATGAAAACAAGAACAAACTTGTTAAGGACATCACGGAAGACTCGATTCATCAAGTCGATGAAATAAGCAGGGGCGTTGGTCAAACCGAACGGCATAACCAACCATTCATAGAATCCGTTCTCGGTATGGAAAGCTGTCTTATGAATACTATCTTATGCTACTCTGAGTTGGTGGAACCCAGTGGCAAGATCAAGTTGGGAGAAAACTTTAGCTCCATGGAGCTGATCGAATAAATCATTGATGCGAGGCATCGGATAGCGGTTCTTGAGAGTGCGTTTGTTCAGTTCCCTGTAATCAACACACATGCGAAGAGACCCATCTGATTTGGTGACAAATACAACTGCGGCGCCCCATTCAGAACAACTTCTCCTAATCAAACTCCTAGCAAATAGATCATCAATTTGAGTTTTAAGTTCAGCTTTCTCTTTAGGAGCCATTCTTCTGTGATGGAGAACTACGGGAGTAGCTCCGGGAAGAAGGTCAATGCGGAAATCGATCTCCCGTTTAGGCGGTAGGGAGTTGACCTCTCCAAATACATCGGGAAACCGCTGGACAATAGGGGTGGTACTAAGATCATCCGGGTGAGCATCAAGAGAGAATATGAAGCTTCCGTCATATTTCTGCGGTGATTTGCATTCAATGACAAGCGGTAGACCCTTGTCATTGACTAGAGAAACAGAACGAGCTTTGCAAGAAATAACAGCATCGAATTTCCTTAACCAATCAGCACCCAATAAGATGTCGAATGCTACAAAGCCAAGCGCATAAAAATCCTAAGTGAATCGATATCTTCCATACAAGAGCACAACCTCTTTACAAATTCTGCTGAGGTTGGCCAGTCCTCCAATAGGGTTGGAGACGCATAAGGAAGTAGTAGCAAGAGTAGGTTCTAATTTGAGCTTATTACAAAGATCAATAGATATGAAGCTATAAGAAGCACCAGTATCGAATAATACCCTAACAGGTAAATCATGTAATGAAAAAGTACTTCGTAAGGTACCTTGGTCATCCTGAGCAGGTGGTGGAGGTGGTGTAGGAGTAGTGATAGCAAATACTCCAGATGGTGTGCCACGCTTATGCATTGGGCAGTCTTTCTTGAAATGACCCGGTTGGAGGCAGACATGGCATAAATCTCTCCTAGTCATAGAAGGTGGGGGAACAGCAGCTCCGGTAGATGGACAACTATTAGCATAATGGCCCTTCTTATCGCATTTGAAGCAAGTGATATTAGCAAGGTCGATTGGGATTTTCTGGGCATATCCCAATCATGTAGTCTTCTGCCAAGCTTTCTTCTGTTGATCAAAGTTCATCTTCCTCTTTCCGGGCTGGCTAGAAGAGGACTGAGTAGGAGTGGCCTTGGCCGTAGGTCCCCTCGGCTTCGCCTCATATCTATGAGCATAGTCAACAAGCTCTGTGAAGGTGCAGTGGGTGTGGCTAGTAAGCAAGTCATAATACTCTGGTCTTGCTCCCAAAATGAACTTCTCATTCTTTAGAAGGGGCGTATCAATCAATCCCGGGCCGAACTTGGAGAGTTCGTTGAATTTCCTCTCATACTCCGAAAAGGTCATACTGCCTTGCTTAAGATCCATAAAAGCTCTATAAAGTTGGGTTTTCCTAGCAGCTGGCATCCATTGTGCCGAGAAAGTATCCCTAATCAAAAGATAGACTAGATGAATAACATTCCAAAGATTAAAAGAAGAATTTAGACTACGAAATCCAAATAATTTTATACCTAAACTGGGCCCAAGTGATGGTGCTCTCCTCGATACGAGAAGTAACTGATTCCCACCAATCTTGCGCGGCATCCTGAAGTTGCCAGGCAGCAAGCTGGCGCTTTTGAGCATCAGTGATCTCCAGACCAGAAAATATCTTCTCTAAGCCTTTAAGCCATTGCTGAGCCTCGATAATGTTCTCGGATCCAGAAAACTTAATACCTCCCAGCTGTGTATACTCCTTACTAAGAGTGGTGAATTTGACAGGAGCTGGAGCGGCAGGTGCAGCCTGAGCAGGACCATGGCCCCTTCCTCCCGTATTGTTTCCTTTGGTACCCATCTTGAAATACCAAAAGAGATTTTTAGAACCAAGGAAAGAAAATCATAGAATTTTAAGGAAAGTCTAATCAACGAATCAAAGAAGTTTGAAAATGAAAGGATTTGGATATTGAATCTGTTCTCCTCATTCTAGGGTATTGCTACCCTATCTCTAATGAGTTTATATATAATCCCAAACTAAGGTTTTTAGGGAAACCGAAGCTCTGATACCAACTATAACAACCCGTGTATTTGGACTATTTAAATTGACAATAATCCACACATGTCAACTTAAATAATACAAAACACGAATCATTATGGGATTATAAATACATAAATGTAAATGAGAATCAATACAACATCACAAACATAGAACAGTCATAGAATAATGCAGCGGAAAATACATCGTCATAATAGCAGTTCATGAAGCTACTACATAAAATACAACAATGTCTTAACATAAAGTGACTAAAAGAAAATACAAAAAAATGTCCAACAGACTAGGACATTAATACAGGAATAGCAATAGACTGATAAAGATAAATGCTAAGTCTTCAGCATCTTCAATCAACCTTGATCAGCAAACTGGATAGCTTCAGACTGACCCGAGCATATACAAAAAGAAACACTCGAGTCAGGACTCAAAATCTTATATAAGAAAATCAAGTGCAAGGGAAAAAGTCCATAACTTAAAGATGAATAAAATAAACATCTCTAAGGATCCGATAAACTATCAATATATATATATATAATAGAATACGATAGATAGATAATGTCTAATCAGTAAAGTACGATATTAAAATAGTGTTAAGGCGTTACCATAATCCCCTTAACACATTTTATTCCCAAGAGCATATACAAGACCGTAGTTTCCCCAAAACCGGAAGTAACCAGAGGGCAATCCATATACTAAAGGTACAAACCAAAACGTAGTGGTCGCGAATAGGATAATCAGTATGACAAGGTACATGAGGCGATACCAACTAGGATACTAGTAGTTGCGTGATCCGGACTGATGTTGAGCATAGCAGCTACTACCTCAACACCGCGAAACAACACTCCCAAATCAAGGGTGCACCCAAATCGAATCACAAAAGTAATAGATATGGTATCGAAGAAGTGTGTCCGCTAGAGGTGGCGAACCTCAATGGCCCGGCGCGGCTCCTGTTTTAGTCATGTCAGGGGTCATCCAATATCGTTCTCTTTCTTCAGTCAACGCGTTCATCAAAACATCCACTTCGTTCTGGATCAATACTCCGCGTATAATAGTTATTAAAGTGGTTTTCGGTATCGACAGAGAGTATGTCCATTCCCGATCCCGGTCTCTTTAATAACTACGTATTCAATACCCGATGGTCGGTTAAATTAACGTTTAAACAAATCAAAGTCCAAAAGTCAAGGTGCAAATTTGACTTCCAAAATTTGACATTTCACGATTCAATTTATTCGGATATTAAAAACCTCTTCCCAAATGCAATCTTTAGTTCA
This sequence comes from Allium fistulosum, assembly GCA_030737815.1. Lineage (NCBI taxonomy): Eukaryota > Viridiplantae > Streptophyta > Magnoliopsida > Asparagales > Amaryllidaceae > Allium > Allium fistulosum. The sequence continues at coordinate 1,160,980,579 of CM060902.1, read as the reverse complement.
ACATTCGAGTTAACAATAAAATTAAGTATTCCTGTCCAATTTAATAAGATCTAAATTTCACTTCCTAAATTTAGTTAATATTCCAATTAATTCGATTTAATGGTAAATTTTTAGTTCTCATCATTAAACCAAATTCTATTCATTTCAATTCGTATTTACATTCATCGTTAAATTAACCATAATCATAAATTTGATTAAATCAATTTTATTAAATTTAAAATCATTTTAAATTTAAATTATCACTAAATTAAATCCATAAAACTTTAGTTAGTTTCGTATTCCACCTAAGTCAAATTTTCTACATCTCAAACTTAATTTATGACAAGTTTCAAATCTATTTAATTAAAACCGATTTTAAATCTAAATCTAACAAACCTAATAAATTTTCAAATTATTAAATTCTAAACTTCCTTGTCTTTAAATCTCATTTCAAATAAATTTGCCAATTCATTTTATTCAATTAAATAGGTTTATCAATCCGTTTCAATTAAACTCCATTAATTTATTCCTATTAATTTACTTCGATTTAATCCATTAATTTAATCCATTAAGTTCGTTACTTAATTCCCAAACAAATTGTTAAGTTCATTCCTTAATTTCAAATAGATTTCAATTTCAAAAATAATTTTTGTTTGACCAATCGGGTTTCTTATTTTTAATTATCTATCCTAGGCCAAGTTGTTTAATTAGGTATTTATCATTTCAACCCAATATCATTCAATATAAAACAAAGCATAGCAAAGGGAACTTGCAGTGTGATAACTGGGATGGTGTCAAAGTAAATAAACAAGCAATAGCAAACATACATAACAATTTAGCAATTTATTTAAATAATCCCGAAATAATCGTATTAACTTACATTTGTTATTTATGCAAATTAATATAATTATTCCTAGAATCCACACCATCGTTTCATGCAGATTAAAGATTATTACATTATGGTTTCACTTGGTGTCTATTATCACTTTACTACATCAATCATACATTTTAAATTGTTAACTATCCTATATCACATTCAATTTCAGATTTATTATTGTTTATTTTTAACAACCAATTTCAACATCACATAACAATTTTTAATGTCACAACTATTTACCATAAACCAACATCAAATCACAATTTATCACATTAAATCTTTTAACAATACATGGCGTCAATTTAGAAAGTTTAAATTCTATCAATACTCCATTTTAACTTGTATAGCAATTTTATTTCAACAATTTCAACAATCAACAATTTAATATCCAAATTAATATTAACAACAATTATCACTTGATTTTCATAGCATAATAAGTTGAGTCGTGAATGAAATATTCACCTTGCGTGGTTAGAGAAGATGACGAAGCACGAAGACGAATAGATGAAATAGACCCTAACAAGCACGACGCAAAATGAATACAACTGCAATCAAACAAATAATTTAATCAATAATCTGTTCATTGCAATATATATATCGATTGAATATATATAAACCATACCAAAGTAAAGAACTAGATAGATCTGATAAGTTGAATGGAAGCCTAAGTCTCCGGAGCAGTAGCTGGAACAAACACAGTAAAACACTGTATATGAGCAACCCGAAATTCAGAAGTATATACTGCTACCTAACAGTTTCATATATATATTAATATATATAAAGTAAAGCAACAGTTTTCAGAAAGTTTCTCCACATAAACTACTCAACAGAAACTTCAGGGGCTTCGGCCGTGGTCGGCAGTGGGCTGGGGTCTGGTGGTGCGGCGGAGGCGGGCTGTGGCAGTGGGCAGTGGGGTGGTGTTGGGTGTGGGCAGGGGACGCGGGGAGTGGAGGCGGAGCGGGTAGTGGTGGACGCGGGGGCAAAGCAGGCTTGGGCGGGTGTGGCTGGTGCAGTGCTGGAGGGCGGAGCGGCTGGAGGCGCGGGCGGACTGGGGCGGGGCTGGGGAGCGGGGGAAGCAGGGCTGGGTTGAGGGGCTGGGCGAGGCTGGGGAGCGGGCTGGGCGAGGCGGAGCAAGCGGGGTAGGGAGCGGGCTGGCAGGGCTGTGAGCAGGGGAGTGGAGGCGGGGTAGGGCGGAGCGGGCTGGCAGGGGGCGGAGCGAGCTGGGGTAGGGGGCGGAGCGAGCTGGCAGGGGCGTGCGACCTGGGTGGGCGGATGGTGGCAGCGGACTGGTGCATGGAGTTGGGTGGGTTTTATTTTCTCTGGAGGGGAGACAAAATAAAAGAATTATGAAGAGGAGGGGGAAGAGGAAAAGGAAGGAGCACGTACCAGAGAGTTTGAGTGCGAAGTGAAAAATCAATTAATGTAGAGGGTAGCTGATATATACAGAGGGGTTCAGAGTTTAAGGTCACAGAAATGATGTCCTTGGTAAACGTGATGGCTATTGGGTTTCTGAATGGCCAAAGGCTCCTAGAATTCTGAGCGTCGGAAAGTTGGGTACCGGTTTGTGTGGCGTAATGGACCAGTTCATACTCCGTCAAACAATTTATAACTCGCAACGCCGAACTCCGATTGACACAAACAAATATACCGTTTTGATCAGCACGACGAGGCAAACACAACGGTATGAAGATATTGATGGTTTGACATTGTTTGCGAAGTGGTTAATCTTATTGAACCATTTGCTCGAGTGACAATTTAACTACCAATTAAAAGCGGAATTTGACGAAACGAAATGCGCCGTCATGATCAGAATATTTTTCTTATGCAACATTGTGAAAAATAATTGAGTTCGAACGATAGAAAATTTTCACATACAATTTAAACCAATATGTAAATGCGACGAGCGAAATTACTTCCATATTATTCGACGAAATTCGGCGTACGCCTATGTCTATCTAGACGCATTCCAAGTGTGAAGTTTGAATAGCAACGGAAGTTGTTTGTGAAAATTCGCAATTTTCTATTACGGAGAATGCAGCAAAACGCAGAAGAATCAGATCGACGGAGCTAAAGATGTCCGAATTTTGAAAAACGAAAAATGACGTCTTTGTCAGAAGATGATTTAGAATTTTTCTATGTAAAAATATTCAGGTTCGAAAGATAAAAAATTTCACGTTTAAATGAACTGATGTGCAATAAAACGCGAACGAAATTTACTGCGGTATTTTCCGACGAAACTTGGCGCACGCCTATGTCTATCTAGACGCATTCCAAATGTGAAGTTTGAATAGCAACGGAATTTGTTTGTGAAAATTCGAATTTCTACACTAAATAAATGATTTTTAAAATTTTAAACTGGGTCTGAATTTCAGGGTCGTTACACCATCCTAGTCAAAACCAATACACATGGTACCAAAAGCCTTGGTACGTAGTGGATTGGAGATAGGCGAAAGGTATAGGGTCGAACCCTTGTTTTACTTTTAAAAGGAAATTTGTCTGCTTTGCTTTCGAAAAGAATGCTTTGGAATAAGATAGCTTTCGACTTAGTCAAATGTTTTAAAGAAAGGTTTCAAAAGAGTTTGTGCTTTTGTTTTAAATAGAAGCTTTCGAAAGGGGTCGAAACCCTACTGCCGCATTCTACCTTTCGAAGCAATGTCTTCGAAAGGGTGCTTTCGCTTTAAACCCTGAGCCGCTTCTCCAATGCTTTCAAAGGGATAGGTTTTGACACCATCCACTTCTTTACTTAGGAAATTGCTTTCGGAAGTGTTGCTTTTGACTTAGCTCTTTTAAGACCCTTTGAGATTTTAAAAGCTAAACCCATAGGTTTCGAAAGGAATGGTTTTGAATGGTTTCGAAAGATTGTTTCGCAAGTTTTTACTTGAACCCAATGCTTTCAAAAGGTTTGATTTATGTAAAGGACTTAATGCTTTCGAAAGCCTTATGTTAAAAGTTTCGAAGGGGTGGTTCCCCAATGTTTTCGAAAGGTTTACCTTAGTGTTTAAATGGAGGGTTTCCAATGTTTTTCGAAAAGCGTGTTTCAAGTATTTTAAAAGAGAATGTCTAAGGTTTTATAAAGCTTTCGAAAGAGAAGTTTTCAATGTTTTCGAAAGGTCTATTGTAATCGTTTCTAAAGGTATGTTTTGGCCCTTCGGCTTAAGGTTATAAAGTAAAGTAGTTTACTTGTATCGAAAGGGGTACTTTCAATGGTTTCGAAAGGGGTTGTTTAGAGCTTGTAAACAAGGGTTTCGAATGAGCTCATCAACAATGTTTTGTGTAAAGTATATATAACATGACAAAATGATTTGAATAAAGTATAGTGTATATTTTTCTTGTTTAAGTATGATTTAAAGGATTAAATCAATTTGAAAGAAACGTTTTCAAGGAAAATTTAATGGGGTAGTTGACCCTAAGTAAATGGCTCAGATATTAGAATATCAGATGGGAATGGTATGGGGTCGCGCCCTATACTTTAGCTAGTAGCCCCTAGCTAATATAAGTCCAAAATTCCAGTGTATAGGGCTTTGTCATAGGTAAGATTAAAATGATGTTACACATAGAAAGGAATATACAGAGTAGAGATAGGTTATTGGTGAGCCCACAAAACCACTAGGATAAGTTGACCCTGGGAGAAGTAAGTTAGGGACAGACCGTCCAAAAGAGTATCTAAAAGAAGTTAGATTATTTTTTAAATTTTTCTGGTAGGCGCGAGTCAGCCAAAGGTTAGTGGTTAGCCAAACAAAACTATAGTGTTTGGATAGATAGTCCATTGATTACCTAATTTGTATGCTTGCATGATATTGTATTATTGTTTTAACCAGTTTGGTTGCAGGATTTAGATTTGCAAAAGATAGGTTTTTAAAAGGATATTAATGAGGGGAAACCCGTTCCACTAAGCGGTGTGGTCTCACTTAATATCAGATAACCGAGATGTATAGTATTATTCACAACGGGCTTTATGTCTGACTCGAAGTTTATATTTTTCCTCTTAAACTCTCGGGTGCTCAAAATTTATTTGAGTAGGTTGAGAGTTGAGGATTTATAGGTTTTAGTACGTGGACGAATAAAGCTTTCGAAGATGAGCATGAGGCTGATGTGAGCTATTTAGGAGTTATTATGTTTTCATTTCCGCTATAAAGTATTAAGGCAGCTTTTGTCTACTTAGTACTCTAGTTATCCAATGGGGCATCTTCATATGTTGCTCTTGCGTATTTTGTAATAATTATATTTGATCTGAACCTGGGAAACGATTTGGGATTATGTAATTGGATATAAAACATAATTTTGTGGAATGTAATCAAAAAAGTTGTTTTTGAAATCTATGATCTTGTTTCATATTCATATGCTTCTGATATTATGGATACCATTAACATTACCGTATTTTGTCATCGGAAGTTAATACTATAGATGACTACAACATTTGTAGCGCTTAGCTTTGGGCCTCAAGATAGGGGATGTTACAAAAATCTTTCATCTTCTGGTTATAGTCAAACTAAAAGATCTACTCGGTCTAGATAGTTCACCAGAGTCATCCTTTAAAGATGGAAATACCAAGAAAGGAACAACAAATATTGCTCCAACGTATTGAACGACCATGAGACGAGGGGGAATTTGCAAAAAAGCTTTTTTAGAAGACTGAACTGGAGTAAGGGTAAGGATTCTTTTCTCCTTCAGTCGGAATAAGCTCATAATATTGACACTTATTCCAATTCAAATATGTGTTGGTTAAGTTGCACAATTTTGGCATCATGCTCTAATTATTGGGGATGAAATCTTGGATTAAGTTTCTCTGTTAACTCTCGAATTTCATTATTTTTAGAAGAATTTTTTTTCAAGTTTAGAAACCGCTTATTAAGAAGCTCTCGAAAGAAACTTTAATTGAATATAATTTTCATATCACTTACTCACCTTAGCATTATCGATTAATGATAATCCCAATGTGGAATGAGAAGAAATGATTCTCCATGTCTAAGTTTAATCTAGATTAGATACTATCAAGGCATTAAATGAGATTAGGATCGTCAAGAGATAAAGTCAGATTTTGATCCTATATCAAGACATAAATAGCAGTATGCACTTAGTAAAAGGAAATGACACAAATAAAGTTCTTTATTGATAATTTGAAATACAAACAATATCTTTACTTCCATCTAAAAATAAAAAAGAGGTACTTCTCAATTAATTATTAAATTGTAAAAGAACATCTTGAATTTTCTTAAAATACCTAGCGATATAGAAGACGTAGCAATGAAAGGAGCTTCGACATTGGGAGGACTGTTAACAAGAGGGAAACCTTGATAATCCTACCCTTTATAAAGAGGGCTAACTTCACTATGTAGCAATTTTACATAATTAGTCTATATCTCGTGAAGATATTAGTCTTTTTGGTCTCCTAAGAAACTAAAATCCAAATTAGGAAACCCTTATACATATAATGGAGGTCGCGAAGAAAACAATATTTCAATAAGTGAGACTTTTCAATTGAGGAAGAACATTTCTTAAAAGTTCTTTTTCCAATTTATTTAAAACATCTTTAGGAACAGGAGATAAAGAGGAAATATGTACAAACTTAGAAACCTACATATTAATTGCATAATTAAACAAAAAGTCATAACAAAGATGTTATAGATAAAAGTCATTACTACATCGACAAAAGCATAGGCTTACATTACATAATAAATACCATGAAGGCTCATGATGAATGGACCCCTTGTAATACTTAAAGTTAAATCTACCCTTATTAAATTTGGCTATATCTAGAGGAAATGAATTGGCAATTAGATGAGTGGTATTAACTCTAGGTAAGTTCCAGCGCTCTCAAGAATGTAGGTTTAATACATATTCATTAAGGTATCTTTTGTGGAGCTTCCTAATTAAGCCCTCATGGTCGTCGCCCAGGAAAGAGAAGTCGGTCATGAGGAACCTGACATAAATTAAGTAAAGGTAGTTCATGAGCTTAGTTCTATCTTCAATCAGCATCCAAAAGAGGGTAGTAAGCTCTTCATTTTCTTTATGAAAATTTGATTGAAAAAAGAGGGATTTTCAAAGTAAGGGCGCGAATCATTTATTCTTAAAGTCTTCTAAGCACTTGAGAGGTTTTAGGAGTGTTATTTACTTATCATTAGACATGTTTAAATATTTTGCAAAGTCTCTCTCCTTCTCTGCTAAACCTTAAAATTTCATCCTTATTTTATCATATAAAATCTCAAAGTAATTTCTATTTTTACTTTTATTCTTCTATTGCAAATGAGAATTTTGAGATTCCATAAAATAAATTAAAAATGAATAAACATGGTACAAAAAGTAGTTTACATAAGGAGAAGGCGTTGAGGGTTTCGATTTTGAAGAAAGAGCTTTCATAATGCGGGAGGACGAGCGACCGAATTCATCTAGGGTAGACAAAGCAGGAGCACCAGATGGACCTCTGGGGGTGCAGTGCCTTTAGTTTTGTGTTTGATATCAGGAGAAGGAAAATCAGTAGTATAATCGGACCCACAAGTAGAACCATGTTTCCCCGAACCATTGTTCCCTAAATCATCATCCTTATCTTTTCTAGATGGAGGATTATTAAGAATTAGGTGCTCTTCTGTATTAATAAGGTCCTTACCTCGAAACTTAGATAAGTGGGCAGGAATCCGATCAAGAATGATGTCAAATTTCTTCTTGCAATCGACCTTTGCAAAGTGGAGAGAAGGGAAATCCAAATATGGGCATCGATCAATGTTGTCCTTATATGCCTTGAATTGATCTGTCTTTGAGCTTTGATCTTTCCAATAGGGAAGGAATTTTTGCATGAAAGAATAAATTTTGGTCTTAGCATCATGTAAAGAAGCATTTGATCCATTAAGCTAAAGATTCTTTTTCAACTAATTTCTTCTCGAACTGGAAACTAATCCAAACTTTCTTTAAGATTGGAGACCTCAAGCTTAGCTCGCTTCGCTTCCTTTCAGGATAATGAAAGTTCATCTTCAAGAGTTTTCAATCTCTTTTCCAAATCATAGGTTTTCTTCTCCTCCAAATCCAGCAAAGACGAGATTTGTACATTCTCGATGGTTAATGATTTATTATCAAATTAAAGGTTTTTGATCTCGTCCTATAAAGTCCTTATCTTCTCAAAAAAGGAAAATTTTACTCCAGCAACATTGACACGTCTTGAGAAGAAGTTGAAGGGGATTGGTGGAAGAGGAATAAATGTTCCCTGACCTAAAATTCAATATGTTGGAACCAGACTAGACTTTAATTTTATATGTTAAGGAAAAGATAAAACATACCAAAATAAGCTTTTGTAAAAGGTGGATGAGTATATCCTTTTAGAAAGAAAGAGGGGGTCCAATTGTCCTTAAGGAAGAAATAATAGGAAAATAAAGGATAGGTGCCAATATTTCTTCAAAATTAATAAGAGCAGAAGCTCCTGCACTAGAACTTGGCAAGGGAACATCATGAAGAAGTGAAGGATCGAGGCTCAACTGCTGGTGCAGGAAAAAGGATTCTTTTAGTGGGAACTTGTAACATCGATAACCAAGATTTGAGAGGGGAAAGTGGTAGGAACATGTGGTTGTAATAACATCTGAAGTAGAAACAACAATCATTGTTGAAGCAGGGCTATCTTCTCTAGGATTTTTGAAAGAGGGCTCAGAAGATATCTTTGTGTCGTTATAATCCTTACACTTCCTAGACTGACCATTAAAAAGGTGTCACACATCGTAGCAGTAAAGGATGAAGTCTTACTTTGGAAGAAGTGGGCAGAGGCGGCTTCTCGGAAACTCTTGGGGAGTACGGAAGGTTAGAGAGATCCTTGTTCATTGATAATAAACCCAGCTCAATTAAACTAGCATCTGAAATAGCAATAATGATAATAGATAAAGAAACAATAAAAGAGAATCGTCATGTTTAAGGACGAAATTAATATGGATGTCATCAAAACCGAGTGGATATCCAGGGTTGCACGAAAACGAACATTGGACTAGAGTATTAATTGGAAAAAATAATATGTTTTTTTAGTAATAGGCGATGAAGAGCAATATCTTTTCTCTTTCTGATGGGAGGTCACCTAAAAACCATGGAGTGGCTGAATCGAAAAATATTTCTTCGGCTTTTCTTTGGTGAGAAGTCTCAATCGACTCCTAGAATACTTAGTGGCATCTCCCAACTTATCAGTCTATGTCAATACTCCAGGATCAATCTCTTTCGAACCAGGATCTGTAAATTAAAAGGTCAATATACCGTTACAAAAATATAATGAATAAAATGAGAAAATCAACAATGTACTAGAAAGAGAAAATTTTCCAAAAATCTCAAGAGAAAAACATCTCACAAAGAAGAATTGGTGGCTCTAGTCTTTGATTTTATTTAAAAAAATCTGAAATCAACCCACCATCAGCAAAGTAGGGACAAAAATGGAACCTCCAGGCTAGTATATGACCTTCTATAAGGTGTTGAGAGAACAGAAAGTCGATGGGGTCAAGTCCTCCATTTTGAGCTCCCTAAGTAGCACACAAAGAGAGGGAATGTAACTATAGAAGTTAAAAGTAAGCTGAATAGGGGAAATCCCAAGGTAAGATAAAATCCTGGTGATTATGTCGTTAAAAGGAAGATAACATGAGTGTTGGATGTGAATAGGGGTGAAAGCAAAAAATCCTTCAGGTGGTGTATCAATTTTATCAATAGGACTACGAATTCTCACCTTAACTCTAGAAATTCAAAAATGACGAAGCAGAGAATCTATTTCCTCTTGTTTTGTGAAGTAGAACTGACAATTGCTCTAAAGTTTCTCTTTCAAAGGTTTTAACTAAGCTTAGGAGTGCTTGGAGATTTTTTTAGCAGTTCCTCTTTTGCTTCCAGATATGGCACCAACTAGTAAGAAACAAATATATTAGCGAGTAAAAGTAGGAAAAGGGGAAAGTTTAAAATTCAGATGTTCAAAATACCAATATCGAAATCGTTAAGGCTACGAGTTCTAAGAAAATACTCATGTTAATATCACTGATGACTTAACAAAAGAGGCTATTGCGAAATATATTACATCGATATTACATGATGGTATCCCATGTTGAACTAATAAATTATCAAATAACAAAATAATAGAAGCCATTGCATTAAATTATCGCATAATCATGTTGATATCACATGTTGAACTAATGGGTTGTCGCATGTTGAGATAAAAGGAGTTACTACATGATAAGTTATTAAGCTATCATATGATGATATTGCATATTAATATCACATGTTCAACCAACGAGTTATCGCATGTTAAGATAATAGGAGCTATTACATGATGAGATTACATATTGGTATCAAATATTAAGTAAAATATATCACATGTTCATATTGCATATTGAACTGATGAGTTATCACATATTGAGATAATATGAGGTAACACATGACGAGTTATTGAGCTGTCATATGATGATATCACATATTATTATCACATGTCAAGTTAGTAAGCCAATGCATGTTAAAGTTAAAGGCTATGACTGTAACATATCAAAAATGAACTGGATATTAGGTCATAAGACTTGAAGACCCGCCAACTAGAATCTAATTAGAACCATAACAAATAAAGATCAAAGTGAAAATCGCGTAGAAATTTCACAGAATCCATTCGAGTATTCGAAATCAATCGGCTCCTAAATAGTTCTAAATCAATGATAGACATGATAATGGTAACGAAAGGAACTAAATACCTTATGAAACAAAATTTAAGAATTGAATATTTTTGCAAGAAATTGAATTTAAATTGATTTAAAATGAAATAGCAAAAATGAAAATGAGGGAGAAGAAGAGTATTTATAGGAAAAGAGGGAAAGAGATCTAGCTATTAATTTATAATATGGAAATTTTTTACGGATTAGATGACGAATTCAAGGAATACAAGGAGTTTGATCTAAAAGAAAGAAAAAGCATTTATGTTTATGCTAAAGTTTAAAATACTTTTCTTGAAAGAGGAGGGAGACAAATGTTATACCCAATATTTCAAGCTATCACAGGTTAACGATAAAGGCTATCAAATGTTGAAGAAAATTAAAAGCTATCGCAAGTTAAAGAAAAGAAAGCTATCGCAAGTTGATGTTAATAAGCCATTGCAAGTTGATGTTAAAGTGCTATCTTAAGTTGAAGAGAAGAAAGCTATCGCAAGTTGATGATATGAAGCTATCGCAAGTTAAACAACGAAGCTATCGCCAGATGAACTATGAAACTATCGCAAGATGAACTATGAAACTATTACAAGTTGAACTATGAGTCTACCGCAAGTTGAACTATAAAGCTATCACAAGTTGAGCTATGAAGCCATTGCAAGTTGAATCTATTACCAGTTGAGATATTTAGCTATCGCGGGTTGAACTATGAAGTAATTGCAAGTTGATAAAGCCGAAGCTATTGCAAGTCAAAGAATGGAGCTATTGTAAGTAAATGTAAGCGAGCCATCGCAAGTTGAGAAAGTAAAATCTATCATAGGATAATGAAAATGAGATATCACAAGTTGATATAAACAAGCTATCACAGAATGATGGAAATAAGTCATCACAAATTGAAGGAATGGATTTACTACAAGTTGATATAAACGAGATATCATAGGTTGAGAAAGTACTATCGCATGTTGAGAGAACTGCTAAAGTGAAACACTCTAGTCAGCCATGAGGCAACCCCTAAAAGGACCAATTATGCCACGTCATTATAAAGAAATTAAAAAGGTTGTGCCACGTATCAAATTGACAACATGCCATGTCAACAAAAATCATAACTGTCCATTTCCTTTGTGTGCCACATATCAAAAATCTAAGGGCCCAAATCCTCTATAAATAGGTTTGTACTCCCAACTCAGAAGGGATGAATTCCAAATTTTACTTCTTTCTCATTTTAATTTTTCTTTGGCATAAATAAGAAAGCTTGACATTGAGACTCTAATGGCCGATTAGGTCAAATTCAAATTATGACTTTGTGATTTAGCACTTGGGAAATTACCTATTTGCATACCTGACTATTTTTTAACATGATGAACTAGCATAATTACCTGAGAGCCTAATCTCTTGCCCAAGTATCACTAGCCTTTGTTGGCTAAGCATATAAATTAAGACTTCTGGCCTAACATTGAGATTTTTCCAACGTTAAAATAATAGTTATGTATTTTTGAAGGAATTGTATATGAAATAAACAAGAGAACATAGCTTAAGTTTAGAAGTTTTCATAAAAACAAACACTAAGATATATTATGAATTTTATGGGGATTGAGTGAATTTTAATAAGTAAATTATGTTGTTGCAATAAGTATTTCATATGTTTAAAATATGAGTCGAAACCTGGATATTAATACCAAAAGATATTTTATAAATATTTAATGAATATATAAGTGACAAGATCCAAATTAGGTGCTGCAAATTAGGTAATAGTACTATAGTAAATTAAAAAGGAGTAAGATGGAATGAATAGGGAGGTAACATGTGGAAAGGGATGCATGGATTTGCAAGGATGAACGGGTATACATGCATTATTATGTGTACCGAAAGGGATTATGCCGAGGGTATAACTTAGGAACCATTAATGAACAAAGAAAGACTATGATAAAGTTCTAAGTAAATAAACTAAGTAAATGCAAAGCCAAAGAATAAGGTCAAAGGTTCCATATAAGGGTTTCAAATGAAGGCGGCCATAAAGGAATATTGCTGAGGGAGTTCTGTTTAACCAAACTTTTGGCCTAACATCAAAATATTTTTAAAGAAATAAAATTCAAATAAAATTCAAAATATGATAATAATCAAAATAAGATAAATCCAGAATGTCCAAAACATCCAAAATATCCAAATTTCAAACCATTCATCTCCTATATGAAATTGCCATGAGATTCGAGTGGATATGCATTATTCATTATTCAATGGTCAATAGCAAACAATATAGGTCATCTCCTTTGTTCTACTCCAAATATCAAGGATGGAGTCAATATGAAAATTCTAGTTTCTAAGAGTCCTTATGTTCAAAGTTAAAATCGTCTTCTTCTTCGTCAGCCATTAATGAAGGACCCAAGCTCTCAATGGAGTATAGAAATGTCAAGTCCCAAATAATGTTTATGCTAAGAGAGAAAGAAGAAAGGAGCTCCTTCTTATGTGGGGGTTGGTCCCTACTTACAATAGTTGGAGAATGGCATGGCTTGCTCGCATTGGTTGATTGGAGTTGACATGGATCAATGACTTGGCAAGATGGATGACCTTAATGGTGCCAAATGTCATAGTCTCTAGATTTGAATAGTTCACACAGATTACTATCTTGGCAGTGGCATTGGCAAAGGTGGAATAGTTGCATAAGAATGTGTTGAAGCTCTAAACAAAAATTACTCCTTGTATTAATGCATTAACTCTTCATATAATTGATTTGTCTCTATCTTCTTATGTCGAATATCATTCATATTTGTTTCCCTTGTGCATTCTTGAACTGATTTGCTTGGTGAAAGATCATAAATATACCTTGATAAGCTCATCTTTTGTTAGTAGCTTTGTTGTCTCTATTCCTTTAATACATTTTCTAAATTTAATGTCATTTTTTCCTATATTTTTTAATAGCTTCTTTATATCATCAATAGCTCTATGTATAAACAGTAACTTTTGCAGTGTTGATAGCTGATATGCGATAGCTCTTTTTCATGATATAGCTTAACTCTTTAGCATTTGATAACTTTCACCTTTAACCTTCTATAGCCTTTGACTCATGATAGCCTTCAACCTTTGATAGCCTTCATCTTACGATAGCTTTCAACCTTCAACGACTATATACTTATGATAGCCTTCACCTTTAAGTAGTTTTCAACTTACGATAATCTTCAACCTTTAATAGCCTTCAACTGACAATATCCTTCAACCTTTCGATAGGCTTATACTCACAATATCCTTTAACTTTCGATGGCTCTTTGGATCAACACTTGATGGCCCATAAATGTCAACCTTCGATGGCCCTTTGGATCAACTCTCAATGGCTCATAAATAACAACCTTCGATGGCCCTTTGGATTATCACTCGATAGCTCATAAATGTCAACCTTCGATGGCTCTTTGGATCAACACTCGATGGCTCGTAAATATCAACCTTCAATGGATCTTTGGATTAACACTTGTTAGCTCATACATATCAATCTTCGCTAGCTTATTTGTCAACCTTTGATGTCGCCACACTATATTTATCCTTGGAAATTGGGGTGTAACACTTTCCCCCTCCAAAAGAAGTTTTCTTATACTTTAGCTTTAGTAAACTTCTACTCTTGCTTTGCTTTGTCTCTTCTTATATTGTCATTCTTTGTTGTTGGATTTCTCATCATTGATTATTTATGTTACTTGACTTACGATAGCTTTTTTAAACACATAGGTTTTTTCAATGATTGTATTTTATTTGTGACAATTGCTTTCATTGAAACTTTTCTTTTCTGATGAAAATTTTCTTTAAATTGTTCGAAGATACCTTTCTGAAATATGGAAGATTTTCATAAATTTACTTGGAAATCCTTTGATGCAAAGACCGAATATATATCTATTAAAAATAGGTTTGTCAAGGTAAGGAAATCCTATTGAAACCTTTTTGAAAGTAGTTTTTATGATAATTAATTGACATTACCGCTAAGTGGGAATTTTCCTATAGTCTTGAGGGAACATTCATTATTCTTACTTGTTCTGAGTTTGGTTGTTCATCGAATCAGGAGTTCAGTCAATCATCCTTCTTTGGATGGTTGTTTTCAAAGACCTTATTTGATCATCAGAGTCTCCATTAACCATCTTCCTTGGAATGCTTTGATCAGGCCCAGTGATAAGATGAAAGGTTTAATTGACTATCACTCTTTGGATGGTTGTTTTGTACAAGCTTTACGGCAGGACAAAAGGCTTCTCGTCTATCTTCCTTGGATGGGTGTTATGACCAGACCTAGCGGTAGATCAAAGGCTTAATTGACCATCACTCTTTGGATGATTGCTTTGGCAGGCCTTGCAGCGGGACCAAAGGCTTCTCATCCATCTCCCATGGATTGGTGCTTTGACAAGGCCCGCCCGGGGGATCAAAAACTTAATTGACCATCACTCTTTGGATGGTTTCTTTAGCCAAGTCTTATGGTCAGACCAAAGGCTTATTGTCCTGCTCTAACTAGGCTAGGAGGCGGGATCAAAGGCTTAATTGACCATCACTCTTTGGATAGCTGTTTCGGCCAGGCCTTACGATAGGATTGAAGGATTCTAGTCCATCTCCATTGGATGGGTGCTTTGGCTAGACTTGGCGGTGTGACCAAAGGCTTAATTGACCTCTTTCGGATATGAGGTGTGCCTCTGCTTAACCAATCTCGCTAATCTCATCAATTTATGAGCTAAGTCAAACATATCGCATCCCAGTCTGAGGGCGTATTAGACTTAGTCTTTTGAAATCCTTTATCTCTTTTCTTAAACTGTTGGAGTTCAATATCCTTGATATTGCATCATTATTAAGTTTTCTTGACTAGTAGGAGTCTAGTAATTGAGATTCTTTTCGATGTTGATTTAGGAAATCACTTACCTTCTATGCTGTTTGAAGTGGAGCGAAGCGTTGGGCGCTAAGATTGGCTTTAGATTCTTGGTGGAGTTCAGGTGGAGCCCGGATGAAAATAGGCATTTATCACATATATTTTGCGTAAACAATATCCACCTTAAATAATTACAAAAAATAACTAACTATATATTAAACTACATGGATGTTTATTAAAAGTTCACTAAATATTAGTTTATTATAAGTGATATATATATATATATTTGTGTGTGTATACACACACATGTAAATATTCCGTCAATCAAGTATTTTATTAATTTATAAAAGCAACAAAATTTAAATTAGTAAAGTTTGTGTTATGGCAATAACTGAATATTTGTATACCAAATAATCTTAAAGAACTCAAGTACAACATTAGTGAAAAACACAAATTCTAGTTTATAATTAATTATTATTTTTAATAAAGAAACTACTTTCAAATAACTTAAAAGGCTAACATAATTAAAATAAAAAAGTAAGATATTGGTAAAGTCAAATTTCAAAGAAGAGAAAATTAAAGGGTAACTTTTTTTCCTAAATTAAATATAAAGAAGAACTATTATTATTTACTAACCTATTGTTTATATATTTTAAAAAAGATATATGATTCAAGCATTGAAATTCTTGAAATACAAAAATTTATAATAAATAAACAAAGTAATCAGATGATTATACACTAAATGTATTTAATTTAACCAAGTAAAATAGTAAAGTTATACTAAAACGCCTATTTTCTGGTGCTCCCAGTAAAACACAACGCTCAAATGGTGCCTCAAACGAAGAGTGTAATAAAGCACTATTATAAAAAGATTGGGCATTAAAATTGCAAAAATGCGCTTAATCGGCGCTCGGCGGCGCCCTTGACAGCACAGCTTGCCTTGATTTCTACTCTTGTCCTACTTTTTGAATACTTAACCATTCTCCTTGTAAATTTTTTAGGACTGAGATACTTAGGTTTTTCCTATTGATATTCCACGGCTCATAATATCTATAACACCCTATAAAATAAACAGTAATTAAATAAAATGAAATAATTGTTATCCCACCCTTTGGTCAAGGCTGGAATATCAACAAATTGGCAAGGAACGATGGATATCAGGATCAGGGATCGATTAGAAACAAGGCTGCAATGAGTATCGTCAAAATTTGACTAGGCTCCGATTGGGACGGAATCGATTGGAGATGATGACCAATGCTAGGAGAGGCTGCATTTCAGGTTAATCGGAGTTCATATAGAGGAGATATGATCAATACAAGTTAAAAGGATATGCTGTTCGTATCCATCAAGGAGGTAAGGCGATGATCGATTCGAATCCGTCAGATTCGCATCCATCGGCCTCATATTGATCAGAATGGCAGCAGCTTCGTACCTATCTTCACACCACAGTTCGACTCCATCCAGTTCGAATCCACCAACTTGCAGTTCTTCAAATCCATCCAGTTCGTATCCATCAGGTAAGGCATTGTTCGTATCCATCAGGTCAGGTCTCGCTCGTATCCATCTTTAGGATGATATTCGTGTCCATTCTCCACTCTTCACAACCACTTCGTATCGATCACCCCCCATGCTCATTTCGTATCGATCAACGCATACGAGATCGATACAAAATGTGTTCTTGGGATCGATACGAACAAGGACATGAAATAATGGGTACGAATGTACCACTGCGAAATGGATACGAACAAGTATAAAACGTGGATGCAGACTGGAAATATGCACGATCTAAGGAAGAAAAGGTCAACGCCGCGAAATCTCTGGAGTGACTCGATCAACTCGGAGCAAAAGGCGGATCGATGCGAAGAGCGCGCGCCACGTCAACCTGATCACATGCGACACCATCGATTCGAAGCAATCGATGTGAATGGATCGATTCGAACAAAGCAGCCTGACGAAGATCATCATCTTGAATCGATCATAACTTGAGATCTACAAGTCCAAATGCAATAAAATTTTCACAGAAGCTTACATACATGTTGATGAATGTTCTCACCAAATTTCAGCTCCATTGGATGAGTTCTTGATCGATTCGAATGGAGTACGAATCGATCCCGGAACGAGCCCTAATTTCCTGAGGCCAGGCAGGTGGGCCCCCTCACGTGCCAGAGTAGTCTCCCTAAATTTAGGTGAAATATCAGCCTCCTACACCTATAAATAGAGCCCCAGGTCATTCAGGAAAAGGGGATCGGGATTCAGAAGCGCCCAGACTCTACCGGATTCAATTCTACACTTCATCATCGCTGCTAAACTCAAATTTCTTCATTGTAATCGCTGTAATCAACTGTAATCAGCATGGATAATAAATAAAAAGACAAACCTTTGAAGTGGACGTAGGCCGGAGATAGCCGAACCACTATAAATCTTGTGTTCTGTTTGTTATTCTTCATTTTATGATTATCTGCTTTACTTAGATCTGAGATCTGTGGTTATACACTGTTGATTTGTGTTCATACACTGGTGCTTTCACGACATTCGGGGTTTGTGACCAATTTTGGTGCAAACACTTTGGTGCTTTCACTGAGAACTGAGAAGGACTAGCACCTGCTACACAAGATTTGAAGTTCAGATTTGAAAGCTTGAAGATTTGAAAGACAATGACCCGACAAACAAGTAAAAGGCAAAGAGCTGAGAGAAGCCAACAAGGAGGAAGTCAAGAGGCGTCCTCTAGAGCTGGAGAAGGACAAGCTTCTGTCAACATCACAAGGGACGAGATGGAGGATATGGCGAATTCAATACACGAAAGAATAATGAAAAGCCAACAGGAGATGATGCAAACTTTCTTGGAACAGATGAGAGCTGCAGGGATGCAGAACTTAGAACCAGCCACAGCGGCTGTTAATGTGGAACAAGGGGCTAGGGTTATGGAACCCAATGGAGGACAGAATACAGAACCGGAAGGCAATCAACAAGGGCTTGGGGGCAGGCCCGTAGGATCCAACACAGGAGGACCTTTGGAAGGAGTTCAACAAGTTAGGGCCAACGTTGCTGCTAATGAGCCACATGAAGAATATGTGCCGGAGTTCCCCCGGGAGCATGGAGGGCAACCCCTGACAGACAACGCTGGATTAGTGGAAATTATTAGGAAGACTATGCATGGAGGTTTGACCAATAGAGATTTGGAAGGAGTGAACAGGAGCCCGTTCGCTTGGGAAATCAGGATAGCTCAGAATCCACCTAAGTTCAAGTTACATAGCGTGGAAGTATATAATGGCAAGGCTGACCCGACTGATCACTTGATGAGATACACTAGACACATGGAAGTGCTGGGGGCATCGGAGGAAGTGATGGCCAGATGTTTCCTGTTGTATTTGATAGATCTAGCTGCAATGTGGTTTAGGCAGCTGGAAGAAGGATCTATCAGGACTTGGAGGGAATTGGTGGATAGGTTTTTGGGACAGTTTCGGGTTCATATCAAAAGACCTAAGAACGTGATGACGTTAACATCGGTAAAGCAAAGGATGGATGAATCGCTTAGAGCATTTTTAACTCGATTTAATGCGGCGGTTGCTTCGGTGGATCGGCTGGATCCGTCGATGGTTTTGATGGTGGCGGTGTCGGGAGTCAGAGAGGATTCAGATTTTATGGTATCTTTAGTACGAGACCCACCACTGGATCTCGGGGAATTCTTCCATGAAGCTGAAAGGTTCCTTCGGCAAGAAGACACATGTATGGATTTAAAGTTAAAGGAGGTGAATGCGACTGAGGGTGGAGGACCATCCAACGGAAACCCGGATAAAGACAAAGGAAAGAGGAAGCTGGATGACGATTCAGGGAAAGCTAGGAAGCGATGGAAGGATCCAACGTTTTCCACATACACAGGATTAAACGAGACGCTGGAACGGATATACATGGAGACCCAGAATCGCCTTCCTTACCGAAGGCCGGCTAGGAGAGAACCTTCTGAACGAGAAAGGGCATCAGGAAGGCACTGTCTCTTCCATGATTTGGATGGACACGATACCAACAACTGCAGGCACTTAAAGGACATAATTGAGGAGCATGTGAGGAATGGGCAATTGAGGCAGTATGTTGGGGCTCGGAATGCAGCGGCGGAACAGGAGCAACCGCCGCCTACCTCAAGCCATGATGGTGTGAGGCCCAGGAATGATGGTCGATTGGTTATCAATTGACCGGGATAATATGAAATAAGTAACAAACCATTTGTAAGCAACCAAGTCATTTACACATGTATGGGGCCGGAGATAGCCCATAGGCATGCTCTGAATGATGATAAACCGCAAAGCCATGGTTTGCGAAATCTGTCTTTTGTTTTTGGATTGGACACTCGTTTTTCTAGTTTGGTTTTCGAGTTTGGTTTGAACTCCTGGTTTTATTTGCTTTCTGGTTTGGATTTTCTCTTAGATGACTGATTTCTGTTTTGAATGTTGGTTTGGATTTCTGTTTTTTGGGTTTGATTTGGATTTTGATTGGATTTTTATCTGGTTTTTGATAAAAGGTCGTCGGGTATAGATTATGCTTGGCAAGGGATGAGTCACTTTGCCTTAACATGGTAAACTGACTCATTCAGATCGTCGAGTATGGACTATGCTCGACAAGGGTCCGGAGAGACCAGGATTCAGCCTAGGACTTAGGCCATGTATTATCAATTATCATTTTCAGGTCATTTAGTATGGACTATGCTCAACAAGGGTCCGGAGCGACCAGGATTCGGCTTAGGACTTAAGTTACGGCATTACTTACGTCCAGGGACACTAGACCACGGTCGTTAGGTGTGGATTGCGCTTGGCAAGAACCCGGAGAGGTTAGCTCAACGTCCAGGGACACTGGACCACGGTCGTCAGGTGTGGATTGCGCTTGGCAAGAACCCGGAGAGGTTAGCTCAACGTCCAGGGACACTGGACCACGGTCGTCAGGTGTGGATTGCGCTTGGCAAGAACCCGGAGAGGTTAGCTCAACGTCCATGGACACTGGACCAAGGTCATCAGGTGAGGATTCCGCTTGGCAAGAGCCCAGAGAGGTTATGGATTTGGATATCAACCCGGAGAGGTCTTGGATTCGGTTGTTGGACAAGGATGGACTAAAAACTCAGTCATTGAGTTCGGATGGACATGGAATTGGCTATGGACTTTGGATATCGGATTCGGAGTTATACAAAACACACCTTCTTAACACAAGGCATGTTTTGGGGGGCAAATGCTATCCCACCCTTTGGTCAAGGCTGGAATATCAACAAATTGGCAAGGAACGATGGATATCAGGATCAGGGATCGATTAGAAACAAGGCTGCAATGAGTATCGTCAAAATTTGACCGGGCTCGGATTGGGACGGAATCGATTGGAGATGATGATCAATGCTAGGAGATGCTGCATTTCAGATTTCAGGTTAATCGGAGTTCATATGGAGGAGATATGATCAATACAAGTTAAAAGGATATGATGTTCGTATCCATCAAGGAGGTAAGGCGATGATCGATTCGAATCCGTCAGATTCGCATCCATCGGCCTCGTATCGATCAGAATGGCAGCAGCTTCGTACCTATCTTCACACCACAGTTCGACTCCATCCAGTTCGAATCCACCAACTTGCAGTTCTTCGAATCCATCCAGTTCGTATCCATCAGGTAAGGCATTGTTCGTATCCATCAGGTCAGGTCTCGCTCGTATCCATCTTTAGGATGATATTCGTGTCCATTCTCCACTCTTCACAACCACTTCGTATCGATCACCCCCCATGCTCATTTCATATCGATCAACGCATACGAGATCGATACAAAATGTGTTCTTGGGATCGATACGAACAAGGACACGAAATAATGGGTACGAATGTACCACTGCGAAATGGATACGAACAAGTATAAAACGTGGATGCGGACTGGAAATATGCACGATCTAAGGAAGAAAAGGTCAACGCCGCGAAATCTCTGGAGTGACTCGATCAACTCGGAGCAAAAGGCGGATCGATGCGAAGAGCGCGCGCCACGTCAACCTGATCACATGCGACACCATCGATTCGAAGCAATCGATGCGAATGGATCGATTCGAACAAAGCAGCCTGACGAAGATCATCATCTTGAATCGATCATAACTTGAGATCTACAAGTCCAAATGCAATAATAATTTCACAGAAGCTTACATACATGTTGATGAATGTTCTCACCAAATTTCAGCTCCATCGGATGAGTTCTTGATCGATTCGAATGGAGTACGAATCGATCCCGAAACGGGCCCTAATTTCCTTAGGCCGGGCATGTGGGCCCCCTCACGTGCCAAAAGTAGTCTCCCTAAATTTAGGCGAAATATCAACCTCCTACACCTATAAATAGAGCCCCAGGTCATTCAGGAAAAGGGGATCGGGATTCAGAAGCTCCCAGACTCTACCGGATTCAATTCTACACTTCATCATCGCTGTTAAACTCGAATTTCTTCATTGTAATCGCTGTAATCAACTGTAATCAGCATGGATAATCAATAAAAAGATAAACCTTTGAAGTGGACGTAGGCCGGAGATAGCCGAACCACTATAAATCTTGTGTTCTGTTTGTTATTCTTCATTTTATGATTATCTGCTTTACTTAGATCTGAGATCTATGGTTATACACTATTGATTTGTGTTCATACACTGGTGCTTTCACAACATTTGAGGTTTGTGACCAATTTTGGCGCAAACAATAATAAATAATTTATAAAGCTCAAAAGTGGAATTTGCAAAAACGTCGGAATTTGACTATGAAACTTGAACCATTATGTTGATAGCGATTTTCTGGGCAACTTTTATATATAAAACTTCGCGATCAGAGTTCAAACAGAGAAGTTATTGATATTTGAAGTTTTCAAATAAAAAATAATTCAAAAAATTAAGGTAATAACTAACATTTAACTTAACATAAATAATATACTTAATGTCTAAGTAATTGTCGTGAACGTTTAAAAAAATTATTGAGGTAATAAATTTAAAAAGAGATACATTAACGTCAATAACCGGATGTACAAACACCGATTGACTGCCTTCATTGGCCAGTTGACCACTAATGGTCGACCACCTCTGAAGGACCGGTAGACCGATCTAGGTGTGGCTGCTAGGGTTGAACCTTGGCATAAACGGCCTAGATTTAATATAATTTAATCTAATGGGTAGAATCGATTCAAACGCCTACGCCTAGCCCCTCACTTTTCTTCTCATATTTTCTAAACCGAGCAGCAGAGTTCTACCATTTCTCCTTCTCCGCTGCTTTTAAAAATTATAAAAATATATTATATATATATATATTAGAGAAGGATGGAAAATAAAAGAAGAAGAAGAGAAGGAGTGAATCAATTATGCGAAAGAGGTAAATTTAAATTATGTAATATAGATTCCACTTAAAACTCAAATCTCCTAACGGATCTGTAATTCTTATAGGTATGTAAAAGTATTTTTGTTCAAAAAGAAAAGGAGTCAAATAATCGGATTTGGATCTAGAGGTTTGGAAGCCATAAGGTGAGTGGAAAATTATGTAATTTACATTATATTAATTTACTTCGTTGAAAACCTATTTTTGTTATATGCATATATGGAAATCATTGAATTGTAGGCTTAAATAAATGAATCTAACTTGAAATCCTTGCTTGCATATTCAAAAATTGTTTAACTTTGATGAAATAATATGTATACACCCTAGATCTGGATGACAAAGAGAATAGTCCTTAAAATTTATTAAATATAATATTAATGGAATTGTGTAGTTATTTCTAGATTTTTGTTATTTGGATTGTAAATGGTTAAACTTGAACCATCAATTGGAGTTGTTTAATTTTAATTTAGGATTTTAATTCCTATATTTTGATTCATTTGAATTGCAAAGTCTCCATGGGAATTTCCATAAATTTTCCAACCACACAGTTATATATGAAGAGTGCGTCGTTTGAAATAATAAGGAATATGCCCGAAAGAGATGCGCAAAGTACGGATGTCTTTCCATAGTTTGCACTGTCTATTTCAATAAAAATAGAAAAAAAGTTTCTTGAAATTTCAAACATAGCACAATTCCATTTTTTGTTAGTTTATAGAAAATTGCAATGGTAACATTTCCTTCTTGGAAAAGATATGGTTCCAATGCATTAAAATATAGAAATAAATATTTTTGTGGAAGTTACACATAAAAGTATATCTAGAAATCCCTAAATGTAAGAACCAAAAGGCTATAAATAGAAATATAAATAATCTTGTTTACTAAATATATATAAAGTAAAGTATAAGTTTAAGAAATAAATAAACAAACGTCGATTATATCATAAATATATATAGGTATGGTAACATACAATTAATTGTTTGTTATCATATTAATTATAAATAAAACGCTAAATAAGAATAAGGTAATGAATTAAGGAGAAAGGGGGAGTTACTTTAGTCAAGTCAATACGGGTAGTAAACTATCTAATGAATTTAATTTTGATAAATTAATTCCTACATGTATAAATAAATGTCATTAATAATAGACCAATTTGAATACAAAAGACCATTTATAAAGGACATTAATTGGAGGTGAAAGAAGCAATAAATGACATTTAATAACATTAATGAAATAAGGAGTTAAAGAAAATAAGTGTATGAAACAAAAGGGAAGCTCATAGGAAGTAAATAAATGAATATAAATAAATAAACTTGAGAGGCATAATAATTTCCACAGTGAAATTATACATCTTCAATAATACAGTTGCGATGGTTGTGTATTAGTGGGCCTAGCCTAATATTTAGATTAATTATAAATGACTTGGTTTAGTACGGATTGGGAAGCGAGGCCGGTAGAGTTACATAATAGAATTCTACCCTTCGCAAGGAGCTACCGGCAGTTGTATATACATATTCCTGATGTGAGACGTCTCCAACTATATGACCTATGGAAGAGATATGTTTATGTATAATTTTGGAAAAATAAACCAAGGATTTGCCTCATATTAAAGTATTAAATGGCTAGAGTACCTTTGGGGTGCTCAAGGGGTTTACTTTAGGGTTGAAGGCATTAAATGGCCATTGGGTCTGCCTCTTCCCTATTTAAGGAGTCTTAAATAACCTACAACAATGCCCAATAGGAATGGGGTCTGCTTCAATTCAAAACAGAGGTACTAAGTAACCATGATGGGCATTTTCCTTGATTTTTGTTAGGGAAATATAAATGGGAATTATGTAGAGAGGTCGACAATATGTCAGTATTATGTACCAGTATTTGTGGAGTATGGCTGGGCATAGGTCGAGGCTTTTATCAATCCTGTGTGGCCGGTGGCAAAGGCTCGAGTTTAGCCTGTATGAATTACAATGCCTATCGGTGTAGAGTTTGTATGGGATATGCATTGACCTTAAAGTTTAGTCATTTGTTTGTTTGTTTTTTTGGTTGTTGTCTAGTTAATACTTAAATTAGTCATTGGAATGCATTGGTATTTGGTAGTACAACTAGTTTAAATTATAAAGCCGTGTTTAGGAGTCATTGACCTCCAGGCCAATTGACTATCGATTACATTGTGAAGGAGTTTTCTTTCAAGAAGTACAGTGACGCAACTATTGTTACCCTAATAATTTGCAAAGAATACGAGTCAAGGAATCAGTGCCGAAGAAAGAGTTCATGTCAAGGTATGAAGCAAGGGTTCATGTTGAGGTTCGAAGCTTCAGATGCAAAGATAAATAATGACGTCAAAGTCCTTGTTGACATTGAAGTACACAAGATAGTGATAAAAGAACTATGTCGCTCCTATCCAATGATGTCAAGTTTCTTTAAAATAGGCCACTTCATGTCGATGATGAGAACCAAAAATTATAGACATCATCAAGGGTCAAGAAGTAACATAGTATCAACCTTATATGGTCAATTTCGACAACTATTGTTGTCAAGATTCATCAATAACATCGATGCCATGCTTCAAAGGCATTGAGGATCAAGGAAGAACGACTTTGAGCATTGAGGTCATGCCGAGGTCTCATAATGAAGGAACAAGAGCACAAGCATTAAAGTGCGATGAATCTATCCATGCCGAAGCTGATTAGGCTGTTATCATCAATGCTCGACGAGGCTGAAGGATGGCGAGGTAGGTACCCTCCAAATTCTATAAATAGAGGCCAATGAGCTCCATGTTGGAGGGTCTATTTTTTCATTTTCTTTCTCTTATTCTTAAATCATATTGTAGTAAACCCTAAATCGAATTGAAGAAAGTTGAATTTGATTGTAATCATTTTGATCAATAGTAACAAAGGCTTTGGCTTATAGACTTCGACTATGGTTTATACAATCATTAGCAATTTAGGCTTGCAAATACTTAGACTCGCCGATTTCGAAATTCAATATGATTAGCCTCGACGAGCTTTGAACTTCACGATGTCTTTATTCCAGTTGCATAGCTCAATATGGGGCGGTCATAAATTTCAAATCTCGATATGACCATAGTCCATGAACCTTTAACAACCACATATGCATATCCTCGACATGGTCATTCTAACCTAGTCTTGGGCAATGGTGAGCTTATATGTGAATGATTATATAAGCATTGAATTCTCGAACATAAGAGCAAAAAGGGCATATGGTCTATTATCATGCTTGATAGATCGTTTCTCAACTTTTCACGTCTTCTACATTTTCATCTGATTATATGATGTGACATAATTCCTTGAGAGAATATCGTATCTAATAGTTCACGTAGAAGGATGCAACATTGTCATCCTAGCTTTCTTTGATGATGTTGAGCCCTCCTTGGGATATCGAGCCTACCAGCCTGAGAATGGAAAATGAGTTTAGGCTTTCTCTCGAGGATATATCATCATCCTTTATGAATGATTTATCAAACACTTAGTCTTATGATGGAAAGTTGGATCTTGGTGCTTTTGACAGTGGAAATGGGCTAACCATCAATTCTAGCGCAACCCGATAACAACGAAACTAAGATAAAGAGGTTGGAACAGCAACTGCTGGAAATTAAAGAGCTTTTAGAATTGGTGCTTACTCAAAAGTCATCCAGAAGTGCTAGACCTATGGTGGGAGACGAGGTGAACTCTTTAAGGAGGGATTTAAATGCTTCTCTACTTAAAAGCAAAAGCAAGCTCAATGTAAGTCCACAAAAGAAGAAAGACGATGAACCTTCCAAGCTAAATTACTAGGGGAGAATAGATGAGAAGTCCAAAGAGCAGTCTGGGAGCTTAACCACTGAAGGATACAAACCTAAAAGGAATAACTATTGCGATGAATATGATTATTTGAAAGACATGGTTAAGAAGATAGCGAAAGATGTATTCAATGATAAAGGAAAAATAACTCTTGATGAGAGAGGCAATGACAATCACTGAGGGACACCTTTCATCGACGAAATTATCTCTACCAAGATCCCATCTCATGTGAAGATTCCATCCTTGAAGTATAATGGAACTACCGATCGTAATGATTATCTGATGGCATTTGAGAGTCAGATGGATCTCTATAATGCTTCTAGTGTAGTACGGTGTAGACTCTTCCCTGTCAATCTCTAAGGAGCGGCTGCTAAGTGGTACCGGTAGTACCGTGGAAAGACTATCTATTACTAGAAACAGTTTTCTTATGAGTTCGCTACTCAGTTCTGCATTTGCAAAGACCCGACTATATATTACATGGTGCTAGCCAACATAAGACAAAACCAGGGAGAGCTGTTAGGCGATTACCTCAAGAGGTTCAATGTGGAGGCTTTAAAAGCTAAAGGGATGAACAACAGAGATAAGCTGTTAGCGGTGCATTTAGGACTGATCGCGCATACACTATTTTGAAAGGAACTCTATGTCTATGGATGCAAAGAACTTCAAGCCTTTCATTTTCAAGCAGACAAGTTTATTCGAATAGACGAGATGTATCATCTAGGAAAAAGAATCAAATTAGGAGGGAGACTGGAAAAGCAGGCTTCGACCTTAGTCATAAGAGGTCGAGATGGGAGAATAATCCAAACACCAATTCCATTGCCTTGAATAAACGTATATCTAATATCTATGCAATGACAAAGGAGAAGGTTAATTTTCTAGTCTCATTCAAAGCCAAAACTTATCTACAACAGAAAAAGGAAGGTGACTACTATGCCTACCAAAAGGCGAAAGGCTATAAGATGGATGAATGTCGTGTGCTAGTATGCATTATTCAGAAGCTAATCCGTAAAGGACACTTGAAGGACTTCATTTAGGAGGGATAAAAGGTTGTTTTCACTGACAACGGTCAATAAAAGCTCCCTAACAATGCTATGGACATCTTGGAAAATGAAGATCAACTAAATCTTAGTCCACCACTCAATGGAATTAATGTGATCCATGGAAGACTATATTTGGCCGGAAGCAGCAAAGGCGCACAGAACAGATACATTAGAGAAGCAAAAGAAGGAGTATTTTCTATCCGAGAAGAGCCACTACTCAAGATCCTCGATTCAATATCCAGATGCCTAATCTTACCATTACTCCGCAAGAACTAAAGGGAATCTGACATCCACACAACGACCCTCTCATGATCACTGCTCAGATTAGACTTTCCATAGTTTCAAATATTCTTATGGACACTGGAAGTGCTGTCAATGTGATCTTTAAACACACTTTTGACCAAATGGGAATCCCAAAGGACAAGATGGAACCAAGCCTTGAGCCCATCTTTGGGTTTAACAATAAAGGATCAACACCAATGGGACAATTAAAACTACCTGTGCAAATAGGATTGTCATCATGCTATAGAACTTTTGAGATGCTATTCATGATCATTGATCAGTCTGCAACTATGATGCTTTCTTTGGGTGCCCAGCTCTAGACAAAGTTGATGCTTTCGTCTCGCTTAGATACTTAATGGTGAAGTTCCTTACAAAAAGTGGTTGGGGGACTATGAAGAAGGAGCAGTCCGGCTCTCACGAAATGTATTTTGCTACTCTGGAACGATATAAACGAGAACACTCTTCTCACTTCGATTCATCTACTATTTTTCAGCCTTTGGATGAAGGTTTTCTACATCTAACATCCAAAGCGAAAGAGAGACTTAATAGAACAACCAAGCATGTGCTTAAAAGGTATAACTCTTCTGAAAGAAAACGGAAGAGAGAAGATGCTAACCTAGTGGAAAAAGAAGTAGAAAATGGGAAGATGGTCAATGAATAAGACTATCAAAGCGAAACAGAAAGAATAAAGCCCATAGAGGAACTTGAGGAGATATGTGTAGATCCAACTAATCCAACAAAAATAGTCAAAATTTGAAGGGAGTTAGAAAGAAACCTTAAGGCAGAGTTAATTCAGTTTCTTCAAGCTAGTAAAGTCATATTTGCATGGACTTATTTAGATATGATCGGGATTGATCCAACAGTTATGTGCCACTCTTTGAACATCGATTCAAGTATGACCCCCATTCAGCAAAAGAAGAGGTAATTCGACAGAATTTGGTCTGATGCTTTGAAAGAAGAAATCAAGAAGTTACTTGAGAATGGGTTTATCAGGGACGTATTCTATCCAAGATGATTAGCCAATCCCGTATTAGTTAAGAAATCAAATGGAAAATGGAGGACTTATGTTGACTACACCAACTTGAACAAAGCATGCCCAAAAGATTGCTACCCCTTACCAAGAATAGACCAACTAGTTAATGCAACCAGTGGGCATAAACTTATGTCTTTCATGGATGCTTACTCAAGTTATAATCAAATTCCCATGTTCAAATCGGATGAAGAAAATACAAGCTTCATTACAGACTAGGGAACTTACTATTACAAGGTGATGCCTTTTGGGTTAAAGAATGTAGGTGCTACCTGATAGAGATTGGTGAATAGGATGTTAGAATAAATCAGTTGGAATATGGAAGTATATGTAGATGGAATGTTGGTGAAGCCTCATAAAAAAGACAACCATTTAAAAGACTTTGAAGAAATGTTTGAGGTGTTGCGAAAGCATCAAATAAAGCTTAATCCACAGAAGTGCTCTTTCGGGGTGCAATCAGGAAATTTCTTGGGATACATCATCAGCACTTGAGGAATTGAGGCCAACCCAAATCAAATCCAAGCTATAAAAGACATGGAAAAATCAGAAACAACTAAAGATGTAATGAGTTTAAATAGAAGGGTAGCAGCATTGAATAGACTTATCTTTAAAGCCACCGATAAATGCATCCCATTTTTTGATGTAATTAAAAAGAACAAAAATTTCAAATGGGGAGACAATTGCCAAAAAGCTTTCAAGGAATTGAAACACCTCTTAAGAAGCCACCAATATTATCCAGTCCCGTAGAAGGAGAAAATCTTTATCTATACGTGGTCGTTTCAGAACATGCGGTCGGTTCGGTGTTGATGAGGGAAGAAAACAGAACTCAACTTCCTATATACTATGTGAGTAGAAGACTAAAAGATATGGAGACCAGATTTCCAGTCATAGAGAAGCTAACATCTCGCCCGATACTTATGGCATGGAAATTAAGAGCTTACTTCCAAGCGCACATAATCAAAGTGCTAACCAAGTTTCCACTTAAGAATGTCTTCATTAAACCAGAAACTTGAAGGAGATTAGTGAAGTGGGGGATAAAACTCAGTCAATTTGATATCGAATTTATACCCCGAGTAACCATCAAAGGGCAGGCTCTAGCTGATTTTGTCAACGAATGCACTAGTTTCGTCAAAGAGCAATTAGAAAAGGAAAAGGACCAAAAGCCCAGATGGCACTTATTTGAAGATGGAGTGTCAAATGAACAAGGCACGGGAGCAGGATACGTCATTATCACCCCTAATGGGAATCGCTTGCATTATGCAATGAAGCTAGGCTTTCCCGCTACTAAGGATGTAGTGAAATATGAATCGATGGTAGCAGGGCTTACTTTGGCCTCGCAACTGAAGATCCCAAGAATTGAAGTCTTTAATGACTCTCAGCTGATGGTGAATCAACTGAAACAGACATATCAAAACAAAGATGCCAAATTGGATTTATATGTGAAGAAAGTGTTAAAAAGGCTACACCGATTTGAAGATTTTTCTATACACTAGGTCCAAGAGGAAAAAATTCCCAAGCAGATTCATTAGCAAAGTTGGTTAGTTCAAGAGGAGCCAGAAACCCGAATTGTACCGATGGGCTATCAATCAAATCCCATCATCAAAAATAAAGTACCCAAATTAGGAAAAGAATCGCTAGTGCTAACCAGATCCCAGGCTCTAGTCCATGAAGGAGAGGGGAAAAAATGATGCTCCTCAGGAGGGACTCGTTCATCCAGAAATGGATAATCAGTACCAAGATAATTGGATGACCCTAATTGTCGACTACCTAGTTAATGGGATATTACCAGTTAATAAGACAAACACAAGTAGAATCAGACATCATGCCCCAACTTTCTCCGTGATGGATGGAATACTTTATAAAAAGGATATGCCCTTCCTTATTTGAGATGTGTAAGTCCAGAAAACAGATTGCGATTATTAAAGGAAGCACATGAAGGATTTTGTGGAGACTACTCTAACGGGATAAAGTTAGCCAAAAAGATCTTGAGGTAAGGTTTCTATTGGCCCCTGATGACCAATCAAGCCATCAACTATGTGAAAAGTTGTGAAAGGTGCCAGAAGTATTCTAAAATACCTCGTTTTCCGCCAAGCAAATTAACCGTGATCTCAAGCCATGGCCCTTTGATATATGGGGAATTGACTTGATCGGACCTTTGCCAATATCTAAGAGAGGAGCCAAGTATGCGGTAGTCGCAATTGATTACTTTACTAAGTGGGTGGAAACAGAACCACTTCCAAATATTACCACAAGAAAAGTGCCCAAATTCATGATCAAGAATATTGTTATTAGATTTGGGATCCCATATAAAATAATATCCGACAATGGGACACGATTTGAAAGTGAATAGTTTACATGATTTTGCAACAAGAATGGAATTATCAAGACTTTTTCTTCCATAGCACATCCAAGGGCTAATGGAGTCGTCAAAGCAGCCAATAAAACTATCAAAACTATTCTTAAGAAGCAATTAAACAAAGCCAAAGGAGATTAGGTAGAAAAACTGCCACTTGTATTATGGGAATACAGAACATCTACCAAAACAGCAACGGGTCATACTTCATACTTCTTAACATTTGGATGTGAGGCAATGCTTCCAATTGAAGTCAAATACCTTCACATCGAAGAATCGCATATGCATTTGACCCAAACCAGGAGTTGAAGAAAGAATCTTTAGACTTAATCCATGAATTAAAAGATGAAGCGACCATACGAACTGCTGAATATCATAGAAGGATGACCAAATACTACAGTTCGAAAGTAAGGACAAGATCATTCTAGAAAGGCGATTTTGTACTCTACATAGTGATAGCTAACACTAAAAATTCGACAGATGGACCACTTGGATCAAATTAGTAAGGTCCCCTAATTATACACAAAGTGATTCCATCGGGAGCTTATCAATTATGCAGACCAGATGGCAACATAGTCATTAGAACATGGAACGTAGAACATTTACGGCCATATTTCCCAAAAATGGATGAATAAAGATCAGATTCTCAAGTGCATTTACATTGTCGGGAATAGGATTCTCCTTAAACAATGGAACCACCTAAGATGGTAGAAAGCCTTTGACCGCGTCAAGATGGCCAGGTCAAAGTGCCTCCTAGAGGAAGGTCAGATCCAGCTTTTAGTTGTGCCAGAAATGGCCAGGTTAAAGCATCTGCAAGCCCTTGATACTACCTACGTGGCCATATCAAGACACCTCCTAGAGGGAGAATGGAGTAAGTCCTTGACATCGTCTCAAAAAGGCAAGGTCAAAGCACCGACCAGCCTTCATTCCCGCCTATAAGGCCTATCTGAAGCGCCTCCCAGAGGGAGGATGGAGTAAGCCTTTAGTCCCGCCTAACAATGGCCTGGCTAAAGCACCAAACCGGCCTTCATTCCCGCCTATAAAACTGTTTGAAGCACCTTCTAGAAGGAGGTCGAGTAAGTCTTTGGTCCTGCTTGATGAAAGCTAACTAAATGCACCGGACGACCTGATTCATCGCCTAAGATAGTGGTAAGGGGTCAAAACAATGGATTAAGACGCCCAAGCCCAAAGGGTGGCGCAACAAAGGATTAACAACATCCAAAGTCATAGAGTGGCACAACAAAGGATTAACAACATTAGAAGCCCGTAGAGTGGAAGAACAAAGGATTAACAACATCTGAAGCCCATAGAGTGGTAGAACAAAGAATTCAGACAATCGAAGCCCGAAGGGTGGCACAAAATAAAGGATTCAGACATCCAAGGCCTGGAGGGTGGTGCAAAACAGAGGACCTCTATTATTATTTTGAGATGATGATTTCTGAACCTCTATAATTATTACCAGATATGGATTTCTGGTCTTCTCTTATTATTACTAGATATGGAATTCTGGTTTTATCTTATTATTACCGGATATGAATTTCTGGTCTTCTCTTATTATTACCAAATATGGATTTCTAGACTTCTATAATTATCATGATAGGGATTTTTGGTCTTCTATAATGGATTTCTAGTCTTCAATTATTATTTCCATATGACGATTTCTAGACTTCTATTGCCATTACCAGATAAGAGTTTCTGGTCTTCTTCTATTATTTTCAGGTATGAACTAATGGTTTCCTGCTCTTATTATCGCCATACATAGTTTTCTGGTCTTCTTACTATTATTAGCAAACAGAGTTTTACTCTTCTTTTATTACTACCAATATGAATTACTAGACTTCTTTTATTATCATTGCCAAATGAGGCTTTCTGGTCTTCTAATTATTATAGGATGGGATTCTGGTCTTCTATTATACAATTATCAAATAGATTTCTGATCTACTTCTATTACAAGATATGAATTTCTCGTCTTCTATTATCAGATGAAATTCTGGACTTCTATTCATTACTAGAAAAATATTTCTGATGCTTCCTCCTACGATATTACCAAATAATCTTTTGGGGCTTCCATTTGAAAACTTATTGTTATTTATTGCTCTCTCTCTTATAGAAATTTATCATTTTAACTCACATGAATAATATAGGCGATGAATGCCAACATAATTCAGTTAAATCCAGAATGAGAATTGATAACAAATAATATCTTGTACTTCATGTTTTATAGGAAAATAAAACTAGCAGAGAAATCTCATTGAGGATTGGACAATACAAAGGAATTCTTGATTTTACCTTGAAGAGTAAAAAGCTTCTGTTATACTAGGGGGGCTAAATGTTACCCCAATAATTTGCAAAGGATATTAGTCAAGGAATCAATGCCAAAGCAAGGGTTAATGTCGAGGTCTGAAGCAAGGGTTCATGTCGAGGTTCGAAGCTTCAAATGCAAATAAGAATATCGACATCAAAGTCCTTGTCGACATCAAAGAATATAAGATGGTGATACAAGACCTATGACGCTCCTATCCAATGATGTCGAGTTTCTTCAAAACAGGTCACTTCATGTCAATGACGAGAACCAAAAATTATAGACATCATCAAGGGTCAAGATGTAACATAGTATCAACCTTATATGGGCAATCTCGATAACTGCTATTGTCGAGGATCATCAATAACATCGATGCAACATGTAACGACCCATAATTTAATCACTTTGAACATGAATAGTTAATATGTTTTTAAATGATTAAATAATGGATTTTATATCTAGAAGTATTAACCCTGCCTAATAAAACAGAATAGTATAATTACTTGCCTAATAAAACAAGAGAGAATTATTAACCTTGCCTAATAAAACAGAATAGTATAATTACTTGTCTAATAAAACAAGAAAGAATTATTAACCTAGCCTAATAAAACAGAATAGTATAATTACTTGCCTAATTAAACAAAATAGCATAATGATTACTATATTTCATACGGATGGTAGCCATTGGACCAAAATCTGGTCGAATCAGGTTATGCCATGTGGGTGGTTGCCATTGGACCAAAATCTGGTCGAATCAGGTTATGCCATGCGGATGGTTGCCATTGGACCAAAATCTGGTCGAATCAGGTTAGGCCATAGTTGATAAGGAGAATTCCTATTGGACCAAATTGTGGTCGAATCAAATTTAGCCATAAGGATGTTTTCTATTGGACTAAAATGTGGTCAAATCAAATTAGGCCATATGGATGGTTTCTATTGGACCAAAATCTGGTCGAATCAGGTTAGGCTGTAGGAAATGACTAAAGTACCCTTCTCTTCACCTATAAATAGCCAAGTCCATATCTCATTTTAATTCATTCACAAACAAAAGAAAAGAACTAAAATTCATTATCAAAGGTGAAGTATTCCAAGTCTCCATCAAAGCAAATAGGATGTGAGTATATTCCTTGTTTTCATAGTTTAGTGGGTATTACTTATTCTGTGAGTATATTCCTTGTTTTCATAGTTTAGTGGGTATAACGTATTCAGTGAGTATATTCCTTGTTTTCATAGTTTAGTGGGTATAACTTATTCTGTGAGTATATTCCTTGCTTTCATAGTTTAGCGAGTATAACTTATTCTGTGAGTATATTCCTTGCTTTTATAGTTTAGTGGGTATAACTTATTCTGTGAGTATATTCCTTGCTTTCATAGTTTAGTGGGTATAACTTATTCTGTGAGTATATTCCTTGCTTTCATAGTTTAGCGAGTATAACTTATTCTGTGAGTATATTCCTTGCTTTCATAGTTTAGCGAGTATAACTTATTCTGTAAGGATATTCCTTGCTTTTATAGTTTAGCGAGTATAACTTATTCTGTGAGTATATTCCTTGCTTTCATAGTTTAGCGAGTATAACTTATTCTGTGAGTATATTCTTTGCTTTCATAATTTAGCGAGTATAACTTATTCTGTAAGTATAATTTAATTATTTTACAGTCAGTGTAATCTTAATCTCTTTTATTTGACTCATTCACATTTTAACAAATGTTGTGTTAACTATTGATTGTAAATGGTTAATAATAATGAGTCTGTTATTATTCTTGTTTGGTTTTTTTGATTTGTGCTCGGCCAGTTTATGAGCAATAACTTTGATGTTTAGTTAAAGGGAACTTACACCACCTTTTAACTTAGGATTGACATTTAGTGACCTTTTGGTTAAAAGGAAATAACACCCCTTTTAGCTATCTCGTTTGATTAAGAGTGAGCTTCACCCCTCTTGGTCGTATTCTCCTTTAAAGACGATGGGTTTAATTTATGATTTGAATGGAAGTTTTAAATCTTTATTTAAAGTATTTTAAAGGAGCTTCAAATTTTATATAATGATTTAAATGGGTTATTTATGGAAAGTAAGTAGTCCTATACTTGGCACTAAAAGCCGATGAGTAGATTGATCCTCTATCTGTGAAATCTGGAACCGAAATGTCTAGGCAAGGCTAGGAGAAACCAGTGCCCTGACTTACTTGGCTTTGTTTCTGGGCGAGGGGTAGAGTAAGTCGAGAATATCGGAAACGTGACAAGTGTAGGAGATTTGATTTCCATAAATGATCTTTATAATTATAATGGAAAACATTCACATTTCTTATATACAATTGTTTTTGACCCATCTAAGTATGCTTTTGAAATATGAAATCCTCCCAAATGTTTTGTGAATATACTTATATCTATGAGATAAGTATATGGATATTTTCCAAGCATTGAAAAAGTATAAGTTTTTATTTCCATATACGATCGTTTTGTTATCCCCGATAGTTGATATCTTGACTATCAATTTCGATACCTTTCTTCCTTTTGTTTTTGGTTTCGTCAATCTAAGATGATTTGTTGCTCAATTAGAGCATTGATATCCTTTATCGGAAATGACTAAATAAAGAGTGAGTGGGGGCCAAGCTATGTGGGGTTGCTCCCTTTAGGGTATTTTCACATCTACTCTAGATTGGTTTCGGTTGTATGCGCACGGAGATGTGAAATACTCGGATACTCGGTAAGGTTGGCGGGGTCCGGCTTGGAGGTTTCCGAGAGCCATCGTAGTTCTCAAGTATATTTTCTAGAGGTATACTTTCGATAAGGGGGGCGCACCCTCCTAGTCATTGCTGAAAATTTACCTTTTCCTTATTTTTGATTCAAAACTTTAGATTGATTCTTTCTTAATTTCATCAGGAAGCGTCTTGTGCTCTTCGCGATGTTTAATTATCTGCATCCATTCTTTTATACATGGATGTTTTCCTTGTGAGGGAAAAACCCATTCTGCATTTTTGCGATGTGGTCTCACTAGTTACTTTGTGTGTTCTATTTTTGGAGTTTACTCATACCGGACTTATTGTATGACCCGAATTGTTTGTTTTCCCTAAACGTTCGGGTACTCATTTATATTTGAGTAGTTCGGAAATGACAGGTTTCTTTGGGCTCTTTTGAAGATGGTAGATGAGCAGGAGGCTCCTTATCTATCTAGCTATTTATTTCCGCTGTTATGAGATGTTGGCTCTATGTATGTATATTTAAAGGCAGGTTGTTATAACTGCCTAGACTGACAGTAGTACTTTTGTTGTACCTCTGATAACTCCATGTTGTGGAGTAACCTTATGTACTGTCTTATTTTTATGTTATATTTAACCGTTCCGTTGTGAGATTATTGTTCCTTTCTTATATTTTACCCCATGACAACTCGTCTTTCAAATACTTGGGCAACGGCACATGAATACCATGGATGTATTAAGTGTCGTTCTCAAGGGTCAGAAAGGTGGGTCGTCACACAACACTTCAATGGCATCGAGGATCATCAAGGAAGAACGGCTTTGAGCATTGAGGTCACAAAAAGGTCTCATCATAAAGGACAAGAGCATAAGCATTAAAGCACGATAACTTTATCCATGCTGAAGCTGATAAGGCTGCTATCATCACTGCTCGACGAGGCTGAGGCATAGTAAGGCTAAAGACTAGCGGTACCTATTATCCGCCCAACTCTATAAATAGAGGCCAAGGAGCTCCATGCTAGTGGGGCCTATTTTTTCATTTTCTCTCCCTTATTCTTATTCATACTATAGTAAAACCTAAATCGAATTAGAGAATGTTGAATTTGATTGTAATCATTTTGATCAATAGTAACAAAGGCTTGGATTGGCTTATGGACTTTGACTATGATTTATTCAATCATTATCAATTTGGGTTTACAAATACTCAGACTCGCCGAGTTTGAAACTCGATATGGTTAGCCTCGACGAGCTTTAAACTTCATGATGTCTCTATTCCAGTTGCATAGCTCGATATGGGGCGGTCGTAAAGTTCAAAGCTCGATATAACCATAGTCGATGAACCTTTAACAACCATAGATGCATATCCTCGATATGGTCATTCTCGTCGAGTCTTGGTCGATGGCGAGCTTATGTGCGCATGATTATATAAGCATTGAATACTCAAACATAAGAGCAAAAAGGGCATATGGTCTATTATCATGCTTAATAAATCATATCCCCAACTTTTCACATCTTCTGCATTTTCATTTGATCATATGATGTGGCATAAGTCCTTAAGAGAATATCGTATCTAATAGTTCACATAGAAGGATGCAGCATTGCAATCCTAGCTTTCTTTGACGATGTCGATTCCCCTTTGGAATATCAATCCTAACAGCCTAAGAATGGAAAATGAGTTTGGGCTTTCTCTCGAGGATCTATCGTCATCCTTTATCAATGATTTATCAAACACTTAGTCATATGATGGCAAGTTGGATCAGGGTGCTTTTGACAACGTCGTTAGTCAATGTCATGTGGTTAATTGCCTACACATGTTAAAGTCAAGAGCTAACTTGTCATTATCAGCATTAGAGGTGTTATACCATTTTTTGGTTTAACAACTATACACACACAGATATATATATATATAGACTTGTACCTTAGAGTAAGCTGAATATATTGTACGCTTATAAGGGATACATCGATAACAGACATAACACCTAAATGAAAATCAGTCTGCATAAACTAGTGTTATGGATAAAGCATGTAACTTACCAATCATTAGAACGTTGTTCTGACCTTCTCATCATTACAAACCACATGATAGATTTAGAAGGACATGATACTGATGTAAAATGGGAATGGAAGATGGACAAGTCTTCTTATTCATGCTCAGCATTGGCAAGGCAACTAAGTATCCATGGAATAATATCGGTTCCAAGGTAGAAGCTTTAGTCGGTATATATGTTTTGTTATATTTTAGCATTCCGCTATTAGTTCGTATAGTTAGCTCTCTGATATAATTATGTTTATTTCAGGTTACCAACACCAATGATCTATATCCTAATGGACTCGAGTTTTCGGTTTAGTCGAAAAATCAGACCCATTAAGATGCGGGTTGTTACAATATGGTTTTGGTCAAGCCCAAGACTCCCTGCAGGTTCTTAGTTTCATTCTCAAGAATATGTGATTTCCTAGCATGGTGGAACCCTTACTTTATTTAGTAACATTACTTTAAATTCTTATGTTGGTGAAAGAACTATATGTATAGTGGCTACTTTTGTTTGAGTTTTACATAATCACAAGTCAAGGATAGTTCCTTAACTTAATTTTTTGATCGAATTGTTCTTTTTGGGGTATCCTTGATCGTCATATTTGTAGCTTTTTTATCTATAAATTCCAAACTTTTCTGTAGATATTGTCTCGGATTCTTCGAATTTGGTAAAATAGTTAATTACTTCCGTTTGCGAGCTGATATCTAGATTGAGGTTGAAAAGGTTAACCCCTTCTTATAGTTCTTTATTGATTATACTATTGGAAGGCGTAACATCTTTAACTCCTTTGATTTAGTCCTACCTTATAACAACATTTCCTTTATCAATACTTATCCAATTATATGTATGCAGATATTGGCAGCCACTTATTTCTGAAGGTGTATTTGAAGTAGGGGGTTGAAATTATATCTCATTGTCATATTTAAGTTGGTGGTAGGAGTTCATTAGAGATAAGATTAGTAATCCCTGTTCTGAAATTAGGGATTAGGACATTGTTAGAAGAAGATCCATATTTAGTAAAGAAATCCAAACTTTTGTATTTCAATGCCTTTAATTAATGAAATCTAGGGTATCAAATAACACATGGTACTTATTTACATGGAGACTCGTCCATATGAGAGAACCAATGCAACAACTTTCCTAACAAACCTTGTTGATCATTAGGCTGGGAATGGTATGCCTTCATAAAATATGTTTTCCATTTAAAAATCCATTATAATGGATGGTCGACTTTGGCTTTTGAAATAGAATATCGGATCTCTTATCAGACTAAGACAAAAATGATACTTTTGAACCTTGTTGTTATACAGGGACCTATGTTTGGTAAGAAAATCCTATCATCACATGAAGATGAACTATTCCTTTTCCGATGAGTGCCATCACAATCTGAAGGAGCTATGTCTTGAATTTCATCGTGGAGTAATAATTTATTTTCAATAAAAGAATCCAGAAATCTATAGAGTCTTCTTTAATGAAGTAAGCAATCCGCATAGTAACTCCCATGGTATTCACTTATCCTAAAAATCTCAATACCTATTTATATGAAATTAGTACTTATACTATGATGATGGGATTTTTGAGTTCAGATAAATAGCAATTAGTGCTTTTTCACACTTCTGAGAGTTTGATTGAAACAGGAAGTCATATCGATCTTCTATAAATTATGTTGGTTTAAACACTTGGTCACATGCATTTTGATAATAGGGGTTTTTTCATCCCAGGAATAATAAATAAGACTAGAACCTCGTCCAATACAGATCATAATTTGAGACCTTATTCGACCTGACAACTCGAAGAATGATATCCTGAGTTCTATTATTAAACAACAACTAGTGCGTAACCCGTGCTATGTATACGGACAGTTGTGAAGGTCAAAAGTGTATGCATGATATGTTTAAAGTTTCACGATTGTCTTCCGTCTTAGCATGATTTCTCATTATTTTTCAATATTAGCGTAATTTCTCATTATTATTCAATGTTTTTAAATAATGGAGATTATAAGGGAACTCAAATAATGTTATAAAGTTCTAAACTATATGTTCATTTCAAAAAATGACCATGGATGTGTGCATTGTTTATAAATTTATATATTGCTTGATAAGATAAAATGTTCTAAAAGAGTAATGTCGAAAACAGCAACAAACTAAGAAGTCTATATCAGTAGTGCAACCATTTGTAATTTTTGCATAAGCAGTGTAAAATTCTAAAACTGAATACTGTATTCAAATTTATTACAATGAAAACCTAATTTTTTTTATTCAAAATGATGAATTGTCATGGACAAATCCGACATACAACAAAGGGAATAGTGCAGACAATTACAGCAAGAACATATGCTACTATCATATAAGGACACTACCTATTTGTTTATTGCTAATTCATAACACCTTTTATAGTAATAAGTTGGAAATAGTTAGACATCAAAGAGAAAACATACTGCACCTGAACTGTTTCTAACTGAACCATAAAACTATGAGCAGCAATTTAATATTAATATTTCTCATTAATTAAATAGTTTGAGTAAAAGTAACCAACATCATCAATTCATCTTTCTCAGCAATGTAAGATTTGAGCTCCAATGCAATAGAGTTTGCATCCCTTTTGTCAAAACTAGCAAGATTTTGACATCACTGCAAAAGTTAAAAGAAAGTCTGATGATACTATTAGAAATACATTGAAGTTGAAAATATCATTTAAGATATAAGATCCAAGTGACAAAAACAATTTTGACAGCAATATGTAAAAATACACAGAAGTCAAAAAATATAATTTAATTTACATAAGGATTGATTAGTTTACATTTTTTTCTCATTTCACCTTATCTTAGCCTAAAAAATGACAAACTAACAATATCAAATTGGATAGAAATTATTGTAAAACTACTATGCCAGTTTCCTCTCCATTCTGCATAATGAAAAGATAAAATTATAAGATATGAACACAATAATTATGTGACAAATTTAAACTTTATAACAGTTAGGTAAACACTGATTGGCACTATTTGAAACAACAATACATTAGTAGTAACATGTAATAGAACAATAGTATTAAAGACAAATAAATAGTACAGGAAATTATTGTCAAGGACAAAAAATTTCAACGTTTTTGCCTCAAGGACAGGCCTTCAATATTTTATCCTGAAGGACAACTTTCTTTATGTATCAGTTTTTAGTCATTGATAGTATCAGTTTGTAGTTATCACTCACAACGATTAGCATGTAGTCTAAGAAAATGAGACCGAGTATGCTTTAACTTCATTGGTATAGTTGGGTTGATATTTACTGTCCATTTTAATTATCATTAAAATATTAGTGAAGCATGAGAGAAAAATAAATAATATACAAGATAATGGTAGAACGTATGAAGTAATATATTTTATAACATCTTGTATTAATCAGCCCTTCAATTAATCTTTAAGATGTTAAACTTATCAATTAACAAATTTAATAATTTCATATTTGAGGGTAGCAACTTACAGCAATAACCTGATTTTAGTATTATAATAGGTAAAATCGCATTAATATCATTCTTTAAAATACTTGTTATAAATTCCCATTCCTAAGGTTTATGTTCAAAATCGTGGTAGTGGAATGTATTTCAAACCACCATATTTTGTTTGATGTTTAATATGTCCACATTTACATTTATTAATTAAGATTTACTCAGATAAATACATATTTATAGTTATCAACTTTAATTGCTAGCATGCAAAATCAGAGTACAAAGTGTGAAACTCAAAATTTGACATTTGCAATATTGCACTTGACCAGAAAATTCATGGACTTGGATATTTAACAAAATACATATATTACTTAAAAATGATACTTAAGAATTAATTATACTTAAAAGTGGCAGGCTAAAAAAATTGTTGAGACCAAATGAAAAGCAGGCGGAGCATATGAAGGACATATACCAC
This sequence comes from Allium fistulosum, assembly GCA_030737815.1. Taxonomy (NCBI): domain Eukaryota; kingdom Viridiplantae; phylum Streptophyta; class Magnoliopsida; order Asparagales; family Amaryllidaceae; genus Allium; species Allium fistulosum. The sequence goes on along the minus strand of CM060902.1, from coordinate 1,160,938,473 downwards.
CCATACAGAATATAGAAGAATAAAAGCAAACAGACCACAACCAAAGCCATAGCAATTAGCGACACGACTGGTAGACCGGAAAATAAAGAAGAAGGAATCCACCGACAACCACCTACCCGCCTTAACCCGAAGGTAAAGGCCAGACCTCCAATCTCAACCAAATAGAAAACAATCCGAACTGCAACAGAGGCAACTAAACTGGAGAAAGCAGACTCCTCAAACTGGGCTAATCCATCACCTGAAGAAGATAACCGAAGAACCTCGAGCAGTGATGGACGAAGGAGACTAATGCCACCAATCTACCAAAGCAACCGAGAAACCAAGCCAGATCCCACCTAGGAGGTGGAAACAAGAACCTCCATCGATGCCACGAAAGCAAATATCAGATGCAGCCAACCTTTGCGCACTCCCGTAAAGGGGGAACAGAGAACCTGGAAAAGAAAACTAACGACCGCATTAAAACAAAAAACGGGGGAGGGGAGAAGGGGGGAAGGGAGCGATGGGTGAAGGCCAACGCTCGAATGAAGGATTTCAACCAACTCCCTGAAAGGTCTACCACGGAACGCCAGGAATACATCATTCCTCACTCGCCGAATAATGGACGGAGGATCCATAGGAGTGTTATCGAAGATTGCCTTATTCCGCGCGCACCAAAGGTGCCAGCAGATAAGACAAGGAATCAAGCGGAACACGATAGAACGAAGAGATTTTCCAGAATTTCTAGCCCACCAAGATGTCTGGAGATCAAGAGTTCTTTTCTATATCTATTTTCATATTGTAAATGATGTTCTTAGGTTTGTAGCTAGCTATAGCAACATATACAATACTTTGTTACACTCGGTAAAGGAAGTCATATAGACATCAACCAGAAAATATACGTTGATGGAATGATATCACTAGCACAAGTTTTATTTTCCTTAGTTCACTTTATATTGCCTCCTGATAACATTATTAATAAGAGCATTATGCAAATTAAAAAATGTTTATCTTCCTAATGTAAATTTGATCTTGGGCCTATTCATTATTGTTTCTCCAAGACATAGTATGCAATCCAAATCTTACGATAAAATCTCACTTTGTCTGAATTGTGTTAGCTGATTTATACAAATATTACTACTACGTAATAGCATATCGGATTACAGGTCATAATCATATCATGTTTTATAGCCAATAAAATGTTGCAAATTAAACTAACTACTTTGAAATATGGTCAGTTATGTAATAGTAAACTCATATATCCTAATAAGACCATCTTACAAATGATAATGCTTTTAATATTGTTAAAAGTCAATCCACTACTTCCAAGAACACGATCTACCATACTATGATGCACCTTTGCTAAAATAGAATTGAGATATGAAATTAGTAATAATGAGCAGCCAAGCATAAAAGTTTATGTACATTACATGTACTATTATTATTCACTAAAGTTATTAACCATTCAAACTTATAAGAAGGTATGTTATTAATCACAAACTCATTGCCATACAGACAAATGTATATGTCAGGCTTTGCATGTTCTTGTATATCGTTCAATAAATGATGTAATTTTGTGGTGTATTAATCTATGCACATCAGATGTAGTTCAGAATTATATCAGATTACAACTGAAATTTTGTGCCACTTAACTACCCATTGAAATGCAGAAAGACAAATAATTGATAAATTCTTGATAGAAGTATTGTTAACCCAAAATATGGATCAACACCCTGGTTTAAGTTTGAAAGCACCAGCCATGTTCTAACAGAGCAATATCACAGATCATAGATATAAGAAAAGAACAGTAAACAAAAGAAGGCAGAGAATTTTTATAGTGGTTTGACTGTTAATGAAGCCTACGTCCACTTTATATTTTTATTATTTACTGATTGTTGTTACAAGATGTGTTTGATTACAAGACTTTGATTATCTCTATGTAGATTGAATCCCCAGAGTCGGACTTCATTGGAGAATCACAGTGAATTACGTTGGATATTGTTGTGAGGGAGTCAGAGAGTGAAGAATGTTTCCAACAGAGATTCAGCAACCAATCCCAAGAAGATTCCGTTTATGTTGTGGGTAGGATGATATTTATAGAGAATGGAGGACTTCTAGGCCAGGCCACTTCATCAACTGCTCGTAGGTAGGTAGGTAATGACCTTAAGGGGTTTAGCTCACGATCCAAGCCAAAACCGTGGGTCGCTAGCAACCCATAGAGTTAGCTCTTATGCGAGCTAATAACTTAGCCATTGCATTGCTTGGCTGCCTCATTGATGAATTGTGGAGAAGCATGGGTCGTTGGCGATCCATGGTGTATGGGTCGCTAGCGACCCATACACTTAGCCTATTTTTTGTCGTATTTCTTCCTTCCTTCTCTTCTTCCATTTAGCAAAGCGACCTTCCATTTTGCATGGGTTGCTAGCAATCCATAGGGCATGGGTCATTGGCGATTCAAGCACTTAGGTGTTTTTTTGAGTTTGGAGTTTGGGATGTTTCCATGGTCTTGTATCGTAGTTGCTTATGCAGTCTCATTGCACGTTGTTCCGTTTTGATGGTAGTTTTCTAGTTGTTTGCACTCAACTGTTGATTGGGCTGGAAAGATACTGGTCTCTTGGTTTAGTCGATCTCAGTTGTTGTCCCAATAATGTAGCCTGGCTCTCGTTAATTCTTCTCCCTAGCCAATCTGGTTAGGTTCTGAACTATTCTGATAACACGAGATTGTTCTGTCACCTAAAGAATCTTATTGAGAAACTGATCCAAAGTAGATTCTTCAAGCAAAGATTAAGGATCTAACTTCTGGACCTATGGGATCCAAAGTAGATAGCTAGATCTGGATCTTGAGTTGGGTTCTCAGTGAAAGCACCAAAATGTTAACCCAAAAAATGGATCAACACCCTGGTTTAAGTTTGAAAGCACTAGCCTTGTTCTGATAGAGCAATATCATAGATCATAGACATAAGAAAATAACAGTAAAAGAAAGAAGACATAGAATTTTTATAGTAGTTCGGCTGTTAATGAAGCCTACATCAACTTTATATTTTTATTATAGATTGATTGTTGTAAGATGTGTTTGATTACAAGACTTTGATTATCTCTAAGTAGATTGAATCCCCAGAGTCGGAATCCACTGGAGAATCACAGTGAATTCCGTTGGAGATTGTTGTGAGAGAGCCAGAGAGTGAAGAATGTTCCCAACAGAGCTTCAGCAACCAGTCATGAGAAGATCACGTTTACGTTGCAGATAGGATGGTATTTATAGAGAACGAAGGACTTCTGGGCCAGGCCACTTCATCAACTGCTCATAGGTAGGTAGGGAATGACCTTATTTGTACCAAAAATAGGCACAATACTCGTCGGATGTAATTGAAGAGATTAGAATGAAGAAGTAAAATGGAAAATGAGGCAAATCTAACAATCACACCAAGAAAATATGCGGTAACAAAAAGAAAACAAGAATTTATAGTGGTTCAGCGTTATATCCTACATCCACTTTGAAGGATTTGATATTTATTGCTGATTATAAACTGAATTACAACAGTACAATGGCTAATACTCGAATTACAATGGAGTTTGATTCAAGCAGCAACATAAAAGTCCTTTTTTAGTTGCAATGAGGGTGTTATTTATAGGTGTGAAGCTGGAAATATCTGCCTTGAATCTCGGAATACCCTCTCTCAAGCCTAGGTGGGCCCACATAATTGATCTGGAGTCATTTGGGATCGATCCACATAGCCTTTGTATCGATCGAAAATGGCTCCAATTGGGCTGCGATCGATCATGGACGTTTCTGAGATGATATGCTACCTTTTGTGAAAATCTCATTGCATTTGGAGTTGTGGTTGTGGAGTTAATGATCAATCAAAGTTGCAAATATGGACTGGTTGAGGCCTTCGTATCGATCCCTTCATGTCAATGACGTGGCACGCGTGCTTTATGGAGATCCATATTTTATGCATGGGGACCGTTTCCTCTAGGTTGACCGCTTCTTTCATATCCATCTAATGCTTTGCCTCTTATATTGATGCTTTGCCTCCACCTTCGTATCGATCATCGGCTTTACTCTTCGTATTGATCAAGCAGTTGATCGATACAAAATGTTCAGCTGCTGACCAAATGAAATGTGATCGATCTAGGGAGTGCTAAAGTTCATCGATATAGGACTGAACCTTATGGATACGAATGATGGATGCCTAGTGATGGAGTTATATTCATTTCATATTGATGCTGATGGATACGAAATGATGGATATGGATGGATGGATACGAAATGGGCATGTTTCACATGGATCTTGATCGTTCCATAACTTGAGCATACGAACTCCGATTGACCTGAAATTTGGAATGTTGTCTTTCGTAGCTTTTCTTGTCATACCATGCTAATTGTGGCTCGATCCGGACTCGGGCCAAGTTTGCCTGTATCTATCATGAATCTGCAGATAACTGATTCCCAGCACGGACTGTCTTTAGTCTCTAGTCAAGTCCTTGGTATCACCGCTTTGCCAAAAGGCAGGATAACATTTGCCCCTAAAGTACGTCTAGTGTGAACATGACATGCTTTGAAAAGCTGCAATCTTCATTCTGAAAAGGCTCTATCTGATTTACTGAACAGTCGTCGTCCTTTCATCAAGAGATGTAACCCTCGGTTGATTTCCAGTAGTATACATATTGAGTTGTAGACTGCTAATGATCATGCAATTTTTGTTGTAGTTGAAGGTCAAGTGCTAGCAATTTGTTGTTGATTTTTATGGCTGTCACCAGGTAAGCATTCAATTCCTATTAACTTTGAGAATCAAATGTTAGTACAACATGCATGCAGTATTTTAACCTGACTCCCATTCACGCTTGCACGTTCACAGGTCGTTGTCAAGTTCTTGCTTCTTCTCTTCTTTTTTTCTTTTTTTGAACCGATTTTGGTGAAAAGGAGTCCTTGCCATCGATTGATGGTCCCTTTTGGATCGATTTACGTATCGATCCACTCTTGGATCGATATGAAATCCATGTTGCAACAACGATCGGTGATTGTTTTGATGTCCTTCTGCATATCGATCCTCTCCTGGATCGATCTGGGGTGTATCAAGGTGTATTTTTGTATCGCTGGTGATCGACACGAGGTGGGTTTACAAAAGGTGTGTTCCATAATGATGGATATGGTTTGGCTTGAATTAATGTACAATATGTGCTTCGTATTGATGGATACGAGAGTTGTAAACATTAACGCATGGGAACGCTTCGTATCGATGGATACGAGATGGATACGAAATATTGGGGTTTAGATGCACTTCGTATCGATGGATACGAACAATCCAGACACAAGTGCATAGTGCTCTTCGTATCGATGGGTTTGCTGACCAATTCAATCGGTGAGGAAACTGAGATACGAATTGTTTTTTGCCTTAGATACGAAGAAGTATAAATACTTTTTGTACTTAGCATATTTTTCCACCTTGTTTATGTTGCTACTTCGTACCCATTAGAGAAAAAGAGAAACTATAGAACTTTCATCTTCAAATACCAAATCGTTAACCTTTAACCCGGATTCTTCGAGCTAGGTAAATAATCGATAGAATCACGCCTAAAATGAGGAGACTCGAGCTTCGTGCCTCTTCGTTCATTGTGATGGCCATCTCCGGTGTCGTTGGCACCGGAGTGTGAAATTGAGATGGTCGGCAATGGTGATTGGGGGAGTTGGAGAAGAAGGAGACAAGATGGATCAATTGGTTCGAATCGATGACAGGCGAGCAATGGTTTCATATAGATGGATACAAATACTGATGGGGGATCGATTTGGAAATCCACACAAGCGGGCGAAGCGGAAGTTCAGCCCCCTTGATCGAGACGAAACAACTATGTCTCCTAGACCGATACGAAAGTTCTCTTCTGGAAATGAGATGAGGAAGATGACTGATCGATATGAGTGAATCGATACGATCAGCATCGATACGAATAAAGGCCATGGTTGAAACGATCGATACGAACAGATCATCGATCTGAATGTTCGATCGATATGAACAGATCATTGATCTACGAAGAGGCAGTCGATCTGAATGCTTTGATCGATATGAATGTTAGCTTTAGGAGAACGATCCGAAGTGAATTATGATGGATACAAATTTTAGGGCTTTTTTCATATTCGAACACTTAACCCCGACGAGCTTTAGCCTTCCATATTTGGACTTTCCCGTAGAACTGCATGTATGATTTCCCTTCAAAGCTCGTTGATGGAACTGTAACTTGTTAAACATAACAAATTTTAACATGGATCGTTCTCCGAAGTCAGAATGGCACGGTTGAGACGATCAACGATGACAGTCACTCCAGTCGAATCTCGAAGTCTTGTGCCTTTACTATCTTTTAACCTTATAGAAATTTAAAGTACTATGCATCACTTCACTACACAACATGATCACTCACTTTGCACCGGGGGGACACGGGTCTTTTTTACCATCTAATAATGGTTTTTACTGAATTCAATAGCTATCGATCCTGGAAACTCAAAGCAGCAAGAAGTTCGAAGTCCTCCACTCCCCAAAATATAAAGGCCGGATATTCCGATAGATACAGTGAATCCTGCTCCGGATGAACTGTCAGATGCAGTGGTGATATTGAATCCTGAAGATTCCGTCCGCTCCAAGATTATAAAAGAAATGCTAGGAAGAATTTGCCTTAGACACGGGCTGTCTTTGGAAGAAGTTCGGTTGCCAGGAACGGAAGATAGAGCACACAATCCCCCGGAAGGGTTAACCGCATGCAACAGATTCATGTGCTGGACTGGAACAATGCCCTCATTCAACTAGTTCATTGTGGATGTGCTATTTTATCTGAGGATCGCACCTTCTTAGCTTCATCCTAACAGATGCGCGCTTCTCAACAGCTTGTACATTATATTTATGGAACATCTCTTCCGTCCCCCGACTATCGACGAGATCAGATATTTATTTAATATTAAGAGTCGGGCGGATAATCCATCATTCACCTTCCTGGAAGCTATTAGGAACTACCAAGTCATGGCAAGCACATGGGGCAAGTTGAGCTATTTCAAAACGGAATGGTTTTACATGAGGTGCCCACCAGGATTCGCCAAGCGGTGGCTGGTCAGACGTAAGTTCTATTACTTGTTTCGTTGCTAACCATGACTGGATAATATAGGTTGATGCTGAATTCATTGTCGTGTTTCTCTTACAGCTGTTATTCCATGGCCCGAAGGAGCCCAGTACAAAGAGCTAGTGAGGATACTCCAGGTGGTGCCTACTGAGTTAAGAGAAATAGACGAAGTTCTCACCGATGACAACTTGACAGCCGCCAGGCTTTTAGAGAAGGGATAGAGCATAGGGCTCATGGAGGTACCAAGAGTGGTCCTAACAAGACAAGGTGGAAGACAGGCTCCTGCCGTGGCCCCAGTCGAGGGAGCTCAGGCTGTGTCTGGCATAATAATCATCGAACCTCGCGATGATGAGGGTATAGAAGCTGGTCGAGAGCCCGCGGTCGTGCTTCCGCAGGGCCCTCAATCATCTGTGTTAAAGAGAAAAGGCAAAACTCTTGTCCACAAAATCAAGAGGCAAAAGAGCACTGAAGAAATCCAACTTGTTACTACTTCCATAGGTCCGGAGACCTCTTCCCTGCAGACAGAAAGTTCACTGAAATGGCTGTCGGATATCCCTATCCCGAAGGAGATGTCATTGTTCTATGATCTCGGGCTACAGGAGCTTCACTCCCCTTTCAGAACCAGTGCAGACCTAACCTTAATAGACATAGGGGAGCCGACTCCAATAAGCAAAGTTGCTACAACCGGTCGGTTGGGGGGGTTTGCACATGCATACACACACTTCACGGCTCCACAAGGCATTCCATCATATGCTTCTTAATCTTTGGCGATGACTAATTTTATTCCTCTTTTTGTTTTTACAGATACAATAGTGAAGCAAGGATCCATGCTTAGTAAACTCCACTCTTCGTGCCATTCATCTGGATCGCATTCTGAATCACATCGTCGTGAAAGCGAGAGAGACTATGGCCGCATCTACCATTCTAGCCAGGAGCGTGAGTGCCACGATAGAGAAAAAGAGAGATCATACCAAAGCAGGCGCCGTTCTAGGTCACGATCTCCGCCATCGAAAGCGCCTTCGAAACCTTCTTTCCCCAGCAGGCCCTCTTTTGAATCCTCGCACCTAACAGCGCCACCTCATGCTCCAAAAACCGGCGAACAACGCCGCAGAATTGAGATAGAAGCTCCTGTCCTCGTAGAACAAACTGGAGCCATTGGGTGAAGGAGCCATCTGTATTGCTAACCTAAAGAAAGATTTCTCGAACATATGCTTCGACGGTTTCCACTTTCCTCCTAACTTGAAGAGAATCCTAAATGACATAGAGAAATTGGTGCAAGATTATGTGCATGACACGTACAGTCAGTACCGTGAGTGGGTTAAAATGGAAGAGCGGGTCTCGACTGTGTCCTTCGAGCAAGCCAAGGTGATTGTGAAACTGGAGGGCGACCTTTCTCAAAAAAGGCAAAATAATAGAGTTGCTCACCAATGAGCTCGAGTCTTTAAGGAAAACTGAGATGGAGGCTGGCCAGAGAGCCGAGGAAGCTAGGAAGACCATGGAAGAAATGAGAAAGACTCATATGGACTTAGTGCAAGAGATGGGTCACCGCAACACCATTATCATTCGAGAAAGGGATGCCCCGCTGAAAGAAGTTGACGAACTAAAGGCAAAACTAACTGAGGCCATCAGAGAGAAAGATGAGGCTAACAAAATTGCCCAGGAAGCATGCGAGGAGGCGGTGAAGCTTAGAGGAGAAAGGGATATTGCAAATCAAAAGGTCGAAGAAGCCGACACCAGGGTCGAGAGGGAAATAAAAGCCGTTGAGGCCAAGATGGAGAGTGAGTTTGAAGATCTCCTGGTCACCTACAATGCAAACGTCCTGAAAAATCGCAACTTGAACTGGCTTGGCGAGGACTATCCCTTCTAGCTATATAAGGCCTAGAACTGCCTGATTGAGGATGAAAAGGCGATCCGTAAAGTTGCAACTATCGATGAGTTTGAATTAGAAACTCAAGTGTTGACCGGAGATGAGCCTAAAGTCCTTCATGACACAACAATCATGCTTCAAAGAGAAGATCTGGCTGCTAAATACCCAAAGGCCGGAGAAGGATCTAAGGGTGAACACCACAACACTGCTTCTGAAATATCCCCAGCGTCTCAAACTGTGCCCACATCTTCTGTCGCCCTCCAGTCATCCCGGAGTATGATCCCGACAGGCCACATCTCTCTCCAGTCATCGAGCATTGCTCAGAAGGCGTATCGGCCCTACCCAGGAGCCAAACTGAGAAAGGTATTCCGGACACTTCTCATATTCTTCAAAATGCAGGAACATTATCAGAGGACATTACTAATATATTCTCCTATCTTTATTCAGCTTTATATTATGCATCGGCCGACCCTCCTGCAACTCAAGAAGTTCACCACGAGCAGGAGGCATTAACAATAGAGGCCACAACTGTGATGATTACTACTTCGGCTCGGGAGATGCATGATAGCGGCTGTATGTTTGATGACCAATTGATGGAAGTGCTTCTCAGCCGCTAAAGCGATCCGAGCATTGAGATGCACTTTGATTTGGATGAAGATGTTATTATCACGGGCTCCTCGGGTCCGACTGGCAGTATCCCAATGGGCGAGCGTGTGGACCGGGAGGAACAAATAATGAGGGAAATTAAGGCTAAGATGGAGCAGGATCTTAGAGCCGATGGAGGTATAGCGGGTCCTGGCCGGACCCCGATTCTCATGATTTCTCCAGGTGGCACCATGATTGAGACTAGCACGCTTTATTCTTCTGGTATCGAAAGTACCACTATTCCACCAGCTTCACACACAAGGTATACTTCTATCCCCGCGAGCTCCCAGGGAGAGACCGCCTCGATTCCCCTGGCTGGAGACAAGCCAACTGAAGAGAGTCGGGGAGGCAAGGGTTCTAAAAGAGGTCTGGACGGTAGCTCAAGTAGGTCTATGCCAAAGAAAACGAGAAAGGACAGGAAATCGATGGCGTAGATTTGCATTTGGACTTCCTCTTTTGTAGGTGGCTAGAATAAGCTTCTTTTCTTTTGCTTTTGTAGGCCATGTATAGTGCGGGCTTGGCCCCCCGCTTATAGGAATTCTTTGGATGGATTTTGTACTTCTTTTCTGAAGAATAGTAGAATAAAATTCCTTTTTTGTTTTTGGCATAACTCTGTGTTTATTTGTTTAAGTACTTAAGTATTCACATTTCAATTCAATGTACTCATGAAGCTTAAGTCTCTGAGTCGAACTTGAGTTCGATCTTTAAGTCCTAAGGTTATAGCCTAGGGTCATAATCAAACGTTGAGTCGAGTTCCAACGTTGCGTTGTCTCAGTCAGCGGCTGGTACTTGAGTTGTGCCCCCAGTTCTGGGGATAATTGACATAGTTAGTTGGCAGTCGTCCTACACCTTTACTAACTTCGATTTAACTTAGTTGGAACCAAGTTAAAGTAACATGAGTTTAAGCGGTCGGATCACACTCGCTCATTTTCTGGCATTTGCATCCACACTTTGGGGATTAAGTTTGTAAGCCGGCGGTCGATCATGCCTGCTTATTGTTTAGGATTACATCCACACTCCGGGGACATAAGTTATTTTTTGGATGGTCGATCACACCCGTTTAATGTTTATACTCTAGTGCACACTCCGAAAATCTAGAGTTATTTGACAGACGGTCGATCACATCTATTTAAGGATTAGGATCTTATTCACGCTTTGAGAATAAGGAGTTGGTTAAGGTCGTGGATGGTCGGATCACATCATCCTTAATCCAGTAAGCGAAGTCGTAGATGGATGGATCCATCCTCCTCAAGCTTGGAAAGAAGCGAGGTCGTGGATGGACGGATCCATCCTCCTCGAGCTTGGATAGAAGCGAGGTCGTGGATGGATGGATCCATCCTCCTCGAGCTAGACGATCGATTCACATCCTGATTTTGGAGTTTGCACTTCAGCTCACACTCTGGGAACTCAAGTTTGTTGGAGAATTATCGTGTTTCAACTCTATTTTAATTGATTATTGTTTACCCCTGAGCCCAGGGTTTTAGCGAGTGACCGGTCGGATCATGACCGCTCTCTATTTGAATGAGTCCCACCGTAAGATGGAACTCAGCTTTTCGTACATCATGGCGGTCGCATGATGCATTTAGGAATCACTAATTTGGCTTGATGAGTCTGCGCTTTATTACTGAAATAAGAAATCATGGAAAAATCAGTTGCTTTATTACAAGTAAAAATTCTTGAATTGCATAAACAAATTTGAAAAGGAAAGCAAACTAAATGAATGAAAGCCAGTTATATGTAATAGCGGCGAAGACTTTCGTTGTTCCATGCTCTCGGTAGAGTGAGACCATCAACGTCGATATCTTGAATGTGCCGTCTCCAAGCCTACGTTCGATGACGTACGGTCCTTCCCATGTCGGTTTCATGTGCGAAGGGACCAGATAGACCCGCTTAAGTACGAGATCGCCGACTTCAAAGGTTCTAGGTTGGACCTTGGCATTGTATAATCGGGCGACTCGGCTGTGATGTGCGGTTGCCCTCAAATCATCCTCTTCATGCTTCTCATCTAATAAATCTGGAGATTCTGCAAGTAGGACGACATTCGTCTTCGGATCATAATAAGTCATACGGTGAGAGGGTAGCTCTAGCTCAACTGGAATAACGGCTTCAGAGCCGTAAGAAAGTGCGAATGGAGTATGGTCGGTCGCGAACTTGTGGGTAGTGTGATATGTCCATAAGGCTATGAGAGTTTCATTGACCCACTTACCTCCAAACTTGTTTGCGCCAAAAATGGTCACAAACCCCAAGTGTAGTGAAAGCACCAGCGTATGAATACAAATCAACAGTATTCACACACAAATCACAGATCTAAGCAAATAACAAGCAACAATCCAGAAATAATGAACAGTGACACGCAATTTATAGTGGTTTGGCTATCTCCGGCCTACGTCCACTTCAAAGTTTTTATCTTTTTATTGCTCGATGCTTGAAGATTACAATTTCGTGTGTTGTATTACAACTGATTTGCTGAACTAAGTCTGAATCTCAGGCAGCAATGGTGATCTGGAGTAAATCTGGCAGAGTATAGACGCCCTTTATCTCTCAAAATTGTCCGACCCCTTTTCTGAATCACCAGAGGCTCTATTTATAGGTGTAGAAGGCTGATATTTCGCCTAAATTGAGGGGAGACCAGTTCTGGCACGTGAGGGAGCCCACATGCCCGCTTTTTGGAAATCCGGGCCCACTTTGGGATCGATTCGAAGCTATGTTCGAATCGATCAAGAAATCATCCAATCGAGCTGAAATTTGGTGTGGACATTCTTCAACATGGGCTCAAGCTTCTGTGAAAATTTCATAGCGTTTGGACTTGTAGATCTCAAGTTATGATCGATTCAAGTTGACGTTCTTCGCCCTATGGATTCGTTCGAATCGATATGGTTCGAATCCATAGGGTCGAATCCATGCTTCGGCACGTGAAGACGATGACGTGGTGCGCGTGCTCCGGGTCAATCCCCCTTTTTCTCCGAGTTTTCTAGGTCAAATCCGTGGTTTTAGTCGCGTTTACTTGGTGGATTCGAAGAGAAGGATCTGAAGGTATAATCCTTCGATTCGATCAAATGTGCGTTCCTTCGTATCGATCGAGGGACAAGTAGTTCGAATCGATCTCGTGTGCAAGTCCTCGAATCGATGGTTTCGAGTGATGTTGATCGATTCGAAGCTATGCACAGCTCATGGATTCGAACAACCTTTTACTCGATGGATTCGAACCAAGGTTGGGTTTATGGTTTCAAACGTGAGGCTATCTTATGGATTCGAAGGCGGGAATACTCTGATGGACTCGAACTAAGGGAGGCTTTGGATGGATTCGAATGTTGAGGTTGCTTTGATAGATTCGAAGCAATGGTACTTCTCGTGGATTCAAAGTAATGCAGGGTCGATGGATTCGGACCTAGGGCTTGGCTCCGATGGATTCGAACCATAGCATATCTCTTCCATTTTATACCGGCGATAACTTGAGCATACGAACTCGGATTGTCTCAAAATTTGGAACGTTGGTTCCCATGGCTTTGCTCGACGTGTCTTATCAATTGTAGCCCAATCCGGACTCAGACAAAATTCATCGATATCCATGGTGAACCTGCGATGCACAATCGATGTTCATGACTAATAATCATTGCTTTTCAGTTAATCTTTGGGTATCTCGGCTTTGCCAAAAGTTGGGATAACATTTTGCCCCCCAAAACATGCCTTTTGGTAAGAGGCGTGTTTTGATCAGTCTCAAGTTAAATGCAGTGAGTTCATGTTTTACTCATAGCTTATAGCATTTTCAATCAAGTCCATGGCTGTTCGAAGCCGAATTGTTATCAATTTTTTCCAGTGGAAGTTAAGAATGAAATTCTACGGTCTCTCCGTACTATTGATGGTCACTCCGGACCCTTGTCAAACCCATTCTAGATTTAGCGATTGAATAGAAAGATCCTATTGCACTCCGGCGTTGCTTTCTATCCCTTGCACTCTGGCCCCAGCTAGGGCGTATAGCGATGTCTTGGTCATTCTGGACCGATCGTAGCCTCTCTGGGCTCTTACTGGATCCCATCCTGTCACTCTCCGGTGAAGGGAAAACAACGATGAGTGAGCCGATGCTGTCGCTCTCCGGTGAAGCGGCTACACCCCCTGCACTCCGGTTCAGTGTTTTTGAACATTAAGCGATGTCATGACCTAAATCTTTAGGCCAATCATAGCTTCTCCGGGCTCTTGCTGGATCCCATCCTGTCACTCTTCGGTGAAGAGGAAACAACGTTAAGTGAGTCAATTCTGTCGCTCTCTGGCGAAGCGACTCACTTCTTGCACTCCGGTTCAGTGTATCTGAACATTAAGCGATGTCATGGCCCAAATCGTGGGCCGATCATAGCCTCTCCGGGCTCTTATCGAATCCCGATCCAATCACTCTCCGGTGAATGGGAAACGATGCTTAAGTGAGTCGATCCTGTCGCTCTCCGGCGAAGCAACTCACTTCTTGCACTCCGGACCCCGCCTCTCCGGGTAAGGTCATAAAGCGATCATGTTTATATTGATATTTAATGTTCATCCTTTAACTCTCCGGTTAAAAGGTTTATTTTAATAATTGTTTCTTTATTAAATTCAAATCCTAGATGTTCAATCTCAAACACCAGGAAAAACAAGACAATGCCTCTCTGGGCGGAGCGGTCTATTTCCATCTTAGAGCATGCCTAGGGATCTCTCTGGTTCCCGTACATGAGTAAGTGGGATAGCCGTTTTATTTTGGAAATCAAATCTAAGAAAACTAATCGACCAGAGTCCAAATCTTGAACTTGGCCCTTGCCATCACGATTAGTTGATGACGAGTCGTGATCCCGATCCAGGATCATTCCTATTAGGTGGAGGTTGTCCAGGTCTTACTATCGTTGCCCGTTCTCTGATATATTGTGGCAATCTACCACTCTTGGCATGCTCTTCCACCTCATCCCTTAGGTGGCGGCATTCGTCGGTTGTGTGCCCATCTAACTCATGGAATATGCAATATTTTCCGGTTCTACGTTCCCGCTCTGTGGGATCTCTCCTCGGTGGTTTTCGATAGGGGAGTTGCCCCCGAGTTTCGGTGTAAATTCGTTCCAGTCCTGCCACCAAGTCTGTGTATTGCCTGAATCTGGGCTCTCAGAATTTCTTCCGTTTATCAGGACCATCATGTGCGTCATCCTGCTTTCTCTTTCCTTTGTCCGCCCTGGACTGTTCCCTGGCGGTTCCTTCGCCTTGTTCAACATTTATTTCCTGCCTCTCGGCTCGTGATTCCTCTAATCGAATGAATTTTTCAGCTTCATGGAAAAACTCTCCAAGATCTTGCGGTGGATCTTTAGTCAAAGAGTCTTTGAATTCGGTGCCTTCTCCAACTCCTGCCACTGCCGCCATCAAAATCATCGATGGGTCCGGGCGATCTATAGAAGCCACTGCTGCATTAAATCGTAACAGAAAATCTTTTATGGACTCTCCGGTCCTTTGCTTTATTGATGCCAAAGTCATTATGCTCTTGGGTCGCGTTATGTGAACCCTAAACTGCTTCATGAAACAATCCACAAGCTCGCCCCATGTCCTGATTGATCCTGTCTCTAGCTGTCTAAACCAAAGCGCAGCCAAATCTGATAAGAATAAGGGGAAACATCGTGCCATTACTTCCTCGGATGCTCCCGGCACTTCCATGTGTCTGATATATCTGGTGATATGCATGGTCGGGTCTGACTTTCCGTCATAAGGATCCAGCATCGGTAGTTTGAACTTTGGAGGGTTCCTTGCATTTCAGATATTTGGAGCGAACGGACTTCGACTAACCTCTTCCAATCCTCCGCCTGACAATCCCCCTCTCATGAGTCGTCTCACTAGGCCAATCATTCTTTCATCTCCATCTAGGGGTTGCCCCCTTGTCATGTCTCTGTCTTGCCCTCCGAGTCTTGTAGGGAATTCTGGTACGTACTCTTCGGGTGGCTCGTTAGCATTTGTGTTGGCCCTAGCCGGTTGAGCTCCTTCCAAAGGTCCTTCTGCGTCGGATCTTGCGGGCCTTCCCCCAAGCCCTTGTTGATTTCCTTCTGGTTCTGTATTCTGTCCTCCGTTGGGTTCCATAGCCCTAGCTCCTTGTTCCACATTCACAGCCACTGTAGCTGGTCTAGGGTTCTGTGTCCCTGCAGCTCTCATCTGCTCGAAGAAATTCTGCAGCATCTCTTGTTGGCTTTTCATCATTCTTTCCTGCATTAGGTTATTCATAGCCTCCATCTCATCTCTAGTAATGTAGATCGAAGCTTGTCCTTCTCCAGCGCCAGAGGATGCCTCTTGACTTCCTGCCTGTTGGCTCCTCTCAGTTCTTTGTCTAGTTTGTCGAGTAATTGTAGAGTCAAATCTGAATCCTTAAAATTCCAAATCTCAACTTTGAATCTGGTGTAGCGAGTGCTAGTTCTTCTCAGTGAAAGCACCAAAGTGTTTGCGCCAAAAATGGTCACAAACCCCAAGTGTAGTGAAAGCACCAGCGTATGAATACAAATCAACAGTATTCACACACAAATCACAGATCTAAGCAAATAACAAGCAACAATCCAGAAATAATGAACAGTGACACGCAATTTATAGTGGTTCGGCTATCTCCGGCCTACGTCCACTTCAAAGTTTTTATCTTTTTATTGCTCGATGCTTGAAGATTACAATTTCGTGTGTTGTATTACAACTGATTTGCTGAACTAAGTCTGAATCTCAGGCAGCAATGGTGATCTGGAGTAAATCTGGCAGAGTATAGACGCCCTTTATCTCTCAAAATTGTCCGACCCCTTTTCTGAATGACCAGGGGCTCTATTTATAGGTGTAGAAGGCTGATATTTTGCCTAAATTGAGGGGAGACCAGTTCTAGCACGTGAGGGAGCCCACATGCCCGCTTTCTGGAAATCCGGGCCCACTTTGGGATCGATTCAAAGCTATGTTTGAATCGATCAAGAAATCATCCAATCGAGCTGAAATTTGGTGTGGACATTCTTCAACATGGGCTCAAGCTTCTGTGAAAATTTCATAGCGTTTGGACTTGTAGATCTCAAGTTATGATCGATTCAAGTTGACGTTCTTCGCCCTATGGATTCGTTCGAATCGATATGGTTCGAATCCATAGGGTCGAATCCATGCTTCTGCACGTGAAGACGATGACGTGGTGCGCGTGCTCCGGGTCAATCCCCCTTTTTCTCCGAGTTTTCTGGGTCAAATCCGTGGTTTAGTCGCGTTTACTTGGTGGATTCGAAGAGAAGGATCTGAAGGTATAATCCTTCGATTCGATCAAATGTGCGTTCCTTCGTATCGATCGAGGGACAAGTAGTTCAAATCGATCTCTTGTGCAAGTCCTCGAATCGATGGTTTCGAGTGATGTTGATTGATTCGAAGCTATGCATAGCTCATGGATTCGAACAACCTTTTACTCGATGGATTCGAACCAAGGTTGGGTTTATGGTTTCGAACGTGAGGCTATCTTATGGATTCGAAGGCGGGAATACTCTGATGGACTCGAACTAAGGGAGGCTTTGGATGGATTCGAATGTTGAGGTTGCTTTGATAGATTCGAAGCAATGGTACTTCTCGTGGATTCGGACCTAGGGCTTGGCTCCGATGGATTCGAACCATAACATATCTCTTCCATTTTATACTGGCGATAACTTGAGCATACGAACTCGGATTGTCTCGAAATTTGGAACGTTGGTTCCCATGGCTTTGCTCGACGTGTCTTATCAATTGTAGCCCGATCCGGACTCAGACAAAATTCATCGATATCCATGGTGAACCTACGATGCACAATCGATGTTCATGACTAATAATCATTGCTTTTCAGTTAATCTTTGGGTATCTCGGCTTTGCCAAAAGTTGGGATAACAAAACTTATCTAGTTGTTTCTTCAAAATGGACTTGATGACTCTGTTGACAGCTTCGATTTGTCCATTCGCCCGAGGGTGAGCTACCGACGAGAATTTCTTCTGGATGCGATATCGTTGGCAGAAATTCTTAAACTCGGCACCATCGAATTGGGTTCTGATGTCAATTACAATTGCTTATAGGAGGCCAAAACGGCATATGATGTTGCGCACGACAAAGTTGATTACTTTCTTCGTCGTGATAGTAGCAAGGCGCTCAACTTCCGCCCATTTAGTAAAGTAGTCAACCGAAACGATGGCGTACTTCATACCACCCTTGGCTAGAGGGAAGGACCCTATAATATCAATACCCCATCTCGGTTGGTGGGGCTCTCAGAATTCTAGCATGTTTCTGGCACCTATCACATCTCTTAGCATAATCTGATGTGTCTCGATTTACGGTTGACCGTAGTACTCGTACCTGAGTATCTTCTTTGTAGGGGCTTGCCCCCCAGTGTGGTCGCCGCATTCTCCTTCATACACTTCCTGCAACACTCGCTTGATTTCATCGTAGGCGATACACCAGTGTAAAGGGATAGAAAATACTCTTCTGTACAAGATTCCATCCTAGATAACGAACCGCTAAGCATTTCAGAGGACCTTTCTCTTCTCGCTCCTGCGATCGGGCAACATTCCGTGTTCAAGATAGTTTTTGATTGGAGTCATCCATGGCTCCCTCTCGGGTGTTGCCTCATGAATCCAATCTGTCTCCACCCGATCAATACTTAGAGGAGTAAGCGTCTCCACAGGGACGAGTCCCATTTGTTGTGCTTCGCCAATGCTGGCCAGTTTAGCTAAAGAATCGACCATCTGATTTTGCTCTCGGGGTATCCAACGGATAGTATAATAGTCAAACCAGTTCAACACTTCCTGGACCTGCATAAGATAGGAGGCCAACCTTTGGTCTCTGGCTTGATACTCTCCTCCAACCTGGCACACCACTAGTTATGAATCGTAGTAAATTTCCACGGCGACGACTCCCAAGTCCTTGGCAAGCCTCAGTCCAGTGAGCAAGGCTTCGTACTCAGCTTCATTGTTAGTTGCATGGAAGTCAAATTTCAAAGCATAGCATACGGATCGCCCCTCTGGGGTTTCGAGCACCACTCCAGCGCCTAAGCACCGGTCGTTTGATGCACCATCGGTGTATAGCTTCCATTTATAGTTGGGGGTTCACTGGTTTTAGGCAAGTCCTCCGGCATGGTGAACTTGGCTATGAAATCCACAAGAACTTGTCCTTGAATAGCTTGCCTTAGGGTATAAGTGATATCAAATTAACTCAACTCGATGTTTCACTTAAGCAACCTACCAGACATCTCAGGTCGCATCAGGATCTGTCGTAACGGCTAGTCGCTGTAAACAGTGATCGGATGAGCTTGGAAGTATGGGCGGAGCTTTCTCGAGGCTACAACAAGACAATAAGCCAGCTTCTCTATCTTTGTATACTTTCTTTCTGCCCCTGTCAATCTTTTCCTAATATAATAGACTGGTTGTTGGATCTGATCCTCTTTGCAAACTAACGCAGCACTGATTGCGTTTGCCGAAACCGCCAGATAAACATACAACTTCTCGTGATCAACCGACTTTGACAAGATGGGAGGTGTTGCCAGATGTTGTACTAGTGCCTGGAAGGCGCCCTCGCACTCGTCTGTCCACTCGAAATTCTGTTTCCCTTTTCTGATCAGATCGAAGAAGGGAATGCACTTGTCCGTGGATTTGGAAATGAACCTGCTTAAGGCTGCCACCTTCCCATTAACAATTTTCACCTGCTTTATGGTTCTGGGAGTTTTGAGATTCCGAATCGCCCAGATCTTTTCGGGATTGGATTCAATTCCTCTAGCATTGATAATAAACCCAAGGAACCTTCTACATGTGACTCCAAAATGACACTTCAATGGATTGAGCTTCATTCTGTACTGTCGGAATATGTTGAACATCATCTCTAAACCACCGATATGGTTTCTAGATAGTCGTGACTTCACGAGCATGTCGTCTATGTACACCTCCATAGTCTTCCCGATCTGGTTTGCAAACATTTGGTTTACGAGCCTTTGATAAGTTGCTCCAGCATTTTTGAGTCCAAAAGACATCACCTTGTAACAATAAAGTACCAGATCAGTGATAAAGCTAGTGTCCTCCTAGTCAGGAAGGTGCATCGGGATTTGATTATAGCCGGAGTATGCGTCCATGAAAGATAAGAGCTCATGTCCGGCTGTTGAATCCACCAGTTGTTCTGGGAAGCGGGAAACTGTCTGTGGGGCAGGCTTTGTTCAGATCTGAGTAGTCCACACATGTCCGCCATTTTTCATTTGACTTTATGACAAGCACTGGATTCGATACCCATTCCTGGTATAAAGCATCATGAATAAACCCATTAGCCTTGAGTTTATCCACTTCTTCCCTCAGGGCGGCAGATCTCTCTGGATCCATACCGCGCCTTTTCTGTTTCAGCGGGACGTGCCGTAGGTCGATATTTAATGTATGGCTCGCGATGTTCGGCGAGATCCCATACATGTCTGATTGAGTCCAGGAAAATACATCAAGGTTTTCCCAAAGAAAATCAACCAGCTCCTGTCTCATCTGGGGGCCGAGCTGAGATCCGACCTTTACCACTCTGGAATCATCATCATCGTTGATCGGAACATCAATCATCAACTCCACCAGGGAAGCCTGGTATTATTTGACTTCCCCTTCATCAATGTTGTCTTTAGGATCAAGATCCTTAGGAAACTGGTCGTGGCGCCCGAGCCTAGGCCGAGGCGTTAATTGTCAATTCCCCAAAAAATGGACGCAAAGAGATTCCTCCACGCCTTTACCTTTCTTTTTTCGCTGCGCATCCTGCAGCTCTGCAACATAACAGGCGCGTCCAGCTGCCTGATCACCGTGTATAATCCCAACCCTATTGTCAGTAGGGAACTTTAGGGTCAAACACCACGAGGCAATAGCTGCCCTAAACTTCGCAAGGGCCAGTCGGCCCTGAAAAGCATTATACGGAGAATGTATATCCAACACCACAAACTGTAACATCCGAACTCTTCAGCGATCACCAACGCCTAACTCAATAGGTAACTCTACCATTCCAGCTGGTATGGTGGCGCTTCCATTGAAATCATGTATATGTGCTAGCACGGTTTCAGATCCTTCGCTTCCATCAACATTTGGTTATAAGCACGCTTGAAAAGTATGTTTACAGAACTTCCACTATCAACTAAGATCCTCTTCATCCAAGCAGGACCTATTTGGGCAGAAATAACCAACGGATCAATGGTGGGGGCCTCGACTTTGTCGGCATCGCGGTTTTTGAAAACGATGTCGTCTGTCATCGTCCTCCTTTTTTTTCCCTGGGACTCTTCATCGGTACCGCTACAACATTCGAAGTCCACATGCCTAATCGAACTAGCATATGATTCCATTTCCTTCCAGCTCCGATCAGCCGGATGATGACCACTACTCACAGTATTAGTCACCAGTCTCCAGCTAGTACGTGCGGGTTCTTCAGGCCTAGCTTGGCCTTGGCCTTGGCCCTGATTGGGGTTAGATAGGCCCGCTCTACCATCCTGCGGAGCCCGGAAAAACTGCTCTAACTTTCACTCTTTGAACAACTTTTCTATAATATCCTGTAGATGACGGCATTCATTAGTGTTATGGCCGTAACAACCATGGAATCTATAGAACTTCCCGGTCTGAATCTGCTTCTCTGACGATGGTTTTGAAGTTGGCTTCTTGTACTGCCCTGTATTACAGGTTTGAAGATAAACATTCTCTAGCGACGTGTTCAAGGGAGTATATCGATCAAACATAGGAGCTCTCGGTCTCCCTTGATGGGGGTCTATCTTCTTTCCTTGATCTCTGTTACCCTTCTGCTGGCCTTGTTCATTCTGAATATTTAACTGTACTTTATCGGAGCTCTCCTCGGTCTGCTTCATTGCAACATTACTCTAGATACCTTTACTACTAGGCCCTGCAACGTCCTCCTTCCTAGACCATCTAGTGTCTTCTCTCCTCAAAAACTGGGCTGCCTTTGCATAGAAATGGTCCAACAAAGCGGGGATTTTCCAGCCAAGAAATCACCAAATTCGAAATCAGGATTGATCCCTTTAGTCAATGCCATCAAAATAGAGTTATCGTTGGGATTGTTGACTTCGACACAAGCTGTAACGACCTGTAAATTTTCGATAATTAAAATAGCTAATTTAATAAGATTTCGTGATTTAATGTTAGAAAAAAATAAAAATTTGTAATTCATTTGGAATAATAATAACTGGAATGAATTGCAACAATAATTATCCAAGTAATTATTAATAGATTGAATGGAGTTCCAATCTAATTGAATTGACTCAAATGTTATAACTTGGTTATAAGGGAATATATGGAAAAACAAATGTAAATAAGTGAATAAGAATTGTGAATTATTTAGGTAGAAATACAAATGTTAATAGATTGGTTTCGAAGATTTGAATAGTAATAAGTATTGAAAAATAAATGCTACTTAGTGAATGCCTTTGCAATCAATAGTTGGATAGGATAATAAATGTTGAATTCATTGGGTATAATAGAGTAATTGATTGATAAGTAAAATCTATTAAAAATCAAATAATTGAATATTGAACAGGTAAATTGTTTAAAGTAAATATTTAAAACTTATTGAATAATTGAATAACTGTAAAATGGAGATAGCGTTCTAAGATGTGAATTGGTTTTCAAAGTTGAATCTTATAAGTTCAATTTCAAATATTTCAAAGGATAATGAATTATTGGATAATCAAAATTGTTTAAATTTAATATTTGGAATTCATTGAATAATTGAATAACGGAAATTGAATAACTGATTAATGGAAATGGTTGTTCTATAATTTGAATTTGTTTTAATGGTTAAATTTTATAAGTTCGTTTTGAATATTTCAAAAGATAGTGATTTAAGAATAATCAAATTTGTTTAAATTTAATATTACAAATGTTTGAATAATTAAATTCCGAATTTGATATGATTAATTTGATATTGAAATTTAATATATGAAAATAGAGTGAATAACTGAAATTTGATTTAATATGATTCAAATTGGTTTCCAAAGTGAATATAAGTTATATTTGGATTATAGTAGAGTTAACAAGATTTTTAATTTGGAATTTTAAGAAATTCTGTAAATTTTGAAAAGTCGTCGATTTAATCGACGAGTAAAAATAGCCTTCCAAGGCGCAGTCTTGGAATTCGACGAAACTAGTTCCATTGGATCCGTAATAGTATGTTATTATCGGATTTCAAATTTCGTAGCAATAGGAGTTGCCATTTGACCATGGCAGCTAAAAACGTTTAGAAATTCATTTAATCGGTTTAATTTAAAATCGATCGTTTATTTCCATAACTCACACACACGATCGAATTAGCCTTCGAAACACGTTCCATTGTGTTCGGAAGGCGGGTAAAACCTTATGAACGCCTGTCGGCACGTCTATTTTCGAGTTCGTTCAGAAAGTTGAAAATAATAATAAAATAATAATATATATACGTGTATATATACGCGTTCTCTACTGCAAACCCTAGTTATCTCATGGCCGCCAGAGATAATGTCGATGGCCAAAATCTTCCCTTGTTCTTCCTCTTTGATCTCTCAATCCACAAACTATTTCAAAAATCTTCCACCAGCAAAACTGTAGAACTCTCCGAGCTCAATACATCCAACGGTGGGTTTTCGTTCTAGGGCCTTAGATTGTCGTCGATATGGCGATGTAGGGTTTCGGTTCGAGCTTGTTTTCACGGCGCAAGAGGCGACCGGATGCGACGTGGTAGCGACTGGGTGTGCGTGGTGGTGAGGCGCTCCGTTTGGCGCTCGTGGATCGGATCGAAGTGGCTCACGGTGGTGGTGGCAATCGGTTGATGGTTGCGTTGATGGGTTGCTTCGTGCGTGCTTTACCTGGAACTCGCGATGGAGAAGACGCTGGAGGTGCGGCTCTGATTTTCTGGATCTTAGATCTACGGCTGTGATTTTCTGTGGGTATATAAAAAAAGGAAATTTGTTTTAAATTATAAATATATATATATATATATATATATATATATGCAATCTTGTAAAACTCATATCTCATCCATACGTTATCAGAATCGGACAAAACTTTTTGCGTTGGAATCGTGGTGACGAGCTCTACGTCATGGAATTGATTTGGAGACGTTTGGAGCTAAAAAATTTCAAGTTAAATCGAACGTCGTTCGATTTGATTTAAAATCGTAAAATCAAGGTGAGTCTTTTATTACGCTCACAATGTACTGAATATCTTTATGGTAGTTAAATTTGATATTATGAAGTTATATGAATTTTATTTGTCGTTGTTTGATAAAATTTAATTGTCATATAGATTGTCATTTGAATTCACCGTTGAAAATTTAATTGACAGTCAAATTGAAATTAAAATTGAATTGCGATTAAATTACCTGACATTAATAACTATGAAATTCCCGTGAATTGTATTATCTATTGGATGATGTATTTCGATGGATGCTATTGGTTGATATTTAAATGTTTGGGTATTTATTTGTATATATATATCCTGTTATACATACATATGACACTGTGATTTAGTTTAAGTGATATATATTCATCCCTGACATTTAATTGAAATAAATAATCACTTGGCCATAGAATAGAAAATTATATACGGACACCGGATTGGTTAAATTAATAATTTTAAAAATCGTTGATTTGGAATTCATTTAAATGTTTTGATTTAAAAGTTATAAATAAAATCAATTTATAGAAATCGAATTTATCACAAATTGAGTTTGGAATGTTGAAATAAATTTTGGTTAAAAGAAATTGCTTAATAATTTAAGTTGAGACTTTGAAATTTAAAATTGGGATATGATTGAATTTCGGAAATTTATTTGTTTTAAAGATTGAACATTATTTCGAGCTTTGAGTATTACTAAGTAAAAGTGATATAAAAATGATATTTCAAAATTGAGCTTGAAATTGAATCATATTTGAATTTGGATTTAAAATTGAATATTGGAGGATAAATTTTGTTAAGTGTTATAAATTGATATTTTAAAAAAAAAAATCAAGCTCCAAATCGATATAAATTGAAATTGAATTAATTGAAGGTGAATGTAGAATTGAATTAATTTGAAGTCAAAGTTGACATTGATTTGAATTGAAATCGAAATTGAATCGGTAGAATGGAAATTGAAATTGATTTGAATTGGGAAGTTATAATTGAAATGGTTTGGTTTTGAAGATGTTTCATTTTGTTTCCAAATTTCTCTGTTATATAAACCATCTTTAAATACTTAAACTATTTTAATCTATTTTAAATCTACTTAACCCAATTTAAATTATTTTAAACTAATTTATCCATTTGAAATCCATTTAGAGATTTTAAGTATGTTAACTATTTTAATTATTTAAAACTACTTTTAAACTACTTAAAACTATTTTCTAAAATTTCAAGCTGGTCAATAAGGTTAAATGTTTATATTTAAATCTTGAATTTAAATACGAATTGGGTTAAATGAAGTTTCAACCTAAATTGAAATTCGAAATGATTTTGAAATCGAAATGAGATATTGAGGCGAAAAATGATTTTGAAATCGAAATGAGATATTGAGGCGAAAATGATTTTGAAATCGAAATGAGATATTGAGGCGAAAAAATGATTTTGAAACGGAATCTTACATCTTGAATAGATATGATGATATTTGAAATGGATTTGATTTTGAAGCGAATATGATATTT
Organism: Allium fistulosum; assembly: GCA_030737815.1. Lineage (NCBI taxonomy): Eukaryota > Viridiplantae > Streptophyta > Magnoliopsida > Asparagales > Amaryllidaceae > Allium > Allium fistulosum. Next base: position 1,160,913,272 of record CM060902.1, on the reverse strand, counting down.
TGATATCAATTATGAATCGATTTGAAATGTAAAAGAGCCATCGGTGTAATAATACGTAGTTATTAAAGAGACCGGGATCGGATATGGACATACTCTCTGTCGATACTGAAAACCACTTTAATAACTATTATACGCGGAGTGTTGATCCAGAATGAAGTGGATGGTTTGGTGAACGCGTTGACTGAAGAAAGAGAACGATATTGGATGACCCCTGACATGACTAAAACAGGAGCCGCGCCGGGCCATTGAGGTTCGCCACCTCTAGCGGACACACTTCTTTGTTACCATATCTATTACTGTTGTGATTCGATTTGGGTGCACCCCTCGATTATGAGAGTGTTGTTTCGCGGTGTTGGGGTAGTAGCTGCTATGCCCAACATCAGTCCGGATCACGCAACTACTAGTATCCTAGTTGGTATCGCCTCATGTACCTTGTCATACTGATTATCCTATTCGCGACCACTACGTTTTGGTTTGTACCTTTAGTATATGGATTGCCCTCTGGTGACTTCCGGTTTTGGGGAAACTACGGTCTTGTATATGCTCTTGGGAATAAAAATGTGTTAAGGGTGGAATGGGCCATGGCTTAACGCTAGTTTGATATTTTACTTTATGATAGACATTATTGTATATAGCGTATTCTATTATATAGTAGATAGTTTAACGGATCCTTAAGAGATGGAAAATCCCATAACATCTCTTGAGTTATTGCACTCACGTTGACACTGGATAGGAGATGTCAAACCCCGTAAACATCTCTGATGCCGTTGCATTCATATTTATTTACGATTGATTAACTTACATAAGGATGTTTTAGTCCTGACTCGAGTGTTTTGTCTTTTCATTACGCTCGGGTCAGTCCTGAGTTTTTCATCTTATTGAAGATCTATTCTGGAGGACGAAGACAAAGATTTGGTATACTATTACTATTATCATCCTTGCATCATGCTGTCTGCTGCATTATTTTATTTGTTCTGTTGTATATGTATAACTCTGATAAATGTTGTATAAATGATAATCAAAAGTATATTAAACAGCTTCATGAACTGTTTATTTGATTATTATATTTTATCTTTCCACTGCGAGATTCTGTGATTGTTTATTGTCCCTTTTCTCTTCTTTTCTTATTTACCCCATTAACCATCTGCCCTTTTGAATGGTTTAGAATCGGCATGTGTATTTGATCGTCGGTTTAAACTATTCAAAAAGGTGGGTCATTACACAAGCAGTGTGGAACCTTTCCAGATAATGCCTTAGAGTCTCTCCTGGAGCTTGAGTAACACTAGACAAGGTGTTAACATCCTTTGGTCTTATAGCATGCATATGAAATTTCTCAACAAACTTAGTAGCCAACTGGTCGAAATATGAAATAGATCTTGGTGGTAGACGGGTGAACCACATAGTCACGATGCCTCCCAAGGAGATAGGGAAGCTTTTACACTTAACCGCATCGTCAGCTCGAGCGGCATTCATAAGCCATTCATATTACAGAATATGTTGGTTGGGATCCGAATTTCCTTTATACACCGGCAAGGTCAGCATCCTGAACCAACGGGGCAGTTCCACATGAAAGATATCATTGGTGAACGGGGTGTGACTTCTAGAAATCCCACAGTCATCATTAGTGAGGCTTTAACTTTCTCTTATCATCTGGCATGTCATAGTTGGAATATCAGGCATCTGGAGATTCGGGACCAAGGCACGGTCGGGTTCCATATCACGAGGATGGTCTGGTCGCTGTCTATGGTCTGTTCCATGCCTCCTTGGCTCCCGGGCTTCATGGAAGTGAGGATCTTGAGCATGAATGCAGTGACAAGGGGCTGGATCTGGTTGGTTCTAGATCTCGACATCCAGATCTATAGCAATAGCAGGGACATCATGAGTAGTGTTGCAAGGAAGAGCCCCTCCTCGAGAGGAGGGTGCAGCTTGACGCCCTATAGAAGGACCTATCCCGGCCTGTCCAGGATTTACAGCATACGGGTGCCGAAGGCTTCCATGTAATCCTCATCTAATCGGAGGCATGTAGATATATGATAGAAGTCAGATTACTTTGAGCTTTTGGACAAGGAATAGGAGGTATGCTCCCTTCTAGATTTCCCTCACCTTTCTTCATTCAGTTGGTTCATAAGTTCTGTGTTTGCACGGATCTATTGAGTGAGTTCTTACCGTCTTTGAGTGAGCTCATGTATGAGGGTCTAGTATTCCTCTCTAGTTACTGGACCGGATGGATCTAGAGCTCCAGCTGGCATTTGGCCTATAGTAGTCAGCTGCGTGGGATTTTACCTATCCCTTCATTCTGGATCATTGGCATTGGAAGCGATTCTAGTAGTATGCACCATGTTGAATGCAGTTCTTCTTAGATCTAGAACGATCTGAATGTAATAGAAGGAACCACTGGGAGATGGATCTGGATCTCTTCCTTAGATTTTAGAAATCCAACAATGGCAGGGGATCCACAGAATCAGAGAAAAAGCAGGGTTTTCTCAGTGAAAGCACCAAAGTGTTTGTACCAAAAATGGACACAACACTCGTTTGATGTAATTGAAGAGATTAGAATGAAGAAGTAAAATGGAAAATGAGGCTAATCTAACAATCACACCAAGAAAATATGTAGTAACAGAAAGAAAACAAGAATTTATAGTGGTTCGGCGTTATAGCCTATGTCCACTTTGAAGGATTTGATGTTTATTGCTGATTATAAACTGAATTACAATAGTACAACGGCTAATACTCGAATTACAATGGATTTCAATCCAAGCAGCAACATAAAAGTCCTTTTTAGTTGCAACGAGGGTGTAATTTATAGGTGTGAACCTGGAATATCTGCCTTGAATCTTGAAATGCCCTTTCTCAAGCCTAGGTTGGCCCACATAATTGGTCTGGAGTCATTTGGGATCGATCACTGATCGATCCATGTAGCCTTTGTATCGATGGAAATGGCTCCAATTGGGCTGGGATCGATCATGGACGTTCCTGAGATGATATGCAACCTTCTATGAAAATCTCATTGCATTTGGAGTTGTGGTTGTGGAGTTATTGATCGATCAAAGTTGCAAATATGGACTGGCTAAGGCCTTTGTATCGATACCTTTCGTATCGATCCTTTCATGTCAATGACGTGGCACGCGTGCTTTGTGAAGATCCATATTTTATGCATGGGGACCATTTCCTCTGGGTAGACCGCTTCTTTCATATCCATCCGATGCTTTGCCTCCTGTATCGATGCTTTGCCTCCACCTTCGTATCGATCATCGGCTTTACTCTTCGTACCAATCAAGCAGTTGGTCGATATGAAATGTTCAGCTGCTAGCCAAATGAAATGCAATCGATCCAGGGAATGCTAAAGTCCATCAATATAGGGCTGAACCTTATGGATACGAATGATGGATGCTGAGTAATGGAGTTATGTTCATTTTGTATCGATGCTGATGGATACGAAATGATGGATACGGATGGATGGATACGAAATGATGGATACAGATGGATGGATACGAAATGGGCATGTTTTACATGGATCATGATCGTTCCATAACTTGAGCATACGAACTCCGATTGACCTAAAATTTGGAATGTTGTCTTTCATAGTTTGCTTGTCATAAATGCTAATTGTGGCTCGATCCGGACTCGAGCCAAGTTTGCCTATATCCATCAAGAATCTGCAGATAACTGATTCCTGAAGCGGACTGTCTTCAGTCTCTAGTCAAGTCCTTGGTATCACGGCTTCACCAAAAGGCGGGATAACAGACCTTAAGGGGTTTAGCTCGCGATCCAAGCCAAAACAATGGGTCGCTGGCAACCCATGGAGTTAGCTCGTACGCGAGCTAATAACTTAGACATTGCATTGCTTGGTTGCCTCGTTAATGAATTATGGAGAAGCATGGGTCGTTGGCAATCCATGGTGTATGGGTCGCTAGCGACCCATACACTTAGCCTATTTTTTTATCGTATTTATTCCTTCCTTCTCTTCTTCCATTTAGCAAAGCGACCTTCCATTTTGCATGGGTCACTAGTGATTCATAGGGCATGGGCCGCTGGCGATCCAAGCACTTAAATGTTTTTTTGAGTTTGGAGTTTGGGATGTTTCCACGGTCTTGTATCGTCGTTGCTTGTGTAGTCTTGTTGCACGTTGTTCCGTTTTAATGGTAGTTTTCTAGCTGTTTGCACTCAACTACTGATTGGGCTAGAAAAATACCGATCTCTTGGTTTAGTCGATCTCAGTTGTTGTCCTTTTAATGTAGCCTGGCTCTCGTTAATTCTTCTCCCTAGCCTTTCCAGTTAGGTTCTGAACCATTCTGATAACACGAGATTGTTCTGCCTCCTGTTGCATTCTGTTGGGTTAAAAACCCGGATAACAACGGTAAAGCATGACGTTATAATGATGTATTGACAATAATTTTATGTTTTGTTCATTAATGTTTGCAGAAATGAGTTACTTGGATTTCAATGCTTGATTCAATAGCAGAAATAACAGATACAAATAAGAAATGACTGAAATAAATTGATTGCATCATAATCATATGTAAAAGTGCAATAACAAATAATAGAAATAGCATTACCTGAGAAATTTAATCGTTTAGTCTTTAACATGAAATATCATGTAATTAAAAAATTAGTGAATTTGAGAACAATAATACTACTAAACTATTATCAAACTGCATGCATATAGAAGTTTACTAAAGATTAAAATTAAAATAATATTACAACAATATCAGTAACAACAACAATAATAATATTATTATTCTTACATCTTTTCTCAACAATTCAACAATCTTTTAATGTATTGGTCAAAACTTGTATGTTAATGAACACAATAGACTTCTCTAAACCTCAATGGTTCACCATAAAGTAATATATTATTTACAATAAATAAGAGAAAAGTATAATTGGTTAACATCTACCGATATCATGATGCATTAAAATAGAAAGAATCTTTATGATAGATATTGCCTATCAATTGATTCCATTTTCTAAGCAAGAAGTTTGGCCTTTTTATCACAAGTTCAAAGAATTCTTCCTCGACAACATCAAAATCATTTTTTCATCGGATCTAGCTAAGGCAATATATATGTAGTTTATCTGTATATAAGAATGAAATTTAGAAAGACCTAGTATACTCTTTATGTTCACAAAACCATTGTATACTTCATGACATGATTTGACACCCGAAACCTCATAGAGTAATTTTGTAAGACATAATAGTAGATCTAGTATTAAATTATTACATGTTATAAGACAATCTGAGGTCTCACCATTCAATTAAGTGTATTAACAAACATGAAAAGGAATCTTCTTTCTTCACTAAGTATTTGATGATATTTGATCAAAGATAACACATATGATAATTAAAGTTCAATTTCATCATTTAACTATGAAATCTATGACTATTTTGAACTTGAAACGAAGAAATGGTAATGAATATGCGTGAACTGTGCATCATCCATCAATATCAAAAATACATAGGAAGCAACAACCCACAAAAAATTGAATCGGAATAGTAGTTAAATAGATATCACTCACTCAACCAACAAATCATCAATCAAATTGTAGCAGTAAACTATAGAAAATGGATAAGAAATTTTCCCTTTGTATTAGAAAGTACAATTTTTGTACTTATAATTTAAGGCTTGGATTGAAAAAAATTTGGTTTTAAAAACTTAGAGCTTATAGGGTACAACACATAAAAATTATATATAATTTGAATGTTTTAAGATATATACTCAAGCTTAAGTGGTTGGCTAGCAAAAAAATTTCAGAAGTGAAAATTCCCCCATAAGTATATAATGATGAGAATTTCAATTTACCCTACCAATTAAATAGCACCATATTCAATAGTGTGAAAATTAGCATTGGATAATTTTGACAGTTTATATAGTGGATAAAAAACTCTTTATTATGGGCATTCTAATTTTTTTATTCAAAGCCATAATTTTGAAAACCAAAGCATGCGTAGCAGTAAATAGTCATCCTTATGCTATCGTCCTGTTAAGATAGCAAATTGTAAAACAACAATTTGAACCTAGAAACCACTCGAACAATCCGACAATGAAACCATAGTAAACCAACCAAAGTAATGAATAAATAATAATTAGCACTAACAAAATAGCATCGTGGACTATAATTCATCCATTTATATATTTTCCTATTGATTTCTAGATCTGACTACAAATCCGGTTCTTCCGATTTATGGATTTTGTTACAACCACGAGTTTTGTGATTTTGGGATTTGACTTCAAATCAATTTCTTAGCGCTAACTCCATACTAAAAAACCGACTATGAAAGTCCTATAGTGGGTATTTTTAGAATGAAGTAATTTGATTTGAATTTATTCAGAACCCTAATGTTAGAGGAAGGAGAGGAGGTTAAAATTGATTGTATTAACTATTAATATGTGATAATTAAGTATAAACATGTGTCAATGTGTCGTTGATTACAGAAGTTTTGTTTTTTTTCCTATTTAAGTAATAGATTAGCACTTGATAAGATAATTCGGAACTTCGTAGATAAACTATTTGATGATAAGGTATACGACTTTAGATAATGGGTATTCCTTGCATTCACTTTTTCAGAAATTTCATCATTGGGAGTATTAGTATTGAATAATAAGAATAGGGAAACTGGAAGTGTAATAAGAAATATATTATTGCTTAACAAGAACTATAAATCCATATTCGTGGATCAAGGTCTCTAAAATTGGAGGTTACAATATGATCTTATCCCAAAAACCTATTGATCATGAATAAAGAAGGAATTCTTCAATAAAGGGAGTATTTTCATCTAGATAAAAATAACGAGAAATCCTAAAGTCCATAAAGAATTCCATCATCATATAGAAGCGAATCTGAATCCAGACTTTAATTAACTAAAGATTCCCGTTTGGCGATGAGAATAAGAATATTGTGATTTCCTTTTAATAATAAGACTCATTGTCTAGGGCAATATATAGTCTTTTCCTTTCCTCTTCCCATGAATTTCGTTCGAAAATTAAAGGTCTACTCGATTATAATAAGGATGGTAGGGAAATAAAGAAATCCACCACTTGTTAGTAAGGAACCGAATCCATAATAGTTAGAGACTCTCTAGCTTCATTATTTGTGCTTGATAAGAAAACCCAAAATTTCATAGCTTCACATTCATGGTTTTACCATTTTAGGGATTCATCTGAAGCGGGAGATTATGATAATACCTTTCTCGAAAATCCCATTATTATGGTAAAGAGGTGGCATTCTCAAACAGTTGGAGTTTTATTATCCATGTAATAATAATAAGAAAACCAGAAGTCCACATAATAAGGAGCTCCACTGTGGAATAGAAAAGAATTCAAGCTCATATAATAAGTGTATTCAAAAGATTGCAGAATCCAATGTGTTTTGGAAAACTTTTTCGGTAAAACAGTATGTAGAAAAGTCATGGTTTTTAAGATCAAAAGCTATCGTAAGTCAAGTAGCACAAACAATCAATGATGAGAAATCCGACAACAAAGAATGAAAACTTTAGAAGAGACAAAGCAGAACAACATCAGAGGTTTACTTAAGCTAAAGCATAAGAAAACTTCTTTTGGACGGGGGCAAGTATTACACCTAAATTTCCAAGGGTAAATATTGTGTGGTGACACTGAAGGTTGACAAATAAGCTATCGAATATTGATATTTACGAGCTATTTGCTCAAAAGTTGGACAAATACCTCTAAACTTGATTTTCTAGGTAAGTTTCGTTTGATTTGATTTAATTGGGTGTTTTAAATATTCCAACACATAATGGAATGAATTTCAGCAAGTGCAGAGATAGTTCACAAGCTCAAAGTTTGGAAAGCAGATAAGGAAAGTAAATAACATAGAGTTTTTATAGTGGTTCAGCTTGAATGCGCCTACATCCACTTTCCATCTTATTATTCTCTCTTTGATTTGATTACAAGTACAAGATTATTCGAAAAGAGTAAAAACTTTAAGTAGCCGAAGTGATGGATTTTCTCTCTTTTTCTCCAAAAATCTGTCCCTATTGTTGTTGTGAAGCTCTGGTATTTATAGAGTGGAGTTGTGAAGTGCGGAAGAGAAGTTATAGCTTTCTGAGTTTGGTTCGACATTTGAGCAGGAGTTGTTGGATCGGCATTTGGGTCAGAAAGCTTGCTTGGCATGGGTGTCCTTCCTTGCCTTGGTTCAACGTCTCTATCCTGGAGTCCCTCACTTGCCGGACCAAACATTTGATCAGGCATGCTTGTGTACTAGACCAAATGTTTGATCTGGCGATGGATGTGTCGTGCCGGACCAAATCTCTGGTCCGGCATATCTGAGGATGTCAGACCGGATACTTGGTCCGGCATACAATAGGATGCCAGACCAAACATCTGGTCCGGCATGCCGGACCAAATGTTTGGTTCGGCATTTTAGCAAACGTTGAACCAAGCATCTCATCCGGTAATTCTGTTCTCTATACCTTTGTCTACCTTTGCTTCGTTCTTTCTTTGCTTGCCAGAAAACCGAGCCAATACTTGCCCCCCAAAGTATGTTGTGTAACTACATGACAGGCTTTGTTTTGGTCTGGTATCGAGCTCCTACCACCTAATGACAACTTGTGAACATTCATCTTCCTTCTTCTTCTTTAAATACCACCTTCCCCCTTTCTATTTTTCTTTCTATTTCCTTAATCAAATTCTTCTAATTAAACTTCGATTGATTGAGGTTAGATTCTAGCTTGCTTATATCGCTCGAATTCGAACATCTCCATGTCTTCGCCACTCGAGGTAAGCCTATTTAAATCGATTGCTCGACCTAGGGTTTCAGGGCTTAGATTTTATGTTTTGTACGGCTTAGAGGAATCAAGTCTATTTTTATTACAAATTCCATCCGACCTAGAGGACTTGAATCCATTTTCCATATGTACATCTTCTTTGTAAATATGAGATGGTCGAGTATATGGCGAACTGGATCTCATGAGCATGGGTTTTGGTGCAAGTTTCAAAGAGGAGATAAGGGTTTAGCCTTGTTGCACTAATATTGTTGTTCATGGTACTTGAGTTTGCTATTAGTAGAGGCTCAAGTGGCAGTATTCTTAATTTCTGGTATAGTGTTAGAACTAAGGAGTCTTTTTTATTTAAGTCATCAGGATAAGCTAGCACAGGCCTAGAGAATAAATACTGTCTAAGTAAGGCTGTTGGAGGGTATGCTTTGGGTCAGTAGTTGGTGTGTGGTGAGTTTGGTTCGGCATTCGGCATAGGGTAATGCTGGACCGGATAGGCCGAGCACATGGTCTGTGGGTATGCCGAGCAAATTTTCCATGAGATGGCTAGGTTGGGGGTAAGGATTCAATTGGACTAGATAATAGGAGGTTCATGTGCATGTTTTAACTTCCATTTATGATTTGGACCTTCGTTTGACTTTTACTTTCTTACACAGGAATATGACTTCTGGTCGCGAGCTCCATTCCAAGTTTGCGGGTTCATAGCCTGCCGGGGCTGGTCCCTCTTCTTTTGATGCTCCAGTCAATCCTCCCAGGCAACCCAGTTCTGCTTACTCTTTAGTCGAAGGCTACGCTCCTAATCAACCACTGTTAGGCCTTCGGAGTGTTATCCCAGCATGTTGATGATAGAGAAGCTGAACTCTATAGCTACTACATTTGGGATGGATCGTTGAGACATGATATTACCTGGTCCAGATGATAGAGCATATTTTCCTCCAGGCGGGTATATGGCATATAGCAAGTATCATTGTATGTGTGGCACGATTCCTCCGCTTACCAATTGGATTGCCAGCTTCGTGATATACTTAAAGGTCGCTCCCATGCAACTTCAACCGAATTCTTATGCTATCCTAACATGTTTGTATCTGATATTCATGAAGCAGTATCGGAGACGCCCTACCCATAGAAAGATCAGATATTTGTATAACGTGAGGAGTTATCGGAAGGGGAGTCCTTTTATCAACCTAGAGTCGGCCCACAAGTTCAAGCCTGTCCTGGATCTATATTCCAAGTTTAGTATGTTCAAGAGGGAATAATTCTTTATACGTGATGATATCGTGGCTCAACATGCTTTTACTTTGGGCTATAAGTTATCGTATTATCTTTTCTGAGCTTTTTGTTGGCTTGGCTTTTTATTGCTCCATAACTTTCAGGTTGTGTGAAGGCAGTGGAGGATGATGGCTTAAAAAAGATGGCCAAGGAAATATTGGCTATCCCGGAGGCCGAGCGAAAAGCCTCATTCCTACTCCACGATGTAGCCCTTTGATTCTACAACTTGATCAGCCCCAGACAGTTCATGTACAATATTAGGCCAAGTTCTGCCGAAAGAGCAGCGGGAGCCGGAGGAGACGGGAGTGACGGAGACAAAGGTAAGGGCCCAGATGAGGAGGGTGGTGTGGCTGAAGCCCCGAAGAAACTAAGGCAAAAGAAAAGCACAGTTCGTCCTCCCCGCTCGGGGAAATATCTGCGTATTCGAGATGCTCCTACCCCTGGAAACGAGGGAGGTTCTCATTTGGGAGGAGAAAGTAAAGAGGAGGAAGGATCGGAGAGCAACTCTGAAGCAATGGAAGGGCATGTTCATGTATCTCCAAACATGGATATTATAAGAAGCGAGGGATTGGGCGTGGATCCTTTAAAGAATGCCGAGGCAGTGCGAGAGTGGCCCGAACAGTTGGAACAACCTGAGCCAGTCCCAGGGCTGACTCCTGCCACTAATTTTTCCCAAGAAAATTTGGCTCCGGGTGATTTTAGTGGAATACCGCCTCTTCCAGTACAAGGTGGAGAGGGAATCAGCGAGGAATTCGGGCTTTCCCCAGGTACTTTTGATTACTGTATGGACTTTGAGATACTTCTTGAGAACTTTTTATTTTTTGATGGGTCCCAGCCTCCACCTGCTCCTCAATCCAATGAAGTCTGGTCGCTGTGTGTTCTCCTTCCTTCGAGTGGAGTCCCGTCCCAGTGTGTTCCCGTCTTGAGTGAGACCCCGCCCCGGTCACATGATTCAGTTTATCCTAAGGGTCTGTAGTAGCTTGTAGTGTCCTAGTGTCTTGAGTGTTTTTATTTTTATGCTCTCTCCATTTCTTGGTTCTAATGTTGTTTCTTGTATTCCAGGGATAAGGAGGAATCCAAAGAGGAATGAAGTGTCCAGGCGGCTTGAGCAGTTCAAATGGATGAAAATGGCTTCCGTTTCTTCCAAGATGACTTTTAAGGAGGGAAAAATTATGCAAAAGAATATTAAGGAGACCCCGTCAAGCCCGGATAAGGGAGAGAGCCGTGAGTCGTCCCAGAAACATGTGAGGTCCCCGGATAAGGAAGCCACCTCCCTCGATTCCCAAACTTCCCCTCGCCGTCATCATCACTATCTGATGGGTTCTGAAGTGCGCGAAGTGCCAGATGAGTTGGGAGAGAGCAATGTTGATCCTTTTTTCTCGGATTATCAACAATCGATGCGGAATCCCTTTGAGAGTCATCCTGATATAAATCCCCACTATGTAGGTTATCGTGCGGCGGATCCTGACACCGAGTTCCTTTTACCTCGAAATCCCTTGGTCTGGATCCTAGATGAGGCGAAGACTCTTGATTTTGTTAACTTGACAACGAGGATGGTCAAGATTACAGATGAGACCAGAAATATTGTTGATTATCAGTCCCATTTGGCCAAAGCTAGTGAAGAAGTTGGGAGTGCCAATGTGCGGTTGCGTTTAGAGATAGAGGATCTTCGCAAGGCGCTTAGGGAGAAATAGGCTAAATTAGAGGAAGATGAAGCATCCCACGCCTCCGAGATAATGAAGGCCAAGGAAGTGGCAAGGAAAGAGGTCGCCGACCTATGCAAGACATAGATTGACATGGCTATCAGTTCAGTGGATGAGGCTCGACAGAAGGATCTGGAGCGAATCCTCTCCCTTAAGGGGAAAGTGAAGAAATCGGAAGAGGCCTTAGTTGAGCTGAAGGAATCACAGGGCAAGTGGAAAAAGGAGAAGGACTCATATCAGACTGAGATCGATAGGTTGAAGGTGGAGCATGCTTAGTTGAGGAGAGATAAGGAGCAGTACATGAATAAGGTGGCGGCGCTCCAGACCGAAGTCGATAAATCCAGTGATTTTTGTGACATAGCAACCAGATGCTGAAGGATACTTATTATATGTTGTGGAAACAAAGGAACTTTCAGTGGATGGATGACTATCCTCAGGTGATGGTAGGAATCCATGCTCGGCTTATCGAGGAGACCAAGGCCGTAGTCGCATAGGAAGAAGGGGCTGTGTACGACGTTAGGATGGTGAACAGTTGGTTCACAGTGGAGGAGACCAAAGCCATTGCCAAGGGGTATGAGCTGCTGGCTGAGGACGAGAATGATGAGGACGGCTCGGATCTCGAGGGGCTTGGTGATCCACATCACGTCACTGCAGGTATCTCGTCTCTTTACTTTAGCTCTGCTATTACCTATTTTGGATTGCAAAACTTATGATTATTTATACTTGCATTGTGCAGGGATGTTTTCGGGGCAAGTTGGGCCTTCGCGAAAGGAAGGCGAGCCTCTTAAGAAATCCGAGTTCTCGAAGGACATGGCCGGAGGAAGCGGGCCGAGGGGCAAGGATGTCCCCCCTTCTTAGTCGAGGAGATTTCCTTTTCCCTTCCTTGCATGTATTTTTGGAGGATGTATGGACGTTCTGCATATGTATATAAATATAAGCGATAAGCTTTGTATGAGAAAATTTTAACATTGTACTATTCAACTTCGTTTTTTTTGTATGTTTATCTGGGATGACTTTTGTGATGCGTGATTTTTATAGTCTGCTCTGTCTATTTGTGAATTGTTTACGACTTAATTAATTATTGTAGTGTTTAGAGACGCAGAGAACTATAAAAGCACTATTATATTCAAGGCCAATCATGAACGATAACTACTCAGGCTAATGCCCGTGTCGTGAGTATTATTCGATTTATCGTTGTCGGTGTGTATAATGCCGATCGTCAAGTGCGAACTACCCCTTACTGCAGCCACGCCTTAATCGTAAGGCTTATAATTGGTTCGCAGTTGCAGGCGAGCCGATCGCTAATGATGAACTGCCTAGGCTATAAATTGTGCCTAATTCGTGGCTTATGGTCGGTTCATCATTGTCGGCTTGGGGGTGCCGATCGTCAGAGTTGAATTGCCAAGGCTTGTTTCGTGCCCTTTATCATGGCTATCTTACTTCCACTGCCGCCAGTGAGTGTCTGCGATTGCTCGTAGTAGGAATAGTCATTAGACAAAATAATTAAACGAAAGAACATTTAAATAAGATAAGTAATGTAAAACACAAGATTTTTATAGTGGTTCGGCTGAAATATGCCTACGTCCACTATCTTTATTTTATTGCTTTTGTAAATGTTTTTTTACAACTCAAGAGAAGTAGCGGCGGAGGTGTTGGAGATTCCATGCTTTCCCAAACACCTCTTCATCTACTGTTGACAAGATGTAAGCTCCATAGTGAAGATCCTTATGAATAACAAACGGCCCTTCCTAAATTGGATATAGTGCTCCGGGTCATGGGAAGACTCGTTTGAGTACCAAGTCTCCTTCCTGCAGTGTTTGAGGCTTCACCTTAGAGTTGTACTGTCTTGCTACTTTCTGTCTATGGGTGGCGGCTTTGAGGGCGGCGTCGTTTCTTTTTTCCTTTATCAGGTCAAGGACATGTTCAAGAGCTCCTTGTTTTCTTCCGGATTGTAATGTATCGTGCGGTGCGAGGGGACGACTGTTTAGACGGGGAGCATAGCCTCGGTTCCATATGCTAATGCGAATGGCGTGTGCCCTGTCATGGTCTTAAAAAAAGTTCGATAGGCCCATAAGGCAGTAGGCAGTTCGTCGACCCATGCCCCCTTGGACTTCTCTATCTTCTTCTTAATTAATGTCTTCAACGCTTTGTTCACTGCTTTGACTTATCCTTTCGCCTAAGGATATGCTACAGCTGAAAAGCTTTGGGCAATCCCATGTTCATGGCACCAATTGGAGAATTCTTCACTGTCGAATTGAAGTTCGTTATCTAATATGATTTTCTGCGGCACCCCATACCTGCATAGCATGTTATGTATTAGGAAGTTTATCAATTTGGTAGGCGAAATTTTGTTTAAAGGCTCTGCTTCCACCCATTTGGTGAAATAATCCACTACCAATATAGCGTATTTTTCTCCTCCTCAACCCATGAGGAGTTCCCCGATTAGATCGATTCCCCAAACGGCAAAGGACCAGGGGCTGACCATCTAGATTAAACCGGTATGTGGCAATCTCGGGATTTTGGCAAATCTTTGGCATTTATCACATTTCCTAGCAAACTCGATCGTGTCCTTGTTCAGTGTGGCCCAAAAGTATCCATAACGCAGGATCTTTCTGGCTAGAGTATGCCCTCCAGTGTGGTCGCCGCAACTTCCTTGATGTATGTGGTTAAGGATATCTTTTGCTTCATTCCCGGCGACACACCTTAGTAGCGGATTGGAAAAGCTGCAACGGTACAACATGCCATTCTGGACGGTGTAGCGGGATGCCCTCCTCAAGATTCTCCTGACTTCGTTTCGATCTACTGGTAAGGTTCTTTCTTATAAGTACCTGACGATCGAGGTCATCCATGTCTCATCCTTGTCTATGATTTCTATGATTTGTAGGCACTCAAAACTCGGTGCTGATTGTCTCATGACGGGGGTTGCCCCTGGCATTGGTTTGGTTCTTATGCTAGCCCTTTTGGCGAGGGCATCCGCCTCTTTATTTTCCCCTCGCGGGATGTGTTTTATTACATAGTAGTCCAACTCCTCAAGGAGGGTTTTGGCCTTTTTGAGATAGGACACAAGCTTTTGTCCACGAGTTTGGATTTCTCCAAGGATCTGGTTAACAATTAGTTGTGAATCGCTGTGCACGCATATTGATTTAACTCCTATTTCTTTAATGATTTCTAAGCCGGCTATTATTGCCTCGTATTCAGCTTCGTTATTGGTTGCAGCGAACTCTAGTCTCAGTGCATAGCTTAATCTCCTCCATCAACGAACATATTCCATTTGGCAGCTTCCTCAATCATTGCCGCAGCCTCCTCATCTCGCATTGTGAACTCAGCTATGAAATCAGCCAGGGCTTGTCCCTTAATTGCAGTGCGCAGGTGGTAGGTAATGTCATACTGGCTCAATTCAATGCACCATTTTAATAGTCGCCCTAACGTGTCCGGTTTATGTAGGACTTGCCTCAAAGGTTGATCCATTAGAACTTTAATGGAGTGCGATTGAAAGTAGTGTCGTAATTTCCTAGATGCTATCAGCAGACAGTAAGCCAATTTTTTGATCTTTGGGTATCTAGCTTCTACACTCGTGAATCTCTTGCTAATGAAGCATACCGGTGTTTGGATACGATCATCTGCTCTCACTAATGCGGCACTTAGTGCATGGGAGGATACAACTAGGTATAGGTAGAGGCTTTCTCCATTTAGCGGAGTGGAGAGTACTGGAGGCTTATGTAGGTGTTCTAGCAGACTCTGGAAGGCTGAGTAGCACTCATCGGTCCATTCAGATTGTCCTTTTTGAGGGCTTCAAAGAACGGGACGCACTTGTCCATGGCCTTGGATATAAACCGGCTTAGAGCAGCTACCTTTCCGTTTAGGCTCTGCATTTCCCTCCGCGTGGCTGGGATTTTGACGTCTTTCAAAGCTTGTATCTTTTCATGATTCACCTCTATTCCTCTTTCGTGCACGATGAAACCTAAGAATTTACCCGAAGACACCTCGAAAGAGCATTTCAGAGGATTCAGCTTCATTTGGTATTTGCGTAATATTTGGAACATCTCGTCTAGGTGGCTCAAATGATCCGTTGCTCTTCTTGATTTGACAAGCATGTCGTCGACATAGACTTCCATGGAGTGGCCAATTTGTTGCTCAAACATCTTTTTAACTGGACGTTGATAGGTAGCGCCGGCGTTCTTAAGCCCAAAGGGCATGACCTTGTAGCGGTATAGGCCTAGATCTGTAATGAAGCTAGTATGTTCTTGATCCGGCACATGCATGGGGATCTGGTTGTATGCTGAATATGCGTCCATGAATGACAATAACTCATGTCCTGCGGTTCCGTCTACCAGTCGGTCGATTCGGGGCAAAGGAAAACAGTCCTTGGGGCAAGCATCATTGAGGTTGGAGAAGTCAATGCAGGTCCGCCATTTCCCATTAGGCTTTTTCACTAAAATCAGGTTGGAGATCCATTTTGGGTAAATGGTTTCGCGGATAAAACCATTGGTGAGCAGGTTCTTCACCTCTTCGTTAAGAGCGGTCGACCGTTCTATCCCTATGCTTATTTTCTTTGGTTTGATCGGAATTTTGGCTAGGTCAATATTGAGGGAATAACAAGATACTTCTGGGGATATTCCCACCATGTCTTCGTGGGTCCATGCGAATACATCCAAGTTCTTGCGCAGAAATCCTATCAGCTGGATTTTTAGGTTCTGGTTCAACCGAGAACCTATCTTTAAAAACCTTGTTTTGTCATGTTCGTCTACCATCACATGTTCCATAGCCTCACGGACTCAGCGTTGACCTCCTCCTCTCTATCTCTGCGGTCCAGCTCATTAAAAGGGTCACTAGTATATTCGAGAGGAGGAGCCTTCTTTGATTGCTATGCTTCTGTAGTTTTGGCGTAGAGGGCGACCCCTACGCTCTTACCTTTTTCCTTCTTTTTGTTTTGGCAGAGTTCTGTTACGTAGCAATCGCGAGCTACGTCTTGGTCGCCTTCTACCTCTCCTATTCCATAATCAGTTGGGAATTTCATCTTTAGGCACCATGGGGCCAAGACTATCTGGAACTCTAACAACGCAGGCCTTCCTAAAAATGCATTGTAAGCAAAGTGTCCATCTACCAATACGAATGTTTGCTTTCAGACGATGGATCGAGGGTGACTTCCCAGCTCAACAAACAAGTCTAACTGTCCAAGTGGCATCGTGGCTTCTCCCGTGAACCCGTGTAAGGGATTATTGCACGGGGATACATCTTTCATTGATAACTTCATTTTATTGAAGGCATGTTTGAACAAAATATTCACTGAGCTTCCTGTGTCAACTAAGATGCGGAACACCTCTGTAGGGCCGATCCAGGCGGAGATAACCATGGGATCAGTTTGCAGATACTTCTTTCCAACCAAACCATCATCGTTGAAGGTTAAGTTGGCCCTTTCTCTTAATTTTGTGATGGTCCCTCAGTAATGGAATGAACATATCCTTCCCTATCATTCAAAGAATTTTTGTACCTCTCCATCTCGGTCCAACTTCCGTCGGCCACATGCGGGTCTCCGGATATGGTATGGACAACTATCTTCTCCTGGTTGGAGCGGCTTGTTCCTGCTCCTTCTTTATTATATGCTTGAGGGTGCAGCCCAGGTCCCTCATGGACTGGAGCGGCAAAGTGTCTTTGTTGCATGTACTGTTCTAGTTTCTTTTTTCGGATGTACTCCTCAATGAGATCCCGCAAATGCTGACATTCTTCGGTGTTATGCCCGTGAGACTTGTGGAAGCGACAATATTTTCCTGTTCTAATTACGGCTTCTAACTCTTTTTTTATAGGGAGGGCGTTTGTATTTTAATTCGTGTTGAGTAGCCAGGTAAATGTTCTCCATAGTGTTATTCAAAGGAGTGTATGAATCGAATCTCGTTCCAGGTCTGTATCGTCGCTTATTGCCCTTTTCAGTTCCCGAGCTGCCTTGATGGCTACTTTTTCCTTCGTTTTTTGGCTTACTCCCCCCTCATTGGGGTGGGATACTCATGTTTCCTTGGATGCTAGAACCCCCTGTGGGTTGCTCGCTATGTCGGTGAGCCGCCGCGTCTTCCAATCTCATGTATTTTCCGGCTTCATGAAAGAATTCTTGAAGATTTAAAGGTTTTTACTTCGTCAATCTTCTTGCAAACTTTGAATCGGGGTGGACGCCTCCGAATCGTGTGACCAGTGTAAGCCTTTCATCTTCGTTTTGTATTACTGCTGCAACAGCGTTGAAATGGGTAAGATATTGTTGTAGCGGTTCTCCCGCTTTCTTTTTTACGTCTGACAAGGAATAAGCATCTCTGGGTTGTTCCATATGGATTCGGAATTGACTTATGAATTTTTCCTTCAACATTTCCCAAGAGCTAATAGAGCCATGAGGCAGGCGACAAAACCATGTGGTTGCTAAGTCAAATAGGAACATCGGAAAACATTTACACAACACACCCTCTGTTGCTCCATTCATGAGCATATGCTGGGTGTAGAGCTGCAAGTGGATGATTGGGCCGGATGTGCCTTTGTAGGGATCCATAGTAGGCATCTTCCATTCTCGAGGAGTGGCTGTTGCTTCTATGTCCCTGGTGAAGGGGCTGGACACCCTTGCCCCTATCCCTCTTTCGAGTTGTTCGCGTCTGAGATATTCTCTGAAGAGGCGTGTCATCCTCTCTTATGATCATATTTGATAGGATTTAGCTTCTTCTGGGCTAAGTTGCAGTTGTTCTAGGACAGCCCTAGGAGAAATGGGGGCTTCCTTTTGATGGCGTCTGGAACCTTGGTTGAGGATGTATTGGCGATGATTGGCTCGAAGCATGACAGGGTCAGCCACAGTCGGTCCTTGCCTGGTGCCCCTTGACTGGGCCTAGCTCTTGATGCTCTTTCAGGACCGGCTTCGGGCTGAGTCCTGGCTCGGCTTCGAGTTCTTGCATCTTCTTGATTGAGTTCTTCATTTGCAGGGGATATGTTCCATCTACGCGACTCTTCGGATTGAGACTCACCTCGAGATTCAGTGTTGTGAGTGGATTCCTCCATGCCTCTCAAGCGTGTCATGAGTTGGTCCGCTAAAGCTTTCTACTGGACACCGAAGTGGTCAGTCATCTCATTCACAACCCTATCTAAATCTTCTCGGGTGACAGCTGAGTTTGGAGGTTGAGAGTGGGTAGGTGTGCTTTCTTGATCTTCTTGGATGGGGTTGAGTGTATTGGTAATGGCCGCGCTCTTACCCTTATCGGTGTTGCACCTAGAGGGAGCCATGTTCTAATGTTGAGTTAAGGCTTGGAAGGATGGTGGACAAAAGAGTTCGGCTTTCCATGTTGTTCGCCTCTTCAGTGAAAGCACCAAAATGTTTGCACAAAAATGGGCAAACACTCAAATCGTTGTTGTAGAGCTGTAAGTATTGTTTGTAGTATATAACTATTGTTTGATGAAAATTAGTTGCGGATGTTTAAGGTAGAAAATCAGTAATTTGCAATAAAGAATATGCCAAGGACTTAAATGTAAAAAGACACAAAGTTTATAGTGGTTCGGTCTGAATGTGCCTACGTCCACTGTTCCTCTTTTATTATCCCTTTCATTTCTGATTACAAGTACAAGTTTTGAATACGAGTAAACATGTTATTAGAACTAAGATTTTTCTCTCTCGAAGTTGTCTGCCATTGTTGCTAAAAGATTCGCTCTTCACATCCTCCTTTTTTATGATGTCATGTGCTTGGTATTTATAGAATGAAGATATGAGGAGAGGCAGCTGAGTATATAGTATTTGGAATTTGGTTCAACCTTCTTTCCTCCAAGAATTGGTTCAACCTTCCGTACATGATTGTCAAGCTATTCCACTTGTGACGACCGTCGTACACCTCCAAGAACCCCGGAATGCATCATGAAGAAATCCCCGAAGTATCGTCGTGGCATGACGAAAATTTTCAACTTTTTTTATAGATCAGTTATACCCGGGTTGAGACCTTCACCCGACTCCAAGCAGCAATACTCCCAACTGACTCTAAGTAAACCCTTAAATTTCTCATGCCTGACTCCAAGCAATCACCGAACCAAAGATTTGGTTCGGTCACCGGACAGACTCCAAGCAGAATGCATATTTTCAAAGTCCGATTCCAAGCAACCACCGAACAAAAGTTTTGGTTCGGTCAACGGACCGACTCCATGCAGACTCTAGATTTTCAAGGCCCGACTCCAAGCAAGCGCCGAACCAATGTTTTGGTTCGGTCATTGCCCCGACTCCAAGCAGACTTCAGATTTTTAAGCTCCGACTCCAAGCGAGCGCCGAACCAAAGTTTTGGTTCGGTAATCCAACCGACTCCAAGCAGACTCAAGATTTTCAAGGCCCGACTCCAAGCAAGCGTTGAACCAAAGTTTTGGTTCGGTCATCGCGCCGACTCCAAGCAGATTCGAGAGTTTCATGCCCCGACTCTAAGCAAGTGACGAACCAAAGTTTTGGTTCGGTAATCCAACCGACTCCAAGCAGACTCCATATTTTCAAGGCCCGACTCCAAGCAAGTGCCGAACCAAAGTTTTGGTTCGGTCATCGCGCCGACTCAAAGCAGACTCGAGATTTTCAAGGCCTGACTCCAAGCAAGCGCCGAACCAAAGTTTTGGTTCGGTAATCCAACCGACTGCAAGTAGACTCCAGATTTTCAAGGCCCGACTCCAAGCAAGCGCCAAACTAATGTTTTGGTTCGGTAATCCAACTGACACCAAGCAGACTCCAGATTTTCAAGCCCCGACTCCAAGCGAGCGCCGAACCAAAGTTTTGGTTTGGTAATCCATCACCGGACCAAACATTTGGTCGAATACACAAGCATGCCGGATCAAATGTTTGGTCCGGTAAGTAAGGGACTCCAGGACAGAGACATCGAACCAAGACAAGGAAGGACACCCATGCCAGGCAAACTATCTGACCCAAATGCCGATCCAATAACTCCTGCTCAAATGTCGAACCAAACTCAGAAAGCTATAACTTCTCCTCCGCACTTCACAACTCCACTCTATAAATACCGGAGCTTCACAACAACAACGGGGACAGATTTTTGGAGAAAAAGAGAGAAAACTCTACTGAAAATCCATCGCTTTGGCTACTTAAAGTTTTCACTCTTTTCGAACAATCTTGTACTTGTAATCAAATCAAAGAGAGAATAATAAGATGGAAAGTGGATGTAGGCGCATTCGAGCTGAACCACTATAAAAACTCTATGTTATTTACTTTCCTTATCTGCTTTCCAAACTTTGAGCTTGTGAACTATCTCTGCACTTGCTGAAATTCATTCCATTATGTGTTGGAATATTTAAAACACCCAATTAAATCAAATCAAACGAAACTTACCTAGAAAATCAAGTTTAGAGGTATTTGTCCAACTTTTGAGCAAACACGAGCCATCATGTGTTGATCCAAAGAGCCATCGAATGTTGATATTTACGAGTCGTCAAATGTTGATCTAAAGAGCCATCAAAGTATTTAAGAGCCATCGAGGAATGTTCCAAAGAGCCATCGAAGATTGATATTTATGATCCGTCGAGAGTTGATCAAAAGATCCATCGAAAGTTGATATTAATGAGCCATCGAAGGTTGATATTTATAAGTCATCGAGTGTTGATCCGAAGTATCATCAAAAGTTGACATTTATGAGCCATCGAGTGTTGATCCAAAGAGCCATCAAAAGTTGAAGGTTATCGTGAGTATAAGGCCATTGAAGGTTGAAGGCTATCACGAGTTAAAGGTCATCGAAGGTTGAATGTTATAGTATTGAAAAGCATCGAAAGGTGAAGGCTGCCGTGAGCATAAGGCTATCAAAGGTTAAAGGTTATCCTGAATTGAAGGCTATCGAAGGTTGAAGGCTATTGTACATTGAAGGATATCGAAGGTTGAAGATGAAAGCTACCAAGTGCTAAAGAGTTAAGTTATCACATGACAAAGAGTTGTCGCATGCTAGCTATCAACACTATAAAACTATCGTTGATACACAGAGCTATTGACGATACAAAAAGCTATCAAAAATATAGGAAAAATGATATTAAATTTGGGAAAATTATTAAAGGAACAGAGAAACAAAGATGCTATCAAAAGATGATATTATCAAGGTATATTAATGATCTTTCACCCAGCAAATAAGTTCAAGAATGTACAAGGGAAACAGATATAAATGATACTCAACGTACGAAGATTGAATCGATTATATGAAGAGTTAATGCATTAATACAAGGAATAGTTCATATTTAGAGCTTCAACGCATTCCTATGCAACCATTCCACCTTTTCCAATGCCACCACCAAGATAGCAATCCACATAAACTATTCAAATCTTGAGATTATGACATATGGCACCATCAAGACCATCCATCTTGCCAAGTCATCGATCCATGTCAACTCCAGTCAACCAGTGCGATCGAGCAAGTCGTGCCACTCTCCAAGTACTATAAATAGGGACCTACCCGCACATGAGAAGGTTCTCCTTTATTCTTTCTCTCCCTTAGCATAAATCCTTATTTAGGACTTGACATTTCTAAGCTCCTTTGAGAGTTTGAGACCTTCATTAATAGCCAATCAAGAAGAAGATGATTTGAACTTTTGAACATAAGGACTTATAGAAATTATAATTTTCATATTTACTTCATCCTCGATCTTTATACTAAAACAAAGGAGATGACTTATATTGTTTGCATATTGACCATTGAATAATGAATATTACATATCCACTCAAATCTCATTTCAATTGCATATGAGAGATGAATGATTTAAAATTTGGACATTATGGACATTTTGGACAATTTGGATTTATCTCATTTTGATTATTAGCATGTTTTGAATTTTATTTCTTTAAAAATATGTTGATATGAGGCTAAAATTTTGGTTTAACGTGTTCCAAATGAGAGTGTGTAAACAAGGCTTCCCTAATATGAAACCCGAAGGTAGTGATTTGTTTACCGTAACCCATTGACTTTCGGGGCGATTCAATGCCAAGACTTATTAACTTCTGAAAGAGAGTTAATGCTGCCAAGACCTATTAGATTTCAAAGGAAAGATAATACCAAATCCCAAGGCTTAAGATGGCCAAAGGCAGAATTTAGAGTTTTCTAAATCATGATGCATTGTAAAAATAGTTCTGAGACATAAGATAGCCAAAGGTAGGCTGGGAGCCAAATGAAGCTAAACAAATAGCTAAGCCATGATGTAGTAAATGGACAGCTAGATGAAGTACTGAAAGTTAAAGATAGCTAAAATATTAAAGAACCTATTACATATTGTAGGTTAGGAAGGGCCATTAATGTTGAGTAGGGATGCTAACTTAAGTGCGCCTACTTTAATAAGGTAGGTTCAGCATTCGACTTCCGAAGGGACATGGGATATCCAAGCGGGATTTACGCATTCACAATTGTGGACGCATCACTCTTATGGGGTTCAAGTTTAAATAAATGGAAAAAACCGAGACTACTTAGGGATGTACTTTATAGTATAAAACTTAAAGAACCGAGACTACTTGGGGATGTACCTCATTGTATAAAACTTAATGAATTGAGACTGCTTGGGATGCACCTTACAATATAAAAAAACAAATTGCTAAGACCATGATGGGATGTACCTTATGGTATAAAACTAAGAAGAGAATAACCAAAATTGTTTGAGGTTGTACCTTACCGTAAAGAGATATACTGAATAAGACTAACGATAGTTTTGTGTGTAGTTTTAATGTGGCATGTTACATATGTTTAAGTTAACATATATCTTGTTGAGACTTGAACCTTATGATAGTCTTATATTAATTGTGCAACCAAGGCTAGTGTTGGGCAAAACTTCTTCAATACTTAGCAGTGTGGTCCCACTAGGGGAGGAGTTCTGATAGGAAATGATATTATTCATACCAGACTTATCTTTGATCTGTGTATTTATTGTTATTTCTCTATAAACTCATGGATACTCATCTAAGTATGTTGAGTTTATAGGGATTTAGATAAATTATATTAGCCTATGGTACAGAGACTATGTTGAAGATGAAGATTGGTTGGAGCCGTAGTATTATTATCTATTGTAGTTGTTTTATTTCCACTATATAAGTGATCATGTTAGCATCTTCACATCATGGGCATGACAATATTATTTATGTTCTATTCATATTTTACCCTTGTATGGTCATATTTTTTGTTAATAAAAATGCAAAGACTATTATGTAAGGATTATTAGGATAATTATGTATAATAAATTGTAATTTGTTTCTCTATTTACTTAAGACTATCGAGCAGTACTTATCTCATTCTATTGCCGAAAGATAATTTCAAGGTAATTGTAGCACATTGGGATTCCATCTTTCGGTTCCAGAATGAGGGATGTTACATTTTGGTATCAGATCCTAGGTTAAGGGGTACTTAAGTAAAGCAATGCTGGTTAAGTACTTAGTAGAAAACTGACACCTTGGGGAAGGTATATACTGTGTATATAATGTTCTTGTATTTTGCTATATAGATATAGATATGTGGATATATTTATCCTATTATTATTGTTTCACTCTCTTTATTTTTATTTCTAATGAAGACTTGCTTAATAGAATAGCAACAATGGAGATGATAAGTGGAAGGATTACAATAGGTGGAGAAAATTCAAGAATAAAGACTAAAAGCACTCAGACTAATGGAAGAAATGAAGGTAAAGTGTCATGAGTAGTAGAAAACGGAGCCGCTCCACCCGCTAATGCAATGGGTATGGATGTGAACACCTTGTTTTGGAATTAATGGTACAAATAATAAGGGATAATATACGAAAGGTTGTTGAGCCGAGGCCGTTAGCAAGGGAGGACTTCTCAAAGATGAATCAAGACTATCGAAACTTAGGAGGTAAGATGTTTACGGGGAAAGAGCCTGCGATGAAGTGTTAAATTGGTTGATACTTCACGAGTGAGTCTTTGGAGATTTGGGGTCAAATGATGCACGAAAGAGAAGATTGGCTTCAAGGCAGTTGCATGAAGATGCTTTGGATTGGTGGGAGATGGTGACCACTGAGACCTTTGAAGAGGAGATCACTTGGAATCAGTTCAAGGAAAGGTTTGAGATTCGGTTCATATCAGAGTCTCAATGTAGTTTTTTGACTTGAAGCATGGAGATCTTTCAATGGAGGAGTACATTTAGAAGTCTAATGCTCTAGCTAAGTATGGTTAAGAGATAATCAATACCTCATTGAAGAAGAATGAAAAGTTCATTCGGGTTTGAAGGGTTTGGGTAATAAGTTGATAGCACACTTGGCACCTCCTTTCGAGTTCATAATGTACATGACCCAAAGGTATGATGGAATGCATCAAGAGAAAAGGAAAGATGAAGTTTGCCGAAGGGCAAGAAGAATTTGCCGAAGGGGTTCGCTCCTTATGCTAAAGGAAAGAAGAATTTGCCGAAGCGCTTGAGTGTCGAGACTATTGTTGCTGAATTTGCTTATTTTAATTGTGAGCAAAAGAGGAGCTATGCATCTAAATGTCTAGCACCAAAGAGCCAGGGAAAGATGAAGTTTTTTAACTGCAACAACATAATACATCAGAGGAGACTGTCCAGAGTTGTGGGTCGGCGTATTTGCTTTTGAAAGGCCGACAAGAGGACCATCTGCCAAAGAGAAGGCAAAAATGTTATCTTGGAAGGTATCACTTTGATTTCTGCCATTTTAATTAGATCATCATTTTATACCGGTGTTATACACACATTTATAGCTAAAGACATGGTTGACAGACTTGGGTTAGAGGTTACCTATTTAGTTACCTCCACATGTCTAGTAAATCCGATAAGGGATATGCCGCTTTAGTATTTAAGTGTACTAACATAGAGGTTTGGTTAAGTGGGTGTAAGTTTTTGTATGATCCCTACATGTTTGACTTCATAGGCTCTGAAGTTATTTTAGGGGTGGACTGCTTATAGCGTTACGATGTTAGAATATATTATGTTGAAAAGATTATAACATCGAGTCACCCGGACCGAAACACAAGAGCATTGTAGCTTCAAAAAAGCTGAAACATGCACTCAAGATTGTATTATTTGTTGTGGTTTTGGAGGAAGAAGGTATCAGAGAAGTACGAGTAATGAGAGACTTTGTAACACCCTAAAAAATAAGTACGAATTAAATAAGTAAATTAAATTAAGTAGCGGTAAAAATATAAATTTTGTAAAAATGTAATTCGGCTATGAAAGTTGTATCGTTGCATTCGTGGTGAAATTCTGATATATTTCAAATATAATATGCTAAAAACGGAGCTCAAATGAAGAAGTTATGGGCATTTGAAGTTTTCAAGTTTAAAATAATTTAATTCAAATTCAAATAAATAATTAAATTTAAAATTTGAAGATTACCAAGATTAGACTTAGGGGTTAAGAAATCGTTAACATTAAAAATCAACATTAAAAATATAATAAAGGAATTAAATAAAACAACGGTACAAAAATAATTATGTTCCCAAAATAGGCGGTGCGGTGGACCGCCGACCCCAACCGGTCGACCGGTGTGTATAAGGCAGTTGAGAGCTCCTATTGATAGCGGCTAGGGTTCCCTATCAACGAATGTTTCAGATTTATCCATTTTAACGTATTTTCATCCTGCAGTTCTGGTACGTTTCAACCCTTACAAATAGGACCCTACCCTCTCCACTTTTATTAACAAAAATATTTGAGAATTCAGCAAAAATCGGCCTTTTTCTCTCTTTGGTTAAGTTCGAAAATTCAACTAGGAATTCAGGTAAGGATTCTATTTTGTTCCTAATTATTCTTTTAATCTATTCTCTTCTCTTGCAACCTCTCTAAATTTAACAATATTATATATACCAATCCTTCCTGTGTATATATATATATATATCAAAAGAAGAGATCTAGAAAAGAGTGTTTTGGCATTGCAAATCCATACAAGAAAGGCTAAGGCTAATCTGTGAGTGGAAACCTTAGTATTTTTATTCCAGTAATTGTTTAATATATTATAGATTTGAATATCCCTTAGAGGTTTTGGGTTTATAAAAATAAAACAAAATGAAACCCCCCAAAACTCCTATAGTTTGAAATGTCAATTCTTGTTGGAATTCTCAATTGTTTGCATTAAATGGTTGAGATATGTTGTTTTTGAAGTTTTTGGTTATTTTAATTCTATTACACTCCTCTTTGAATTCTTATTTGGTTATGAAGTTTCAATTAAGGAATAAGGTGTAAAAATATGAATTTATTTATAGTTTACACCATTTATTTTAAATGAAAATAAAAGAGAAAGCCTATTATTTAAATTCTTTGTAAAAGAAGGGTTGAATAGAGGTTGAAACTAGAATTTCAATTTCTATTTTTGAGATTATTCCATGATTTGACGTGATAGATCGAGTTGAAATTTTTATCATGTACAAGTCTATTTATTACAATTTCTGGATATGAATGTTCAATCCTTTGTTAAAAATATTAAAATCCCTTGTTATGGATATTAGAAATTTGGCACCATTGATGATATGGAAAAGGACTTGTATTATTGTTATTAAAATAGGAATTGACATTTAAATGTTAGTTAAGGCGAAATCTCCACACATACAGAAAATAGTAGGTACGTATTTATTTATATCTGAATTACCATAATTAGCATACAATTATAATGTATAATTGCGTACTTAATTAGGTAATAATTGTCAATAAATCCCCTTTAGGAAGGTCATTGATGTGTTAAGGAAAATAAGAAGGAATTCTTATATAGCCTAACTAATGGACACGGTGAGGTGGGTGAGAATATATTAAGAGTGTTGTAAAATATGACTAAGTCATACGTGGTGCGAGGTCAGTCAAAAGACACACGGAAGTCTGCCCAGCTAATTTGGCTACTAGCAGTATGACTTCGAGGCTGAGGTGAGACATCGCCTATGATAAGTAACTGTGATGATACGAGGTTAGTCTCAATTCTATAGGGTAAATCTGGCCAGTTAATCTAGCTACCGGTACCTACGAATAGTCGGGCTAATGTGAGATGTCACCGTGGGTACGGGTCATAAGATGAAGGACCTGCTTTGGGGTTTGGAAGGTATTAAGTGGTTGTTTGAGGGCCTGCCTTCTTCCCTAAATGAAGTATTAAATGGACGAGATTGGGTTTAGGCACGGTTAAGGATATCTCGGAAAGGTCTGCTTCAATAGGAAGTATTAGGTGTCCGAAGAGATTTCCGTGTAATGTCAGCTTGATAGATGCCTATATGGAGTCCATTTGGGAATATGTATTAATTGATGGGGGATTAACTCAAATGAGGTCTTAAATGGTCAGAGTCTGCCTATTTTTCCATTAAAAGGTATTAAGTGGCTTGGTTCTATCTCTCGCATTGTTAGATCTTTATAACGCTGGTATGGGTTATATGATTGGAAAACCTGCTTCGGGGAATAGAAGGTATTAAGTGGTTGTTTGAGGGCTGGCCTCCTTTCCTTATATGAAGTATTAAATGGGTTTGGATCACATAGACATATTCCTATTTTGACATATACTACCCAAATACTAAAATAATAAGGCTTGAGATTTTTATTCATCGGACACGTTGTTCTGGCTCCTTCCTCATTACAACATAGGTTAAGAAAATGGTGATGACGATGTTGATGCTTGAAGATGACGTGAGCAAAAGTTTGTGGAAATTATTGTTATTTATGATACTTTTTATTGTACCCATAAAAGAATATTTTTGAACAAATGATGTAAAGGTTATTGTGAAAACTATGTTTTGTTCTATATTATGGCATTTGAATTTAATTTGAAATAAATGGGTACAATTTGTTATTATACTTTGTTCCTTCCGCAGCGAGTTCTAAAAGAATAGTTATAGATCTGTATTTTTATTACTTTTACCAACCAACAACCAACTTTGAAGTAGGTTTAAGTTTCGATAGGCCTTTTCTGGATCGAAATTTAGGCCTGTTTCGAGGCAGGTTGTTACAGACTTCCCCGACATGTTTGAAACAGTCTCAGGATCGCCACACCCGAGAGCTTTCGAGTTTCATTTTGAGGTGATACCATAAGCAATGTCATTTAGCCCCCCTCCCATGTAGAATGCCACCAAAGGAGATGGAGGAGCCGAAGAAGCTTCAAGTAGAATTGGAAAGCATGAGCTTTATAAGGCTAATAGCTCACTATAGGGAGCTTCGGCTCTGTTAGTGAAGAAGTCCAATGGTTCACTAAGATTATATGGACTATCAGAAGTTGAATGAGAGGACCGGGAATAATATATATCCCTCGCCAAGTTTTATTGATTTGTTTAATCAGTTGAATGGAGCTAAGGTATTCTCACTACTAAATTTATCTTCGGGATTCCAAACTAAGAGTTGTAGAAGAGAGTGCTTTAAATTTCATTTAGAACAAGGTATGATTCATATGAGTTGTTAGTAGTGTCATTCGGGTTGACTAATGTACATGCGTTCATTGTGGATTTGATGAATCAGATCTTCAGAGACCAGTTAGACTAATATGTGTTGGTGTTTATAGATGACATCTTATTATACTCAAAAAATGAGAGAGACCACGATGTTCACCTAAGACTTGTGTTGGAGATGTTGGGACAACATAAGTAAAAAGCAAAATTTTCTATCATTTTTGGAGAAAAGAAGTTAAGTTTCTAAGCCGTGTAGTTTCAAAGAGAGGTTTGGCTATGGTCCTTTTGAAGTTACGGCCATGAATAGTTGGAAGGAACCCGAGATAGTTGTATAGGTTTGGAGTTTCTTTAGATTAGAAGGATACTATTAGAGATTCATTTATGACTTCTCTCGAACACCAGCGCTAACATTGAGTCTTACTCGAAAGAATGAAGTTTATGTTTGGGCTAAGGAATGTGAGGCATCATTCTGAGAGTTAAAGGTTTGGTTGAAAAATGCTCATGTTTTGGTTATACTAGAGGGAAATAGAGATATGATTGTTTATATAGATGTT
Source organism: Allium fistulosum (assembly GCA_030737815.1). NCBI lineage: Eukaryota > Viridiplantae > Streptophyta > Magnoliopsida > Asparagales > Amaryllidaceae > Allium > Allium fistulosum. The sequence goes on along the minus strand of CM060902.1, from coordinate 1,160,883,683 downwards.
TCAGGTTCGAGGTTAGGAGCATTGTTGATGTAAAGATGCAAAGTAATAGCTTATGCATTTAGGCGGTTATAATCATGTAAGGTTCGATATCTGATACATGATTTGGAGTTGGCAGTTGTTATCTTTGCATTGAAGATTTGTAGACATTGACTTTTAGGAGAAAGGTTTAAACTATCTACTGACCACGGATCCCTGAGATACTTGTTCTCTTAGAAGTAATTGAACATAAGATAACGGAGGTGGTTAGATTTTTTGGCATATAATGATTTTGGGATAGAGTATACCCATGGATAGGGACATAAGGTTGTTGATGCTTTGAGCCGAAAGCAATAGAGTTATGTTTTGGCTCTGATTGTAGAGTGGAATGTTTTGGAGGAATTAACTTCTTGCAATGTTCACTTTTGGTCTAGTGCTGGTTCGTTTAAAGCTTCCAAGACACCATCATGCTTAGAATTCGGCCAACTCTCATGGAAAGAATTGTCGAGAAGCAATCAAAGAATCTACTTAGTGATGAAAGGATCAGGCGCTTGGAATTTGGTGCCGAGACTCAAGAGTTGAAAGGTTTCAAGTGGACACTAGAAGTTGGCTTCAAAAGAAGAGAATGTTATATGTTCCTGGAATTTTACAACCTTTAGGTGGAAGTGACATTCAGTTTATATGGACTTGATAGATGGGTAGTTAAGGTCAAGCACATGGAGTGAGTGTATATGGGTCATAGTACATAGATCGATTAAGAATGCCAATTTTATCCCAGTAAAGTCTACAAGGATGGTAGCAAAGTTAGCCGAGATATATGTAAAGACTATAATGAGGCTACATGGAGTTCCAAGTACTATAGTTAGTGACCGAGACCCTTTGTTTGCCAGCTAGTTTTTGCAAAGCCTACAAAGTGCTTTGAGTTCGGAGTTGTGTATGAGTACTGCTTACCATCCTCAGAAAAATGGATAGACCGAGAAAGTCAACCAGGTAATTGAGGATTTGTTACGAGATTGTGTTAGATTTTAGTGGTTCTTAGGAAGATTACTTACGCTTAGTGGAATTTTCACACAATAATAGTTATCAATGCAGTATTGGGATGGCTCTTTCCGGGGCATTGTATGAAAGACCTTGTGAGTCACTGGTATTTTGGAGTGAGATGGGAGAAAGGCTCATATTAGGACCGGATCTTGTAAGAGAAGCTTTGGAAAAGGTTAAGCTGATTCGACAAAGGATGAAAAATGCTTAATCGAGGCAGAAGAGTTATGTCGATAAGAGGCAGAAAGATTTGGAGTTTGATCTCGAGGATCAAGTATTTGTTTAATTTTCACCGACGAGAGGCGCTATAAGGTTTGGAAAGGTAGGAAATTAAGCGCCAAGATATGTTAGCCTATTTCCGCTACTTGAGAGGTTAAGCCAGGTAGCTTATAGAGTTGAGTTGCCGAGTACTTTTATTGGGATCCATGATGTGTTTTATGTATTACATTTAAGGAAGTGTATTGGGACCCAAATGATATAATAAGTCGGCGAGCAATGGAGGACTTGATTGTTGAACCAAACATGACTTATGTAAGGAAATCCATTCGAATAGTAGAATGAGATGTAAAGGAGCTTCGGTATAAAGTTGTGAAACTTGTACAAGTTGGTGGAGTGAGGACCAAGATGATTGTACTTGGGAAATAGAAGATAAAGTCAGGAGGGCTTGTCTCGAGTCGTTTGTTTAGACATAACATGTATATTAGCTATGTTTTGTTAGAGGTCATATATATACATATGTGTCTATGTAATGTTATGGTTGATTTTATTATGTCTTAGTAGATGCACTAGTACATTTTGTTTACGACACATAGGTAGGGAACTTATATGTTTACGCTAAAGTGGCAGGAGGTAGAGAATAACCATCGTACCTTATTTGAATTTCAAGGATATAATTCCTATAAGGAGGAAGCCTGCAATACCCCATAAATTAACGAATGATTAATTAAGGAATTAATTATGAGATTAAAAGTTTAATTAATTTAACTGTGGAATTAAATAAGGAAACGTGTGTATTAAGCAAAGAAAATATTTGGGAAACATTTATTTCGAAGTACCAAGATATCGAATTAAATTAATAATAATAAATTATTAAATGATAATTAAGGGAAATTAATTACAAGAATTACTTAAGGAAAGTTTTATGAATTAAGTGTGAAACACTTAAATAAGGTTAATTAAATGGACCAAGTGTAATAGGAGTACATTTATTAAATTTGGCCATGTATGTGTATAAGGGAACAAATTTATTAAATTCGACCATGTATTTATAATAGAATAAATTTATTAACTTCAGCCATATAGGTACAAGGGAGTAGATTTAAATATTTAAATAAGGAAGATTTTATATTAAGAGAAACAAATTAATAAAAATCGAGTAGGGAAGGGTTTCCCAAACTAAGATCAATAATATATATATATATATATCTATGTATGTATGTATGTATACATTTAAACATATCCTTTTATCCATTCATTCCCTCTTCATTAAAAAAAACAAAACTCCACCAACCATGGTTGGCCACCATTGCTAAGAAAAGAGAAAGAAAAAGATTAAAAAGCTAATGAAAACTCAAAGCTCTAAAGCTAATCAAAGCTTTAGGTAAGTAATATCACTCTCAATTTTCGTGTAATAACCCTACGTTCTACGCAGTCGAAATAAATAAATTTAATTAACATAAAATGTTTGAGTTCAATTTTACACAAATTTTATTTTTGAAAATATATTCTTATTGAATTAAAGCTTATTTGATAAAGAATTTTGATTTTTAATAAATTGAATTAAGTAATAAAATCATTTTCAGTAAATATATTGAACTCGAGTAAAATATTTATAATGAAAATAGAGTATATTTATATTTTAAATTATTTATATATGATTCAAATAACTAGAAAAGAAATATTATTCAATATTAATAAACTCTATAAATCAATGAAATCTATTAATTATTGAATTTAGATATATCGATGAATTTTCAAAATATACTTTGTAAAATATATAGTAGATCAATTTAAATGAAAATGGATTTATAATTCATTGATAGTAGTATTTAAATGTAAATAAAAAAATGAAAATCTTATTTACAAAGGGTACAATTGGAAATAAAATAGAAAACAAATGAGCACCCATTCTTTTTCTCTCCCACATTAGATACAAAACCCAAACTTGTTTCCTTTTCTCCTTCTAGATCCATAATCCTACAAAATTGAAATCTAATCAAAAAATAGCTCGTGTGGGAAAAAATACGCATCAAAGGAGCAACGATGTTGGCCATAGTGAGGTGGAGGCACGAAGTTTTAAGTGATGAAATAAAGGCATGGATGGTGGCGCGCGATAGCGCCAATGCGCACAATGATGGGGAGGACGATGTCAGGTGGCAGCCAGGGCAGTGGAAGGAAATGGCGATGGTCTAGCTTGAGGAGAATGTGCATGACCCACCTTAGTAAAGAGAATTAACGAGTAATTCCATCTACAAAAGCGGAGAATAGGGCTGGTTAAGGGCGACCATCTATAACTTTGTCTTAAACATCTACTGAATATGGCGATAAATGCAATATGATTTTTTTTTCTTTTCTATCTCAATGGATCGACATACCCAGTAAATGCTTAATCCAAAACTATAGGTGGCTAACGGATCTATCAGAACAAAATACAATAACTAAATGTAAAGCACATCACAGAACAGTAATCAACATCATATATATACATATACTAGTAATGGGGTTTCATGCATGCGACCATGCCAGAGAGTGGAGCGTAATGGTGTCACTGTCGGTGGTGGTTGGTCTAGGTTGAGAAAATGAGGCTTTGACTATGGTTTTTGACCTGGAAATTAAGGTGGGTAAATTTATTTACTCACATCTATGATTTTCTATAGATTTCCTAGTTGCATATCATTGTTTAATCATAAATTTTGGTTGACGTTGATTTAATTGGTTGAAATTGAGTTGCATGCCATAGTTAACCATTGTTGTGATGAATTTGAATTGATTTGGCTGAAATGATTTGCTCCTATAATGACAATATAAATTGTGGAATGATTTAAATTAGCATTAAGTAATTGAGTGTTTTGATTGCATATCAATGATGAGGCTCTAGCATTTATATACATGTTGTTATATGGTGGAAATTTTGGTTGGAATTTGAGTAGAAAACTGATCGGATGGGAAAAACCGATTCAAATACTCTCTACAAATAGTTATAAAAATTTGTTCAAATTATATTATTATCAAAGTGGAGATTTTGGAATTTAATTATATGTACGGATTTTTAAATGTTAATTTTGAAATAGAATAGTTTGGCCTTGGAAACATTTTAAATTCAAATTAGTTTGAGAAAGTTAGTATAATTTAAAGTTGGTATTTAACTGGAAATATAATTTTTATACTAAAGTAATGCCTTATATATTATCATTGAAGATAATAAATGGTATTGTGTTATATAAAAAGGAAGGATATATATTTAAAAGTGGACATTTTTATGAAATTTCAAAAAGATTTTAATTTTTGAAAAATGGAACTAGTGTATTTATTTTGTAAATAGATTTGCAAATTAATATTATATTTTTGTATGATTATAAGAAAGAAAAAAATGTTTGAAAGGATTTTTTTCAATATAACAAAAAAAATCAAAATTTATATTCCAAAGCGACGAGTTATTTTTATGGAAATTGAATAAATGTTAAGTTTTGTAGAATAATATTTTGAAATGATAATTTTTAAAATGTGATTTAATTATTATATGTAAAATATTATCAATGGAAGTTTATCTAAAGTTATTTTGTGTTTGGTTATTTTAAATAAAGCACAAATTGATTTAAACTCTCAAAACTATTGAGTTAAATTATTTTGGAAAGGGATATTTTAGAACTCTGTTATACAATGGAATTATATATATATATAAAGGACCGACCACACCTCATTATTGTTGCACCTCAAATCCCAATGATTTCAACCTCACATTCCCCTTTACATAATTATTAAGTGACAGGAGAGAGAAACTATAATTATTTAAATGGGAACATGTGGTTGAAATCAGGAGGGATTCGAGGTTTAGCAAAAATGAGGTGTAGCCGATCCTAGCCTATACGGAATTTTACACACACAGACATATAAAATTCCCTTGTATAACCAAATTCTAAAATCTCTCTTTCCAAAATAATTTAACTCTACATATCAATATTTTTGTTATAAATAGTTGGGAGATTTTTTAAGAAGGGATTTGTAGCTTGACAAACTATTTTCTAAGGTGTTGTAAAATCATATCAAAATAAATAAGGATTTCAATATTGATTTGAAATTAAATATTTGATTTCGAAAATATATTCGATTGGAAATAGTATACTTTGAATCTGATGCTTGAAAGGTAATTGGAAATTACAAAAATCTTTTATAATTTTTTTCATAGTATTAAAGTGGAAATTAAGATAGTATGAATTATTTTTAAATGGAAGTTTAGTGGTTAAAAATTTATCGAAGGTTTCAGATAATGACTTCTTCGAAATTTAGATAAGAGGTTTTAAGTTATGGATTTTCAGGAATTAAATATAGTTTTGGATGAGAATAAAAATTCATAATATAAACCTCTTTAAATTTAATATTGACATTTGAAATGTATTTCAGATTTTGGAAACAAGTATTTATAATAAAACCCCCTTTAGACCAATAAATGGTTGAATCTAATGAGATGTGGAAAGTTTTGTATAATGACTTGAATAAATAAATTTATAATACCGGCGTTATGTGACATTTGATAATATTTCTTCAGTTATTCTTTTGACTCATTGTATAGATTATGGTATGATATTGAAGGTATTAAATTTGGAATCATGTTAGCAACGCCTGGCGACACTGGGTTAAACAACAATTAAGAGGGTTTACCATTGCAAGGAGCGAGCATGGAAAATATAATGAATCGATCAAACAAGATGAGGTACCAGATAGGCTAGATCCATCCTAGTTCGGACTGACTGTGAGATCGCCCCGAACCTACTATATAATGCAGGTTAGGAAGGATTATTGATGTTGAGTGGGGGCGCTCACTTTAATGCCCTTACGTTAAAGGGTAGGGTTCGACATTCGACTTTCGAAGGAATGTTGGACATCTAAGTGGGATGTACGCTTTCATGAGAGTAGATGTAACTCTTTTATGGGGTTCAAGATTAAGTAAATGGGAAGAACTGGGACTGCTTAGGGATATACTTTGTTGTATAAAACTTAAACCTCGAGACTACCTAGGATGTACCTTGCAGCATAAAGCTTAATGAACCGAGACTGCTTAGGGATGTACCTTGTAGTATAAAACATATAAAAAAAATAACGAGACCATAAGGGGATGTACCTTACGATATAAAATAAGAAAAGAACAATCAAAATCATTTAGTGTAGTACCTTACGGTAAAGGGATATAATGAATGGAACTAATGGTAGTTTCGGGTGTAGTTATCGTGAATTGTTATGTATGTTTAAGTTAATGTATATCTTATTGAGATATAACTTACGATAGTCTTATATTGATTGTGAAACCAAGGTTAGTGTGGAGGAAAACTCATTCCATGCTTTAGCGGGTCCCGCTAGCTTAGTAGTTTTTATGGAATGGATATTATTCATACAAGACTTATGTCTGGCTCATTTATTTATTGTTTTTACCCTATAAACTCACTGTTACTCATTTGAGTAGGTTGATTTACAAGGATTCGAAATCTCGGATTACAGATATTAGCCGAAGGTAGGACTTTTGCCGAGACTATGTTAAAGATGAAAACGGGCAGGAGGCCTTATTATTATCCATTGTAGTTGTTTTATTTCCGTTGTATAAGTGATCATGTCAGCATATTCATATATCAGGCATGTCATTCTTATCTATGTTCAATTTATATTTGACCTCGGCGTGGGCATGCTTTAGGTTAATGAAAATGTAAAGACTATTATGTAATGATTATTATGACAATTATGTGCGATGAATTATATTTAATTTTTTTGTTTACCTAAGACTATTGAAAATACTAATCTCATTCTATCATTGAAAGATAATTACAAGATGACTAAAGGCTGTAGAACATTAGGATATCGTCTTTGGATTTCAAAAAGGGGGAAGTTACATCATTCCTCTCCTGCTGTAGACATTTTATATTGTCCCTACTCTCCGACAATTTCTTCATTCTCTTATGCTCTTTTTCAAGCTCCATCACTTTGTTTTTTTTTCTATACAACTGTCATACATTCCATAGTTCCTTCATATTGTGAGGTAAAATCAATTTCACTCTTCACTTTACACTTTCCTGGTGCGCTTCTTGCATCATTATGCGAAGTAGAGGGCATCAAGATCTTCATCTGCATCAGGAACCTCGGAATCACTAGTACTTGAATCAGCATTCATTTTTCTTAGAGGGAACTGAAAGGCGGTGTATTGCTTATTAAATTTGCCTCATTTGTATTCTTCCTTTAGGTAATTATGGACGTGTAGAAGATTGAATCCAATTCCTTTATTATCATCTATATATGGCACATAAGCCTTTTCAAATTGAATTATTATTATTATTATTATTATTATTATTATTAGATGTTTGTTATACTATGGTGAAGCGTGTGAATGCTAATTATTAGAACCCTACCAAATTAACATTTGATGCCCCACTTTTTGTCTTCTAGCCAACCAAGAGTGACATAATCTCATTTTATTTCTGACATGCCATGTTAATCCTTCTCTATTGATTTTTCAATGACTCAACAGTTCTTAGAAGATTATCGGGAAGGTAAGCATTTAACAAGTTGCAAATAGATTTCCAAAATGAACATTGGTTTGGAATGTATCTTTCTTTGGATCTTTTGAGCACTCGAGCCAGCATATAGCAATTTCTTCTTGTTCGTTCACCAACCATCTTCTCTAGTTTGTATTTTTAGCATCGGTTCATAAATTGGAATCTCATTGACGTTAATCCCTCCAGTGTTTGCTCTTCTTTGATTTCATTCGGTTTCTTGACAGTAATTGGTGTTTCTACTCCATACGTTATCATCATCTTCCTAATCTCCAAAACTATTTTGTATTTGACTAAGGCCCTCTTTCATATGAATCAAATTGATAATTCAAAATTCTACTTGAGTTGGCCATTTGATTATAATTACCTTGGGAGTATCCCCGTAATTTTGCGATCAATATTGTGGACTGATATTCGACTACATGTTGATTGGATCATTGTACCCAGTAGTAAATTGTTGGACTGCGGCCGAGAACATACTTGTAATCGTTGTCAGGAATGTTGTTGGAATTTGTTGATTATTTCGATTAGACGAAAAATTATCGTAGAAATCTGAATTTTGCTTTAATGACGGGAAGGTTGGGTAAGCTGAATTCATTGGTTTCTTTCCTCTTTAGCTACTTGACATTGCGTGATAAATAAGTTGATTTTAAGAGAGTGAACGAGGTGTAGAAATAAGAGTAGATAATGATTTTGTATTTGATAATATAAAGGATATTGTATAGGAATTTGAGCAACAACCAAAAATAATATCATTGCTCCTATTTGGCTTTGTTAAATCCGACAAAGTAGGTAATACTATTTTTTATTGTTATTATCTAGAATGTTTACCGGTATTTATAATGTCGAATAATTTAACCGGCATTGTAATGTCATCTAAAGCGACCACCCCAAGGACGAGGAGTTTAACAAGGATGTACAGTAGGGGTGAGCATTTGGTTAGTTCGATTGGTCTAATGATGAAAATTGATAAGCCGAACTAAAAGCAATATAAATGAAAACCAAATCAATCAAATTATGTTTGGTTAGTTCAGTTGGTTATCCGGTTTAACCGACTAAGAATGATTCACAGTTTATATTTGGAATATCCATTTTACTTTAAAATAAAACATAAATATATGACTAAAGTATTCTCCTTTTAGTATTTTTATGCCTTTTAATGTTAATTTTGACATATAAATAAAAATTATTTAAACAACTAAACTAATATAAAAATTTATTACAACACCGATAATTTTGACAATTGAATAAAAGCCCGGCTCATTTGGATAAACCAATAAGCGAAGTAATTTTTTCAGTCGATTATAAACTAATCTAATTTCAAAACCAAACCAAACCGATCGAAATAAATTGGTTTGCTTTTTTTATATGGTTTAATCGAAAATTGTTCACCTAGGGTCATCACCCACCTTCTTTTGCATGTGCTCTTTAGAGCACTTCTAATAGAGGGTCATTCAGTGAGTGGTTGACCCCAACAAGGAGTCGGTGAACCCAAAAATGGACTCGCAAGTGATTCACAGGGTGGCTTTGACGACCTTGTGAGTCAGTAAGTTAACCGACATTAATAATACCGACTAATTATCTGATATTATTAATACTGGCTAAATTTACCGGCAATTAAAAATATTATTGTTGCATATTTATCCACCATTGATAATGTTATATAAAGCAATGGTAATATTTATTATCGTTGCATCATCTCATATATATTTCCTCCTCTTAACCTTTTCAAATACAACATTCTTCTCTATTTCTATTTCTATTTCTTAATTCCTGAAATTCCAAATATTACTAACAAGTTCAACCAAAAAAAATGTACAATACTCAAAGAAGAAAAAACCTGATGTGCTCCACATATCCAAGATTTCGAGAATGTAACCAAAATTCTAATGTTTATGATAATTCTTCGTCAAATCGATAGAGCAATCAGATTCATCAACCAAATTCATAGTATACATCTCAAGTACATTCCCATCACCAATCTCGGCAAGTGAGTCAAGGCTTTAACGATCAAACAAGTAACCACCACTCATATATTACTCTACAATATCGGTCTCAAAATTTCAGAGATAGCTCATGAGGTAATTACATTCAAATTATCAACTTTAGTAGAAATTCAAATTCTCGAATCATTCGATGGAAGATTCAATCAGAATCAAAATGAGTTTGGAGTTTATGTGGAAGATAAAAATTTATGGGATGGAAATAATGTTTTCACTCAGGAATCCTAATGGACTCAACAAAGTCTGAATCTAGGAAGAATTAACATAAATAAGTCGTCAATTCATGAATTCAGTAAAATACCCTTCAAAAATTCTGCTTCGAATCAAAGGAAATGGTGATGAATAAGAAGAACTTGTTGTTTGTTGGTTGGAGTGTTCTTGAAATCTAAAGAAAGATACGTCACAAACAAAGTTTTCTTTTTGGATTTCTATTTCAAATCTTTGTCAGGTCCTACGTTTTGATGATATTTGGATCCGAAGCGGTGTCATTAGAAACAACTCTTATGCAACTCCTTCATGATACCGTAGTTTCATCGCCCCTACGCCTTTTTGAAGAACAAGAACTAGCACTTTCACCACCGTTTACTTCGCCGCCACCAACATTTTGAGAAGATCTACCATTACCCCTGAACAACACAAAATATCCGCCTCATTCATATTAGGGTTTAATTTTGTGAAATGGGGAAAAGTTTGTGAAAAATAAATGAAAAACATAACAGAGTTTGGAATTGGAAATGAAGAGCTCAGTCGTTTGTAAATTGAATGGAGAAGAAGATGTCGACTAAAGGAAGTAGGCTGGATGTGTATAACAGTTTATCTGGCATTAATAATGCCGGATAAACATACGACTAGAATTCATAGCCATAGAGCACGCAAATCGTGAATCATGTGGCTGTGATAAAGCTTGAGATTAACTTATTTATCTTCCATAAGTTAGTAAAAATAATAATAATAATAATAATAATAATAATAATAAAATTCCTTGTTGTTGGTTTGTACTGGGGTCGGTCAGTCTCCTCAAAGTGTTGGGAATAAGAACATTCTTACAAAACTGACTGAGGAGTTGAGAACAGGATTTTATTTTGTAAACCGAAAAAGAGTTCAGATAAATAAAGCTGAAGAAGCAAAACGTTTTTCAGAGTGGAAACTTTGATGCTTGGAAAGATCTCCGTCACCGCCTTATACAGCATTTTATATCAACCCACTCCTCAGTTTCTCCATTCTCTAAATACCTCCACAACCGAAAATAATTTAGTTGTCATTCTGAGTTCTGTTATGCTCTTTTGATTCCAATTTGGGAAAAATGGCGCGCCCGTGGGGATCTTGGGATTCGGATTTCCAAAACAGACCACCAAAACTTCCTGGTAACCCTTTTATATCTTGATTGACGTGTTTTCCTTTGAATTACCGTGTATTTTAATTTTTAAACCTTTTTGGTTTTCTTATAATTGCCGGGGTTTTGGAATTCTGAATTCGTTAGAAATTGGAATTGATTGTTAGGAAAAGAATATATGTATGGATTGTATTCAAAATTTGATTTTGGTCCTACAGTTGTGCTTGAAAGAAGTGGAATCTAATTGCTTCTGCATGAATAATTTTTTATTTTTTAAAGGAATTTGTTACTTCAACCGGGTGGAAACCCTGATTTTTCCACCGGCTGTGAGTCTGAGAAGTTCGCCTATATATGAATCAAATTAGGGTTCCCCCGCTCGTTCTAGCATGATCCTTTTTTAAATTAGGGTAGCTTGCTCTGTGGATTTAGGACTAGGAAAATATTAGGTTGAAAGGCTTGGTTTTGTTGGAATATGTAATGGTTCGATGAATGTGCTACAAATATGAATCAAAGAAGACGAACAAAGCTAATACGCACATGATACTATAATATTGATTGGGTATGAAACAAATCATGTAATTAATAGTCTGTTTCATGCATTTCAGTTCTTTTTGTTAAACCGTGAAGGAACATATGCTAAAAAAACACTTTGACTAATCAAATTTAAACAAGACTTCAGACAAAATGAAAACTTGAAAGCATGTAAACTTTATGGTCAATCTATACTACAACAACCAGCATAGCTTGATCAAGATCTTTTTAAACTATGTTCTTGACTGTGATAATTGATTTGGATGGGTGGATTAACTGAATTTTGTACAAGTATATTCATTTACCGGGGTAAGGGGATCAAAAAGTCTGGTAGAAATAAGGAAACATGAATATTTTGATCTTCTAAAATTGAGAAATTGAAATTGGCCCTATGTGTTGTAAGTACATTACACATTTCACTTTTGTACCTTTTCTGGTTCATAAGACATAAAATACAAATTTTCATTTTCATGGTTCAAGTTTTTAAATTACATACATATAACCGCTTTTACTTCTGTTTTCTCTGTGTTTCATAAAAAATGTAGCATAAGATTGTCAAGAAAGTAGAAACTTAGTCATGTCTTGTGAATGAGGGTCCATTGTTGTACGAAACTATGAAACCAAAAGGGCATTTGAAAGGGGGCGTGAAAGGAGATTGTTGGAAAATGCGTTTTTGTGTTGCGAAAGCGGCATTTGAAATGAGATGTTAATTTTGTTATTACTAATTATATTGTTAATGTATTTGTATTGTTTTAAAATAGATGTATTTTGAGAATGTAAATTGATATTAAATTTGATAGTAATTTTGAAAAAAAAAACAATTATACTAATACAACAATTTCGAATTACAATTAGTGGACTGGTACAGTTACAATTGAACTAATACAACGGTTTCGAATTACAAATACAATAATGATACTAGTAAAGTTACACAAATACCAACAGTTCCTAGCGTAGTCCAGTAACAGCTAGTTCGTTTCATAGGTTATCTCGAATGGAGTAGAGATGGTGTAGAAATGGACCATTAAGGTGGGCCATATCTTTGACACGTCTGAAGCATCGGACACGACGTGAACTTAACCGGACCAAAAAATGGCTGCGAACGCACCATGAATGTTCTGATCAACCATAAAATTTATAACACCACGGCATGGCAAGGTATGCCACCCTGCTTACAATGATGACTATAATTGGTTACGGTGCCATTTTTCAAATATCATGGAATAATATAACATGGCGGGGGTAGGATGGCTTTTTTAATTATATGTCTGTATCTATGTTTATCTAGCCTTTACCTTAACAACCAAACTTGGATTAGGTGAAATCCTCACTATGCTTATCGTCTGCCACTTGAATTAGTTCGGTGGTATCTATGTAATTTCTCATAATGGCATATTCTTGCATAAACACGACCTTAAGTTTGCACTATGTCAATATAAGAAAAGTGCATTGCTACCCTTCCCGTACACGAGGCAGCATTGCAAATAATTTGCCCAATATAAGTAATAACGGTTATATAGATGCTCGCTTGGAGTGGATTTTGTTGGTTATCCCACATGATTCATTTTTTTAGCAACACCGCATTTTATTTGTTGAAGTGTGATATGTCATTGTATTTTGAAAATGCACTCATTTTCTTATACATCATTTCCATAGGACCTATGACTTCTTCAGTTCCTTTATGGGAGAAGAGATTTTGTACTTCAGTTTGTGCAATTCCATGGGGGAAAATATGCGCAGCCCAAGCTTCTTTGCTCGTACATAAAAACATAGCTCAGTGGGATGATTCAGCAGCTCTAGAAGCTTTCCAAAATGCAAAGCGTCGATACTATTCACACATAAACCGCATTCCATGTAACATTCCCTTACCAGACCCGAACCTATATATCGATGAAGTGGATCACAATACCATTATCGATCCAAAATTGATTGAAGATTTAGAAAAAGAAGAGCCACCAGCTAATAACAATGAAAATAACGCAGATAAGGGAAATGGTGAAGGTGAAGTTGCAAGTGAGAATCGTTCCAACGCAGGCTGGGACAAGTATATTGAAAAACCAGCTTCTATTGCTTTAAATAAATGGAAGTGCAATGATGCTTGGGAAGAATTAGCTAACAATGTATCATGGAATGATGGAAGAAATGATCCATGGGGACAACAGGACAGTTGTGTTGATAGTTGGGGAGATGGTGGAAACGATAGAACTTGGCGCAATGGAGATGGCCTGAATAATTTATGGGGGTTAAATGGGAACAATACGAATGTGAGTAGCAGGAAAAGAAATGGAGGATACTATAGCTCAAATTATTCAACATCAAGGCATAATAATAACAATGGAAATTATAGCAATAACTCGAACATGGTGGATCATCAATTTGAAAAATCTAAGGCAAGGCGCTTTTATGGACCGGGTAGTAAGCAAAGACCTTCTGAATCTGGTGCTTTTTGGTATAGAAGAAATTGTTAAACTTCAAATAAAGATACTACTTTGTTTTATGGAGAAGGAGGAAGTAGTTCACAAACTGGTTTCTTCCTGTTTTGCAATCCATGTGTTGGTTGAATAATATTTTAATTTTAAGTTTATTTCTGAATGGTTTATGGACTGAATTATTTGTCCTCTCTACTTTTTGTCAGCTTATGCTGTAATAGCATTGACCCCTTTTTTTTGTAAGCAAATTTGGTTGTTGGTTTGCACACAGTTTAAACTTGATACTGATACTGATGGTGTATACTGATTTTCTTGTGTTCTCTCAACGACTGTGTTTAAAATTGTACTACGAAGCAATGCATGCATCTTCCTTTTTCATTGTAGGCCTGTGAGCATGTTTATTTTGTTGATTTTATACAAGGTAGATTGTTTGTCAAACCCTATTTTGTTGGAAGTTGCTCCTACCAAACCAGTACAACCCGTATCCTACTTAACGTTTTTTAAAGAAGAGAAAGTCATGTCATCAAATGGATTTTTCGTGTCATGATGTATATAACAATGTGAATTCAACACGGAAGTAGTAAAAGTTGCACACAGCAGTAAAAGGTAAAAATTGTAAGGAAATTTGACTGTTTTGTAAGGAAATTAATACGAAAACAAAACATTAATGGTTTTCCTTTCTTATTCTGTAAGGAAATTTAACCGTTTTGTAAGGAAATTAATACGAAAACATTAATGGTTTTCCTTCCTTATTTTGTAAGGAAATTTGACCGTTTTCTTCCTCAAACGTTTCATTCCTCATTTTGTGGTCAATAGAATCTAAAGGGTTTTCCTATTAATATGCTAATCAATAAAACAGTTATAATCTAGAGTGTTAATTTCCCTCATCTTGATCTTGATGGACGATCAAGACTAAGTCTACAAATCTGGAAATTTGGTCATCTCTTTACCTATAAATATTAACCTTTGCCCATAAAAAAGGATATAGAAAACCACATAAAGAAAGATATAGGAAAAGAGAGAGAAACAATTTCCTTTCTCCATTGAAATAACTTTCGACAACAACCATTACTGATTCATATACAAGATGTCTGGAGATATGTTTTATTGATTCATTACATATGTTTTAATCATGTAATTCTAGATCTTAGGGTTTATGTTATTTGCAAGATAAAGATTACATGTGGTATCAGAGCAAGGTTTTAGAATTCATGATTATCCATCAATATATATAAAACGAAACTAGCATAGATCTATGATACGATGTTTGTAATTTTACTATAATAATGATGATGATTATTAGTGTTAATGTGATTCAAGTTTAATATTCATATTATTTAAGTTGCTATAGTAATCATGATCATCAATATTATTCTATTTACTGTATGCTTAGATCTGGAACTGGAAAGTTTATATTTCCGCAAAAGTTAAATTTTCTACCTTAATGTTTGACATACTGTATAATATGAAACAACTTATTGTATGCGAATACTTTTCAGAAAGTATACATATTGAAAACAATTGTTTCCTAGTTTGACATTAAATTCATGATTTGGAACTTGTAAAATAATTGTTTATATGTTAAATTCATGTATGAAATTTACTTGGAGTTACTAGACATTTATTATCCTTGCTATGGATTACTTGAAAGAATGACAAATGTTTATGCGGGAAAAAAAAACTTCCGCGCTTAATTTCCTTGTTTCCTCTGGTCTGATGCATGCAGTCCCGTCCACAGATGGTTGTTGCTTGCACAATAACGCATGAAACATTAATGTTTATCATTCTTCCATGAGTATGGTTCTACTGCCTACCCACAGGAGGCGCTAAACCTAACATCTTATTATGACATATGTTTTATTCTAATAAAGAAGCCTACATTTCTTTTATATCTGCAGTTGCAATACCCTCAAACCTTAATTCGCACGCTACGTCTATCATCAGACTCAATGGAACCAACTACTCAGAATGGAGAGAACAAGTTGAGTTTTCTTTGGGCGTACTTGAACTGGACATGGCTCTCCTTAAGGAAAAGCCAGCCCCACTTACTGACACAAGTACGTCTGAGGAAAACAAACTCCATGATGATTGGGAACGATCTAATAGGCTCAACATGATGTTTATGCGAATGGTGATTGATACCAACATCAAAACCTCCCTATCCAAAACTGAAAGCGCAAAAGAATATTTGCAATCCATTGAAAATCGGTTCAAGACTGCAGACAAATCCCTTGCTGGGAAACTTATGGCAGACCTTGTAACCATGAAGTTTGATGGTTCTCGCTCAATGAGCGCTCATGTCATTGAAATGATTAACCTTGCTGCCAAACTTAAGAACTTGGGATTGGTTATGGACAATGCTTTTCTCGTCCAATTCATTCTCACTAGCTTACCTCCTCGGTATGAACCATTCAAAATTCATTACAACACTATTACGGAAAAGTGGAGTCTAAATGAATTGACTAACAAACTGGTTCAAGAGGAGTCTAGGCAGGGCTCGCAAGGCATTAAAGTTGCTTATTTCACTCAAGGGGTTGGAAAACAAGCTGGCAAAAGGAACAACTCACAGCATAAAAGAGCACCACCCAAATCTGCTGACGCCACTCAACCATCCAAGAAGAAAAAGAAGGATGATGTCTGCAAATTCTGCAAGAAACCTGGACACTTCCAGGCAGATTGCATTAAGCGCAAAGCATGGTTCGAAAAGAAAGGTAACCCAATGGGTTTCGTAAGTCATTTCGAATCAAATCTTACTAATGTACCTTCTTCTACTTGGTGGATTGATACTGCTGCTAATGTTCATGTTTCGAATTCTATGCAGGGATTCATTACGATCCAAACCACAAACCCAAGTGAGAATTTCATTTTCAGGAGGAATAAAGATAAAGCTCCAGTTGAAGCTATTGGAACTTTTCGTCTCATTTTTTATAGCGGTTATCAGTTAGATTTATGTCAAACTCTTTATGTTCCGTCTATTTCCCTTAATTTGATTTCTGTAAGTGTACTTGATAAATTTGGATATTCTTTTGAAGTTGGAAATGGAAATTTTATTTTATTTAAAAATTCTTGTCTTATTGGTTCTGGAATATTAATTGATGGATTTTATAAACTTCATCTTAAACAAAATGCTGAAATCCAACTCACCCTGCATGGAAAAGAAACTAAAGGAAAGTCATCCAAGAATGATTCTTACTTCTTGTGGCATAAAAAACTGGGTCATATATCTAGTGAAAGAATCAAGAGGTTAGTGAAAAATGGTGTCCTACCGGACCTAGACTTCGCTAACATTACAGCATGTGTAGATTGTATTAAAGGAAAAACAACAAAAAACATAAAGAAAGGAGCCACAAGAAGTACACAACTTCTTGAAATAATACATACAGATATTTGTGGACCTTTTGATGTTCCAACTTTTGGAGGAGAGAAATATTTCATTACTTTTATCGATGATTTTTCACGTTATTGCTATCTTTATCTGTTGCATGAAAAATCTCAGTCAGTGGATGTTGTACAAGTGTTCATTACTGAAGTCGAAAGGCAATTAGAAAGAAAAGTGAAAATCATTAGGTCAGATAGAGGTGGTGAATTCTATGGAAGGTATGATGAAATGGGACAACATCCTGGACCTTTTGCTAGACTTCTTCAAAAACTTGGAATTGTTGCACAATACACAACGCCTGGATCTCCATGGCAGAATGGTGTAGCTGAAAGGCAAAATCGTACATACATGGAAATGGTTAGATCCATGATGAGTCATGCAAATTTACCTATATAATTATAGATGGATGCATTACGAACGACTATCTACATCTTAAATAGAGTTCCAAGTAAGGCCGTTCCAAAGACTCCTTTTGAACTTTGGAAAGGATGGAAACCTAGTTTAAGATATCTCAAAATTTGGGTTGCCCAGCTGAAGCTAGACTGTACAATCCAAATGAAAAGAAATTGGATTTTAAGACAGTCAGTGGTTACTTTATAGGTTACCCAGAAAAATCTAAAGGATATAGATTTTACTGTCCTAACCATAGTACAAGAATTGTTGAAACCGGCAATGCCAAATTATATGAAAATGGTGAAATCAGTGGGAGTACAAAACAACAAGAAGTGGTCATTCATGAAATAAGGGTACCCATTATCTTACCCTCTATTTCGAAAGATATGGGGAATCATCCCATTGTTGAACCTGTTCACAATGAGGGAAACCCAATAAATGATCAACAACTCCATAATAAAATTATCACCAATCATAATGTTGATGAAGTACTATAGGAACTAGTATTAAGAAGATCTCAAAGACAAAGAAGATCAGCTATTCCTGATGATTATATGCTTTATCTAATAGAATCTGAAGGAACTACGGACCCAATTTCTTATTCACAAGCCATTAAGGATGTTAACTCTCTTAAATGGACTGATGCCATGAAAGATGAACTAAAATCTATGGATAATAATCAAGTTTGGGAAATCGTTCAATTGCCGCAAGGACATAAAGCAGTCGGTTGTAAGTGGGTCTTCAAGACCAAATGTGACTGCAATGGTAAAATTGAACGATATAAAGCCAGACTTGTTTTCAAAGGTTTTAATCAGAAAGAAGGCATTGACTATAATGAAACTTTTTCTCTTGTTTGCAGGAAAGATTCTCTTAGAATTATCATGGCATTAGTAGCTCATTATGATCTCGAGTTACATCAAATGGATGTGAAAACAGCCTTTCTAAATGGAGACTTGGAAGAAGAAGTCTACATGCGTCAACCTGAAGGCTTCATAATTGAAGGACAGGAAGACATGGTCTGCAAACTTAAGAAATCAATATATGGACTGAAACAAGCTTCTAGACAGTGGTATCTAAAGTTTCATGAAATCATTACCACTTTCGATTTCACAGAAAACATAGTTGACCCTTGTATATACCTTAAGTTCAGTGGGAGCAAGTTCATATTTTTGATTCTGTATGTTGATGACATATTATTAGCTAGCAGCGACCTTGGTTTATTACGTGAAACTAAGGATTATCTCTCAACGAATTTTGAAATGAAAGATATGGGTGAGGCTTCCTATGTGATAGGAATAAAAATATTCCATGATAGATCACAAGGAATTCTAGGATTGTCTCAAAAAGCATATATTGACAAAATTCTTGAGAGATTTGGCATGACGAATTGTTCCTCTAGTCCTGTCCCACTGCAGAAAGGAGACAAACTTGTTCTTGAGCAGTGCCCAAAGACTCCTATGGAACGAGAAGAAATGACCAAATATCCTTATGCATCTCTTATAGGGAGTTTGATGTATTCACAGGTCTGTACAAGACCTGATATCAGTCATGTAGTTGGTATGCTGGATAGATTTCAAAGTAACCCAGGAATCGCTCATTGGAAAGCTGCAAAGAAGGTACTGAGATACCTAAAGGGAACAAGGAATTACATGCTCACCTATAGAAAATCAAGTTACCTACGGATAACTGGTTATTCTGATTCAGACCTTGCTGGATGTCCTGACACTAGGATCTGCACTCTTGGCTATGTGTACCTCTTATGTGGAGGTGCAATATCATGGAGAACCCAGAAATCTGAGATGCTTTCGCATCCACCATGATGGCTGAATACGTAGCATGTTATGAGGCTTCAATTCAGGGAACATGGCTGCATAATTTTGTCTCACAATTTGGCACTTTAAGTTTTATCTCTAAGCCACTAACTGTCTACTACGACAATGAAGCTGCAACCTTTTTCTCCAAGCATGATAGGATAACCAAAGGTTCCAAACCAATGGACCTGAAATACCTACTACTGAAGCAAGATGTTAAACTAAAGAAAATTGTTGTTGAATCGATAAGTAAAGACTTACAAGTGGCAGACATATTCATGAAAGGACTACCTCCAAAGACCTTTCAGAGACATACTGATAGCATGGGTCTTGCAGATAGTTCATAATTATCTCCTTATTATGCCATTTATTTTGTACTTAGCCAGACATAACAATTATTGAGCTCTTAATAATTTGGACATCTTTTATTTCTGTTTTATAATGTGTACACATTTATATTTAGATAAATGATAACAGAAACAGTATTTTGCTTCAAGACACTATGTGACCATTAAGTTATGCTCATCTACGGTCTAGTTATGAAAGTTGTCAATGTCATAGTACATGGAAGTAAGCATGTTGCAAAATAACATGTACACATCATGACTTCCATTGACCACTGGATTAGCCAAGATACTTATGATAACTGATTAAAGAAAAGTTTAGCATATCATGCGCGCCTTATGACCTTAATACGAAAACATTAATGGATTTTACTATTGACCAAGTGGGAGACTATAAGGAAATTTGACCGTTTTGTAAGGAAATTAATACGAAAACATTAATGATTTTCCTTCCTTATTCTGTAAGGAAATTTGACCGTTTTGTAAGGAAATTAATACAAAAACATTAATGGTTTTTCTTCCTTATTTTGTAAGGAAATTTGACCGTTTCCTTCCTCAAACGTTTCCTTCCTCATATTGTGGTCAATAGAATCTAAAGGGTTTTCCTATTAATATGCTAATCAATAAAACGGTTATAATCTAGAGCGTTAATTTCCCTCATCTTGATCTTGATGGACGATCAAGACTAAGTCTACAAATATGGAAATTTGGTCCTCTCTCTACCTATAAATATTAACCTTTGCCCATCAAAAAGGATATAGAAAAACACATAAAGAAAGATATAGGAAAAGAGAGAGAAACCATTTCCTTTCTCCATTGAAATAACTTTCGACAACAACCATTGCTGATTCATATACAAGATGTTCGGAGGTATGTTTTATTGATTCATTACATATGTGATAATCATGTAATTCTAGATCTTAGAGTTTATGTTATTTGCAAGATAAAGATTACAAAAATCACTCCAATGGGAATGTCTTTCGAGCTCATCCACCGTTTTACGCAATAAAATACCAATGTCCTTTTCCATTTTAATAAAATGTCAAAGACATTTCCATTGTGATTATAGTGACTACTTTGGCCAATGGCCACCCCAAGGTCTATTATTCTCTCTATATTTACATCTTATCCATCGAAATTCTACAATATCAAACTCCCTTCTTCTACTTTCTCATCAATTTCTACTTCATTTTTCATTCATAAACAAAAAACAAAAAAATGTGTACAACAGGATCAAGGGAAAAAGTAGTTGGAAAAAAAGCAAAGTTCACAACACAACCCTGCCAATTTCAACTTAGCATTGCCAATTCCAACACAACCGCTATAAATTCCACCACAAACATAGCTCGCCCTACTAATGAGTATGCGCATACGGTCTCCACAATAACAACAAATTTTACTACTCTATCACCAATATGGATATGTTCTGCCTCGCCCAACCCAACCATGTCCGCCTCTTCGTAATCCACCTTCACAAAATATAAATTTCCAAAATGCTTATTCGTAACGTGAATATCACAATACGACGCCACAATATTACCAACAATCATCCTCCCATTATCAAGCATATTATTATCAATACCATAATCAAGCTTCGTTCAGTGAGCCATTGAGTAAACACGGCTGTCCTTATGTAACAGCCCTTAGTGCTCAAGAAATAGCGATCCAAGATCAAGATGTTACACGAAACTTGATGCGATAATCTTCTTCCGTTCAACATACTAATCTAGCATGAAATGTTTCTAGTAATGAAGATAGCGACAATAGAGAGGGACCAAAGATTTTATAGAGGAAGTGGAGGCTTTGGAAATCCAAGTGCCAATTAGCCCAGAATACCAGAAAATGCAGACAAAAAAGGGAAGGAAGAAAACTAGGAAACTTCAAATCTTTAGTAGGTTTTCTTGATCAGCGAATTGTTAAGAAGCCTGCTGCTACTGAACTCTTTGGACTTGAAGATACTGATCCTACAGCAGAAGAAGTGAGCGGAAAAAATCCCACAAAGGTTTACTTTAGCTCAGTAATTTTTTCTACTTCCCGTTCTCTAATGTCCATAACCTAATCCGAGGAAGAAATGAAGATGGGTCTGCCTCGATCATTACATAATTGAAGCTATGGAAATACTCAAAGTACCAGTATTTCGGTAATTCCCAAAACCCAAAAATGGCAACAGAAGATCAACTCACAACGCACTGCCGATCCAAAAATTGATACGGATATGCCAAGATGACAATACTCCAATCATATGAAGTAGGAGTATCAAAGTCCAACGAGGTCACTATCTCCAAATACCCAACATGCATAGACGAGCTAGTAGTAGTGAAAAATACATGTCTCCTAAGGTAAAAGAGAATAAGTCAAGTTAGATCCAAATCATGATCAGGTGTATAATCAGCCACTATATCCTGCATTGCAGCGAAAACTGCACTAACTCGATGTAATAGAGTGAAAGGTCTCATGCTCATAGGATAGATGGAAAACAACTCAAATGCCATTTTGTATCATGCCATCTCTCATCAAACGGTAGCGGAGGAAAAGCAGCATGTTATATGTTAATACCGATTAGCATAGCAAATCAAGTAGTGCGATCACTGCTTCTCCTAATGGAAAATGAAATGTATATGTTGTTTTACACCACCTATAGGCAATGACTGGAACTAAGTTAAGATTGATACTAATAAATCTATGAGTACCTAAAAGGACAATTTAAAATAGTATATTAAAATCTATTCAAAAAAGGGTTAGAGGAAATATTTTAAATTTTAACAATTAAATTTTATACCTAAGAAATGACCGAATTCAATCAGATCTAAAAATTGCACAATTTATGGTATGTTCACGAGGTGATCATGGTAGAATTTAATACTATATTATAACGAACCACATCCTCTAAGACTATAGGGCTGTTTAAATTTAACATATTATATAACCTGTTATTATACGTATGAAAAAAATACTTATAGTGTTGCTCGACTATGTGCAAATATGTGCTTCTTCATTTGGAAGAAACAAAAGTTAGAAAGTTGCTTCTTTGCATTCAAGCCAATATCATCATATATATTCAAATCTGTAACTTTACCACTTTGAACACGCGCACCTCGCCGACTACGCTTAGCTCTACCTTCACAACGACCACCACCACCGGCGTTGCCTTGTTCCTCCCTAACATGGTCTAAATTTTCTAAAATATCTCAACCCTGATTTCTCCTTCATGCGACACAATGTCAGTCTCAACATTTCTGCTTCATCTGCCTCCATCTTTACTTGAACTACCATAACCACTTCTCCTTGCATAAGCCTCTTTACAAAAAATTTAAGTCTACTATCCATTTTAAACCACGTAAAATTCAAATATAATTTTTTTTGAAATTTTTTGAGCGAAAAGATGGTTTAAAAAATTGGCTTGAATAATTGAAAATGGGATACATTTGTTTCGGGGGCTGAGTAAATGGAAGAGGAGGGTTTCCTCGCGTCATTTGGCAAGGGAGACGATGAGATTACTTATAGTTAGGGGTATGCCTAGGAGCAATTCTGTAATTTATTGTAAATTAATTAACTTTGTAATCAATTGTCGTTCGTTTTTCTTTTTGTTATATATTTGTTAGAATATGTTATAAATAAATAAAATATTAATTAAAATATATTTAACAGAAAATCCATAAACGCTTTATTTGTGATAGTAATTATAAATAGTTGTAATCATGAGTATTGTATCACAATATTATAAAACACATCCTTTTAAATGTTCCTAGTCAAGATGCATCAATACTAGATATCGATGTATTCGTTGAGACTATAGTACGTAAAGCTCTCCAAATGTTGGGCAGTGTATTACTCATGACAGTTGGTGTAACAACCCGCATATTTTAAAGTTTTGAATATTTAAATATGTTATTTAAATATAGAATCGTCAATCGGATTAAGGTCCGAAAAGCTACTTTTTGCAAACAGTCGAATTGGGACTCGAGACCACTTCCATTGAGTCCAAAATGGCATTTGCAACTTTTTTAAGTATAAACATCGATATATTTGAAGTTAGTGAAATTTTGATACTTTTTCACTTAGGGCTTTGGTTTAGTTTCAGCCCATTAGACCCAAGCTTCACCCTCTCTTCTCTTCATTCATTTCATTTCCTAATACAACTCAAGCTTTAGATAATAATGGGGGAAGAGAAAAAGAATTAGAATTCCTAAGCCCTAGTTTCCAATTTGCAAATCAAGCTCTAGCTCCAAATTCAAGAAGAAGCTTTGGTAAGCCTTCTCTTCTTCTTCCCCAACTCGTTCTCCTTTCAATTTCAGAAATTCCTAAATCTAACTTAGGAAAGGTTTCTCTATTAAGCTTAAATTCAAGCTTCTTGAGTTGGGATTGAAGATTGGTTGATCCTCCTTTGTTTTCAAGCTTCTCCTTCCTTGTTTTTGGGTTTAAAGGTGAGATTTTTATCTCACATCTGTGACTATAACTATCTTTGATGTTAGGTATGAATTCCTAACCCTATTTCATGTTCAATTGCTTTTGGTTTGAATTGATTTGGCGAACATTTCAATTTTTGGTGTTTTGAAGTCAAAACTTTGAAAATCCTTTCTTTGATTTGTGAACTTGTTTTTGGTGGTGAATTGGAGAGCCTTTAGGACCGAATTTTTGATTGGCAAAAGCCCCAAAGTCCATTGCTCGACCGGGTGCAAGTGTGAGAGTTTTCTCTCCCACTTGGCTGAAAAATGCTCGTCACCAGACGTCTGCAGGTAAGCTCAGACGTCTGGGGTCTGTTTCAGCGAACTTCTTAAAACTTACTGCAGCCGTCTGAGCATATACCCCAGACGTCTGGAGTATGTATTTCCAAAATTCCAACAGTTTTCTTATATATATTGTTTTGATTCCCAACCTTTATCGATTCAAGGGTATCCGATTTGTAGTTATCATTTATTATCTTCATTGATGACTTCTTTTCGGGATTTTTGAGAATGTCCATTTTAATGGAATTGATATCGACTTCTTTGGATTTGATTCACGTCTTCGAACGTGTATTTTGGTGATTGATTGTTTCTACAATCATTTCTGTGATGTGTCACTTTAAAATATAAAGGTTTTCTATACTAGTAGTAAATATTCAAACCCTTTTACAAAGATAATTTCAACTCTATTTTTAAATATAAAGCTTGTTTTCAAAACCGTTTTCCAATCTATTAGTATATACAAACCTTTACCTCATTCGTATGAGAAAATATAATTAAACGGCTTAGCAAAACAAGTGGTATGAAACGCTTGCGTTTACTTCGTCGGTAATTTTTGGACTTGTTCGATTGAAACTCTTGTGACAATTTTCGAGTGGAAATCTACAATTTGTTCGTAAATATTTAAGTTAAGCTAGTGGTTATGGGACATGAAGCTAAACTCTTATATTTACTGGCTTAGTGTAATCGACACTTTTATTGATCGATGATGATCATTTTGTGATTTAGACTAGCGATGTGCGATGTCTATTTGTCTGCGAGGGAGACTAAACCCCGTTTCTGTGGAACTTTGGTTCAATTTAGCGGGGTAGCGACCCGTGGTCTTCGGACCATTTGTGGAGCTTCGGCTCAATATTTATGGTTAGCGACCATGGAATAGCGTTCCGTTTGTGATACACGTGTTGGTGAGTTTTCATGCTCCCGTTTATGATAGGCCTTCCCCCCTTTGTGATTTCTGGATTTCTATTTGATAATTTCTAGAATTCATGTGTTTCACCTCTTTATGTGATTGGCAATTATTTGTTTGTCAATATTTGTGGTATGGTGAATGAAATAAAGAATGTGACATTCTTTTTGGTGCTTTGAGATTTATGAGATGTTGTATGATTTTGTCGTTGTTTATATCATATTTGTTCTTGTG
Source organism: Allium fistulosum (assembly GCA_030737815.1). NCBI lineage: Eukaryota > Viridiplantae > Streptophyta > Magnoliopsida > Asparagales > Amaryllidaceae > Allium > Allium fistulosum. The sequence continues at coordinate 1,160,857,826 of CM060902.1, read as the reverse complement.
CGACAATATCGTTATCATACGTCCTTATTGTATCTCTGCTTATATCTCATTCCTTTATCGGATATTTATAGCTAGACTGATCCGTTTATTATTTTCTTATTAAATAATACTCGGGTCAGACCGAGATGTTACAGGTGCTTCAGCTTGACTCCTTATCTGGATCACCCTCTGACTTTTGTCTTACTACAGAATAGTTGTAGTTTTTGTTGTTATACATTCGAGATATAGACTCCATGATGTATACTTATTCTTTTGTCTATCACTTGTAAATATCATTTTGTGATATTGTGGATCTTGATTGACCACCACTCTGATGCACACTTTTTAGTGTTATATATTCATATCTGTTTCCGCCTTTGTGATATGAATGCCAGTGACTGATTTATGTTATGTTTATTTCTATATTTGTTTCCGAGGTCCACTTAGCCACTGTGTAGTAACTTTGAGTTTGTAGTGATATGTCGGATTTCCTCTTGAAATGAAATGCATGTTATATTATCTGACATATCGGTGCTCGCTCAAGGCAATTGCATAGATGGTCGCTCCTCAACAGCCTTAGTCTTCGCGCTAGTCGACGGCATTACTCCGTAGTGTCCTTGGCTAGCGTGAGCATAGAGGTGGGGCGTCACAGCTTGGTATCAGAGCCAGACTTTGGAACAATGTAGAATAATCTAGCAAGGATCATTGTCCTAATTCTTCCTTAGGAATCGTGCCATAGGATTTAATTCGAGTCTTCGTACCATTCTATCCTATTTTTCTTTTGTGATTCCTTGCTTTATTAATCAAATTTGTTTGATATTCATTCTGAGGTTAATCTTTTTCCCTTTTCTTTCTTTCTTAAAGAAAAAGATGGTTAGACCTGGCCGTCCCAGCGCCAGTCAATCTAGTGCTACTCCGCAGGATGGAGTATTCATCTCTGCTCAGCAACTTCTAGACCTTGTGAGAAATGCTCAAGCTGTCGGACCTATTCCTGAGCCTACTCATCCTAAATCTGGGTTTGCACGCTTATGCAGTGATTACTCCAATTTGGGTGGAAAGCCATTTAAAGGTTCCGAAAGTGTTATAGAAGTCCAGCTTGGCTTCGAACATGCGACCGCATCTTTTCTCGCATGAATCTTATTGATCTTCATCGAGTCCAAGTGGCCTCTAGCATGCTCCAAGAAAAAGCATTAGATTGGTACGAGCTTCTGATCTCCGAAATTATTGAAGCGGACCTTACTTGGGAGCAATTCCGGGAAAGGTTCGAATTAAAATTTGTGCCGGAAGCTGAAAAAGTATCTCTAGCTCGACGCTTCATTGACCTTGTTCAAGGTGAATCTTCCGTGACCGACTACGTCGCATCTTTCGAATCTCTCTCAAAATATGGGGTTGAATATATTAATACCCCATTGAAGAAAAACTAGAGGTTCGTTTATGCCTTGAATAAGAGCCTCAAAAAGCCATTACTTCTGAAATTAGAAGTTTCTTTGGACCAACTTGTTGGTATCGCTCTTCGACTCGAAGAGGCTGATAAAGATAGTGATGCTGAGGTCAAACCCAACATCAACAAGAAGAGACCTTTTCAATTCAAGCCTAATCCCAACAAGAAGGGAAAGCAAGCAACACCAGTAGCAAGTACTCCTACACCTCGTCGTGGAGAATGCTACAATTGTGGTTCTAAGGACCACTATGCAAACAAGTGCCTGAAGCCTCTTTTCTGCCGTTATTGCAAGAGTTCGGGCCATACTTTGTCTTTGTGTCCAAACTTCAGGGCAAGAAGGAGGGCAAGCTAAATGTTGTACAAGCCCCTGCTAACACTTCTCGTAGACAAGGTAATTCTCATTCTATCCTTGATGGCATTATTATATTTCGTGATTCTCCTATTCGAGTTCTTTTTACGGGTGCATCTCACTCTTTTATATCAAAAGAATCGGTTGATGCTTTGTCTTTGGATGTTATTGGCTTGATGACTTCTTAGAATTGCGAATCCGGTTGGCGAATCCGCAACACTTAGTTTATTATGTAAAGATGTCGAAATAATTTTATGTGATTACTTTTTCCGTACCGATTTGCACGTCATACGCTATTTAGGTTTCGGAATGATTTTGGGAATGGATTGGCTTAACCGTTATGAAGCCCATATCCTATGTCCTGAGCGGACTATATATCTTCGGCATTCGCAATCTGTTAAGCAGATTTCTCTTGTTCTTAAAGATTCGGATTCCAACTTAACAGCATCTCTATATTCTCTAAATCCTCGTGATGACGATAAATATGATGAGGAAGATGTTATTTCTCTCATTCACATTGTTCGTGAATTCCCTGACATATTTGAGGCCGTTCTAGGATTACCACCTAAGCAAGCAATTGAGTTCAGAATTAATCTCATTCCTGGAGCTCTACCTATCACTCGTCCTCCTTATCGTATGTCCAATAAAGAAAATGAGGAGATGCGCAAACAATTATCCAAATTGGAAGCGAAGCAATTTATTCAAACTAGTTCCTCTCCATGGGGAGCTTCGGCTATTTTCGTGAAGAAATCTGATGGTACACTTAGGCTTTGCGTTGACTACCGCAAGCTTAATGATCTCACCATTAAGAATAAATATCCCTTGCCGCGGATTGATGATTTATTCGATAAACTTGGTGGTGCGAAAGTCTTTTCACAGTTAGACTTAGCCACCGGTTTTCATCAGCTCCGTATTGCAGATGATAGCATTCCTTTGACATCATTCCGTACACGTTATGGATCTTATGAATGGCTTGTTATGCCATTTGGTTTGACGAACGCTCCAGCTTATTTCATCGACCTTATGAATCAAGTTTTCAAAGACTTCCTCAATCGATTTGTTCTCATCTTTATATATGACATTCTTATTTATTCTAAAACCAAGGAAGAGCACGAAAAACATCTTCGGATTGTGTTGGAAACTCTTAGGAGCAACCAATTAAAAGCAAAATTTTCTAAATGCCACTTTTGGCAATATCGTGTGAAATTTTTGGGGCATATCATTTCTGAATCTGGAATTTCTGTGGATCCTTCAAAGATTAAAGCGATTCAGAATTGGAAGAGACCGGAGAGTGTGATGGAAATTCGTAGCTTCCTTGGATTGGTAGGCTATTACCGTCGGTTCATAAAAGACTTTTCTAAGATTTCCGTACCTCTTACTAATTTGACAAAGAAGGGAGTTAAATACATTTGGTCAGACAAATGTGAAGCTTCATTTCAAAACTTAAAAGAACTTCTTTTCGATGCTCCTATTCTTGTGATTCCCGATGGGAACCAAGATTTTATTGTTTATACCGACGCTAGTCATGTTGGTTTGGGTGCCGTTCTCATGCAGCGAGAACGTGTTATTGCTTATGCTTCTAGGCAATTAAAGCATGCCGAGACTAGATATGCCACTCATGATTTGGAGCTCGCGGCTATTGTTTTCGCCCTTAGAATTTGGCGTCATTATCTTCTGGGAGAGAAATTTGTTCTCTACACTGATCACAAATCTTTAAAGTATTTATTTTCCCAAAAGGAACTTAATTTGCGTCAACAACGCTGGCTCGAGTTCCTTGCATCTTATGATCTTGATATTCTTTATACTCCCGGAAAAGGAAATCTTGTTGTCGATGCCCTTAGTCGTAAGCAACAAGCGGTAGTTTCTATGATGTTATCCGAGTGGAATGATCTCGAGACTTTGTCCACTTGCGAGATTCGAGATCGTGAGTCCGATTTATGCTCATCTCTTGTTTTATGTAGCCTTGAGGCTCATCCTTCTCTTTTAGACCGCATTCTTGAAGCTCAAAAGCATGATCCCGAATTGGTTCATCTTGGCCAAGGTTGTAAGGATAAAATTGATGTTGATGGTTTGATAGACTTTGATATTGATTCTCGTGGCGGTATTCGAAAATTTGGTAGACTTATTGTACCAAATATCATTGATCTTCGTAAAGACATATTAGAAGATTCCCATCGTTCTAAATTCACCATTCATCCCGGTAGTAGTAAAATGTACGCGGATATGAAGCGACTTTATTATTGGGAGGGAATGAAGTCCGATATTGCTAACTTTGTTAAGCGTTGTATGACTTGCCAACTTGTCAAGGCCGAGCACCAAAGGCCCGGTGGGTTATTGCAACCATTGGAAATTCCAATATGGAAGTGGGATCAAATTTCCATGGATTTTATTGACGGTCTTCCCCGTTCTCGTTCAGGCCATGATAGCCTATGGGTGATAGTAGATAGACTTACAAAATCCACCCATTTTATTCCAGTTCGGTCTAATCAGACCGTTTCTCTTTTGGCCAAACTCTTTATTAAAGAAATTGTTAAATTGCATGGAGTTCCTACTTCTATTGTTAGTGATCGTGATCCATTATTTACTAGTGGATTTTGGAAAGGTCATCAAAAAGCTTTGGGAACAAAGCTTAATTTTAGCACCGCTTATCATCCTCAGTCTATGGACAAACCGAGCGTGTGAATCAAACTCTTGAAGATCTCCTTCGTGCTTGTGTTCTTGATTTCGGTGGAAGTTGGGAAGATCATATTTCTCTTGTTGAATTTTCCTATATAGCTTCCAATCTAGTATTGGTATGGCTCCTTTCGAGGCACTATACGGAAGGCCATGCCGATCTCCTTCGTGTTGGCTTGAAGCCGGTGAGAAGCTGGTTTTAGGTCCAGATTTTATTCGTGATGCCACAGAAAAGATTGAACTTATTCGTCATAGAATGAAAGAAGCTCAAAGTAGACAAAAATCATATGCTGATAATTGTAGAAGGAGATTAGAATTTTCCGTGGGAGATTTTGTGTTTATTCGTGTTTCACCTATGAAAGGTGTTGTGCGGTTCAGTCGATCGGGAAAATTAGCACCTCGATATATTGGCCCATTTCCCATCACCGAACGCATTGGTCCCGTGGCTTATCGCCTTTTATTACCGGCTCAATTTTCTGCTATTCATGACGTATTCCACGTCTCTCAACTACGGAAATGCCTTCGAGATTCCGATTCTATTCTTGAGCCCGGTGTTATTGAAGAAATTGAAGTCTCGCCTAATTTGACTTATGAGCAACCTCCTATTCGAATCATTGCTACGGAGGTTAAACGCCTTCGAAATAAAGACGTTCCTCTTGTGAAAGTTCAATGGTCCTCAAATCCTAAGGATTGCTCTTGGGAATCCAGAGAATTCATCGAGCAAACACATCCGGACTTGCTCTCTCGTGCACCTTAAGGTGAACTTTTTATTTTCAAATTTCTTCTTTTTCTGTTGATATGCTTTTATTGTTGTTACTACTCATTTATTTCTTAAAGATTACGAGGACGCAATATCTGTAAGGAGAGGAGTCTGTAACAACCCGCATATTTTAAAGTTTTGAATATTTAAATATTTTATTTAAATATAGAATCGTCAATCGGATTAAGGTCCGAAAAGCTACTTTTTTCAAACAGTCGAATAGGGACTCAAGACCACTTCCATTGAGTCCAAAATGGTGTTTGCAACTTTTTTAAGTATAAACATCGATATATTTGGAGTTAGTGAAATTTTGATACTTTTTCACTTAGGGCTTTGGTTTAGTTTCAGCCCATTAGACCCAAGCTTCACCCTCTCTTCTCTTCATTCATTTCATTTTCCTAATACAACTCAAGCTTTAGATAAAAATGGGGGAAGAGAAAAAGAATTAGAATTCCTAAGCCCTAGTTTCCAATTTGCAAATCAAGCTCTAGCTCCAAATTCAAGAAGAAGCTTTGGTAAGCCTTCTCTTCTTCTTCCCCAACTCGTTCTCCTTTCAATTTCAGAAATTCCTAAACCTAACTTAGGAAATGTTTCTCTTTTAAGCTTAAATTCAAGCTTCTTGAGTTGGGATTGAAGAGTGGTTGATCCTCCTTTGTTTTCAAGCTTCTCCTTCCTTGTTTTTGGGTTTAAAGGTGAGATTTTTATCTCATATCTATGACTATAACTATCTTTGATGTTAGGTATGAATTCCTAACACTATTTCATGTTCAATTGCTTTTGGTTTGAATTGATTTAGCGAACATTTCAATTTTTGGTGTTTTGAAGTCAAAACTTTGAAAATCCTTTCTTTGATTTGTGAACTTGTTTTTGGTGGTGAATCGGAGAGCTTTTAGGACCGAATTGTCGATTGGCAAAAGCCCCAAAGTCCATTGCTTGACTGGGTGCAAGTGTGAGAGTTTTCTCTCCCACTTGGCTGAAAAATGCTCGTCACCAGACGTCTGTAGGTAAGCTCAGACGTCTGGGGTCTGTTTCAGCGAACTTCCTGAAACTTACTGCAGCCGTCTAAGCATATACCCCAGACGTCTGGAGTACGTATTTCCAAAATTCCAACAGTTTTCTTATATATATTGTTTTGATTCCCAACCTTTATCGATTCAAGGTTATCTGATTTGTCGTTATCATTTATTATCTTCATTGATGACTTCTTTTCAGGATTTTTGAGAATGTCCATTTTAATGGAATTGATATCGATTTCTTTGGATTTGATTCACGTCTTCGAACGTGTATTTTGGTGATTGATTGTTTCTACAATCATTTCTGTGACGTGTCACTTTAAAATATAAAGGTTTTCTATACTAGTAGTAAATATTCAAACCCTTTTACAAAGATAATTTCAACTCTATTTTTAAATATAAAGCTTGTTTTCAAAACCGTTTTCCAATCTATTAGTATATACAAACCTTTACCTCATTCGTATGAGAAAATATAATTAAACGGCTTAGCAAAACAAGTGGTATGAAACGCTTGCGTTTACTTCATCGGTAATTTTTGGACTTGTTCGATTGAAACTCTTGTGACAATTTTCGAGTGGAAATCTACAATTTGTTCGTAAATATTTAAGTTAAGCTAGTGGTTATGGGACATGATGCTAAACTCTTATATTTACTGGCTTAGTGTAATCGACACTTTTATTGATCGATGATGATCATTTTGTGATTTAGACTAGCGATGTGCGATGTCTATTTGTCTGCGAGGGAGACTAAACCCCGTTTCTGTGGAACTTCGGTTCAATTTGGCGGAGTAGCGACCCGTGGTCTTCGGACCATTTGTGGAGCTTCGGCTCAATATTTATGGTTAGCGACCATGGAATAGCGTTCCGTTTGTGATACACGTGTTGGTGAGTTTTCATGCTCCCGTTTATGATAGGCCTTCCCCCCTTTGTGATTTCTGGATTTCTATTTGATGATTTCTAGAATTCATGTGTTTCATCTCTTTATGTGATTGGCAATTATTTGTTTGTCAATATTTGTGGTATGGTGAATGAAATAAAGAATGTGACATTCTTTTTGGTGCTTTGAGATTTATGAGATGTTGTATGATTTTGTCGTTGTTTATATCATATTTGTTCTTGTGCGACAATATCGTTATCATACGTCCTTATTGTATCTCTGCTTATATCTCATTCCTTTATCGGATTTTTATAGCTAGACCAATCCGTTTATTATTTTCTTATTAAATAATACTCGGGTCAGACCGAGATGTTACAGGTGCTTCAGCTTGACTCCTTATCTGGATCACCCTCTGACTTTTGTCTTACTACAGAATAGTTGTAGTTTTGTTGTTATACATTCGAGATATAGACTCCATGATGTATACTTATTCTTTTGTCTATCACTTGTAAATTTCATTTTGTGATATTGTGGATCTTGATTGACCACCACTCTGATGCACACTTTTTGGTGTTATATATTCATATCTGTTTCCGCCTTTGTGATATGAATGCCAGTGACTGATTTATGTTATGTTTATTTCTATATTTGTTTCCGAGGTCCACTTAGCCAATGTGTAGTAGCTTTGAGTTTGTAGCGGTATGTCGGATTTCCTCTTGAAATGAAATGCATGTTATATTATCTGACATATCGGTGCTCGCTCAAGGCAATTGCACAGATGGTCGCTCCTCAACAGCCTTATTCTTCGCGCTAGTCGACGGCATTACTCCGTAGTATCCTTGGCTAACGTGAGCATAGAGGTGGGGCGTCACAGTTGGGGGCACCTAGGGGTTACGTACTGATAGTTATTGGATAATCATGGAACGACTCACTTAATAGTTTTCTGTTGGTTAATATAACTAAGGTCAAACAAAAAATACTGATGCGACTGATTTACACAGTTATCTCGACTTGATAATACTTTTGATCTATGAAAGCTCGGCTTTAATTATAGTTAAATCATAGCACGACATCCATCGAGTGACTATAGTTAGGTCGATTGGAAGTATTGGAAGTGAAACACTATTCAAGAGAGGATTCGTCTCCTCAGTTTTATGAGGTTAGTATCAAGTTCAACACAAGTCAACTCAAAGTCAAAATATTTGGCCAGAGTAGTTCAGTTAATAATAACAATTATTGAACCAAGACTTGTGTTTGGACTATATAGTTGAATATGGACGATATTGGAATTTTGATCATCACCAAATTCCATAAGTCCAAAGTGATATAGTCTTGATGAAGAGAATTAGTGTAAATAAAAGTTACAACCGAGTAATGCTTAACAAAGTAAAATTGGATTTTAATGAAACCATATAAGCGATAAATTTAATCAAAATACCACACCACCTGCTAAGTAATACGTGAATGTTAATATTCGAATAGTTCGATGTTAATTGCTGACTAAATTTATACCTAACGAGTCAGACTACCGAAACGATGAATACTCCTTTAACCAAAATGATTTAATTAATTTGTAATTGTTATAAATTAATTAAATTAATTAATATTTATGAAATATTAATTATAATAATTTTTATTTGATGGACATATATTATTAAATATATTTATAATAGTAATAAGTATATTAAACGATATATTATATTGATAAGCATTAAATTGGATTTAACTGCAAATTAGTTGTTCAGGCTTTAAAAGAGTTTAAAGCTCATATAGGGCCTAATCATATTCAGCCATAATGAAGGGTAAGTGCAACCATAAGATAGTGCAACAAAGGCTTTTAGATGGAGGACTAAGATGGAAGAGAATTGGTAAGAGATGGTGTAGGATATTGATCCTAAAATACCTCCAACTTTTCCTCCATATATCCATCTCTAACCACACTAGTTTGTGATTTCTTTTTAACCTTCTTATCACTCTAGGTATGGTCGAATTCCCCCTTCATATCAGTAATTTCCTAAGCTCAAATCATATCAAATCAAGTGTTGTTTGATCGCTGGTGGTCAACAGTTCAAGGACTAACCCTATTTTGGATTGGAAATTGTTTCAAGGAGTTAATATCATCATTTCATGGTATGCTTTCAAGCTTTGGTTATAAGGCACAGATCTATATTATTTGCAATCAATTATGTTTACGTATAATGTTTATATGTATATTATATATATATATATTGTTAGTTATGACGATTCCAATATACAAATTTATCGTCACAATTAGATTGGTTGTGCATTTTCATATAATTAGATATTCAAAAGTTTATCATATATGTATCATATCAGTATGGCTCTACAAATAATTTTTTTTTAATTTTAATGGTTTAATATATAAGATTTAATTAGATATATATAGTTTATAATTAGATTATAACATCATATTTTAACCAAATATGGTCATATATTATTATATGTATTAAGGATATAATAGATTTTGCAATGATATATATATATATAATTTAAATATTTGTTAAGTTAATTAATACATAAATTAATTATATAAATATAAATACATTATGAAAATTATGTTTTAATATTTTATAAAATAATATTAGCATAAAATATACCCTCCATAAAATTAAAAAAAATTAAAAAATATTTTTAAATAAAAGTCGAGAATAAAAAATCAATTCTAAAATTATTTTAGATCATAGAATTATGTAATAAATATTCCAAACATAAAATGTCATTTAGGATTTACTGAAAATTTAAAATTCATAATAAAGAATTGAAAATGATTTTTTTATATTTTAAATTTTCTATTCGGATGTTTAAATAAAATATATATTTTAAAAATTAAACAAAAAAATTTATCCAAAGCCGTGCACAAGACCTAGTCTCATATATTTAGTGCATTTTACAAACATTAATTTATATATAATATATATATATATATTATCATATATATATTTGTATAAAAATTTAATATATATATATATGATAATATATATGTAACGATCTGTCTTTCTTACACCTAAAGACGACACTTAATACTTCCTCAATATTCGTATGTCGATCATTTAAGTGTCCGAAAAACAGGTCATTTGGGGTAAAGAAAGAAGAAGACATAACAGAATCTCATACCGTGACGAGCAATATATAATATACACGAGATCTTTACAAAAAAGAAATCATCTTTACTTATACACAACATCAGAGTACGCTAAACCTATTCAGCCTGGACAGTTATAACTGTCTGCCCTTACAATTGATGATAACTACAGACAAGAACAAAACAAAACAGCAGAAGAATATAAGGTATGTGAATACGTCTTGGAAAATCTAGCTCGTCTCATGAAAGCTCCAAAGTGTCCAGGTAAATCTGGAAAATATGCTCGGACTGACCCGAGCATTATAGAAAAACAACGCCCGGGTCAGTCTGGTAAAACCAGTGTGAGAAATTCAAATCACAAGAAACTTTATTATAACTTGTAAAACACTTTTAAAATCAAAGGTATCTCATAAGACGACGCCGCACATAAACACGGACAAGTTTTTACCTTACAATAACCAAACATTTTATATGAAAATCCAGTGATATTATCATAATGTCTAGAATACAAGCCAAAATTGTTGCATTATTAAATTCCAACATAATAGGTATACAATGAAGTCTGCACGATGCTTTTTGGAGAATGGATTCCAACAATGGCAAGGTAAGGGACTACCTTCCGTACAGTACATCTCCAGATAAAATGTACCTAGGGTCAGATCCTGAACTTGGTCCACCCCTCTTAACCCAGAACCAGCCTACCCCTGAACTAGAATAGTACTGAATATGTCATCACCCTGGTTGTTCCCAACCTTCATTGAGAGCTCTCATGCACAACCAAATCCATAATATTATAATCTAGAAAGGTGATGACACACCCTAATGGGAGCGATTCACATAGCCCTGCTGCATCTACCCTGTTTTAGCCAATTCCTAAGTTGTGAGACTTGAGGTAATGCTTTTACCTTTCCTATTAGCATACCATCTTAGAATGCTAACACTGCCCTCTAGGAAAAAAATGCAATACCAACATTAATCCATACAAGTTCTTTCTAGGTCTGAACGAAACCGAAGGCACTAGCTCCACTACATCCATTTTGGAATCACCCTTAATATTAGTAGCAAGTAGCCCTTGCACTTTGAAAGCTCCATCTTCGATGCCATATTCTTCAAGATTCCTTCAGTTCGAAACGCTTGAGTTGGATCAAAGTGGTTTTCAAACAATTTATACTTATCTGATACCGGTCTCTTCGAAACAACATTCGATAGTTTCGGTAAACTCAACCCCGTTCTTTTGGAAATAATCAGATAATACATAGGAGCAGAGATCACTCCCTAACCGTTTAAGTGGACGGATCTCCCTATCATTTTTCCTATGAGAACAAAACAAGATTTATACTCACAATACAACATCATATAACTCACGTGTTTCTCCTAGATATTTCTGGATCTATATTTTGGTCCAGATTTGATATTCGGTTATTTAACTATCAAATAAACAAGCAAGCAATAGTTCAGAGATTTAATTACCCAAAGCAACGACTAAGCCTCAAAATAAATCTTTCATTTATTTAAATCTCTTTCCAAAATATTTATCGAAATATTCATATACTTTTCTCACTGGCATAAGTATATTCACAAAATATTGCAAAAGATTTCTTATTTCAAAATCATATCAAAATGATTAAACAAAATTTATTTAAGTTGGAGTAAGGATAACCTCGAACACTATTCCTTCGGTCTTAAATGTGGAGCGGATGTTTCACACCATCTTGATTAAGAAGGTCAATTGAGGGAAATCCAAATCTCAAATTCTCTTATAAATTTTCTTCGATAAATCCTTTTAATAAATCTCTTTCATTTATGAAATCTCCTTTACTTGAATTCGAAATCCATTTATAAAATTCTTTATAAATCTACAAAACCATTTATAAAATTCTTTATAAATCTCCAAAACCATTTATAAAGCTTATTTTATAAACCATTTATAAAACTTCCATTATAAATATTCAAAACCATCTTTTTATAATATTTCCTTATTTGAAACAAAATTTCTTTAATAAATTTTAATCCATAAAGTTCCTTTGATAAAATCAATTATTTAAGACACCTTTAATTGAATAGGATATTATTTTAAACATTCTTCATTTAATTATTTTTAAACCACATTAACAAAATAATGATTTTAACAATCATTTAAAAAGCATCTAATTACTTCAATCATCTTTAATAAAATAATCGCTTAATTATCCTTTAAATATCTTATTTAAAGTGGTAATAAACTTTAAGCCTTTTCTAAAAGGATAAAATTTAAATGTTTGACTTCACAAATTCAGAAGGAGGCTTGATGGCCGCAATGGTTATTATTTAATTGAGTTTATATTTCCAAGTTATGATATGGGTATTTACGTAACAAGCAGATATGTAAAACAAATCAATCAACATACAGGTAAATGTCCAAGTTACCCTAATAACATATGGGGATCTGTTCTGCTAAACACATGTCCAAGTCAATATAATAGCAGAATGATTTTTTATTCTGCCTAATAGATGTCAACATAATCTACTAGGTAAATTATAGCAGAATTTTGATTTATTCTACCAACAGATGTCAAATACAGATTAATTAGCAGAACAGTGATTTATTCTGCTTAACGTATGTCAACTATAATTTAATTAGTAGTACGCTATTTTATTCTGCTAAACATATGTCCTTGGATTTCATATTCAATTGGGGTTACTTAAGGGTAGCCGACAAAGAAATCCCTTGGATTTAAAATATTTCTTTTAAAAGAAAGTTGCTTTAGAACAAAATTGATCATCAAAATTAAAGTAGTTTAAAACTTTCTAACTTTATTTAATAATTAAATAACATTTAAACTCTTTATTTCATAGTATTTAAACCTTTAATTAATAATCAAACCATAATTAACTTTTAAATCAATAGTTAAATAATAACTATCCTTTTATATAAATAATTAAATAATATATAATCTTTAAATAAATATTTAAACCATAATTAATCTCTAATTAATTATCAAAAAAATAATTTAAACATTCATTAATAATTAAATAGATCTTAATCAAGTCTTAATTAATCTTACTTAATTAGTAATTAATTAAATATTTAAACCCTTTTATAAATAAATAAATAAATAATAATTAATCTTAAATAAATAATTAAATAACAATTAATCCCTAATTATTAATTAAATAAAAATTAAATTAATTAACTAATTATAATTAACTTTTAACACTTAAGTATTAATTACCTTTATTAACTAATGATTAAGTACTAATTATCTTAATTAATTAATTAATCATTAAAATAATAAATAATTAATTTTAATTATTTAATTAAAGTTTTGAAAACACTTTGCAAAAAAATATTTAAGTAAAAACACTTTTTAGATTTTCCAAACTAGTTCGTTTTACGAACTGCACTTATAGCGACCATCGATATATGACCCGAAATTTCAAAACTTGATTTTTATGTTAAATAGTTTCAAAATTATTAACTTTTATACTTTAACAACTTTATAAACTTAGTAAAAGATTTTGGAAAACAAAGTAAGATTTTGAAAACTTTATAAAGCCTTTCGAGAAAGTGAAGTTAGGAGACAAGTTTTTAACAATCCAAAGGATCTTGATGTCGCAAACTAACTACTTCAACATACTAACTTTTTCTTTAATATACATCAACATATGCATGCATACAACATATATTCATACAACCCATCACAACATTATTGATTTCAATCAACATCCAACCAAATAACAACTAAGATAATATTATGATAAAGTTTAGAAACTTTATTAAAAGATATGAGCTTTTACTCACTATTAGGCCTCCAACTTAACCAAAGCGACCCGAAATGCTCCCGACTAACAACAACACTATGACGTCCTCCTTCTCCTCCTTCCCTACCAAATGGCTCGAGCCAAGGTATGGTGGAGCTAGGCCTTGAATGATGGAGGGACTTCAGATTATCATCGAATTCACAAAAATCAAAATCGAAAATGGGTCATCTTCTAACCAACTTTAGGATAAGTTATTCATGGAATTTGGAAAAGTTATCAAAGGGAATGTTCTTGGAAATTATTTTCTCTACGATTTCAAAAAAATAATCACTCAATTTGTATCTATTTTGAGGAAGATATGGTCGAAAGAAGAAGAGATATTTTCGGACTTGAAAATCTTGGTCTGAAAATATTATGCAAAGAAATCACTCAAAACTTGAAGAAGTGGTACACAAGAAACTTGTAGCCACTAGAATTTTCTATGGTTTAAAAAAATTAATACTCCATTTGGATAAGGTATGATAAAGATATGGTAGAAGGAAAAGAGGTGATTTTGAAGAAGTAAAAGGGGTATTTATAGGCAAGAGAACAAAGTAATTCATCTGAATGCCCTTGGTCCTTTACCCTCCATATCCACTTGCCACATCACCACCCTTGTCCCTCCACTATGCTTAGCCAACATGCATTAATTCCATAAGTACTTAAGCCGCCAAAGTGTCACTTCATGTCTCTTAAGAAATCTTTTTTATTTATTTAAAACCTTATATACTTAAGTATGTATATATTTATACTGATACATATATAAATATTCTAACTAAATTTTAAATATATATGTATACTCATACTAACATGGTTTACACATTTCCGACAACTTTTATTCGACGAAAAATTGAAAATTTGGAAAATGGATTCCGGTCACATTTCGGATTTTTCTTCGAACCGTATATTTTTGTGAACAAATTTGGAGAACTATTTCACCATTATTATTTATTATTTAAAAGAGCTTTATTTTAATTACAAAATCTTTTATTTGAATATTAAATTTTCGCAAATCAAAGCGGTGAAATTTCGGATCGTTGCAATATATTATTATATTATCATACATATATTTGGATAAAAATATTATATATATATATATAAATTAAAAAATAGTAATACATTTGCATATATTGCTTTTGGCTTTATAAAATATATATTTTATAAATGATTTAATTATATTCATATTTATACACACACACACATATGTATATGTATATAATATTTTTAATATTTTATGCATATGTTTATATATATATATATGTATGTATCTATATAAAATTATTCAAATAAAATCGTAATAGATATACGTATATGCTTGTGTGTGTGTGTGTATTTGTAACATCTTTTACATATATATACATGTAAAAGTATACAAACACAAATTTGGACAATATATATTTGTATATTGGATGAACTAACATGTTCGTTGCGATGTAAATCCTAGCATCTATACATGGGCATGTTATACCTTACATGGATTGATATGTTATACATCACACACACATATGTGTATATCTGATACATGTATGTATATAATATAACATCAACTAAATTACTATATCATATATTATAAATTTAAATAAAATAAATATTGTGTTTAAAAATAAATTTAGAAATATTCTAAATAAATTAGACTTCATAGGCCCAATAAAGATCCAATTGTTAAAAACCCAGTTTGTATGATTATTTTAATGATGAAAACTGTATCTATGTACATATCTCGTATACATTTTATTAGGAATTTGAAGATGATGATGAATCAAAGAAACAAGGAGAAAAGAAGCAAAGTAACGATCGTCTATAAATAAGTCAAAATTATGTATTTACCTTTAGATTTAAATTGTAAATTCTTCTAGATGATTCATACGCATACACAGATAGCACTGGCACTCAGGATTTTGAAAACAAAAGCTAAAAATGTTTACAAATAAGTTTTACCAAGTTGCACATATAAAAACCATTTTACACTGGTTTAGTCGTCTGAAAACAAATTCAATTGACTAAGGGCAGTCGACTGAACTGGTATTTATTTGATTGGAACCAGTCAACTAATAAGTGCATTTCAGTCTTCTAAATCTTGTCTTCCTCTCTACAATATTTGACATTCATATTCAGCAGATTAACTATCATCATCAGTCAACTGAATAAACTGTAACGGCTATCAAAAGGTTAAGACTGTTCAATGCTTCTTCTTTGAAGAGGAATGACTTTCTGAATGGAAACAACTTTTTTATAGCAACTTTTAACTACTATAAATTTAGCCTAAGTATAGAAGTTCAACTTATCTTGCTAACTTGAATTCCATACTTTCTTGAACTATTTTCTCTCAAACTCAATTTTATTCATTCACTCAAGAACTACGCCATACACTTCCTTAATCACGGTGTGCGCATCTTGAATCATCAAAGGAGATTATAGGAAGCTTTGTCCTATAAGTCAAAATCCATGTTGATAGAACATAGGATTGTCAAAGTCAGCAAACTTTTGTATCGCCTATTCCTTTGGGCTAAGTGAGAGTGCTTTGATTAGTGGAAAATCCAAAGGGGAGCTTCGACACTAAACGTAGGACGAGAGGTCTGAACCAACATAAAAATTCTAGTGTGATTGCTTCTTATTTTACTTTATTATTTCCTTTATTATATAGCTTGATATTGCATATACACTTACATACATAAGTTTGCCTTATTACTTAGATCCTGTGCATAGCAACCAACAAGGGGTATCGGAGCCTGGTAGTCTACTGATCGTAACAATATCCTAAAACAATGGTTAGAAAGAGAAGATGCAGTCAGAGCCCAAAGACAGTCAAGAAAAAACAAAATTTTGAAAGCAAGCAACGATCTATAGGATCAAGGTACATGTGCTGCATGGCTAATCTCAGATCAAAATTGGTACGCTTAGATTCCATATATGATGATCTTTTACAAATGCATGAGAACTTATTAAAAGATTTTAAGGCGACACAAAAGGTCAAATCTATTGCTTTAGCCAAATTTAATGATTATATGAAAAAAAAAATTAGTATTTTAAAAGAAGAAAATAATTTTTTAGTAAAATAAACTGAATTTTTTCAAAATAAATTGGAAGAACTTATTTTACAAAAAGATTTTCTTTTAAATGATATGAGCATTTAAATAATAAAAATATCGGTCTTTTGAAGGAAATCAAAGTTTTTTAAAATAAAAATATACTTTTGAAAAATTCTTTACATGATTCTATTTCTAAACTTTTGCCTCTTGAAAAAGAGAATAATGCTCCAAATAATAGAAATCTAGAATTAATTAAAGAATGTGAACTTTTAAAAGATAATAATATTATTTTGCATATGATTTTAAAGCTATTTTTGATAAATTAAATGAGAAATTCACAAATTTTAATAGAGGAAAAGATGATTTATCTTCCTTAATTACGAATATCAAAGCTTACAATGATAAAACTGGTTTAGGCTATAAACAAGATAAATGTAGAAATAGTACTAAATATGCTTTCATGTATACACATTTTAATACTAGTGCTAAACACCGAGATAGTCCTAAAACTCTTTTAAAGCAATCTACATGGAAATAGAAACCATTTTTCAAGTACTAACTCAATGACATTTGAGTTTAAAATATAGGTTCCTACTATTTTAAGTAATCATGATAGACAATAATATATTAGCAATTATACGACACTGTGGTCAATAATGAAAACTATATTTTTAAGGGATCAACCACATACAATTGGATAAGGTTTCCTAAGTCGTGAACCCTATATTTTTTAGAAAAATGAGTACGTTATGCTTACACTTGGAATATTCATTAGATACTCATCACTCTATTAATAATCATTACTGAGCAGTAATGTTTAATTATTTTTATTGACTTATCTATGATACTCCTATCTCTTTTATAAAGGGGAAGAAAAGTACATATATATAGAAAAAGTAAATAGATCTATTTCTTAAGTGAAATACTATATTTAAGGGGAGTTTATAAAATATAATATGTCTTTGCTCTTATCTCTTTTTGTTGATGACAAATGGAAAGAAGAATGATTACATGTTTTTATATTGGCATAAACTACCTAAGTTGAGGAAAATAAACTTATTGTATATAGCATTTATTTAAGGGGAGATATTATTTTATATTATAAAGTCGTGTTTGTCATCATAAAAAAGGGAGAGAATGAAAGAACCGTATCTATGGTGTTTTGATGATAATGACCAAACAATAATGCTACTAACGATCTTCATCAAGTATACTATAGATTTAGTTAGTAATCAATAAAGCGATAAGAATAAAAACACATATCAGAGGATACTTTGCTTTATTGTAATACTATGGGAGTTCGCGAGCTTTAGAAAACTCACAATAGTCTTAAAAATTCTACTCGAATGTGAGATTCACTTGATTAAAAACCGAAGAGCTTAATTGTGAAGAAGCAAACAAAAATGTGAAGAGTCGGTCGACTGAATGCCTAGCCCAGTCGAACGAACTAGTTGACTAAAATCCTATTTAGTCTACTGTTTTTGTAATGCTCTCTGGATTATTTTTACAAAGAGTCAGTCGATCGAACCCATTTCCAGTCGACTGAAATACATAGAAAAGGGTTAGTTCCTAAAAAGGTTCCTTCACATCTCTTTATGCCTACGGTTGCTTCTCTTCATTGTGGATACTTTTGAAAGATTGTGACTCTACCTCAGCATTCGTACAACACTTATAAATACCCTAATCATTCTTGAATCAAAACACAACTCTATGCTTTTAATTCCATGTCGAAAACTCTCAAACCCAAAAGCAATAGCCTGAACTTTAAAAGATTCATGTTTTTTAGATAATATCAACTAGTGTGCTTCATCTCCACATCCTATATTCTAGTCAAATGAACTCCTTAACATCTACACCTTCACTCAATATCGTTTGGATTGGTTATAGGAGTCCTTGTACTAAAAAGAGAAACAATTTGTATACAAAAGATACATTATGTCAAGAAGTAACTTTTTATTACATTGGTTGTTGAAGTCCTATTTGGTTGTTCCAAGGGAGTCTGTAAACCTATTCCTCCGGGTGATTATGAAATTCCTAAGAGGTGCTTAGGGACTGGTTGTAGGAGAGGTGCTCCAAGCCAGTATAAAGTCAACTTTGTGATCTACTATATTATTTCCCTTCATTTACACTGTTTAGTATTGTTGACCATCTTCGATCCTATGCATAGCGACTAACACCAATATGGTAAAAAAATTAAAATTCATGCATAACTTCTGCTGTGGGCTGGTCCAGTTCCAACAATCGTATCAAAGCCCGATAGCCTATGCGGTCTAAATTAGTCATGTTAGGATTAACTAATAAACTTACAGCCTAGATTGTAGGGTGTTTAGAAAGGTAGTGTCTAGGATCAGGTTTGGGTAATCAGGTACTTTGCCCTACATGGCAACCAGCCTGACCCGAATAGATATGTGAGCCCGAAATTTGCTTCTAATAGAAAACCTAATTTGAATTCAGCTTTAGGCTAATTTTATAAATTATTTAAAAAATTAAAATATAATATTTTAAATTTAAAGTAAAATATAATTATATTATAAAAGTTATAACATAATAAAGTTTTCAAAACGTTTGAAAAATAATATAAATTTAAAGTAAAATATAATTATATTATAAAAGTTATAACATAATAAAGTTTTCAAAATGTTTGAAAATAATATAATTTCATTTTTAAATTTATATTTTTTTATTAATATGATTAATAAAATAAGTAGGTTAATTAATTAATGAATGTATACATACATTATATATTATGGTATAGGTTGTGCTATTTTAAAATGTTTAAAATAACATAAGTATGCATGTATGTATACGAAATGAATTTTGAAATTAGTATAATTTAATTAAAATTATTTAATTGAATAAATTAATTAAATGGTTAATTAATTAAATAATATGCACATATATATGATAGATGTGTTATATTATAAAGGTTATACTAATAAATATTAAATATAAATGTTATATTAAGATAATATAAAATTAATTAAAATATTAATTAATTAAAATTAATTAATCAAGATCTAATTATGTAATATTATACATAATACTATTATATAAGTAATATGAAATATAAAAATTATATAATAATAAAACTTATATAATATGAATGTATAAATTAAAGGTGGAACATTATGAAGCCATAATTAGACTTAAGGAATAAATAAATACATAAATGTAGTATACCGTGATTTTCGATGTGTCCGACACTTGAAGCACGAGAGTAATTCATCAGAATTATATTAGGTATCACACAAGGTAATATATTGAAGATTATGTATCTTCAATATAATGTTTTCCTCTACCATATATATATATATATATATTAATATCTTGCATACTCCTTAGTTTTTTAGCAAAACCAAGCTGGGAATATGTAGTATTATTAATATATTGAATAGACGAGGTAAGGTAACTATATGTATTTGTTGAACAAACTCAAGTACATGTACTATACTCAGACCGTCGTGATATGGTAGGTACGAGTGAATAATTTCATTTTGATTTGTTGAGCAAACTCAAGGTCGACATGAAATTAGGATAAGGTTCCAAGGGTTAGGAGTTGTATAAATACAACCGATAAGGAGTTATCTATCATCTGTGGAGCTATGATTTGTTGAGCAAACTCAATGTCAGAATTCCAAAACGGATGAGTCCTAACACCTACTAGTGAAATCGAAAGACTTCTATGTTTCGACTTAAGGTTTGACAAAACATAAAATACTAGTGGGAGCTTATTAGTAAATGAAATATAGGTTTAACTTTACTAATATTATAAGAACTTCTACCATGATTTGTCCCAATAATCTACCACTTAAATTTGTAGAAAATGACAACTCCAAAATTGTTTTCTGAAATCGACAAGCTTACCAGACCAAACTATATCAACTGGCTAAGAGCAATTAAAATAGCATTAACTTACGAGCGCATTTGGACTGCTATTACATTCGAACCAAAAGAACAACCCCCCGATGATGCAAACCCTGAACTACGACTTGCTTATGAAAAATAGGTGTCAGACTTAGAAATTGCCTAAGTTTTCGTGTTGTATACGTTAGATAAGCCATTGTAGAGGTAGCATAAAAATATGTCTGTCCATGAGATATTTGATAGTCTCAAGGCCCTGTTGGGTGAACATCATGTTTCGCAAGGTTCAAGCTTATGAAGAAGCTATCCACCAAAGGACAGAAAGTGGATGATTACATGCTAATGATGAAGGGCTATATTGATAGACTTTCGCGATTAGATGTATAGATAAGCAACGAATTATGAGTTGATTTGATCATTGGTTATCTTACTCCTCGGTATAAACCATTCGTACTGAACTATAACATAAACCAATTGAATGTGAATCTCATGGAGCTCTTCAATATGTTAAGGTCAACCGAGTCACAATCTACTGATCAAGAGGTCGTACTTGATGTAAAGGGTAGTGCATCATCTTCGAAGAGTTTGAAGAAGCGTAAAAGAGAAGGTAAAAAAAGTAAGAAGACCGATGACAAGAGCGAATGTCACCACTACTACAAGAAAGGTCAATTGAAAAGGAATTATCCTGATTACTTAAAGATTGCTAGATAAAGGAAGCATAATGGTTCTGCGACTTCATCAGGTACATTCATGATTCAAAATTGTTTTGTAATCAATAAAATATCTTGGGTCTTAAAACTGGATTTGGTACTCATATATATAATTCATTACCGGGGCTTAGGAACTAGCACCCATGGTAAAAGGAGAGATGGGGCTCCAAGTTGCTGATGGATCTATGGTAGATGCAATGGTAGTAGGAGATTATCATTTGAATTTGCCTAATGGATTAGTATTAGTATTAAATAATTGCTATTTTGTAAAAGACTTTATTTATGAGATTATTTTTGTTACTAAATTGTTTGAGACTAGATATATCTTTCATGTGCAAATTATGTTATGAAAATTAGTTTGGATGGAAATAAAGTCTACAATAGTATTCCTGAAAATGCCATTTATGTGATTAATATTAATTATGTGTGTTCTGTGAATAATTCTTTTAACAATATAAATGATACTTATAATTAACATTGTAGGCTGGTCATATTAGTGAGAAACGGCTACATAAATGAAAACTGAAGGTTTTCTACCTTCAGTTGATTCTGAATCATTTGATACGTGTTAGTCGTGTCTCAAAGGTAAAATGACCAAGCACCCCTTTAGTGGGAGCAATGAATAAGTTGATGAACACTTAGGGTTAGTACATAGTGATGTATATGGTCTGATGTCTATAATTACCAAAGATAATAGTTCTTACTTTGTTACATTCACTGACGATTTCTCGAGTGTAGGATATATGTATCTTATAAAGAACAAATCCGATGTCTATGAGAAATTTATTGAAATATAAAATTGCAGTAGAAAACCAAACGGGCCATAACATTAAGATTCTTTGATGAGATCATGGAGGCGAATACTTTGGACAATATTTCTAATAATACTTAAAAAGGTAATGTGATTATCTCTCAGGTTACTCCACCATATACTCCACAACATAATGGTGTGTCAGACTGAACTAACCAAACATTATTGATATGGTTCGTTCCATGGTGAGTAAGGTTGAGTTATCTCTATCCTATTGAGGATATGAGCTAGAAACTACGACACATATGTTGAACTTGTTTCCCATTAAATCTATGCTTAAAACACCATATAATATGTGGTATGGTAAGAAACCCCAACACAAATATTTGAAGGTGTAGGGTTGTCCGGCATACATTAAGAACGTTGGTCTGAATAAACTAGATGCAAGATCAGTACTTTGTAAATTTATAGGATATCCCAAAAACTCAGTGCGATATATATTCTACAATACCGAGGAATAAAAGGTAATCGTTTCTAGACATGCCATCCTTTTAGAAAAGGAATTTCTAATAAAGAAAATTAACAGCGAAGCTATAGACTTGGATGAGATCCAAGAAATTAACATTGAGACCGAACCGGTAGGAGAACAAAGTTCACCCGTATATGATAACATGCAACATATTAGAAGGCCTACTAGGGAATTTCACACACCAGAGAGATAATACGGTTATTTTGTGGATGGTGAGAAGGAGGACTATATCTTAGATGACAATACACCTTTATCTTTCCAGCAAGCATTGTAGAGTAAAGATTCCGCACTCTAGCTTAGAGCTATGAAATTCGAGATGGATTCCATGTACGAAATAAAGTTTGGACTTTGTTGGACGTACCCGAAAGGATAAAACCCATCGATTGCAAATGGATTTCTAAGAAAAAACAAAATGCAGACAGGGAAGTGCAGAATTATAAGGCAAGGCTAGTCGCGAAAGGAATTCATCAAATTCAAGGTGTTGATTATGACGAGACCTTTCTGCCCGTAGCCATGCTTAAGTCCATTTGGATTATGCTAGTCATTGTTGCATTCTATGACTATGAAATATGGCAAATGGATGTAAAGGTAGATTTTATAAATAGTGATTTAGAAGAAATCACTTATATGTTACAGCCTGGAGGTTTTGTAGTCAGTAGGAGTGAGGGCAAGGCTTGCAAGTTATTAAAGTCCATTTATGGACTTGAACAAGCTTCAAGGAATTGGAATAAGTTTTGATAAAGTAATCAAATGGTTTGGTTTTTATCAGAGCACGGAGGAAGCATGCATGTATAGAAAGGAATTGGGCAACGCTTCGTATTCTTAGTGCTCCATATCGATAATCTATTATTGATTGGCAATGACACTTCGTTGTTGTAATCAGTGAAAGCTTGGCTTTTCAAGAACTTCTCCATGGAGGATTTGGGAGAAGCAGCCTATATACTTGGTATAAAGATCTATAGAGATAGATCTAAGAGGTTGTTTGGATTGTCCTAGTCTATGTACATAGATATCATACTAAAAAGGTTTGGTATAGAGAATTCTAAATGTGGAAACATTCCAATGAAGTCTGGAATCATCCTTTCTAAAAAGGACGATCCTCATACGATGAGGAGAATGAGCGTATGAAGAGGATCCCCTATGCTTCAGCCATAGGATCTATAATGTATGATATGCTATGTACTAGATCGAAAGTGGCATATGCATAGGATGTATAATTCTATACTAGTCTAATCTTGGAGAAAAACATTGGACGACCGTAAAATGTATACTTAAGTATTTAAGAAATACTAAGGACTTATTCCTCGTATATGGGAATGATTATGAAGGGTTATATGGATTCGAGTTTTCAAAGTGATATATATGATAGTAAATCAATGTATGGTTATGTCTTTATGCTTAATGGCAAAGCCGTTAGTTGGAAAAGTTCTAAGCAAGAAACTGTTGTTGATTCTATGATGGAGGCCAAGTACATCGCCCTCAATGAAGCATCCAAAGAAGCAGTCTGAATGCACAAGTTTTTGAGTGAGCTCGAAGTGATTCTCGATACCGAGAATTCTATAGCATTGTTATATGATAACAATTTGGCGATGCAGATCGCAAAGGAGCCTAGAGTACATAAGAAGTCATAACATATTCTTCAAAAGTTCCACCAGATTAGAGAATTTGTTGAGAAGAAAGAGGTCGTGATATAAAGGGTAGATACCAAGGACAACATAGTAAATCTAGTCACTAAAGGTCTAGCTCGGTCGGCTCTCGAGAAGTTGATTGAAGGGATGGGATTGAGATTTCATAATTGGCCCCATATATAAGTGGGAGACTGATGGAGTTAGGGGTATGCCCTAGGGTCAATTTTGTAGTTTATTGTAAATTAATTAACTCTATAATCAATTTTCGTTCGTAAAAAAGGTGTTTTTCTTTCTGTTATATATTTGTTATACTGTGTTATGAATAACTAAAATATTAATCAAAATATATTTAGTAGAAAATCCATAAATGGTGTGTTTGTGATAGTAATTACAAATAGTTGTAATCATGAGTATTGTATCACAATATTATAAACACATCATTTTAAATGTTCTTAGTCAAGACGTATTGGGACTGTATATCGATATATCAATTGAGCCTGGAGTACATAATGCTCTTTAAATGTTGGATAGTATATTACCCATGACCGATGGGGGCACCTAGAGATTACGTACTGTTGGTTATTGGATTATTATGGAACGCCTCATTTGATAGTTTTCTGTTGGTTAATATAACTATGGCCAAATAGGAAATATCGATATGACTGATTTACACCATTCTCTCGACATGAAAATGCCGTCGATCTTCAATATGAAAGCTCCGCTTTGATTATAGTCAAATCATGACATGGCGTCCATCGAGTAACTATAGTTGGGTCGAGTGGAAGTATTGGAAGTGAAAATCCATGTCCAAGATGATATAGTTTTGATGAAGAGAATTGGTGTAAATAAAAGTCACAATCGAGTAACGCTTAATAAAGTAAAATTAGACTTTACCAAAACCAAATAATCGATAAATTTTGTTAAAATGCCACACTACCTACTAAGTGACATGTGAACGTTAATATTCGAATAGTTTGATGTTAATCGCTCACTGAATTTACACCTAACGAGTCACACAACTAAAACGATGATTACTCTTTGACCAAAACGATTTAATTAATTTGTTATTGTTATAAATTATTTAAATTAATTAATATTTATGAAATATTAATTATAAAATTTTATTTTAATTTGAACAAATATTATTAAATATATTTATAATAGTATAAATATATTAATCGATATAGGATATCGATAAGAATTAAATTGGATTTAATTGCAAATTATTTGTGCAAGCTTTAAAAGGGTTTAAAGTCCATGTTGTGGTTGATCATATTCGCCCATAATGAGGGGTAGGTGAGGCCATAAGATAGTGCAACAAAGGCTTTGAGCTGGAGGGCTAATACGGAAGAGGATTTGTAAGAGATGGTGTAGGATATTGATCCTAAAATATCTCCAACTCTCCTCTATATAAGCATCTCTAATCACACTAGTTTGTGATCTTTTTTTGAGCCTCTGTATCCTTTAGGTCCGGCTGAATTCCCTCTTCCATATAACTAATTTTCTAATCTCAAATCAGATCGAATCAAGTGCTATTCGATATCTGGTGGTCAACAATTTAAAGACTAACACTCTTTTGGATTAGAAATCGTTCAAGGAGTTTATATCATCATTTCAAAGGGTGCTTTCAGGCATTGGTTATAACGTACAAATCTATATTATTTACAATCATTTATGTTTACATATAATGTTTATATATTTTATATATATTGTTAGTTAGGTAACGATTCCAATATACAAATTTATTGTCACAATTAGATTGGTTGTGTTTTTGCATATACTTCGATATTAAATTTTTATCATATATGTATCATACAGTTGGGCTCTACAACTAAAAAACATTTTCTTTTATTTTAGTAATTCAATACATAATATTTAATTAAATATATATAGTTTTTAATTTGATTATAACATCATACTTTAATTAAATATGGTCATATATTTTTATATGTAAAGTCTTAAGGAAATAATAGTTTCGACAATAATAAAAATATTTTTGTATGTATATATATATATATATAATTTAAACATTATTTAAGTTAATTAATTAATAAATAAATTATATAGATATAAATACATAATAATATTAGCATAAATATATTCTCGGCAAAATTAAAAAAACATATTTTTTTATTTTTAAAATATTTTTTAAAAAACACCGAGAATAATAAATTAATTTTAAAGTTATTTTAGATCATAAAATTATGTAATAAATATCCAAAACAAAAAATGTCATTTAGGATTTACTGAAAATTTAAAATAAAGTTCCAAAATGATTTTTTTTTAATATTTTAAATTTTCTATACGGATATTTAAATAAAATATATATTTTAAAAATTAAACAAAAACAATTTATCCTGTAACAACCTGCATATTTTACGAATATAAATTTAAATGTTTTATTTAAATATAGCATCGTTTGTTGAATTTAAAGTCCGAAATATGACTTTTTGTAAACAGTTGAATCTGGACTCGAGACCACTTCCATTGAGTTCAAAACGACGTTTGCAACTTTTTTGAGTATAAAAATTGATATGTTTGGAGTTGATTAGGATTTTTGGTATTTTGTCTGGGCTTTGGGTTGTGTTCTAGCCCACTAACCCAATAAGAGAACCCAAACCTTCTACCAAATACCTCTCACTCCACTCCTCTTCATTCATTCATTCCATTATTCCTAACACTCAAGCCCTAAAGGAAAAATGGGGGAGAAGAGGGGAAATCAAAATTCCTAAGCCCTAGATTCTTAGGAAATTCAAGTTCTAGTTCCAAAATCAAAGAGAAGCTTAGGTAAGCCTCCTCTTCATCTTCTCCATCTCAATCCCTCTCCAATTTTCATAATTTCCTATAACCTAACTTAGGAAATATTTGCATATGATCATAGATTGGAGCTTCTAGAGTTGAAGTTGAAGAGAGATTGATCTTTCTTTGTTTTAGAGCTTTTCAATTGTTGTTTTTGAATTTAAAGGTGAGTTCTTGAACTCACATCTATGTCTATAGCTTTCATTGTTGTTAGGTATGAATTCCTAACATCTATTTCATGTTCAATTGCTTTTGAATTGAATTGGTTTGGTGAATTTTTCAATTTTGGTATTTTGAAGTCAAAATCTATGAAAAGCCTACTATGGACGTTTGGACATGTTGTTTGGAGTGTATTGAAGAGCCTATAGGGCTGGGTTTTCGTTTGGCATAAATTCCTAGCCACCATCGCTCATTCGAGCGCATCCGAGTTGGTTTGGCCATCAATGGCCTAGGCAAATTTTGCCCTGAGCTTCAGCTCAGACGTCTGGTAAAACACTCAGACGTTTGAGGCAAAGGAATAAACATTCCAGACCTATGACTCAGACATCTGAGTGATCTGGAAAAATTCCAGACCTTCAGCTCAGACGTCTGGGAGAACCACCAGACGTCTGGCACTGTTAAAATCAGCCAATTTGCCTGTTTTTATGCAAACTTCCGTTTTATCGATTTTTGTTGCTCTGGTTGGTTGTTGTCATTTATTATCGACTTTGATGACTTCTTTTCTGGATTTTTGGGAATATCCATTTAATGGATTTGATATTGATTTTCATGGTTAAAATTCACATCGTCGAATGTGAATTTTTGGTAATAGATTGCTTTTACAATCATTTCTATGATTTGTCACTTTAAAATGCAAAGGTTTTTATACTAGTAGAAAATACTCAAACTCTTTCACAAAAATGATTTTAACATTTCTTTTAATACAAAGCTCGTTTTTAAAACCATTTTCCAATCTATTAGTATATAGAAACCTTTACCTCATTTGTATGAGAAATCCAATTAAACGACTTAGCAAAACAAGTGGTATGAAACGCTTGCGTTTACTTCGTCGGTTAATTCTTAGACTTGTTCGATTGAAAACTTGTGACAATTTTCGAGTGGAAATCAACAATTTGTTCGTAAATATTTAAGTTAATCCGGTGGTTATGGGACATGAAGCTAAACTCAGCTATTTACTAGCTTGATGTAATTTACACTTATTGATCTATGACGATCATTTTGAGGTTTAGACTAGCGATATGCAATGTCTCATTGTCCACATGGGGAACTGTACCCTGTTCTGTTGAGCTTCATCTTATTTTTATAGGCTAGCGACCTACGGATTTTATGGAGTTTAGTTCATCGGGTGTACCATTGTACTACATCGTTGTTTCGGATTATTTGAGTTTTAGGTTCCTCGGGCGTACCGTTGTACTACGTCGTTGCACCGCCTCTATGGGTTAGCGACCCATGGGATAGCGTCTCATTTGTGATACACGTGTTGGTGAGTTTTCATGCTCCCGTTTATGATAGGCCTCCCCCTTTTATGTTTTCTGGATTTCTAATTATTGACTTCTAGAATTTGTGTTTCACCAATTTTTGTGATTTGCATTGATAAGCCCTATCAATATTTGTGGTTTGGTGAATAAAAATAAAGAATATGACATTCTTTTGGGTGTTTGAGAAAATTTGAGATATTGTATGATTTTTGTTGTTATCATATATATTTGTTATATCTCTTATCCTATCTCATCTTATATGATAATTATAGCTAGACTGATCCGTTTATTATTTTTCTTCTTAAATAATACTCGGGTCAGACCGAGGTGTTACAGGTGCTTCCACTTGACTTCCTAGCAGGTACTAGCTTCTGACTTTTGGCTAACTACTTTAGTTTAGTATTTTTTGTTTTTATACATTCGAGATAGAGACTCCTTGATGTATACATATTCTTTTGTCTACGACTTGTACCTATTCTTTTGTGATGTAGTGGATCTTGTATAATCACTACTTTGATGTTCACTTCTATGTGTTATATTCATATCTGTTTCCGCCTTAGCGATATGAATATCTATGACTGATTTGTGTTATGCTTATTTTATATTTGTTTCCGAAGGCCACATAGACACTATGTAGTAGCTTTGAGTTTGTATTTGATATGTCAGATTTCCTCTTGAAATGAAATGCATGACATAATATCTGACATATCGGTACTCGCACAAAGCAATTACACAGATGGTCGCTCCTCAACAGCCTTATTCTTCATACTAGTCGACGGCATTACACCGTAGTGTCCTTGGCTAGTGTGAGTATAGAGGTGGGGCGTCACAGCTTGGTATCAGAGCCAAACTTCAGAACAATGTAGAATAATCTAGCAAGGATCATTGTCATAAGTCTCTCTTAGGAATCGTGCCTTAGGATTTAATTCGAGTCTTAGGACCCGTTCTATCCTATTTTCTTTTATGATGCCTTGTTTTATCAATCTAGTTTATTTGAATTCGTTTTGAGAATAACATTTTTCCTCTTCTTTCTTTCTTTCTTAAAGAATAGAAATGGTTAGACCTCACCGTCCCAGCATGGGTCAATCCAGTGCTACTCCTCAGGATGGCGTATTCATGTCTGCCCAACAACTTTTGGATCTTGTAAAGAATGCCCAAGCTATCGGACCCATTCTTGAGCCTACTCATCCTAAATCCGGGTTTGCACGCTTGTGCGGTGATTATACCAATTTGGGTGGAAGGCCATTCAAGGATTCCGAAAGCGTTATAGAAGTCCAAGCTTGGCTTAGAACATGCGATCGCATTTTTTCTCGCATGAATCTTGTGGATCTGTATCGAGTCTATGTGGCTTCTAGCATGCTCCAGGAGAGAGCATTGGATTGGTATGAGCTTTTAATTTTGGAAATTGTTGAAGTGGATCTTACTTGGGAGCAATTCCGGGAAAGGTTCGAGTTAAAGTTTGTGCCAGAAGCTGAAAAGGTAACTTTAGCCCGATGCTTTATTAACCTTGTTCAAGGTGAATCTTCTGTGATAGATTATGTCGCATATTTTGAATCCCTCTCCAAATATGGGGTCGAGTATATTAATACCCCATTGAAGAAAAATCAGAGGTTTATCTATGGGTTGAATAAGAACCTCAAAAAGCCTTTATTTTTGAAACTAGAAGTTTCTTTCGATCAGCTTGTAGATATCGCTCTTCGACTTGAAGAGGCCGATAAAGAAAGTGATGTTGAAGTTGTCGGTGCCAAGAAGAACTTCAACAACAACAAGAAGAGGCAACTCAACAGTAAGTTCAAAGGCCTTAATCCCAACAAGAAAGGGAAGCAAGCAACTTCGGTAGCAAAGACTCCTACCTCTAGTCGTGGATAATGCTGCTATTGTGGTTCTAAGGACCATTATGCAAATAGGTGTCTGAAACCCCTTTATTGTTGCTATTGCAAAAGTTCGGGTCATCTTATATCTTCATGTCCCAAACTTCAAAGCAAGAAAGAGGGAAAGCTGAATGTTGTGCAAGCCCCTAGTAACATTCCTCTTGGTCAAGGTATTTCTCATTCTGTCCTTGATGGCATTATTATGTTTCGTGATCATCCTATTCGAGTTCTTTTTGATACGGGTGCATCCCACTCTTTTATATCAAAAGAACTTGTTGATACTTTGTCTTTAAATGTTATGGGCTTGATGACTTCACTAAGAATTGCGAATCCGGTTGGTGGATCCACAACACTCAGTTTACTTTGTAAAGCAATCGAGTTTATTTTATGTGATTATGCTTTCCGAGCCGATTTGCATGTTATGCGCTACTTAGGTTTCGAAATGATTTTGGTAATGGATTGGCTTAATTGTTATGAAGCCCGCATCCTATGTCCCGAGAGGACTATTCGTCTTCGACATCCCCAATCTGTTAAGCAGATTTCTATTGTTCTTAAAGATTCAGATTCCAATTTGGTAGCATCCTTATATTCTCTAAATCCACATGATGATGATAATGATGATGAGGAAGATGTCATTTCCCTCATTCACATTGTTCGTGAATTTCCCGACATCTTTGATCCCGTTTTAGGATTACCACCAAAGCGAGCAATTGAGTTCAGAATTAATCTAATCCCTGGAGCTCTACCTATCACTCGTCCTCCTTATCGTATGTCCAATAAGGAAAATGAGGAGATGCGTAAACAATTATCCGAATTGGAAGCAAAACGATTTATTCTTTCTAGTTCCTCTCCATAGAAAGCTTCAACTATCTTTGTGAAGAAATCCGATGGTACACTTAGGCTTTGCATTGACTATCGCAAGCTTAATGATCTCACCATCAAGAATAAATATCCCTTACCTCGGATTGATGATCTATTCGATCAACTTAGCAGTGCTAGAGTCTTTTCACAGTTAGACTTAGCAACTGGTTTTCATCAGCTTCGAATTGCAGAGGATAGTATTCCTTTGACGTCGTTCCATACTCATTATGGATCTTATGAATGGCTTGTTATGCCATTTGGTTTAACAAATGCTCCAGCTTATTTCGTTGACCTTATGAATCGAGTTTTCAAAGACTTCCTCGATAGATTTGTTCTCATCTTTATAGATGATACTCTTGTTTATTCTAAAACCGAGGAAGAGCATGAAAAACATCTTCGAATTGTGTTCCTTAGAAGCAATCAATTGAAAGCAAAATTTTCTAAGTGCCACTTTTGGCAATCCCATGTGAAATTTTTAGGACATATTATTTCTGAATCCGGAATTTCCATGGATCCTTCAAAGATTGAGGCGATTCAAAATTGGAAGAGACCGGAGAGTGTGACGGAAATCCGTAGTTTTCTTGGATTGGTGGGCTATTACCGTCGGTTCATAAAAGACTTTTCTAAAATTTCCGTACCTCTAACTAGTTTGACAAAGAAGGGAGTTAAGTACATTTGGTCAGACAAATGTGAAGCTGCTATTCAGAAATTAAAAGAACTCCTTTCTGATGCTCCTATTCTTGTGATTCCCGAAGGGAACCAAGACTTGATTGTTTATACCGATGTTAGTCGTGTTGGTTTGGGAGTTGTTCTCATGCAAAGGGAACATGTTATCGCTTATGCTTCTAGGTAATTAAAGCCTGCCAAGACTAGATATGCCACTCATGATGTAGAGCTCGCGGGCTATTGTTTTCGCCCTTAGAATTTGGCGTCAATATCTTTTAGGAGAGAAATTTGTTCTCTACACCGATCATAAATCTTTGAAGTATTTGTTCTCTCAAAAGGAACTTAATTTGCGGTAACAACGTTAGCTCGAATTCCTTGCATCTTATGATCTTGATATTCTTTATACTTCCGGAAAGGGAAATCGTGTTGGCGATGCCCATAGTCGTAAGCAACAAGAAGTTGTTTCCATGATGATATCCGTATGGAATGATCTCGAGACTTTGTCCACTTGTGAGATTTGAGATCGTGAATCCGATTCGTGTTCATCTCTTGTTTTATGTAGCCTTGAGGCTCATCCTTCTCTTTTAGACCGCATCCTTGAAGCTCAAAAGCAAGATCCCAAATTGTCTCATCTTAGCCAAAGTTGTAGGGATAAAAATAATATTGATGGTTTGAAAGACTTTGAAATTGATGCTCGCAGGGGTATTCGAAAATTTGGTAGAATTATTGTGCCGAATATTAGTGATCTTCGTAAAGACATTTTAGAAGATTCTCATCGTTCTAAATTTACCATTCATCCCGGTAGTAGTAAAATGTATGCAGACATGAAACGACTTTATTATTGGGCTGGAATGAAATCTAATATTGCTAACTTTATTAAGCGTTGCATGACTTGTCAACTCGTTAAGGTCGAGCATCAAAGGCCCGGTGGGTTATTGCAACTTTTGGATATTCCAGTTTGGAAGTGGGATCAAGTCTCCATGGACTTTATTGACGGTCTTCCCCGTTCTCGTTTGGGTCATGACATTCTTTGGGTGATTGTAGATAGACTTACAAAATCCGCCCATTTTATTCCCGTTCGGTCCAATCGGACCGTACCTCTTTTGGCTAAACTCTATGTTAAAGAAATTGTTAAATTGCATAGAGTTCCTACTTCTATTATTAGCGATCGTGATCCATTATTTACTAGCGGATTTTGGAAGGGTCTTCAAAAAGCTTTGGGAACAAAGCTTAATTTTAGCACCGCTTATCATCCTCAGTCCGATGGAGAAACAGAGCGTGTGAATCAAACTCTTGAAGATCTCCTTCGTGCATGTGTTCTTGATTTTGGTGGAAGTTGGGAAGATCATATTTCTCTTGTTGAGTTTTCTTATAATAATAGCTTCCAGTCTAGTATTGGTATGGCACCTTTCGAGGCACTCTACGGAAGGCCATGCCGATCTCCTTCGTGTTGGCTTGAAGCCGGTGAGAAACTGGTTTTAGGTCCAGATTTTATTCGTGATGCCACAGAAAAGATTGACCTTATTCGTCATAGGATGAAAGAAGCTCAAAGTAGACAAAAATCATATGCTGTTAACTGAAGAAGGAATTTGGAATTTTATGTGGGAGATTTGGTATTCATTCGTGTTTCACCTATGAAGGGTGTTGTGCGTTTCAGTCGATCGGGAAAGTTAGCACCTCGATATATTGGCCCATTTCCCATCACCGAACGCATTGGTTCCGTGGCTTGTCGCCTTTTAATACCAGCTCAATTTTCTACTATTCATGACGTATTCTACATTTCTCAACTATGGAAATGTCTTAGAGATTCCGATTCTATTCTTGAGTCCGGTGTTATTGAAGAAATTGAAGTTTCACCTAATTTGACTTATGAGCAACATCTTATTCGTATCATTGCTACCGAGGTTAAACGCCTTCGTAATAAAGATGTTCCGCTTGTGAAAGTTCAATGCTCCGCAAATCCTAAAGATTGTTCTTGGGAATCCAAAGAATTCATCAAGCGAACACATCCGGACTTACTCTTTCGTGCTCCTTAAGGTGAACTTCTCACTTCAAAATTTTCTTTTGTGTTGTTATGCCTTAGAGTGGTTGTTAATCTTTATTTTCTTCTTAAGTATTATGAGGACGCAATTTCTTTA
Organism: Allium fistulosum; assembly: GCA_030737815.1. Lineage (NCBI taxonomy): Eukaryota > Viridiplantae > Streptophyta > Magnoliopsida > Asparagales > Amaryllidaceae > Allium > Allium fistulosum. Next base: position 1,160,823,531 of record CM060902.1, on the reverse strand, counting down.
AGGAAGGGAGTCTGTAACAACCCGCATATTTTACGAATATATATTTAAATGTTTTAATTAAATATAGCATCGTTTTTTGAATTTAAAGTCTGAAATGTGACTTTTTGTAAACAGTCGAATCTGGAGTCGAGACCACTTCCATTGAGTTCAAAACGACATTTACAACTTTTTTGAGTATAAACATTGATATGTTTGGAGTTGATTAGGATTTAGGTATTTTGTCTTGGCTTTGGGTTGTGTTCTAGCCCACTAACCCAATAAGAGAACCCAAACCTTCTACCAAATACCTCTCACTCCACTCCTCTTCATTCATTCATTCCATTATTCCTAACGCTCAAGCCCTAAAGGAAAAATGGGGAAGAAAAGGGGAAATCAAAATTCCTAAGCCCTAGATTCTTAGAAAATTCAAGTTCTAGTTCCAAAACCAAAGAGAAGCTTAGGTAAGCCTCCTCTTCATCTTCTCCATCTCAATCCCTCTCCAATTTTCATAATTTCCTATAACCTAACTTAGGAAATATTTGCATATGATCGTAGATTGGAGCTTCTAGAGTTGAAGTTGAAGGGAGATTGATCTTTCTTTGTTTTACAGCTTCTCAATTGTTGTTTTTGAATTTAAAGGTGAGTTCTTGAACTCACATCTATGTCTATAGCTTTCATTGTTGTTAGGTATGAATTCCTAAAATCTATTTCATGTTCAATTGCTTTCGAATTGAATTGGTTTGGTGAATTTTTCAATTTTGGTATTTTTGAAGTCAAAATCTATGAAAATCCTACTATGGATGTTTGGACATGTTGTTTGGAGTGTATTGAAGAGCCTATAGGGCTAGGTTGTCGTTTGGCATAAATTCCTAGCCACCATCGCGCATTCGATCGCATCCGAGTTGATTTGGTCATCAATGGCCTAGGCAAATTTTGCCCTGAGCTTCAACTCAGACGTCTGGTAAAACACTCAGACGTCTGAGGCAAAGGAATAAACGTTCTAGACCTACGGCTCAGACATCTGAGCAATCTGGAAAAATTCCAGACCTTCGGCTCAGACATCTGGGAGAACCACCAGACGTTCGACGCTGTTAAAATCATCCAATTTGCTTGTTTTTATGCTAATTTCCGTTTTATCGATTTTTGTTGCTCCTGTTGGTTGTTGTCATTTATTATCGACTTTGATGACTTCTTTTCGGGATTTTTGGGAATATCCATTTGATGGATTTGATATCGATTTTCATGGTTAAAATTCACGTCGTCGAATGTGAATTTTTAGTAATAGATTGTTTTTATAATCATTTCTATGATTTGTCACTTTAAAATGCAAAGGTTTTTATACTAGTAGTAAATACTCAAACTCTTTCACAAAAATGATTTCAAAATTTCTTTTAATACAAAGCTCGTTTTTAAAACCGTTTTCCAATCTATTAGTATATACAAACCTTTACCTCATTCGTACGAGAAATCCAATTAAACGACTTAGCAAAACAAGTGGTATGAAACGCTTGCGTTTACTTCGTCGGTTAATTCTTAGACTTGTTCGATTGAAATCTTATGACAATTTTCGAGTGGAAATCTACAATTCGTTCGTAAATATTTAAGTTAAGCCGGTGGTTATGGAACATGAAGCTAAACTCATATATTTACTGGCTTGATGTAATTTACACTTATTGATCTATGACGGTCATTTTGAGGTTTAGAATAGAGATATGCGATGTCTCATTGTCCGCGTGGGGGACTGTACCCCGTTCTGTTGAGCTTCGTCTCATTTTTATAGGCTAGCGACCTACGGGTTTTATGGAGTTCGGTTCATCGGGCGTACCGTTGTATTACGTCATTATTTCGGCTTATTTGAGTTTCAGGTTCCTCGGGCGTACCGTTGTACTACGTGTTGGTGAGTTTTCATGCTCCCGTTTATGATAGGCCTCCCTCTTTTATGTTTTCTGGATTTCTAATTATTGACTTCTAGAATTTGTGATTCACCAATTTTTGTGATTTGCATTGATAAGCCCTATCAATATTTGTGGTTTGGTGAATAAAAATAAAGAATATGACATTCTTTTTGGTGTTTGAGAAAATTTGAGATATTGTATGATTTTTGTTGTTATCATATATATTTGTTATATCTCTTATCATATCTCATCTTATACGATAATTATATCTAGACTGATCCGTTTATTATTTTTCTTCTTAAATAATACTCGGGTCAGACCGAGGTGTTACAGGTGCTTCCACTTGACTTCCTAGTAGGGACTAGCTTCTGACTTTTAGCTAACTACTTTAGTTTAGTATTTTTTGTTTTTATACATTCGAGATAGAGACTCCTTGATGTATACATATTCTTTTGTCTAGCACTTGTACCTATTCTTTTGTGATGTGTGGATCTTGTATGACTACTACTTTGATGTTCACTTCTATGTGTTATATTCATATATGTTTCCGCCTTAGCGATATGAATATTTGTGACTGCTTTGTGTTATGCTTATTTTATATTTGTTTCCGAAGGCCACATAGCCACTATGTAGTAGCTTTGAGTTTGTATTTGATATGTCAGATTTCCTCTTGAAATGAAATGCATGACATACTATCTGGCATATCGGTACTCGTACAAAACAATTACACAGATGGTTGCTCCTCAACAGCCTTATTCTTCGTGCTAGTCGACGGCATTACACTGTAGTGTCCTTGGCTAGTGTGAGTATAGAGGTGGGGCGTCACATATCCAGAGCACCCAGTACACAAGACCTGGTCTCATATATTTATCAAAATATATTTAATTCATTTTAAAACATTAATTTGTATATATTACCATAAGAATATATCATACATATATTTATACATAAATATTTAATATATATATATATATTAAAAAAATTAATACATTTGCATATATTGCTTTCGACTTTATATATATATATGCATATATATATACACAATTTAAAATATATTCATATTGATATTTATGTATGTATGTATGTATGTTTGAACCAAAAATGGCACAAACACCCAGAAGATTAAGTAAAGAATAAAAATTGAAGAAAATTAATCTAAAATGAGTAAGAAAGAACACAAAACAATTTACAGTGGTTCGGCAAATCAAGGCTTACGTCCACCTAATGATTTTATTGCTTGTACTCTAACCTGGAGGCAGAAGTTATTACGAGTCGGTATAACTTCGATAGAGATTACAAGAAATTATAGTAAGAAGAGCAAGAGCCAAAAGATCCTAGAAAAGAAGCCATACCCTCCTATTTATGGAGAGAGAGAGAGCCTAAAATCTTGCCCAGAAGATCTTCACCTCGTTTTCCACGTCATAGACCATTTCCCCAAAAGAATAGAAGGACACCTCAGTAACTTGTTTGGATCAGTACCAAACCAGAGGCTTGGATCGGTACCGACCCATTAGATAGCCTCAGATGTTGCCTTAAACTCTTTTCATTGGTTCGTCTTGTAGTTAGCTTCATGATTCCATAGTTGTTTGCACCAATATTAGCTTATTTCTGGATCCAAATGATGGATCTGTTGAAGAACGGAGTTGCCAATTCAAGAGTTCATGGAGATCGATAGAAAATTGCATTGGATCAACAAAATAACACTTGGAGTAGGCTTTTAGCATCGAGTAGAGTGTGTAAGCAAAAGATGAGATCCATTAGTGGAGGAAAGTTGGATAGGTACCGATCTAGGGTGTTGGATCGGTACCGACCCACCACTTAGCTAGTTTTTTGGTTTTCCTATCTTGAGTTGGTTCATATTTGTCTTGTGGCTCTGTTTGTACTTGGTTTTTGGACTCTTGGGCCATCTCTCTAGGCTTCCTGCCTTGATAACTCCAAGTTCGACTTGTCCAGTCTATCTGAATATTGCCTGATCAAAAGGATAGATAACACTTGCCCTCCAAAATACATCTCATTTCAAACGTGATGCACTTTGAATCGAGGAAAGTTGGGATTACTGCGAAGGATTCCACTTCGTGCTTTGGATGGTCATTACCCTTCTTATGAATCGTTTTCGTGAAGAGTTATGTCCGTCACCATCCATCGCAATGCTTTTCCAGCATCTGGTAGTATAAATCAAAAGTGTGCTCTCATGATCTGTCATTCCAAGCCCGATAACTTTAAACTGATTCCCTCTATAGATTTTTCATGTTTGAACCTAATTCCCATTGACTCTAGTCGTTCAAGGTTTTGGATACATACACACACAAAAGCATATGTGCATGTTATTGAACAAGTTTTGGCATGCACATACATATATCTACATATATATATAGGTTTTTTTTGGTGTCGGCTTTGTGTGGGTTCAACCCCCGCTTTTGCTTTTTGTTTTAAGCGTAAATAAAACTTGTACTTAGCTTTCCAAGTTCCATTTTGAATGTTAATAACAAAGACTTTTTGTTTCGTCAAATCTTTATGTGAATTCTCCTAAGTTGTTTTAAAAATGCACTTTCCATTCAATGTATTTGTGATCCATTCCTTTTCGTGATTATTATCGAACTAAATCCTTAGCTCGTTCTATAATTTACCGGCCTTTCGTCATTCTCGTAAACGTAAAGTAATTGTTGAAGTGCCAAACTTTGGGCATTAGTTGAGGTTTACAACTTAGAACAACGGTCTGAATATCCTTTTCCAGGATAATGGTATCTGATTGCACCAAACTCTGGGTAGTAGTTTAAGTTAACTACTTAAGATCGGTGCCCGTACACCCTCACCAGGATGTTTCTTTTCAATCGCGCCTAACTCCGGCCATCGATTCAAACTTCATAGGTAAGATCCCACGATTCCCACCTCACGCCGGGTATGGAACTTTCATTTTGTCTACTCCAGGCAAAATGTTAAGGATTGGATGGTCTTACCACATCTATTTTGGTTTATACTCCTGCCCCCACATCAATGATGAGAGTTAGTGAATGAATGGTCGCATCATGTCCAATTTAGATTTATACTCCTACCCTCACATCAAGGGCAAGAGTTAGCGTGCGGACGATTATGGCACACCCGTTTTGGATTTATACTCTCACTCCCACATCAAGGGCAAGAGTTAGTCGATGGATGGTCGGGTCATGTCCGTTTAGTTTATACTCATGTCCCCAATTCGAGGACAAGAGTTGGCTGACGGATTGTCGGGTCACGTCCGTTCAGTTTACATTCTTGCTCTAAGTCCGAGGATAAGACTTGGTCGACGGACGTTAGTCACGTCCATTTAGTTTATACTGCTACCCCCAATCCGAGCACAAGAGTTAGCTGATATCAATCTCTGGATACCGAGAAGAACATCAAGGGTCCGATCATAAACCATAGAAGTTTGGTTAGCACCTATCTTGGGGTACCTGCACACCTATATTATTCGCATGCAGATTCAATCGAGTTAGTTAAGTCACGACTCTTAAGCAATGCAAAAAAAGATATGGGAAGCCATTTATTGAAAGCGGGGAATGACAGATTATGTCTTATTACATAGCTTCATCTAATTATGTACAAATTTATTTCAAAGTGAAATAGCATCATAAATGCTCGCTATTCATGCCCTCGGGAGTAAGATCCCGTCAATCATTGCGACGATGGCGTATTTCATACCACCTTTAGATATCGGCAACACACCGATAATATCAGTCCTCCAAACTGTAAATGGTCAAGGACTGACCATCGATTTCCATCGGCGGGGCTCTTGGAATCTTAGTAAATCTCTAGCACTTGTCGCACTTTCTAGTGTAAATATGCTGCATCTTGGTTGACAGTAGGCCAGAAGTACCCGTAGCGAAGAATCTTCGTTGCCAGGGTTTGCCCCCCGATGTGGTTGCCACATGCCCCCTCATGCACTTCTCTTAAGACTTGTTTGGCGTCATAATGAGTGATACATCGAAGCATAGGGATAGAAAAACCCTTCTTGTACAACAATCCTTCTATATGATATATCTCGAAGCTTGGCAAAGGAGTTCTCATCGCTCATTCCTCCCGTCGGGAAGGATTCCTCTCTACAAGTAGTCTTTTATTGCAGTCATCCTTGACTCTCTTTTAGGTTCAGCCTTTAAGATCCAATCGACATCCATTTGATCGATGCTTGGTGCTGACAATATTTCCACTGGTACAAAACCCATGAGCTGCGCATCTTTGGAATTGGCCAGCTTAGCCGGTGAGTTGGCCTTTGCATTTTCCTCTCTAGGAATATGCGTTATCGTATAATACTCAATGCCACTAAGCAACTCAAGGACTCAATTTAGATAAGAGGCCAGCCATGATCCTTTTGCCTGAAACTCTTTCTGCACTTAACACACCACTTGTCGAGAATAGCAAAAAATATGTAAAGTCTTTATTTCCAGTTCTTTGGCAATTTTGATCCCGCAATCAAAGCTTCATACTTTGCTTCACTGTTTGTTGTAGGAAAATCGAGTCTCTGGGCATAACAGATTGAACGTTCCTCGGGAGTGACAGGTACAACTCCAACACAGGACGGCATTGTTTGATGCACCATCTATGTACATCTTCCACCTAGCATTCTGCTCACCACTACTCTCCGGAGTATCATCCCGTGCAGTGAATTCAGCTATGAAATTCGCCAAAGCTTAACCTTAGATGGCTCTCAGAGGGTGATAGGTTATATCGTATTAGCTCAATTTAATGTTCCATTTCAACGGCCTTCTAGAAGACTCCTGTTGTTGCAAGACTTGCCGCAAAGGCTGGTCGGTAAGAACTTTGATCGGATGAGCTTGAAAGTAAGGGTAGAACTTCCTTAAAGCAATCAATAGACGGTATGCAAGCTTTTCCAGCTTCAGGTAATTTCTTTCTGCTCCTGTCGATTGCTTGCTAATGTAATAGACCGGTCATTGGATGTGGGCTTCCTCACATACGAGTGTGGTGCTCAAAGTATGCATCGACACTGCCAGATATATAAATAAGTCCTCATCATCCATCAGCTTTGAGAGAATGAGGGGTCTCTCTAAGTGATCAACCAAGCTTGGAATGCATCTGTGCACTCCTACGTTCAAGCGAAAGTTCTTTTTCCTTTTGGACTTTTACACTTCTTAATCATGGCAAAGAAAGGGATGCATTTTTCAATGGCTCTGGAGATGAATCGACTTAAGGAGGCTTCCTTTCCGCCTGAACTCTGGACCTCCTTGACTATCATCATGGCCTCCATGTCCCTTAATGCCTTTATCTTCTTCGGATTGGCTTCAATTCCACGAGAATTAACAATGAAGCTCAAGAATTTCCCCGATGCACCACCAAAAGAGCATTTCAAAGGGTTGAGCTTCATCCCATATTTTTTGAGAACGTCGATCATTTCTGCCAGATCATCAATGTGGTTTTCCAAACGTCATGACTTTACAAGCATGTCATCTACCTAGACCTCTATTGAACGTCTAATCTGATCTCCGAACATCCTATTTACCAGTCCTTGGTAGGTTGCTCCATTGTTCTTCAATCCAAATGGCATGACCAGATAGCAATACAGTCTCAAGTTGGTAATAAAGCTGGTATGTTCTTGGTCCAGGACATGCATTGGAATCTGGTTATATCCATGCATGCATCCATAAATGAAAGCAATTCATGCTCAGTTGTTGAATCCACCAACTGATCAATCCTTGGAAGCGAGAAGTTGTCCTTCGAGCATGCCTTATTCAAGTCAGAATAATCGATGCACATCCTCTATTTCCCGTTAGCCTTCTTCATCAATACTAGATTGGATAACCATATCGGGTATAACGCGTCGCAGATAAAGTCATTATCCTTCAACTTCTCTACTTCTTCTTTGAGTGCAATGGATCTCTCTGGACCCAGCTACGGAGCTTTTGTTTCATAGGAACACATATCAGAGTGTGTCCAAGCGAACACATCCAGGTTTGTCTGGAGAAAACCAGTCAACTCCTACATTATCTTGGCACCAAGCTGTGATCTAACTTTTAGGATTTGCGATGGGTCATCCCGACTGATCGAGATATTAATCGTTAGCTCAGCTGGAGCTACTCTTCCATCTAGTGGTTCTTTTTGCAGGTCAATATTCTTATGGAACCAATTATGTTGCCCGAGCCAGGGATCAAGCATTGGTTTCTATGCATCCAAATCCTTGATGCAGAGAGTACCCTCCATGCCTTTTCCTTTCTTTCTTTACCATGCCTCTCTTAGCTCGACGACGTAGCATTCGCGGCCAGTCACCTGATCTCCCTGTACAATCCCTATGCTATTCACTATAGGAAACTTCATTGTCAAGCATCAAGGGGCTATAGCCTCTCTGAATTCAGCCAGGGCCGGTCGGCCTAAAAATGCATTGTAAGCTGAGTAAATATCTAACACTAAAAAAGGCACAACCTGCACTAGTTTGTGGTTGCCCTCACAAAGTATCATCGGTAATTCTACATATCTAGTTAGCTCAGTAGCTGTCCCATTGAACCCATGTATTCGATATTTACAAGATTTCAAATCCTTCGCCTCCAAGAGCATTTGATCATAAGTTTTTTTTGAATAGAACATTGACTGAACTCCTATGGTCAATTAGCACCTTCCGTAATATTGCAGGACCCGTCGTGGCTATAATCATGAGTGGATCAATCATTGGAGCCTCCACTCCATTAGCATCTCTGTTCTGGAAAACAATGTCATCAATCATCATTCTACATTGTTTTACTGGAGTTCCATCCTCAACTACAAGGCAGCTCTAATCCACAACATTCTTTATAGCACTAAGATATCTATCCATTTCAGGTATACTTTTATTGGCTTGGTGAGGCCCACCGACGATGGTATTAATCACTAAACACCTTTCAGGCTACTTGGGTTCATCAGTACCAGGATCGGCCTTCCCCCGTTTAGAGGATGACTCAGTGGGGTTAGAATTTCCTTGCCCGCCATCCTACGGGGCTTTCATATATTTCTGCAATTTCTTTTTGTGTGTCAGCTCCTCAATCATATCGCGAAAGTACCTATGTTCATTGGTATTATGACTGTGTGTCTCATGAAACCTACAAAACTTGCCAGATCTCTTCTCCTTCTCGGTTGACTCCCTTGGAGCCGGCTTCCTATGCTGCTCGGTACCTTGAGTTTCCAAATAAATATTCTCTATTGAGTTGTTCAGTTCGGTATAGCTATCATACTTAGGAGTCCTGGTATGATTAATGTTATCCTGTTTTCGCTTCTTAGCCTCATCACCATTCTGCTCTTGACCATCATTATTATTAACAACATTCACATCTACATTTTTAGAACTTCCTCCAGAATACTTTACAGTGACATTGCTCTGCACTACTCCAGCTGAACTAACAGCCTCGGTTCTCTATGGACATTTGTGTGCTTATCCAAGCGTGAGCACTCATTGGCCTTTCTATAGAAAGCATCCATCATCGGTGGGGGTTTCCTTTCCAACCATTCTTCGAAATCCGTATCAGGATGAATCCTGTTGATTAGAGCCATCAGCACTGTGTCATCCTTGGGATCTGTAACACGGCTATATGGAACCAATTCAAGAAATCCTTCAGCGATCTCCATCACCTTAGAAGAGGTTTGATAGAGACATCACATGTTTCCGACGTGAAGTATGTAAGCGGAATTGCTCTATAAACTCTTGTGACAACTCAGCAAAAGATGATATGAACCTCGACGGGAATCGAGCGAACCATATTGTAGCTACTCATTCTAGGAAAATTGGAAAACAACAGCATTTCACGGCATCGAAAGCTCTGGTGAAATCCATATGCCACTGTATCTTATCAAATGCTGCCTAGGATCTACTATTCCTCCATACAACGGCATAGTCGGCATTGCAAACCTTCGGGGATATCTCTCGCGTACAATGTTCTTACAAGTCTCCTGACTATATCTTCTATGTACTCCGGGTCCACAGGTTCGACTGAACAATGGTAATTGGGATTTGCCCCAAATGTTCGGCCCGCAAATGTTCTCGGTTTGGCTCTCAATACCAAGGTTTCCCAGCCTCTGAGGGATCCATTTGTCCAGCAGTCCTCCTATTTGATTCCCTTGGGTTGTATCAACAGCAGCAACATGATTTTCAAGGTTTTAATCATTAGCAGCATGTCCAGAAGTCAAATCCACATCGCCTTCCTTGAAGCGAGCTCTAGACCCACCATCGGTTGGGTCGGTACCAATCCACAAGCTTGTGGCTTGAGTGTGTCTTCTTCCTTGGTAAGACGTCAACATTCTGAGTTTTCTTCTGCTTCCTATCTCTCCGTCTCTACTCGGATGATGATGAATTTTCAGACTTCGAGCTGGAATCCCTCCTACTCCTTCTACGGCAGTTTTGAGTTAATTCATTCAGCAACCTTAAGCTCTACTGCATCTGCTAGTTCTTCTGATTATGACTTGCCTAGAATCTATCCTCCATCTGCTTCATCATCTGATCTATCTCCATTCTGGATACGACTTCAACTGGATTCTAGATCTCTGGTTACTCTGGTTGAGCAGCATCATCCACATGCAGAGCATTCTAGTTGTCAGCTTCAGTGGTAGCTCTGGAATTAGTAGAACAGTATCTTATTAATGGGGCCATTGCAAATTCCTTCTCGTAGATTATTGAAAATCTAAATAATAGAAAAGTAGGATTGGAAAATTGGATCAATCTCTTGGAATTAAAAAAATCTAATAGTAGATGATGGATCCAAGTAGCCTGAGTTCAATTCTCAATGAAAGCACCAAAATGTTTAAACCGAAAATGACACAAACACCTAGAAGATTAAGTAAAGAATAAAGAGTAAAGAAAATTAAATGAAAATGAGTAAGGAAGAACACACAATAATTTATAGTGATTCGGCAAATCAAGGCATATGTCCATTTAATGGTTTTATTGCTTATATTCTTACTTGGAGGCAGAAGTTCTTACGGGTCTGTAACAACCCGCATATTTTACGATTGTATATCTAAATATTTTATTTAAATATAGCATCGTTAATCGGATTAAAGTCCAAAAACCTACTTTTTGTAAACAGTCGAATTGGGACTCGAGACCACCTCCATTGAGTCCAAAATGGCGTTTACAACTTTTTTGAGTATAAACATCGATATGTTTGGAGTTGAGTAGAATTTTAACATTTTCACTTAGGGCTTTGGGCTTGGGTTTGGGTTTCAACCCACTAACCCAACTCACCTTATATCCTAACTCCACCCCTCTCCTCTTCATTTATTCTAATATTTCCTAACACTTCAAGCTTTAGAAAAAATGGGGGAAGAGAAAAGATATTAGAAAATCCTAAGCCCTAATTTCTTTGCAAATTCAAGTTCTAGCTCCAAAATCAAAGAGAAGCTTAGGTAAGCATCTCCTTCTTCTTCTCCATCTCAATCTCTCTCCAATTTCAGAAATTTCCTATAACCTAATTTGGGAAATTATTGCTTCTAGACTTAGATTGGAGTTTCTAGAGTTGAAGTTGAAGAGTAGTTGATCTTCCTTTGCTTTCAAGCTTCTCATTCATTGTTTTTGGGTTTAAAGGTGAGTTCTTTAACTCACATCTACGTCTATAGCTATCATTGTTGTTAGGTATGAATTTCTAACATTTGTGCATATTCATTTGCTTTTGATTTGGTGAACTTTCCAAATTTTGGTGTTTTGGTCCAATTTTATGAAAACCCTTCTATGGATATTTGGACATTGATATTCGGGGTGTATCGAGGAGTCTTTAAGGCCGGGTTGTCGCTTGGCGTAAATCCTTAGTCGTCGTTGCTCGTCCGATCGCTTCCGATACGTTTTGGCCACTTTGGCCTAGGCAAATTGTTGCCCAGACCAGGTGACCAGACGTCTGGTGACCAAGTCCAGACGTCTGGTTTGGACCTGGAGAAAAATTGTATGCACGAAAAATATATAAAATAAAAGTCAGAGACTATTTCCAGACATTTGAAATTCAAGACCAGACGTATGTCTAGATGAGTCTCAGACGTCTGACTTGAAGTTTCAGACGTCTGGGGGTTCTCTGGATAATTTCCAAAGAACGAAACCAGACGTCTGGATTCAAAACCAGACATCTGGACATGGCTCAGACGTCTGTTTTGATAATTCCAGACGTCTGGGTGGCTTTCTGAACTATTTTTCAGAAAACAAATCCAAACGTCTGGATTCCAAATCAGACGTATGGAAATGTTTATTTTTGCCTAATAAGGCTGTTTTGTGTGGATTCCTATTCTAATCGATTTTTGTTGATCTGGATAGTTGTTATCACTTATTATCGACTTTGATGACTTCTTTCTCTGGATTTTTGGGAATATCCATTTGATGGATTTGATATCGATTTCTATGGTTTTGATTCACGACTTCGAATGTGAATCTTTGGTGATTGATTGTTTCTACAATCATTTTTGTGATTTGTCACTTCTAAATACAAAGGTTTCTATACTAGTAGTAAATACTCAAACTCTTTCATCAAAACGATTTCAACACTATTTTAAATACAAAGCTCGTTTTTAAAACCATTTTCCAATCTATTAGTATATACAAACCTTTACCTCATTCGTACGAGAAATCTAATTAAACGGCTTAGTAAGATAAGTGGTATGAAACGCTTGCGTTTACTTCGTCGGTTAATTCTTGGACTTGTTCGATTGAACTCTTGTGACAATTTTCGAGTGGAAATCTACAATTTGTTCGTAAATATTTAAGTTAAGCTAGTGATTATGGGACATGAAGCTAAACTCATATATTTACTGGCTTAGTGTAATTCACACTTTTTATTAATCGATGATGATCATTTTGTGATTTAGACTAGCGATGTGCGATGTCTATTTGTTTGTGTGGGGACTAAAAACCCGTTTATGGAGCTTCGGCTCAAATTTGGCGGGGTAGCAACCCATGGTCTTCTGGCCGTTTGTGGAGCTTCGGCTCAAAATTTATGGTTAGCGACTATGGAATAACGTTCTGTTTGTGATACACGTGTTGGTGAGTTTTCATGCTCCCGTTTGTGATAGGCCTTTCCCCCCTTTGTGATTTTTGGATTTCTAGTTGATGATTTCTAGAATTTGTGTTTCACCTCTTTTTGTGATTGGCAATGATACGTTTGTCAATATTTGGGGTTTGGTGAATAAAATAAAGAATATGACATTCTTTTTGGTGCTTTGAGATTCTTGAGATATTGTATAATTTTGTTGTTGTTTAAAGTAAACTTGTCACAGTTTGACATTGTTGTTATCATATGTTTTTTTTGTTATATCTCTACTCATATCTCATTTTATATATGATAATTATAGCTAGACTGATCCATTTATCATTTTCTTCTTAAATAATACTCGGGTCAGACCGAGATGTTACAGGTGCTTCTGCTTGACTCCTCTTCTGGGACTATTACCTGAATTTTGGCTAACTACTTTAGTACAGTAGTTTTTGTTAGTATACATTTGTGATAGAGACTCCTTGTTGTATACTTTTTCTTTTATCAAGTACTTATATCTATTCTTTTGTGATGTAGTTGATCTATTTTGACCACTACTTTGATGTACACTTTTATGTTTTATATTCATATCTGATTCCGCCTATGTGATATGAACATATGTGACTGATTTATGTTATGTTTATTTCTATATCTGTTTCCGAAGGCCTCATAGCCACTGTGTGGTAGCTTTGAGTTTGTATTTGATATGTCGGATTTCCTCCAGATTGAAATGTAAGTTAAATTATCTGACATATCGGTACTCGCACAAAGCAATTACACAGAGGGTCGCTCCTCAACAGCCTTATTCTTCGTGCTAGTCGATGGTATTACCCCGTAGTGTCCTTGGCTAGTGTGAGTATAAAGGTGGGGCATCACAGGGTTAGTACAATGTCGATAGAGATTACAAGAAATATGATTAAGAAGAGAAAGAGCCAAAAGATCCTGAAAAATGAGCCATACCCTCCTATTTACAGAGGTTTGGAGCCTACAATCTCGCCTAGAAAATCTCCACCTCGTTTTTCGTGCCATAGACCATTTTCCCAAAAGAATAGGAGGACACCTTAGTAACCTGTTTGGATCGGTACCGAACAGGGGCTTGGATCAGTACCAACCTGTTAGATAGCCTCAGATGTTGCCTTGAACTCTTTGCATTGGTTCATCTTATAGTTAGCTTCGTGATTCCATAGTTATTTGCACCAATATTAGCTTATTTCTGAGTCCAAATGATGGATTCATGGAAGAATAAAGTTGTTGATTCAGGAGTTCATGGAGATCGTTAGAGAATTGCATTAGATCAACAAACCAACACTAAGAGTAGGCTTTTAGCATTGAGTAGATTATGTAAGCAGAAGATGGGACCCATTAGTGGAGGAAAGTTGGATCGGTACCGATCTAGGGTGTTAGATCGATACTAACCCACACTTAGGTGGGGTTTTTGGTTTCCCTGTCTTGAGTTGATTTGGCATTTGTCCCATGGCTCTGTTTGGGCTTAGTTTTTGGACTCTTGGGCCATCTCTTCGGGCTTCCTACCTTGATAACTCCAAGTTCGAATCGTCCAATCTGTCCGAATATTGCCTGGTCAAATGGCTGGATAATAATAATATATATATCTTTACTACTAATAAAGAGAATTCATTGAATAGATTTACTTGGTGTCTTTTTGAAATTCCAAATATACCATTTTACATCTCATAGAGAAATAGTATTCAAATATGAGAATATAGCCTGTTAATTTCTAAGTACAACTGTCAGTCCCCATGAAGAACTACAGTGTGCGTTCATAAGATAAAGTATCCGAGTGTACCATATTGTCCGTAATTAGGTGGGAGTTCATTGGTCGAAGTTTTGTCAGATTCCAAGTTAGTATGAAGAAGTTATTACAGTCTGAACAAAAAATAGCGGCTTCTGCACTAGGCGGTGTTCAAATATTGGGATGTGTTAGCCTGTTATTTTCTAAGTACAACTGTCAGTCCTCATGGAGAACTACAATGTACGTTCACAAAATGAAGTATCCAAGTGTTTCATATTGTCCGTAATTTAGGTGGGAGTTAATCGGTCGAAGTCTCGCCGGATTTCGAGTTAGTATGAAGAAAATATTGCAGTCTGAACAAAAAAAAGCGGCTTCTGCACTAGGCGGAGTTCAAATATGGAGATGTGGTATTCTGTTATTTTCTAAGTACAATTGTCAGTGCCCATGGAGAACTACAGTGTGCGTTCACAAGATGAAGTATCCGAGTGTTCCATATTGTCCGTAATTTAGGTGGGAGTTAATTGGTTGAAGTCTCATCAGATTCTGAATTAGTATGAAGAAGTTATTACAGTTTGAACAAAAAAAATAGCGGCTTCTGCACTAGGCGGAGTTCAAATATGGGGATGTGGTAGCCTGTTATTTTCTAAGTACAACTCTCAGTCCCCATGGAGAACTACAGTATGGGTTCAGAAGATAAAATATCCGAGTGTTCCATATTGTCCGTAATTTAGGTGGGAGTTTGTCTGTCGAAGTCTCGCCGGATTCCGAGTTAGTATGAAGAAAATATAGCAGCCTGAACAAAAAAATAGCGGCTTCTGCACTAGGCGGAGTTCAAATACGGGGATGTGGTAGCCTGTTATTTTCTAAGTACAACTGTCAGTCCCCATGGAGAACTACAGTATGCGTTCACAAGATGAAGTATCCGAGTGTACCATATTGTCCGTAATTTAGGTGGGAGTTCATCAGTCGAAGTTTTGTCAGATTCCAAGTTAGTATGAAGAAGTTATTACAGTCTGAAAAAAAAATAGCGGCTTCTGCACTAGGCGGTGTTCAAATATTGGGATGTGATAGCCTGTTATTTTCTAAGTACAACTGTCAGTCCCCATGAAGAACTACAATGTACGTTCACAAAATGAAGTATCCAAGTGTTTCATATTGTCCGTAATTTAGGTGGGAGTTAATCGGTCGAAGTCTCGCCAGATTCCGAGTTAGTATGAAGAAAATATTGCAGTCTGAACAAAAAAAATAGCGGCTTCTGCACTAAGCGAAGTTCAAATGTGAGGATGTGGTATCCTGTTATTTTCTAAGTACAACTGTCAGTTCCCACGGAGAATTACAGTATGCATTCACAAGATGAAGTATCCGAGTGTTCCATATTGTCCGTAATTTAGGTGGGAGTTAATTGGTCGAAGTCTCACCGGATTCTGAATTAGTATGAAGAAGTTATTGCAGTTTGAACAAAAAAAATAGCGGCTACTTCACTAGGCGGAGTTCAAATACGAGGATGTGGTAGCCTGTTATTTTTTAAGTACAACTGTCAGTCCCCATGGAGAACTACAGTGTGCGTTCACATGATGAAGTATCCGAGTGTTCCATATTATCCGTAATTTAGGTGGGCGTTAATCTGTCGAAGTCTCGCCGGATTCCGAGTTAGTATGAAGAAAATATAGCAGTCTGAACAAAAAAAATAGCGGCTCCTACACTAGGTGGAGATCAAATACGGGGATGTGGTAGCCTGTTATTTTCTAAGTACAATTGTTAGTCCCCATGGAGAACTACAGTGTACGTTCACAAGATGAAGTATCTGAGTGTACCATATTGTTCGTAATTTAGGTGCGAGTTCATCGGTCGAAGTTTTGTCAGATTCCAAGTTAGTATGAAGAAGTTATTACAGTCTGAACAAAAAAATAGCGGCTTCTGCACTAGGCGGTGTTAATATTGGAATGTGATAGCCTGTTATTTTCTAAGTACAACTGTCAGTCCCCATGGAGAACTACAATTTACGTTTACAAAATGAAGTATCCAAGTGTTTCATATTGTCCGTAATTTAGATGGGATTTAATCGGTCGAAGTCTCGCCGGATTCCGAGTTAGTATGAAGAAAATATTGCAGTCTGAACAAAAAAATAGCAGCTTCTGCACTAGGCGGAGTTCAAATGTGGGGATGTGGTATCCTGTTATTTTCTAAGTACAACTGTCGATGCCCATGGAGAACTATAGTGTGCGTTCACAAGATGAAGTATCCGAGTGTTCCATATTGTCCGTAATTTAGGTGGGTGTTAATTGGTCGAAGTCTCACCGGATTCTGAATTAGTATGAAGAAGTTATTGCAGTTTGAACAAAAAAATAGCGGCTTCTGCACTAGGCGGAGTTCAAATATGGGGATGTGGTAGCCTGTTATTTTCTAAGTACAACTCTCAGTCCCCATGGAGAACTACAGTGTGCGTTCATAAGATGAAGTATATGAGTGTTCCATATTGTCCGTAATTTAGGTGGGAGTTAATCTGTCGAAGTCTCGCCGGATTCCGAGTTAGTATGAAGAAAATATAGCAGTCTGAACACAAAAAATAGCGGCTTCTGCACTATGTGGAGTTCAAATACGGGGATGTGGTAGCCTGTTATTTTCTAAGTACAGCTGTCAGTCCCCATGGAGAACTACAGTGTGCATTCACAAGATGAAGTATCCGAGTGTACCATATTGTCTGTAATTTAGGTGGGAGTTCATCGGTCGAAGTTTTGTCAGATTCCAAGTTAGTATGAAGAAGTTATTACAGTCTGAACAAAAAAAATAGCGGCTTCTGCACTAGGCGGTGTTCAAATATTGGGATGTGATAGTCTGTTATTTTCTAAGTACAACTGTCGGTCCCCATGGAGAACTACAATGTACGTTCACAAAATGAAGAATTCCACTGATTCATATTGTCCGTAATTTAGGTGGGAGTTAATCGGTCGAAGTCTCGCCGGATTCCGAGCTAGTATATATAATGTTAATAGTTTAGACATATGTTTATATTTATTTATTTATGTATCTATATATTTGTATAAAATTATTTAAATAAAATCATAATAGATATGCGCATGCGTGTACATGTATATATTTGTAATATTTTATATATATAAGTAAAAGTATATAAACAGGCATTTGGGCAATATATATTTGTGTATTGGATGAGAAAATGTGTCCATTGCTATGTAAATCCCAGCATGTATACACATGCATGTTATACGTTGCATGGATTGATATGTTACACATGCACACATACATATGTATGTGTATATGATACATGTATGTATAAAATATTATACAAATTAAATAATACTATATCATATTATAAATCTAAAAATTAAGATTTTATTTAAAAAGAAATTTAGAAATGTTCTAAACAAATTAGACTTTATAGGCCCAATAAAGATCCAATATGGTAAAAAAATTGAAATTCACTCATAACTTCCGCTGCGGGCTGGTCTAGTTCCAACAATTACAACTGCAATTTGACTATCATTGTAACTAAAATGGAATTCTTATTGATGTTGTAATTAAAATGACAGTTATATTGTTGTTTTGTTTATATGAAATAAAACGACAATGTGATTGCTTTTTTATTCACTCTCCCTATTATTAAACACAGTGGTTATGTGGCTTGGTCACATGTTTCTGAGTGTAGAGGTCGTTTTGTTCAGTTTTTACGGTACAAAAATGGTGAGCTGAACAAAAAATATATTGGGAACAGTCTTACTACAGTAAATTGGTTTTTATATAATTAATGGTCAATGAAGGTATGCAAATATCTTTGTATTTTTTCACATTGTGAATGTAATGTCCAAACAAAACATAACATTCAATGATGTCTAATAAATTTTATGTTAATACTTCCATTGAAGGTAAAATTTCAAGTAAAATTGTAAATCGATGTGTAATTTACTTTACACTAAAATCGCAAGTGGGATGGAAATGCTTTATTTTGATATTTCTCATGTTATAAGCAATCTTACATCTATATTATAATGGGAAAAAATTTATTTATCATATGTGTCAACTTTATTTTTCCATTTGAAGCATTATTTCACATCATGATTTAACTGTAAGAGTACATCTTAAATTTATGGACATAGTTGAAGTAGAATGCCTTGGTAGTACAATCATTATGTCAACTTTAATAATATTTATAATACCTTTGTTGTAGGATGTTTTGGCATTACAGTTATTATATCAACTTTAGCAATATTTGTAATACCTTTGTTGTTACATTTTCTAGAGTAAACATAAGAGAGTTTTTTCTTATTATTTTTTAACTCTTTGTAGCATGCGAGTTCTAATCCCGTTAAATATCTCTAAATTTTAAAGTCATGGGTTTAGATCCAACTCTAACCGAAACTACTTTTTTCATAATTTCGTATGTTCGTAATTTACCAATTTTATAATTTCAATATCACAAGTTATTTTTTAAGATGAGAATAAGTGAAAAGACAAACATGACAGTTTATAGACGACTAAATACCTCTACCTTAATCAGCGTTCACCAACAATAACCACTGCCACCAATCGGTAAGCCTCTACTAGCTCTATCGTCACCCACGTCAGTCCTAGCTATCGTCATTTTCCTTTGTTATCGTGGTTCAAATGAACAATGTGGAATTATAATAAAAAGCTTATCCTTCTAATGTTTAGGTCAAATTTTTTTTACTTAAGAGTTGAAAAGAAAACTTGTTGTCATTGGACCAAATTTTCTCCAAACTTTGTCTTTGTGCTGATTTTATGCTTTTTCTTATATATATAATCCTCATAGTTTTATGTTATATACATAATATGTTACTTATTTAACTCCCTATCTTCATGAACAATGATTTCCTTATTAAAACCATTTATGATCGATTTTTTTGCTTAGCTTTTAGTTTTAACAAAAGGAACTTGACAATTTCAATATTGTGCATACTTCATTTTAGTTTTGAATGTATGTTGTTCAACTTATTTACAAATATGTTTACAATTCATTTCTAATATATTTTTTAGAATAAGAGTGGTACTTTATTTGAGTAGAGTACTCATTTTGATATCTCGGTGGTTCGAACCCATGACCTCTAGAATCTTGGTCTAGAGCGTCATATCTTGTTCCACTTGAGAATGCATATACATTAATGTTATACAATACTAATATGATATAAGTAGTACGTAGTAGTTCCCTACCACTAGATCATAGCAGAGGCATAGAAGGTAATAGCTACCATGGCTTGATGCATAGGAAATACAAAAGAGGATGGAAACAATAGTTGTCACACTCGCACAACACAATCATGCAAAGATGCAAGAAACTAATATAGGTATACAACATTAAAGAGCAAGACCCATAGCTAGGCCTATCAAAGGTACAGGTTTTTGCCCGAACCTATCCCAAACACGCCCTATTGATGCAAGTACGAGTTTAGCTCTAACTATTCAAGTCCAACCCAGTAGCTATTAGGGTCGAGTACAGTTTTATCGTGACCTAATTCGGTTTAGACCCGAAACGATTATTAGTTTTTCATAGTACCAAAATATGAGTGTGTATGTTATTTGTTTACCATTTTGTTTGTTTGCATATAGATGTTTTTGCATGCTTTTATTGTGAACTTGGATTCATCCTTACCCAATTTGTATGATAACTTTTTATGTATAATTGTAACAAAAGTTGCAAGTTTAAAGTATGGTTTTAGAAAAAATATTATGTACTAGGTATATGGGTATTACTCAGTGGACTTGAACACCCTAATGGGCTGGGCTTGGGTATTTGGTTTGAAATACTCGACAAGTTTGGGCTAGGCTAGGTTTTGATTATTATAACCGAGTTTGGGTAAGGGTTTTAAGATACTCGGACCATACCTGGACCATTGACTAGCTTACCCATAGCTACTACTACCCAAAAGAAACAAGGAAGTGCTACTGTATTCTTAGTATTATACGTTGATGATTTGTCGTTGATTAGCAATGACATTTTGTTATTGCAATTAGTGAAAGCTTGATTTTCCAACAACTCCCCCATGAAGGATTTGGAAAAAGAAGCCTATATACTCAATGTACAGATATATAGAGATAGATTTAGGAGGATGTTAGGAGTTCCCAATCCTTGTACATAGATACCATGCTGAAAAGGTTTAGCATGGAGAATTCCAAGCTCATAAACATTCCAATACAATCTGGAATCATCCTATCTAAGAAAGACGCTCCACAAACCGACAAAGAGAAAGAGCATATGAAGAGGATACCGCATGCATGGGCAATTGGTTCCATAATGTAAGTCATGCTATGTACTAGACCAAATGTGGCATACACATTAGGATGCGTGAGCCGATACTAGTCTAATCCAGAAGAAAAACATTGAACTACTGTAAAATGTATATTTAAGATATACTGGGGACATATTCCTTATATATGAGAATGGAGACCTCCTTATGAAGGATATATAGACTCTAGCTTTCGGTGTGATTTCGATGATAGTAAGTTAGTGGTAGGTTATGTCTTTACTATAAATAGTGGGGTCGTTAGTGGAAAAACTCCAAATAGGAAATGGTAGCTGATTCCATGATGGAGGCCAAGTACATCGCCCTCACTGAAGCAATGAAGGAAGCAGTCTGGATGTGCAAATTAATGAGTGAGCTAGGAGTAACTCTTGACACAAAGAATCTGATCACATTGTTTTGCGACAACAATGCAGCGATGTTGAGTGCAAAGGAGCCTAGAATACATAAGAAATCGAGACACATTCTTTGAAAGTTTCACCTAATTAGAGAATTTATTGAGAAGAAAGAGGTTGTGATTCAAAGAATAGATACTAAGAACAACATAGTAGATCCATTCATGAAGGGACTAGCTCTGTCAATACTCATCAAGCTAGTCGAAGATATGAGATTAAAATTCCTTAATTGGCCTCAAATGCAGGTGGTAGATTGATAGAGTTAGTAGTATGCCCTAGGACAATTCTGTAATTTATTATAAATTATTAACTCTATAATAAAACCTCATTCGAAATAAAAATGTGTTTTTCTTTCTAATATACACTTGTTATATTATGTTATATTAGTTAATTAATTAATTTAAGTATATTTAATAGAAAATCCATAAATAGTATTTTTTGCGATAGTAATTACATTGTGTTGTGATCATGAGAAATTTACGATAATATAATAAACATGCACTATTTTAAATATTCCTAGTCAAGATGTATCAAGACTAGATACCGATACATCCATGGAGACTAGAGTACGTAATGCTCTCCAAATGTTGGGTAGTGTGTCACTCGTGGATGTTGAGGGCACCAACGGGTTACGTACTGATAATTATTGGATAACCATGGAATGACTCACTCGATAGTATTTTGTTAGTTAATATAAATAAGGTCAAATAGAAAATATCGAAGAAACAATATTACATAGCTCTCTCGACTTGAGAATATCATTGAACTTCAATGTGGACACTTCACTCTGATTATAGCTAAATTATGGCATGGGATCCGTCGAACGATTATAGTTGGGTCTGAGTTATAGCATTGGAACCGAAACACTATTTAATAGAAAATTTGTCTCCTCGGTTATATGAGGTTGGTATCACGGTCAACTATTGTCGACTCAAAGTCAAAATATCTGGCATAGCGGCTCAATTAATAATAAATGATATTATTGAACCAAGGACTTTGTGTTTGGACTGTACAAATTAAATGTGAACGATATTGGAATTTTGACCAATACCATATTCCATAAGTCCTTAATGTGATAGTGTTGACAAAGAGAATTGGTGTGAATAATTTGTCACTACCGAGGACCGCTTTAAAGAGTAAAATTGGATTTTATGGAAACTGTGCAGGTGATAAATTCAGCCAAACTATCACACAACTAGCTAAAGTGACTTATGAACGTTAATATTCGAATTGTCCGATATTAATTGCTGACTGAATTTACATCTATGAGTCGCACAACCGGAATGTTGAATACTCCAAAATCCATACAATTTAATTAAATTATAAATTAATTACTATTTTTGAAATATTAATTATAAAATTTTATTTGATTTATTTAAATAAGTATTTAAATGCGCATATGTAATAGTTATATATGTACGTATCGATATACGATATCGATATACGATATCGATCAACATTTAAATTAGATTTAAGTTGTGTAAATATTGATTGGATTGGAAATGATTTTGGGATCATAAGCTCAATGCTATGGCTGGCCAGACTTGAGGGAAGAGGAGAGATATTTAAGTTTGAATTGTTAGAAAGAAAACGTAAAATAGGAGATCTAGATCTCATCTTTTCTCTCTCTTTCTTTTATTATTTAACTCATCTTCTCTTCATTTTTTTACACTTTTTGCCTCCATCTCCTACCTCCTTTGGCCGAAAACAATGGGCCCCTTTTCCGCTTCATCTCTAATTCAAAAGCGGATTTAATCAAATACAATCCAAGGTGTGGTGATCTCTTCGGTTACTTACTTTTTTGAAGGAGATTGAATCTTATTCAAGGAGTACTTCTAATTCATCATACAAGGTGCAAATCAAGGCTTCAGTTCTGGTAAACATTTTACAATTTAATTAGGATATTGATCTATGTTAGAATGTTAGGTTAGGGCTATATATTATAACGAATTTATACCAATATGTTTGCTGTCTATTTTGTAAATAAATTCATATACATTTGATGACATAGAAATATATACAACATATATTATAATTAATATACATTGCAAATCTTTAGAATACTTTATTCAAAAAAATTATTATTATTTTAAATTAAATTATCAAATGGCCTATGGTCGGAAATTTAAAAATAAACAATTGGCTTTGGCCGAAATTTTAAAATACAATTAATGTTTAATTTGCTTCAACCAAAATAAAGAAAAAAACAATTTTGTTTTAATTGGTTTTGACCAAAATAAAAAAAATCCATTTAACTTCGATCGAAAGTAAAATAAAAAAATTAATATTTTAAAATGGCTTCAGCCGTAAATAATTAATATTATTTATTTATTTAAGGTTTCGGCCGAATTTTAGAAAAAAAATATTTTGGTTTCAATAATATATAAATCAATACTTTAAATTAAGATCATATTTTAGATATATTTTAAATTTATAAATAGATTTAAAATTTAAAATCTGAAATGGTCTTAGTCTAGATCTAGATCTAATTTTAAAATTATATCTATTATAAGGTATTTTTGTATTATTTACTTATTTGAATTGGAAAACAACTTATAGATAAACACTAATAAAATATTAACCTTATATATGTATGTATGTATATGTATATGTATATGTATATGTATATGCATATGTATATGTATATGTATATGTATATGTATATGTATGGATGTATGTATGTGTGTGTATGTGTATTATGAGAAATTCGGATTACGGATCTTAAGGCTGGAATAACACTAGAGGGGGGTGAATAGTGTTTTATGTATTTTTTAAATCTTTTTGAATTTTGTTCAATTTAAACACCAACAAATGCAATTCACAAACACAGATATAATCACAGAATCAGACACAGATGCAAATACTAAATAAAAGCAATAAAGGAAAGAAAACATCAGGATTTTATACTGGTTCGGAGTTACCCTACATCCAATCCCGTACAATCGTACGGATTTCTTTTCAAAATAATCTCCCAAATTACACCCTCGGTTTCAAGGCTACGAGGTACACCCACCTGTATTCGAGTTCAGGGAAACTCTCTTGATTTAACCAGGCTACAAGATCACCTAATTGATTTTCGGGGCTACAATCACACCCAATTGATTTCAAGGCTCAACCGCACCTTTTACTCAACAGTTTGATTTACAAAAGATTCTATAACTCTGAATAGCACTGAGATCTTATGGAGAGAGTGTCAGAGAATCAAACAAGAGATAATCAAGTTTGATTCACTTGGTATTTTGGAAGAGTATAGTTTAGGATTCTTTAGAATAGATGTGGAAGATGAAGAGGAGAGAAAATAAATGAAATCTGGTAAAAATTCGTTTAGAACTTACTGGTATTTATAGTAGAGCAACAGCCATATCTATTCGTGAAAGGATACGACGAATAGACACTTCTTTTGAAAATTGAAATTTGAAAATAACGGACATCATGTCGACATGGGGGGTTGAGGTATGTCGACATGCTCAAAACAAAATTGATGTTTTGATTTTCTTATTAAAATTAGTTTCTATAATTTGTCAAAACAATTTCTAAACTTTGTAAATATATTTGAATATAGTTTAAACATATAAAAGAGTTTAGAAAATAATTTTTAATATATATAATCTTAATTTATAAAGTGATTTAAAATTCGAGTATATAAATATTTTAAAGCTAAATATTTAAAACAAGAGATGGTTTAAAAACAAGGACAATTTTGAAATCAAAATATTAAAAATGATAAAAATAGTTTTGAGGCTAAAATATTTCAAACAAGAGAGATGTCTTTTTGAAAAGAAAGTTTTGAAAATATTTTTAAAAACAAGAGATGTATTTTTGAAAAACATTTTTATAAAATTAGTGGATATCAAAATATGACCACTATATGTTCCACTAGATATTGTCGTGGGTTCCATCGCACTAGGGTTCCATCCCTTTAACAGGCTCGAAGTGGATTCCATTCCACGAATAAATTTCGAATAAAGATGTAAGTTCTTTCAAGAAGTTTTAACATAATTCTAGACTAACTATATTATCTTGTACTGTTTGAAATCTTGAACTCTTGATAACTTGATTTCTTGATACTCATGAGTCTTCAATCTTGATATCTTCGATCTTTAAATTCATCAGTCTTGTATCTCTATACTGTACAGTCTTCATTCTTGGTACCTGCATGTTTATATTTTGCATATACATATATATCTAAACCATAACGTTAGTAATTATATTTTATAACAAGTCCTAAGGTTATTGCCATCAAAACCATCATCTCAAGGACTAACATGTATAACTATGTATAAAGTAATTAAACGTGGACAAGAAGTATGTATATAAAGGGGCAAATGTGTCTGTTGTGGTGTAAATTCTAGCACTTATATACAGGCATATTAAACCATGTACACATTATATATTGCACGTGCACGCACACGTATATGTGTATTTGATAAAGATGTACCATATATATATAATCATTTTACTAACCAACTAAATAAAATAATGATTTTAAAATTTATTTAGATTGGATCTAAATTAATTTAGACTTCATAGGCCGATAAGATCCAAAAAATTAAAAATGATTAAATTAAATTCACTCATTTAACCTACTGCGTGCTGACCCAAATCAAATAATAAGTGCTACCAAAGAATCGATTTGAATTCATTTCTTCCAAAATGGGTTTTCATTATTACTGTTAAATTCCCAAAGTCATTCTCCTAGTAAAGACACATTAAGATTTTGTAGATTTATTATTCATAAGCCTCCATCATCTTTGGATTTACAAACTATTTCCTAATTAACAAGGTAGTTTATACTGCTATAGGAGTTATCCCCACTTCAAAGGAAATTTCTTCTGATCATCTCGATTTTATAAACTACCCATTTTGAAAAAAGATAAAACGACATGTAACATCCCACTTCCGGAGGCCCAAAACTAACTGTTACGGATGCTGCAGTCATCCATAGGTATTATTTCTGAGTGATCGAAATTGAAATCTTGAGACTATTGGCAACACAGAAACACAAGAATATGAAAAATTTTAAACTTCAACAAAACAGAATTTCTCATTTCTTATGAATAGTATTCAGATTTAGTTACATAATCCTAGACGTTAACCACATTCAGATCACATATACATGTACAAAATATGATAAGAGCGACATATAAAGATGTCCCCTTATGATGATCAGAGAACTAATAAATATGAACTTTACAGTTCTTAGTACATCATAGCGGAATACACAAATTAGTTCCTATATAGCTAACACTTCCTCCTACACGTCTCCGGAAGCTTATTCGTCCAAAAACCTAAAAGTCTCCCACTCTCAGACTACTCAAATTAATTTTGAGTACCCAAGAGTTTGTGGAGAAACACAAACTTCGAGTCAGACAATAAGTCTGGAATGAATAATCACCTATCATCTCTTATCATAAATAGATATCAAGTGAGACCACGTCGCTTAGCGGAACGGGTTGTCCCCTCACTAGTATCCAAAACAAAACATGCAAATCATTTACTATGCTCCTGCACCCAAAATGATTAGTCTTAACATAATATGAAATAAAGCCATAAATCATATATATTGGATATCCCATCCACCCATTCATTAGATTATCCCATCTAAAAGCAATTTATTAGGTTTCTCATCTAAAATCAATTTATTAGAGTTCCCCTCTAAAACCTTTAAAATGACTCCATCATAACTTAATAGGACTATCCGTCCCAAATTCATTTAAAATTAATGCAGATTATCCATCGTACATTGTTTTATAAAAGTTGGCGTGGGCTATCCACCGCCCACTCCATAGCTTTCCTAGGACGACTAAGAACCCTTGGGTGCCAAATCCCAAGGCTAACCACCTCTGGCAAAACATTCTTTTCTTTAGAAATTTGATGTGCGCTATCCACCGCACATTCCATGGTTTTCCACGTTAACTAAGAACCCAACACTTGGCCAATTGAAAATATCATGATCTCCATGATTATTTATTTTCCCCAGGTATACGACATGTTTAATATATTCCCATTGGTAGCTCCAATTATGTTAAATTAAATAAAAACACATTAATAGCCCCAATGTATATTTTCGAAAACATATTTCTGTTTGTAATCCCAAACTATGTATCAAAAACATTAAACCCATCCCCGTGTCCCCAAGGTTTAACAACATTCATTTTATATAAGGATCCCCCTTACATATTCAAACAAAGATAAGTATTTTATGCTAAAACCCTTTGAAGTAACCCCTTCAAATTAGCAAAGTTTTACTTAGGAAAAGTGGCTAAAATAGCCTTTTAAACCCCTCCGAATGAAGTCCCATTCGAAAGCAAATAAACATCCGCAGTTAGCCCCTTCGGAAGCCTCCCATTTGAAAGCATCACAAAACCATACCTTTTGACCTTATCGAAAGGTCTTACCTTTCGACCCTATCCAAAGGTTTCTTTTCGACCTAGTCGAAAGGATCTACCTTTCGACTTTGTCGAAAGCCTGGGGTATCCCCCCTATAAAACCATTTATAAACCTTTCGAAAGCAATGAAACCTTTCGAAGACAAAATCTTTCGAAAACAAAAACCTTTCGAAGTCAAAACCTTTCGAAACCAAAACCTTTCGAAATCATTGAAGGTAACCCCTTCAAAACCAAAACCTTTCGAAGTCAAAACCTTTCGAAACCAAAACCTTTCAAAACCAATGAAGGTAACCTCTTCAAAACCAAAACCTTTCGAAAACAATGAAGTGTTAGTGTTTGAACCAACTCCTCGAAAACAACGGAGAGAGGCGGCAAGTTTTAGAAAACAAAAGATAACCTTGACTCCATTTGGGTCGGAAGCGGCAACTATGCTTCCGACCCTGCCGAAAGCTAACCTTTCGACTTTGTCGAAAGGTTCAATTTAAAACAAGAAAGAAAACCAATCTAAACCTTTTTCTTTAAACCATTTGACTTTGTCGAAAGCTAGCAGGCGTATTTTCCTTAAAACCAAAAAAAAACCTCATCTCTTTCGAAAGCTCTAACCTTTCGTCCCTAAACCTTTCAACCCCTTTCAATTCACTACGTACCAGTCGCCTGATACCATGTGCATTGAATTTTGACCTAGTTGAAAGGTTTGATGCTTTTCGACCTTGTCGGGAGGTCTGGAATGAAGGCAGAAGCCCTTGCCGAAAGAGTCAAAATAGTGAAAATGGTACTTTAAAATGGTTCTTTTTTACCCCACCTGCCTTGTTTGTCTAAATCTGATTGGCTGTCATAATTTTATATTCAAACTTGCAACCGACTTTCCTTATTTGGAAATTTAAATAAATTTGAAAAAGCCCATTTCTCCTTTATAATTATATAAAACATTTAAGTCCCATTTCTTAAATAATTTTATATAACTATTAAAACACCATAAAAAATCTAGAAAAATTCCAAAAAATCAATTAATATGTTATCTTCAACATATTAAAATTTCAAAGCATATGAAGATCAAAACAACTCGAAATTTAACCAAAACCGAATAAAAACGTGTTAATTGGCCCATTAACATTTAAAACACATATGTCTTATCCAAACAAAGGTTTAAATGGTTATATTTTAACCAAATCACAAACATGAATTGAGTATAACCCATAGCCGATCCAAACAAAGAAAAATGAGCTGATAAACATGATTATTCACCTTGATTAGTTGATTGGAGAATGTGATAATTTCCTAGCTTTAGTTCCTTAGCTTTTTCTTCAATTTATGCTCTTCCTGGAGCTTTTAATGGCTGGTCAAAAGCAGGTGAGGAGATATGAGTGAGAAGGTGAAAGTTGATTAAGGTGGAGGAAGAGATTTATACTAAGAAATGTAACACCATTTCCAAGTTTACCCCTTAGGAAATTCCTCCTTCTAAATTTAGTTAAGTTTTATTTTAGTTCATTCATTAAGACACGATCATTGGATTTATTAATCTCATCTCCCTAATTATTCACATTATTCTATTTAATTTATCCAATTAAATTTTTCGAATAATGTTAATTGAAATTCAGGGGCATTACACGACATCTAGTAAATGAACAACCGATACAGTTAATAAGAATGATTCTACCAGCTCTAGATAAAAATCTAAAGTTCCAATTAGATAGTTTTTTATTAGTGTTATCAATTGTTATTTGTCAATCTTCCTTTTTGAGCTTCGTTGGTGTAATCAAGAAACCTAGTAATGTATAGGAAACTTCATAATATTGCAATTAAGAGTATTAGCAACAAGATTTTCAACATTGTCCACATCGTTCAAGAATAAAACAGAGCTTTTGTCGAAATTAATCTTAAGTCTCAAAACATTTCAAACTATATAAAATAAATTTAAGAGCTATGATATGGTGAAGTAAATGTAAGGTAAAAAGTATACCCGCAAATTAGAGCAGTGAAAGACCATCGCTTGTGATATCATTACCAACACTATCAAGAACCCCGTTTGTGATAGATAACTTAATGATCCTAGTGAATACGTTCGTAACTAAGTTGAATAGTAATAGTGATAAAGGATTGCCTTGTCTAAGACCATATTTGGATTGAAATTTATTTTCTAGAATCTCGTTAACCATTATACTTGAGTTTATGGTTTTGAACAAAGTCATAATCCAACTTGTCCATCTAGAACTAAAGCCTAGTCATTAATATTTTTTAGGAAAAACCAATTTATAGAATTAAAAGCCTTAGAAAAGTCGAGTTTTAAAAGAGCACAAGTAATGTTATTTTTACAATAATAATTTACAAATTTTTGAACTGTCCTGACCCCGTCTATGATGCTTCTACCCTTAATAAAAGTGGATTACATTATATCAATTAGATTATTCATTTTAGTGCTTAACCTATTATCTAAGATCTTTGATATAATTTTAAGAGAGCAGTTTATTGGTGAGATAGGCCTAAAATCCTTTGGCTACATTACATCTACTTTCTAATGAACTAGAATTATGCTAGCAAAGTTAAATCTTTCTAATTGTAAGTTATTATCATAAAAATCATTTAAAATTTTAAATAAGTCATATTTTAAAACATGCTAAAATTTCTTATCAAACAACATAGAAAATCCATCCGGTTCAGACGATCCATCGCTAGGCAAATCATTGATTGCCCTGAAGATCTCCTCTTTCGAAAATGGATTGTCCAATTCATCTAAATTAATCCTTGAATTTTCTAGATGTAGATAATTCCACCTAGCTGCAATTCTATGGCCTCTTTCAGTTCCAAAATTCTCTTTGAAGTAGTTAGTGAAAGCATTATTGAGCTCATTTTGTTCAAAAATTTCCGCACTGTTAATAAGAAGGGTGTTAATAGCATTACTTTGCTTACGATCATTCGCTATTCTATGGAAAGATTTAGTATTATTATCTGTCTCGAACATCCAGTGGACCCTAGACCTCTGTCTTCGTATTATTTCCTTCTACGTAATAACTTTGTCTAGTTATTCTTTGAGTTTTGAAAGAACATTTTGTTCAGCTAGGTTTAACATTCTAGATTCTTCTAATTTAGTTAATTTTAAAATTTCAAAAAGGGATTTTTCTTTTTCAATCCTAATGCTGCAAAAACATCTTTTTCCTTTTTTGAGAAATAATCTAGGGTCCCTCGGTTTGCTAATAAAAACTTCGTCTATATTACCTGAATATTTGATATTCTAGTTGTCCATCGAAAGCCATTTATTAGTTACTAAATCTGCAAAATTACTTTCTAAAAGTCACATCTTCTCAAATTTAAAAGTTCTATGATTTAAGTGTTTATTCTCACAAAAGGGAATAATAGGACAGTGATCAGAGTACACAAATGAGAGTATATTAACATATAGAAGGTAAAACATATCTTCCATTTCTTCACTAATTAAGAATCGATCGAGGAGCGCCTTCGAGGGTTTCTCTCTAGAGTTTGACCAAGTGAACTTCCTATTACCAATTGATAATTCAATCAAATTACCATTAATAATAAATTGGTCGAATTCTTCCATAACGTTGGTGTTGACTTTTCAAAATGAGTCACAATAAAATTCCTCCCAACCACCCATGGTCGATGGTTAGAGATCTAAGCTTTAAATATTCATTCCAAAGTACCCTCCCATCAATCTTATGTGAGGTCCATATACATTTGAGACATTTAATATGGAACCGTCTCTTAAATCAAAGAAAATAAGGCGTATCGATTGGACATTACAGTTTGCATAAGTTTAACAAAGTTATGTTTCCATCCCACCATTAGACCTCTTGAGCTACCCCTGGTAGAGAGGCAAACTCAGTTACTAAGATGGAACGCCCCCATGCTTCAGTAGAAACGATAGCATGATGCTCTATTTTAGTTTCTTGCAAAAAATGCTATGCCAATATTATTGTCTTTTAAAAATGATATGATTTTATTGCATTTATTCAAATCATGCAAACTCCTAACATTCTAGCTGATGAATCTCATGATCTGAGTGTATGGATCCTTTCTAGTTCCTTGTTTCTAATAAATTCTATACCGGATCAATCTATATCAAAAACAAATCTCGTCTTCCAAGCTAGATCAAGCATTGAAGCAGTAGATAAATTGTTCGATACAATATTACAATAAGTGCTACCTAAAAAATCGATCGAACATGAGCTGGAACCAGATGCTCTAGTGGTCACACATGAAGATGCACTAAGAAGACGTGTACTCCAAACCAAGCTACCGGGTTGAAAAGATTATAGCCTAAACACGTGTTTTGGGCCCGTAGCCATACCCAATTCAGGAGACTCCAATCCCCCTACCCTCACATCAGTCGAAACTAGCAAAGTCCGAAAATACAAAGTCCCGACCACCGCATCTAAATATAGCTCTTATACCAAGTCCCGACCGTCGTATCTGAATATAGCTCTGGATCCATGACCTGATTATCCTCTTCAACGACGCCACCTACCGTATTAACCCCAACACCTGCTGCCAGAACCACCTCGTTATCCTCATCCTCTACCCTCCCCGTTCCCACATCCCAACAGCAGCCACATCCCCATCCACGTTTTCAGTCCCATACCCACTAAAACAGCGTTAGCCACATCACCCACACTACCCACCTCCATACCCACAAAATTAACGGTCGCCGCATCTCCTTCCACATTTTCTACCTCCACAACATTATACGCATCCCATAACCACATGACCCACATCACCAACTGATTTAGAATTCATCCATATCATATGATACTCCTATCGGCTCCCCATTCAAATTTACAACAATACATGCAATTGAAACATTCTTTCCAGCTGGACCACTAGAATCCCCCACACCCACAAACTCACATGTAATATCGCATGGAGCAACGACGGAGGAGATAGAAGAACAACGGAATGATGGATTGTTTGTCGTGCTTCTATTATTTTTTAAAACAAAAAAAATTAAAAATAAAAATATTTTCCATTTTGTATGTTGATTTCGTTTTCTAAATTGATTGTTTTTAACAATATATGTATTTTGCGCATTTTTGTATGGACAAAAATCCAAAACTAAAAATGAAAAACCAAACACAGCCTAAACTTGCAAAAACATTGCCTGAAGAAACTTTTTCTATAAAATTGCCTCAAGCACAGGCATTTTCATTATTTTTCCTTATTATCATAATAATTTGTCGCGCAACAACATAAACATAGATGGTGAAGGTCACTTAGATTATTGCCATCCAAGCTCAACAAGCTCTTCAATCACTTGAAAGCAATAAAAAAAAATATGTTCTCGCAAACGGATACTTTCTTGGAAACACTCAACATATGGGACTAAAATGTTCTCACAAATAAAAAAAATTAGTTGATGAAATACAAAATCGTTCCAGCTTTCAAGAATTTGATCGGTTATACCAATTAACATAATGAAGCAGTAAGCTATAACTACAACCAGAATAGATCCATTTTTTCATAATTCAAATATAACATAAACCCAACTATAATTACTCTTACTCTTCTCAGCAGATAAATCAATAACAGAACAATCACCTCCCACGGTAACGGAAATCTGATCATGGTTGGTTGGTTGATTATAAGAAAAATCTTCTGCGGCTAGTATCCATATCACCCTATATTGCAAAACAAACATTCATCAAAACAAAGAAGTTATAATTTTTATTTAAGCATTTCACTGATCAAGGGACGAACCTTATGGACCCACTCATACTCTCCACCTTTTGTATCAAATGTTCCATGTTGCAGACTCCTTAATTTTAATGTGAATCTGGGGCCACATTCCTCAATAGAAACAAAATGCCAAGTCAGTACACATCAGCATTCAATTATCGAATAAAATATCATGAAACGAGGCAGATGATGTTTCATCCTGTTTGTATGCCGATATGGACGTGGTTACTTTGTTAACAATTTAGTACAAAGAAACATGGTACGCTTTTAAACTAAATTCACGTAGATTTTGTGATAGTATTTACACTTGCAGTGGTACTTGTTTGTTATGGTTTTATCTGCAACCATACAATTCATCTGTGAAATATCATGCATTCATCAACAACTATTCTTAATTTATACTAGTGTAAATCGAACGTTCGTGCGTCTAATAGCTAAAAATATTTGCTTTGTATTTAATAAAAAATTAGTGGACGGATGTATGCATGCTATTAAGTGCAAAATCTTTGCTGGTCGCAACACTTTTATTTCTAGTAGTTTTGTTGGTTGCAACTTGCAAGTTGGTAGTGAAATTCTCTTGATGGTTGGTCGGAAAGGGGACGGTGGTGGAGACCGCAAATTGATTCCGTTGATGGACGTGGGGTATTTTCGGAATTTCAAAAGGACACCGTAGAAATCATATTCAATGAATTCTCTTTATTAATAGTAGAGGTAGAGATGTGTATGTAAATAAAGCACGCTACACCACCCCTTCCACTATAACTATACACAATTCTACACCTCTGTGATTTTTTAGGCAAAGCTATTCAAAGTTAAATAAAACTTCGTGGGTATGCACTGCTTCCTAAGAGCAGCGTGTCTACTAATTTCACCATAGCGGCTTACTTGAAATAATAATAGTCAATTCATGTTGAATCGTCTAGATGTAGATTCTAGAATCCGATATAGTTATCCTTTAGGAAATGGATGAATAAGGGTTCTTTTAAACTCTTTTGTTTAAACTAAAGTATTCTTTTCATTTTTAATAACACTTAGAAAACTTAGAAAGATCTTTTTTATCAAAAAATAAGTATAAATTAAATAAATAGGATGATTTTATACATATCAAGATATAATTACTAAATTTAATAAACGAAATTAGAAATTAAAAGACTCGTTTTCTAAAAATCTTGTTTTTAGTCTACTTTTTAATGCATTTAGGCAAAGCTATTCAAAGTTAAATAAAACTTCGTGGGTATTCAATCTACAATATGAACATTCTCCACAAAAAATGAGATCGTTTCGAAATTTCTAACAGTCATTAATCTTAACAGTCATTATTTTGAATATATTAGGATCATCTCCGTCTTGTAGTGCAAAACAAAGTAAACCTTTGTAAAAACGTTATATTCGCTATTGGAATCATCTACACAAAATTCTGAATCATTTCAAAATCGCAAGTCAATATGGACCATCAAAAATATTTATATTAATCATTTTTAAGGAGGCGGAACCCTTAGGCTCCGTTTGGCTTGTCGTTTTTAGTTTTGTGTTTTCGTCTACACGAAAACGCGTTCGTTGTATGTATAGTTGAAAAACAAACAATTTTGAAAAATGAAATTAACATATAAAATAGAAAACAAGTTTATTTTGTTTTTCGTGTTTCGAGGGATAATAAAAGCACGGAAAACACTCAAACTCTTTTGTTGTCCGTTGGTCATCCCAACGGCTAAGAATTATTAATCTTCTCTTCTTATTTCTTGTCATTTCTTAGTACAAGTTGAAAACACAAAACTCAAAATACAAAATGAAACCAAACGAGCCCTTAATGTTCTTTTCGTCTTAATAAAGAACCCATTTTCAAAAAAAAAATTATATTAATCATTGGTTTGAATTACAATGTTGACGGGTTGTAAATTTTGAAACGATTCAAAATTTGGTAAACATGATCCCACAAACCCAGGTCACAGTTTTGGTTTTTGTCTATTTTTTTGGTTTTGAATTTCAAATTCTAAACAAAATACGATGGGAAAAAATGTTCGACTCAAAATTGTACATTAATTTTCATATTATTCCACAGAAATATGTTACATATTTAGTTTTCATTTGAATAGGTTTTCAGATCATATACAAACCGTTGAATTAATTTTATGCCACTAGACAATTTTTAAGGCGCGGGATGCTCAAATGCGCATCTGCATTCTAGAGCCTATTACAGACCAAAGGCATATATGAGAAAAGTGTTGATGAGAAGTCGCCACATCTTTTTTAATGAAGTAACCAATGTTCATTTTATGTTCATTTTCTATTGGCTACTAAATTTATGGTACACTCCTAATTACATCCTACATAGGTGACAGTACATTGTTGTTATCAATAATATTGAAATCTTACGATTTGATTCTTGTTTCAGATCCAACCTCTCCCTTTACAAATCGAATCGCATACTAATTTAAACTCAATTGAAACAATAACTGAGAAAAATCATTCAATCCTAATAATATATTCAAGATATTTGGATGCACATTTGATTTTGAAATTTTCCAAACAAAACAAAGATGGAATAAGACAGAAAATTGAGTTTAAGGTACATACGTAGAAGCTTCAACACTGAATTAATTTCAAAGTGTGTACAAAATATAAAACATGGATCTTTTGAATATACTGTTTTGTTAAAAGTTTGAACTATATGGTTTGCGCGATTTGAATCCAATTTCGAGAATCTTGCATCTCATTGTAAATGATGAGGCGGCTTCTCACCAACACTTCTCTCTTTATATCTGAATTTACACACACGTGCGTGTGCACGTGCGCGCGCTTGAGAGTCGGCATCTTATACAATTAATTCTTTGTATTCATGCTATTTTATAAAACACCATCCATGATAAAATTTTGAATTCAAGGGACCAGCTGGTGTAGTGGGTAAAATTGTATATGTTAAGATATCCAGATCATTTCGAAAAATACTATATGCATTTGCTTTCAAGACAGAATATTTAGAAAGCAAAAATAACAGAAAAACACAAAACCAGATATTTGAGTACTATCTAGCACATCTTATAAATAATTATATAATGTACATGTAAATATAAAACAAATATTTATGTCCTTGGATACTAGTTTATCACATGTGAAACATATAAAAACTAAACTTTTTTTGTCTTGGTTCTTAAAAAAAATCAAAATTATTAAGTAAAAACATTTTAAAACAAAAGAATATTTTCTGTGTTGTGCGCCATGTACACCAGTTTGTGTGCTGCATCATAAAAATAGATAATATCACTGCATCGCCTCTTCTACAACAATGTTGTTTGATGCATTTAAGCACTATTAATTAAGTACACAACCATTAAATTTAATGCCCAAATTAGATCATGAGTGTTTTACATTTGAATGATCAACTATTCAAAGTAAACTTAAAATTAGATCTTGATTTCATTTTACCAGTAATGTAACATGTATTCTGTTGAAAAGAGCATTAAATGCATCACTAAAAATAAAAACAAATATTCGAATCTAATTTTTCGACAAACAGATACAACTTATAATTCTAATTTAATTAGAGTTGTAGATACTGTTTATATCATCACATTAATTGTATACATGTTGCTTTGTTGCAATGAAAATTAAGAGTTCGATGGTTTATTTCTAATAATAGCCAAAAGTTAGGTGATATGCTGAAATTTAGCCTAATTATTTAGTGCCTAGATTTATGTAATTGAAACTGCTCGGCTATTATATTTAAGAGTTCATGGTTTATTCTTTTAGTGTTGGTCCAAAGTTCAGGGTGTTACTTGATAGATGCTGCTTTGAATGTATACCTCAACCGCGTGAAGTACCTAAAACAAAATCGAATAGAAACAGCTTGGTACCTGAAGGCGGGCAATCACTCTCTTTTGAGATGATTTCTTTGTCTTGTCTCCTTTGGCTGCTTTACCCTTTACATCTTCTTTCTTCTCTCTGGTTTCAAAGATATACCTACGCACAAAAGCAGGCAAGGGTTAGCAACAATACTTCATAAACCAGGTATGTTGCAGTTCCAGATCCAAGTTAAAGGCAATGAAAAAAATACTCATGAAACAAAAAACTGATAATTAGGATCCTATGAGTGGAAAAATGATCAGGAAGTAACTTATTAACAAAAATAAAGTCAGTGAGTCATGAAATGTCATAGTTGCAGAAAAGAGCAGTTTTTTCAAACGGCTGCATGAATACTACTGACCATCAAAAGAAGGCATGGGAAGGGAAAAATACAAGAACACTAGCTCTTTATGAAAAATTGATCCACTAGTAAAGCTTTGCTTAGAAACACTGTAGTCTCAACCATACTCATTAGCAATACAAAACAACCAGCTTTTCTTTTTATGTCAGCTTATACTCAAGATAACATGTTAAAACAGTAAATTTGTTTGAAGGACGAGCTTTCAGCAAACTGGACAACAAGTGATGTTTTTAGCCTCAAGGCTAAAGTTTTTGGAATAATTAAGCAGATGGCTAAAAGCTAGTTTATTATTTATTATATGCATGTATTTTTTTTATATAAATAGATACTAGATTTTCATGTTTTTATATAAAGTAATTCAAACAGAACATTTCATGTTTTAATGCTACCTTATAGTAGTATTTTATTATTTATTATATGCATGTATTTTCTAATATAAAGTAGATACAAGATTTTTACATTATTGTATGTGAATGTACTAGTAAATTCATGTAATTCTAGCTCAAGTTTTTGCACATTTTTTCTTTCTTTGGCCTTAACTTTATTATTGACTGAATATAAGATTTAAATGTCAACTGCTTTATACAAACGAAATCCAAAGCATCGTGTGTGTAAAGCAAAATGAGTAATACATAAGATGTGCATTCCTTACGTGCAAGACAATATGATTAATAGGGTAGGCACTTCATGCATAAAATCTAGATAATAATATATTATCTATTGATTCTATTTATAAAGCTCAAATGGAAAAATCTAGACTATACTCTATCATCGTTTTTATTAAAATTGTCTATAATTTAGTGTTCATTTAATTAAATAGTTGACTAATTAATACTTTGGTAAAAACATCTTTCTATATATGTATATTAGCTCACATAAAATATTCTGGAATAACTTCTTAGGTTCTTTTATTCAATTATATCATTAACTCATTAAACTTGTGACTAAATAAATTTTCTATTTAGTTTGAATATAAAACCTGAGTTTATTATTATTATTGACTAAATACTCATTTGGTTATTTAAATCTTTCTACAATTAGCTTGGATAGAATAACTAAATATTAGTCTATTTTCAAATGTTACCATGGATATGTATTAGCTTGAATAAAATATTAAGAACATATTTGGATAAATTAGCCTAGTTTTAGGCTTTTTTTAGTATTCTTCTCAACTGATTAAAACTTGTATAATATTTGAATTTCAAATTAAAATATTATGCGCAGTATGTGGTGAGATGAGATGTGGGATTGGATTTACCAAGGTTAGGGTTTGTTAGGATTGAGATGGTGAAATAAAGTAGTGGTTAGGGGTGATGGCAAGGGGGGCGACGGTGGGCGATGGTGGCAAAGGAGCTACAACAGGGATTGCGGCGCCAGTGGTAAAAGTCGATGCGAGAATGAGGTTTGGAGTTGAGAAGTTAATTGAATTTGGAGTTGAGAATAAAGTCGAGGTTACTTTGTCCTTGAAACTAACTTCTTCTAAACTTGATGGTTTAGAAACTAAAACTGTTTTTAAGTTTGTCATTTAAACTAACTTCCCCATGTAAGAAGGGTCCTTACATACCTATGTAATTGTATCAAATATTAGACGATGGGGGATCAATATTGTGAAAAAGCACACATATGCAAATATTTACAACTCGATGATCATGTATTTTTTAACTTGGATTTCAATAAGCGCTGAAGCATCTGATCTTTAGCTTCTTATAACACTTATTAGCATAGCTTAAGCGATGGCAATGCAAAACAATCAAATTCTTTTAATGTTGCCTGTAATCAAGTTTTATATGTAAAATGATAGGAAGTTTGAAATGAGTGAAGACCTTGCTCACATGAGAGGGTCTTACATTGCTATGTAATTGTATCAAATATTAGAGTGTGGGACCAACACGGTGAGTAGCGCACTTAAGCAAATATTTACCACTCAATGCTCAGCCTTTTTTATTCGGATTTCAATAAGTGCTAAACATCTGCTTCTTAGCTCACTTACTAGCACAAATTAAGAGATGGCAGTCACAAAAAATGCTAATTTTGATTGGCTGATGTATATGAAAACACATTAGAAATTAGAACCGTGAAAATCATCTAGCATATCAGTAAAAGCTATAACAGGAAAAAAAACATGAAGCCCAAATTCTCATATTTCTCAATATCCTGGGCATTTTCCATAGAATTTGATTTGTTTACAACTTCTTCTCATTATTTGCAGATCATTATCGACCGAAAAGTTAGCCTTGAAAAATCCATAATATTAGTTTCATCACCGTATTATGGAAGTATCATTGCAGATATTGACTGTAAAAGCAGAAAATCGTCCTAGTGCTTAAATGGTAAGTATTAGCCTTCAAAAAAATTAAGTGGTCGTACCATATTATTTATACATTGAATGGTCCTAGCGCTTAAGTGGCATTAAACTAGACGGTAACCTTACCATCTCAATCACTTCTCACTTCTCGTCTATTAAACATTATCTGACTCACTGGGTAAAGGCTAGCTAGCTCTACAGCTTAAAACAATAGAGAACTTCATTAGATATAGCTATCTATACAATTTATAAAAGGTGCAATTTTAAAAGGCTTTCAGCAGGGTGCAATGCAGAAAGGCAAATTATTAGACTTCAATTTGTCTACTTGACTCTGTACAAAGTTACAGGCCAGTACAAAATAGAATAAAAACATGGGAAGTTCATAAAATGTGGTACATTAGCAATCTATTTTGAAAAGGAAATGGTTACCTGTGATGGCGGAAGAATATGAAATCTCGCTGATTATGGAAAGTTACAACCCTACGACCACGGAAGTTTGGATGTTTGGGGAATAAAGATTGTATCATCCTAGATCACAATGAATAATATTGTAACTTAAAATACATATAATAAGGGATGCCAACATGTAATTAATTAAATTTAACAGCCTCATCCCTCAAGCTAAGGATGATAAGCATCGTTTAGGAAAATTCAGTGCTATGCAGAATATCGGTTGAAAGTTTTCAATGGAAAGTTTTCAACGGAATGGAAAATGCAAATTGTAATATATAAAGTGAAGATTACTAAATTCTTAAAAACATGATTTGAATCCCAATAAAAATCGACTCACCCTGATTTTGATTAGATCCTCAAGTTTCAATTTGAGGTCCAAATCAAATCGCAACTGAGAAATATGATTCGATCCATTTTAAAATAATAACAAAATTGCTTGAATCTACAAACCAAAATTTGTTGTTTCCAAAAGAAAATAATGGAGCATGAGAGAAAAATTAAGCATTAAGCTTATATGTGTTGAAACTCAAGCATCAAAATGAAG
Source organism: Allium fistulosum (assembly GCA_030737815.1). Taxonomy (NCBI): domain Eukaryota; kingdom Viridiplantae; phylum Streptophyta; class Magnoliopsida; order Asparagales; family Amaryllidaceae; genus Allium; species Allium fistulosum. Next base: position 1,160,782,705 of record CM060902.1, on the reverse strand, counting down.
TTAAAATATAAATTGTTAATATGAAAAGAAGAATCAAATTTTTTGCATACTTAGATGTCATTTTGTAACCTACATAGAAAAAAAATTATAGCATATACATGTCACAATATGAATCTTTTGAATCTACAATCCACGATTTAAATCCAATTTTGATTTAAATTTGAACTTTGAGATTTACAATTTGAATCCTGCTTCAATAAATAAATAGTTTTATTTGACATCTATCTATATCAGGGTAAATTTAACAAAGCTAACCTTCCCATGCGATGGCCAAGTCGAGTTCCGAAATTGTTCAAAACCAACTCAGGTATATGGCCGGTAGGATTCCCATGTCCCTAGAAATAAGTACACAAAGCTTCAGTCTACATGCCTTGTAACATTAATGTTTTTTTGGCCAACTATAAAATATCAAAAGAATAAGTTGGATACAGGCAGCATTTGGATCTATGTTTATATACAATGTTAAATATGACCATATGAGAGAAGGTATTATGAAGTGAATTAAGATTAAACTTCTCCATAGAATATGTGAACCCACATGTAAAACCACATGCTCATCGTAGATGAAATAAACAAATAAACTCCGTAAGCTAACCAAGTACATGAAATCAGCTTTGTTTGACAATATGGGAATGCAAAACATTGTTATGGTAGATAAACTTGTTATGTCAGGTTGCCAAGTCAGAAAAAACAAAATATCATGAGTACCTTAATGTCCTTCCGCAAAACAAGATTGGACAACTTGAAATGTGCGGTTGGTCCTTCAGGTAAATTGATTATTAACATGGCATCTGAAAACCAATTACAAAATGATAGGAAAAAAGTTTTAAAATGTATAGTCTAATTAAAGTAGGCAAATAACTAGAAGAAGAAGAAACAATTACAAGTGCAGGAGATGGTCAAGCATATTAAGGGAAAGCACAAAAAGGGGAAATTACACATACTGAGTATGTATAGTAAAAGCTTACCTGGTTCTCTTCTATTAGTGTGGACAACCATGACTGAAGTAAAGTCCCTCTCCTTGGCATACTCTATAATCTGCAATGAAAAGATATCCATAAAGATATATTGCATAAATATGATGGTAAAGAAGTCACATGAAGGAATTCACACCTGTTTCAGCTCGTATGTTCCTCTTTTAAAGTAATGAGCATTGGGAATAACCGTCAACAGCTCCTGAATAAAAGCAGGTCCTCTCTAGGAAAAAAAAGTGTGGTTTTAATTATGTCAGCTGTGGCTAATAACTTGAATAATTTATTACCAAAAAAAATTGGCTAGCTATGCAAAAGCAATTTGGATGTGGCAATGATGCTGAAAAAAACAGAAGAAAATGAAGATGTGAACATACAGTGGAATTAAAACGACAAGTTGTCATCAATATCTTGGGAGTTCCCTCATGTTTTAGGACTGTGCTAAACTCATCGGCCTCATTCCCTGCAAAAAACTGCAATTACCAAGAAATAATTGGTTAAATCGTAATGTTATATCAAATTAGCAAAGACCGTATATAATCAAGAAACTGAATGGTTTGGACAAAGTTTTCAGAGTGGATTAAAGAAAATTGTGTATGAAAGGTATGAATTGTTGCTTTTAAATTACCAACATGTTTTTGAGAATTAAGACTTTCAAATTATCATGGGTCGGATATGTCAGAGAATTTGTCTTTTTCTCCAATCACAAAATTTCATTAAGTAATCTAGTAAAAACATAACAATCAAACTTCTGCCAAGTACAAATAAAATAAATCAATAAACTAGTAAATTGAAGTACCTCCTCATCATCAGGTTTACAAACAGTCTCATCAGGCTCCCTGGTATTTTCAATTGTCTTCGGTACCTGCTTCTCCGGCGGCTGCAACTCCCAAACAAAAATTGCATTAAACCACCACACCAAATAAAAAAATAAAGCATACGTGAAGAGGGTAAGATGAAAACTATACTTCTTCCCCGAGCTCGATAGCCCTTTTATAAGCAGCATCCCGAGCTTTAGCTTTATTTCTCTTTTCAATCTTTTTTTCTTTCTTGAGTTTTGCGTACAGCTGGCTTCTTTTTTCTTTGTTTTTTATTTGAGAAGAATCCATCTTGCTCTTTTTAACATGGTTTTCAGTGTTGGGTACATTGGTTGGTACTGACTCTTCGGCCCCAGGTTTATTTTTTCTGTCTTTTGCCATGAATTTAATCTGGAGAATAAATAGAATATTAAGGTTACTTTATGGCTAGTGTTTAAACGATTAGAATTAATGTGTTAAACTATCCAAAAGAACTTTTCTTGGAGATTTAATACCCAATTCCACATTTATATCCTGAAATATGAAAACTATATGGAAAGAAAATCAAATTTGGGTGATGCAAATACATACATAATGGAACCCGCATTCAAAATATATTCATTTGGTATGAAATTTAAGCTAGTATGTAACTTACTAGTTGCACGCAATAATGTTGTAAAAACATAATGATTAAACATTAGATATATACACTCTAAAGACATATTAAGAATTAAATTTGTTATGCAATATATTGTGAATTTTTTGAGTTAATAAATTATAAATTAAACTTGTAATTCTTTTTTACTTAAATTAATTTTTGTAACATGATTTACGTATTTTTATTATTGTATATATATACCAAATAAAACTAAATTCATCGTTATTTCTAATATAAATGTGACATATATTGAATTTGTTATTTATTTATTTATTTAAGATATCCTACGCAAACTGATGAATAAATCATATCAAATAATTACATTAATTCAACTAATTTAAGTTATTTGATTATTATTTTATTTGCTAATATTTGTTTAGATAAATATTTCTTTAAAAAGATCAAATTTGATATCTGATGTTTCAAATGTTTGATTAGATAAATTATGTACAGATTTACTTCATAGAACTGTGAACATGTCAAAAAATGAAACTCTAAACGTGTAACAATGAATCTGTATAATTTTTATGCATTAAAACCCTCTGCAACAATTCTTGAAACAATCTTCTATAAATATATAACAAAGTTGTCAAGGCTGGAAAGCCCCAAAAAACCCCAAGCCCTCGCCTAGCTTTTTTTTGGGCGCCTTGAGCATCACTTTTTCTGCTTTACAGTCAAAAAAACTGCAATTAAAAAATGCACTAAAATTCAATTTTTGGTTTCAAAAAATTGAATATAAATGCAATGTTGAGACTAAAACATGATATGATTATCATAAATCAAACTAAGAAGGTATAAAATCAAGTCTACAAACAACAAAAATACTTAAATATATACAACATTACTTAAAGTCTTAAATAGAGTTTTAAACTTCCATAAACTTTTAATCACTCATATCATTATTTAAAATTTAGTACTTCATAAAATTTATATAAATCAATAAAAAAATTATAAATGTAAAACTTCATAAAAATTATACAAATTTGGCTCTACAATATAAATTATCATTTTCAGATTGTAAATCAATTCAAATCTTTATATGTAACTTATATATTTTAGTTTAAAATTTTAATGTAAATAAATTAATTTATATAAATGATAAACAGGGGAGGCCCAAAGAATCGGTTGCCCAAGCCCAATGTGAATTTTTTTGCCCCTTGCTATATAACATGTCAATTTTTTTAAATTTTCGTTTTTATATATAAGCATAAAATCACAGATAAAACTATAACATAACAAAGTACCAACTTTTTATACAAAAGTTGCCACATTAAGTGGGCTGCAATACTTATAGTCTCAAATAGTTTACAAAACAGTGTATTTAATTTTTAACTAAATGTATCAAGTTTACAAACTAGTGTGTCTAGTTAAGTGTACAGGCAAATCATATTGGGTTCTGCCTAAATGTTTGCGGGTAGACATACACACACTGCAGGAAAAATAGTACATCAATGTAAGTATCAGTTCCTAAATAATTATTAGTTTTTTAGCTTCGGCTTTCAAATTTCAATTCCTAAACGATTATTTACAGAAAACTAGTTGTTTATAACTAAATACTAATAAGTTATTAGCTTCAGGCGTTTTCAATGTTAATGAGATCTAAAGCAGTAAAAGGGCGACTCAATTTTAGAAAATTAGACAACTCAAAAAAGGAAATTCGCATACTTAATTAGCAGTGGCAGTATAAAGAGACTGTAGCAGGACTTCAAATCAGCAGTAGAAAATATCGCGTAGGAGGCAAGGATGAGCCGACGATGGCTGATGGAATAGCCGAGTATGCAGCGATGATTATTTAGAAGGCGTTGATTTTTGAAACCCTAGTTTTTTTTGGGTTCAAGCATCGCCAACATGGAGAACTTTAAAACAGATTTTTCCTGGTGCCTGACTCAGTGGGCTGCCCCATCCCAGCGGCTTGGTGGGCTTGCCCCTGGGCCGGCCCTGATGATAAATCAGGTAAAGGATTTGTGGTTAAAAAATTAGATTTAAATACATAATGTCATAAATCAACAAAAACATAAATCAACTAGAAACATACAAACTATAAATCAGATTTTTTATCAACTAAAACATATACCAGAGCTGGTGGCGAGAAGGCTGGCGGCGGCAACGGTTGCGAATAGGATGTCGGCCGACGAATAGGCTGGCGGCGGCGGTGCTAGGGATTATTTTTTTTCGATAATGAATAAACGATGTTTTTTTCTGTTCGATGTTATGTGGAGTGAATAACCTTTTTTTGAGCTTGCGTTGGATTTCGAAATCTAATAGGCCTCCGTCTTGGGTCATATAGAGACTCCACGAAAGGGCCGCATAAGAGTGCTCTTTAAGCACTTCAAAGCACCTGCGTTTTGGGGGGTTGGGGTTTTTTTAGCGCATTACGCATCGTTGCCGCTTTGAAAAGGCACCTTTAATTTTACTATAAAAAATCCAAAGGTTCTTTTATTTACAACCTCAGTTATGATATCTCGTCTTCCCCTTCACACCTCAGAACGCACTATTCTTATAGAGAGAAACGCACTTTCGCATCTTTTGAATCCGAAATGAAATGGCTGAGAAGAGATTTCTTTTTTAGGATGCTACTGGGAACCTTCATTATGTAAGTGGAGATTCCTATTTGGAAACAAAAGGTATCATGAATAGTTTGGAGAGGGAAGATCATAATGGCACTGTGGGGGAGAACTAAAGACTAATAATGAAGTAATTCAATTCGAACTTGTGTTGAAATATATCAAAGCCTTAGGTAGAAAAAAAAGTGGGATGTTATTGTTACCTAGTGCCTTGGCCCGGCTACACAAAGGTAATTATAGAGATCAGAATTGACTATTGATGGAAGAATGGCCACGAGACGACATCTACATGACCAGAGTGTGATCTCCAAGCTGTTATGTCTAGCCCTGGGTTAATAAGGTTGACGAATGGAAGAAACAAGATGTCTGGATTATGATGGTTAATAGGGGTCGGCATTCATGGTTGATAAGTTGAGGAATATGCGGCATTCATGGGGTCGGCAAATCAAGTGGGTTTCCGTCGGGTCGACATTGCATGTGGTGGAGCTCGGGTCGGCATAGCAAGAAGGATGTGGTCGGATCGGCATGGAGCATATTGTAGAGCTCAGGTCGGCATTGCATGAAATAGAGCTCGGGTTGGCATTCCATATGACAGGGTTCAAGTCGGCAAAGGATGTAACAAAGTCCACCTCGGTTCGGCATAGTGTGTATGGACTCATCGGGTCGGCATAGCGTGCTCAGGTTGGCATTACAAGTGGAATGGATGAGTTTGGCATGGGATATGTGGTGGACCGAGTCGGCACAACGCATAGCAGCGTTCAGATTGGCATAGTGTGAAGGTCACTAGGTCGACATAAGGTGTAAAGGCCATCAGATCGGCATACTGGAAGGGTTCGGCAGAAACATGTGGTGAGGTGATAAATTGAGAACGATCGGCATAATGGGGTTGACACTCTTGGGTCGGTATGATTAGCATAACAGGATTGGGCTGAGCTTTTCTTGTGATGGGCCCAAGTGATCGAGGGGGAGTCCAAGCTTTGAGATGTCAGACTACCTTCATCTATGAATACAGGGGCGGGGGTCATCCTTGGGGGATCTTTTTCGGCAATCAAGGGAATACTATGCCAGTTTTTGTACTCGGTTCCTCTTTGTTCTAACTTGTATTCAAGTTATTCCTCATGAATTGTAATTGTAATCAAGTGATTGATAAAGCAATAAAGAGAGCATTCAGAGTGGACGTAGGCAATCAACGCCGAACCACTATAAATCATGTTATCTTTACTTTTTGCTATTCTTTCTTGTAATATATCGTGTCGCTCCTCATTTTCCATTTAATTTCTTCATTTATTTCATTACTCAAATCTATTCTCGGTTGTTCGTGACTAATTTGGTTGCTAACATTTTGGTGTTTTCACTGAGAACTCGATTCTCAAGCCATTAGGATCACCTTTGTTGCTACTGGATTGAAGAAATCCCCTAAAGGAGTTCCGGATTCGTTCCCAAAAGTTTGCAAATACTATTCATAATTTCCGAGATCTAAGCAAAGGACTCTAAGATGGTAAGGCACACCGGATCTACCTCTCACAACGTCGATGCCAACAAAACTGCTAGTGTCCAATAAGGAGGGCCAAGCAACCAGCCAGCTAATGCAAATGTGGAACCCGTTGCGACCTAGAACCTTGTTGATTTCGTTACCAGGGCCGAATTCAGTGACCTGATGAGGGAGCTAATGGAAAGCCGGAGACAGCTAAACGAGCAAATTCAGGCAAATGCCAATCTAATGAACTAGATTGCTCAACAACAGCGTCAAAATGCCGGAGGAAGTCCTGCTTCACGCTCAGCGTCTGATAGCTCAACTTCACCAGACGGGCACCGCAGGCGTAGGCGTCGCAGAATTGAAACGAAACAAGCCGGAGCAACGGGGCAACTTGTGGTAGACCACCGCGGGCATTCAATTAGGGCTGGTACCGATCCCTTAAACGGGAGAATGGCTCCTCAACCACACATGGGAGGTCGTGCTCAACCTGGAATGGGGAACTTAGGCACTGGAGCATGCTTGGATGTTGGTCAATTACCTCACCAGGATGATAATGAAGTGGATCCTCAGGATACACATCTAGCGGACAATAGGCCAAGAAGGCGTGAAATGCCCATGAGATGTCGGCCGGAACATTCACGTAGGATGGAACCCGACCTGGCACCCCCTATCCAGACTCCGGACTTATCTACAATGGTCGGGCAGTTGATGAGGGAGAACCAAGGTTGATTAACGACGATTGGGGGGTCTCTAGGAGTCGTACTCTATTTAACGATAACATTTTACAGGCTGAATACCCTCGGAAGTTTAGCATGCCTATGATGCCCACTTACGAAGGGAAGAATGACCCCTCGACAGCACGTTATGAGGTATGAATGGTTGATGGACTCGGCTAGAGCGAATGACGCAACCAAATGCAGATGCTTCCCTATAACTTTGTCTGGGATTGCTACAATGTGGTTCACAAGGTTACCTCCATGATTAATCTTGAGATTTGATGAGCTGGCTACAAGATTCGTGGAGCGGTTTCGGATTCATGCTACTCGCCCCAAAGATGTGATGTCACTATCTAGTGTAATTCAAGCTCCGGGTGAATCATTGAAAGATTATTTACAGAGGTTTCCCATTACTGCTACTGAGGTTAGTAATCCAAGTGACCACACCATACTTATGGATGTGATAAGGGGGGTTGACCCCGAATCCGAGTTCGATGACCGGCTAACTGGAAAACCGCTGGCCACGCTGGAGCATTTCTACTCAAAGGCAAATCAGTTCATGAGAAAGGAGGCCAGATTGTCCAGAAGGAGCAATGTTACAGGACCAAATGGGGAAGCGGTACAAAGCAACATTACAGTAAAGCAATCCGGTGAGAGCTTTGGAAAGGTTCAGGTCAACATCCAAAACAAGTCGGGTCAGTAGAAAAGAGGTGGAGAAGAAATTCTGATCGGAAGAGGAAGTCCGAAAAGTGGAAGCCATGAATCCCTACTTATAACAACTATACGCCCTTGAATGCCTCTTTAGAGAACATCTACCTGTCCACCTATAACACTTTCTAGTATAGAAAGCCGCGTCCGAAGGAATCGACCGAAGAACAAAAGCAAACCGGGAAGTATTGTTAGTTTCACGAGTCCTATGGGCACAACACTGATGAGTGTAGGCACCTTCATGACGCCATTGAGAAATTAATTCGCCAGAAAAAGTTGCAGCAGATTGTCAAGAATCCGCAGGATGGCAGACAAGGAACGTCTGATCCCAAATGAGGACAAGCTCCGCACCGGCCCGAGGAGCCCGCTCAGACTGGAGGAAGGTTGGTAATAAACACGATAGTTGGTGGGTCGCGTCTTGTAGACATGAGTTGGTAGGAAATGGAGCGTTATGCTAGTTCGATGAGATATGTAGACTTTGAGTGTTATTCAAACACGGAGGATGGAACTCCGGCAAAGCAGTAGTGTATGATGGCAGACGATATAGTGTTCAAAAGTAGAGATGTCGATCGAGTGGAGGCCCCTACTATTGATATGATGGTTATCTCTGCCATGATTGAACCTGCGCTGGTGAGAAGATTGTTGATTGATTGTGGGAGTTCCGTGAACATCATTTTTAAGAAGGCTTGTGATCAAATGAGGATGGAGGCTAAGGATTTGAAGCCATTTAAAGCCCGTATACATCGTTTTAATGATGTGGCTACCAAAGCAGTAGGTTCTGTTGAATTGGGTGAAGGTGGACGTAGGAGCGTGCGGATCCTACCGTTCATTGTTTTGGATATTGATTCGCCGTATAATGTTTTTTCTAGGCCGTCCGGACATGGCTGAGTTTAGGGTAGCTCTTGCCCCATGGTGCTTAACTTTGAAATTTCCTATAGATAATAGAGTCGGTGCTGTGCATGGCGATTAGGCGACTGGCCGTGCTTGTTATGTGGCTGAGCTGAGAGATGTTAGGAACTGAGATGTTGGTTTTGATGACAACAACCTTTTTAACTTATCTTGTTATAAAATATATACTAACACTACTGTCTAGATAGATATGTATATGCAGGAACTATGCAGTATATATATATATATATGCAGGTATTGATTACTGAAGACTGATTAGTATAAAGACTCAAGACTCAAGATTCAGAATGGAGATATCAAGATTGAAGACTCTAGAGTATCAAGATCAAGATTTTAAGATAAGTGTCTAGTTTTTGTTAAAACTTCATAATAGCACGGAAACCTTCATTCCACATTTCATTTGGGATGGAACTCATTTCTATCTTCTTAGTGGCTTACAAACCCACGACGAGTAGCTTACAAACCTACGACAAGTGGCTTACAAATCCACGAACATCCTGGTTTTGTACAAGTTCTCGAGTCCTGATGTGATGAGATATTCTGCAGGAAGAAGCTTGCAAAACTACTTCAAAATGGTTTTTTAAAATGATTTTCAAAACTGCTTTTCAAAATGTTTTAGCCTTAAAAATTATCTTTTCAAATGATTTTCAAAAAGATGTTTTAGCCTTAAAATATTCTTTGTTTTTGTTTCTAAATAAACTCTTGTTTTAAACTTCGTTTGTTTTTAAAACTATCTTATGATTTTTAAATATTCTTTTATAATATATATATACTTGAGATTAAAATCAAATTTATATATACATTCTAAAAATATATTTTTCTACTCTTCTTTATTTTAAAACATAGGAAAATTAGTTTATTTTACTCCAGAATCATTTCATCTTGTTTTCCTTTCAATACCATTTTCAAAACAAATTTTACATTGTTTTTAACAAAGGGATGTCGACATCATGGGATGCCCCATGTCGACATGGTGGCCGTTAAATTCAAAAGTTTCAATTTTCAAAAGAAGTGTCTATTCTATTAAATCTCTTCACGAATGGTTTTGACCGTTATTGGTCTATAAATAGCCTTCACAAACGAATTTTTTAACTAACTATTTTCTTATTTTCTTCACTCCTTCTCCACAAATCCATATTCTAAAATTTTCATATTTTAAGATTGTGCCGAAATTCTGCCGAATTCTAAAGTGAATCAAATTAGAATCTCATTCTTGTTTGATTCTCTGCCCTGTCTCGAAGACCAAAGTGCTATTCAGAGTTATATGATCAATTTGTAATCAAAAGTTTATCGAGTCTCTCTATAAGATGTGGTTGTGCCTCCAAATCAATTGGGTGATCTTGTGTCCCGTAAATCAAGAGAGTTTGCCTCGGACTCGAAGACAGGAGGGTACCTCAAGGCCTTTAGAAATTGAGGATTGTAATCTCGACATTAGTATAATAAAAATCTTTACGAGGTGTTTGCCTTGGTGCAGGACTGGACGTAGGGTAACTCCGAACCAGTATAAAATCCGGTGTGTTCTTTCCTTTTACTGCTTTTTATTTACTTTCTACATCTGTGTTTGATTCTATAATTGTTCTGTGATTAAGTTATGCATTTGTTTGTGTCATATAATTTGGTCCATATAAGTCTTAGAATCCATTAAACACTATTCACCCCCCCCTCTAGTGTTAAATTAGCCTTAAGATCCTTAATCAACACTCCCTGTCAATTGGTATCAGAGCATTGGTTTTCATAGTTTTCATAATCTAAAACTTGAAAATTGTTTTAATGGCTACCAACACCGGTAATGTCAACTCTGGCACTAGTTCTGTTAACACTAACACTAGTTCATTTGTAGAAGGTCGGTCTACTGTCAGACCGCCATTTTTCAATGGCAGTAATTATGCATATTGGGCTTGTAGAATGAAAATTTATTTACAATCAGTAGGATTAGACACTTGGAATATCACACAAACTGAGTATGGTGAACCAACTACCGATTTTGCCCAGTGGACTATTGAGCAAAAGGGTGTTGCACAAAATAACTCAAAGGCCCTGAATATATTATTTTGTTCACTAGATAGGAATGAGTTTAATAGAGTGTCTGTTTGTAAGTCTACATTTGAAATTTGGAAAACTTTGCAAGTTACTCATGAAGGAACAAGCAAAGTTAAACATACTAAAATTTCCATATTAACTAATCAGTTTCAATTGTTTAATATGCATACAAATGAGTCCATTTCTGACATGTATTGTCGATTTCAAGATATTGTTCATTCACTAATTGCACTGGGAAAAAGCTTTTCGGAGGAAGACCAAGTCGGAAAAATTATAAATTCACTCACTCCAGAATGGGATCAAAAGACACTTGCAATCGAAGAAGCAAATGATATCAGTCTAATGAAAATAGAAGAATTGATTGGAAATCTGATGTCTTCTGAAGTTCAACTGCAAGGAAGAAGAGAAAACAAGGCTATAGAAAAGAAGTCATTAGCATTCAATGCAACAACTGAAGATTCGGAACCAGACAGTGATGAGGAGATTGCTTTCATGACAAGAAACTTCCAGAAATTCCTAAAATATAGAAAAATGAATAATTATAAAAGAAATGATCAAAGGAATTCCAGAAATAATACGGAGAACGTCAACAATGATAGATCCTACAATTGCAATAAAGTCGGGCATCATAGGAAAGATTGTTTGTATCCAGGTAAACAGTTGTTCCCTCCAAACAATGATTCGTCAAGGAAAAGAAAGAAAGCATACACAGCAACTCTTGATGACTCAGACTCATCATCCAGTGATGATGAAAAGAAGACGGATAATTCAAATCTATGTTTCACTACTATTCATGAATCGGACGACGATGGGAGTATGGATCTAAAAATAGGTATGCATTTACATTATTTTTAATTTTTCTTGTTTGAATGGATGCCTGTTTGTTTGCTTAATTTTTTTTAAATTCCTTGAATTTTAAATTCAAATTTATCCCTTGAAATTTGAATTTTAAATTCAAAAATAATATTATTTTAATAATATTTTAAATATTAAATTATTAATATTTAAGTATTATTATATTTAATGTTATCACAGGAATTATATAAGTAGAATATAGGATATAATATATACATTTATTAGAAATTAGGAATAGACACTTGTCCTTTGATTCAATAGGCACATGTCGACATACCTGGATACCCCATGTCGACATGCCCATCAAAAATTTGATTTCAAAATTTGAATTCAAACTTTTGAATTTCTCTCCACCTTTTCACCAACTTCAATGCTCTGGAAAGATGCCTCTTGACCAGAGAACATGTCTATAGAATCTCTATTTAATTCACTCTCCTTATCATCGCTTTTCACTTTTATTTCAAATTTCAAATTTATCTTCAACTCCTCTCAAACTTCTTCAATGGCCTCTTCAAGCACTCCTAACACCATTAGGTTTCCAAAAGCTATCAAAAACTTTCTTTTTAATGACCCGGAAGCTATCAAAGCTTACATCAACTATGAAAACTTTGGTAAAATTCATACGGGGAAATTTGCTATTTTTGAAGATTTCCTTCTTATGAAATTGAAAATCTTTTCAACAATGTTCTATTCTTAGTGTAGTAGATAACAAACAAAATGATTTTGTATGTTATCCAAATATTGTTAAGGTGTTTTATGCGAATTTGAATCGTGGTTTTTATGATGGGCAAGATGGACAAATTTGGAGTAGTGTTAAAGGAACACAAATAGTTTTGGATTGTGAAATTTTAGGAAATATTTAGGATGCAAGTATACCGGAATGAATCTCTCAGAATTTCAAATAAATGAAAATGATCGAGACATTTCATCACATCTTTGAAGGGGATGACAATTTTGAATTCAAAAATCGTTATTTTCGTCCAAAAGCAAGAATTGTTAACCTTCTTATTCAACACACCCTTATACCAAGATCGGGAAGCTACAACAACCCAACTTTGAAAGTTTGCAAAGCTCTTTTTGCAATTTTTGGAAATTATGATATCAATTGGGCTCAAGTTATTTTGGATGAGCTAAGGCCCAAGAATTTTACTATGGATGAAAACACATTATATCATGGAGTTTATCTCACTCGGATTTTTAATTATTTTGGATTTGATTTCAAAAGGGAAGAATTTATAATTAGAAAAGTGTTCAACCATGGAAAAATTTCCCTTATGCAAATTCCATTAGTGTTTCAACCATATGAAACACTTACGGAAAAGGAAGAAAGGCTTGCTCACGAAGAGATGGAAGAATTGGAGGAAGAAGAAGAAGAAGAGGAGGAGGAAGAGGAAGGAATGGAAATTGAAGAGGAGGAAGAGGAAGATCAAGAAACTTCCTTAGAAAGTATTGAATATCCTACTAATCCTACTAATCCATCCAATAAGACCATTCTCAATAATCAAAGAATTATAGTGGAAAATCAAAAGACACTCAAAAGATCAATGAGTAAGAAAATGGATAAGATTTCCACTAAAATCAACAAGTTCTTCGGGAAAGTTAGTAGAAAGCTTGGACTGTCATCTTCTTCATCTTCATCTAATTAGTTTTAGTTCATGTTATCTTGTTTGCTTCAAGTTCTATCCATGTATTTTCCTTTATTTTAGTTAATATTATATTATTTATGTAATGTTGACTAGAATCATTAATGAAATCTTTTATTTCCTGTTATTTAACTTCACTTGTCTCTGTAATTGCTTGTTTTTATATTATACAAATTTTAGTTGCATAGATTTGTTCATGATATTCAAAACAAAGCAAATTGTAACTTTAGGCAGAGGCATGTCGACATCCCCCATCCCCCCATGTCGACATGCAACGGGCAGAAAGTAGTTACACTTTCAAATTTTAATTTCATGTAACTAACTTGTGTCTATTCATTTTAAATGACTTTCTACCCCTATTTATACCTGTTTCTTCCAGAATAAATTATCAAACTTCATTTCTAATCACTCCCTTTCATATTTCTTCCTATTTCTTGAATTATGGCTTCTCCGATTAAGAATCTAAGTGATAATCTTGAGGAAACTCTCACTTCCTTCAAGATATCCTTACATTCATACTTCGTAATCAGCGCCACTTAGAATTGAGTCAAATGCAGATGATCAAGGAGCAAGAGAGACATTTCGACGCCCTTTGTTGGATGATCTCAGGCCTTAACAAGGACGATCTCGAAGAAAATCCACCAGTCACTCTCGACAAAGATAAAGAAGAATGGGATGCCATTAAAGCAGACCCTATCTTTGGAGAAGATGGATGGGTGGAAGTACCAAGGAATGTCTAGTCATTCTGTATGTTATTTGTTTGATTTGATTGGTGTGTTTTAAACTTGATTGACTTGACTTATTTAAAACATTTGGTGTGGTTTGTATATATGATTGGATTGAATAATTACTGCAGATATGATTGGATGATGATTGATTTACTTCTGGATTACACTTATGATCACACTCATGATCACATTTCACATTTATGATCACATTTCATACTTATGATCACACTTAGCACTTATTACACTTATATATGGATTACTCTATTGTATTATGGTTGATTATCTTATATCAAGTTCAGGGAATTTATTACTAAGAAGTTTTTGTTGATGACAAAGGGGGAGAAGTTATAAAATAATAGTTGGCTTGGAGTAAAGGGGAGTTATGATTGGAGTAAAAGGGAGTCATGGAGTAAGGGGGAGTTATGATAGGAGTTATGGTATGGTAAGTATATTTTATAAATACAAGTTGTCATCATCAAAACGGGGGAGATTGTTAGGAACTGAGATGTTGGTTTTGATGACAACAACCTTTTTAACTTATCTTATTATAAAATATATACTAACACTATTGTCTAGATAGATATGTATATGCAAGAACTATGCAGGATATATATATATGCAGGTATTGATTACTGAAGACTAATCAGTATAAAGACTCAAGACTTAAGATTCAGAATGGAGATATCAAGATTGAAGACTCTAGAGTATCAAGATCAAGATTTCAAGATAAGTGACTAGTTTTTGTTAAAACTTCATAATAGCACGGAAATCTTCATTCCAAATTTCATTTGAGATGGAACCCATTTCTATCTTCTTAGTGGCTTACAAACCCACGACAAGTAGCTTACAAACCTACGACAAGTGGCTTACAAACCTACGAACTTCCTGGTTTTGTACAGGTTCTCGAGTCTTGATGTGATGAGATATTCTGCAGGAAGAAGCTTGCAAAACTACTTCAAAAATGGTTTTTTAAAATGATTTTTAAAACTTCTTTTCAAAATGTTTTAGCCTTAAAAATTACCTTTTCAAATTATTTTCAAAAAGATGTTTTAGCCTTAAAATATTCTTTGTTTTTGTTTCTAAATAAACTCTTGTTTTAAACTTCGTTTGTTTTTAAAACTATCTTCTGATTTTTAAATATTCCTTTATAATATATATATACTTGAGATTTAAAATCAAATTTATATATACATTCTAAAAATATATTTTTCTACTCTTCTTTATTTTAAAACATAGGAAAATTAGTTTATTTTACTCTAGAATCATTTCATCTTGTTTTCCTTTCAATACCATTTTCAAAACAAATTTTACATTATTTTTAACTAAGGAATGTCGACATCATGGCATACCCCATGTCGACATGGTGGCCGTTAAATTCAAAAGTTTCAATTTTCAAAAGAAGTGTCTATTCGTTTAAATCTCTTCACGAATGGTTATGACCGTTACTGGTCTATAAATAGCCTTCACAAACGAATTTTTTAACTAACTATTTTCTTATTTTCTTCACTCCTTCTCCACAAATCCATATTCTAAAATTTTCATATTTTTAAGATTGTGCCGAAATTCTGCCGAATTCTCAAGTGAATCAAATTAGAATCTCATTCTTGTTTGATTCTCTGCCCTCTCTCGAAGATCAAAGTGTTATTCTGAGTTATAGGATCAATTTGTAATCAAAAGTTTATCGAGTCTCTTTATAAGGTGTGGTTGTGCTTCCAAATCAATTGGGTGATCTTGTGTCCCGTAAATCAAGAGAGTTTGCTCCGGACTCGAAGACAGGAGGGTACCTCAAGGACTTTAGAAATTGAGGATTGTAATCTCGACATTAGTATAATAAAGATCTGTACGAGGTGTTTGCCTTGGTGCAGGACTGGACGTAGGGTAACTCTGAACCAGTATAAAATCCAGTGTGTTCTTTCCTTTTACTGCTTTTTATTTACTTTCTGCATTTGTGTTTGATTCTATGATTGTTCTGTGATTAAGTTTTGCATTTGTTTGTGTCATAATTTTAATTTAGTCCATATAAGTCTTAGAATCCATTAAACACTATTCACCCCCCTCTAGTGTTAAATTAGCCTTAAGATCCTTAATCTGCACTCCCTTTCAAGAGAAACCCGGCGGAAGGAAAAGGGTATGGACAAATCTGTCTACATCCAAGTTACTAAAGATTGACAAATAGCGCCTAAGCCTTGGCTCGGGAACCACAATCGGTTCTATAGAGATATAGATCCGAGAGACAATGAGGAGGAACCTAAGGAGGCCAAGGCAGCACCGGCTGAACTGACGATCGATATCACAGCCAGCCACGACGATCCGTCACGAGTGTTGAAAATCGGATCGCAACTCAGCCCTTCTATGATGAGGGAACTTACTGATTTTCTCCAAGCAAATCTTGATGTATTCGCTTGGACTCATTCTGACATGTGTGGGATCTCACCTGTCATTGCGAGCCACACACTGAATATCGATCCGAAGTATGTCCCTATAAAACAAAAAAGACGAGGCATGGAACGGAGAGGTCTGCTGCTTTCAAGGAGGAGGTGGATAAACTTAAAGCCAACGGGTTTATTCGCGATGCCCTCTAACCTGAATGGATATCTAACCCTGTATTGGTAAAGAAGGCAAATGGGAAGTGGAGAACATGTGTTGACTATTTGGACCTGAACAAGGCATGCCCCAAGGATAGTTTTCCCTTGCCTAGAATTGATCAGCTGGTTGACTCGACCACGGGACATGAATTGTTGTCGTTTATGGATGCATACTCGGGGTACAATCAAATCCTAATGCAGATCCTGGATTAGGAGCACACCAGTTTTGTCATAGATGTGGATTATACTGTTATGTAGTGATGCCTTCGGATTAAAGAATGTTGGAGCAACCTATCAGCGTTTGGTTAACCGAATGTTCAAAGATCAGATTGACGGGACAATGGAAGTCTATGTGGATGATATGCTCGTGAAGTCACGGCAATCAAACAACCACATTCGAGACTTAGCGGAGATGTTCGATATCCTTTGATTTTATAGCATGAAAATCAACACGTTGAATGCTCATTTGGTGTTGCATCGGGAAAGTTTATGGGCTTCATTGTCAACGCACGAGGAATCGAAGTGAATCCAAAAAAGATTCAAGCCATTCGGGATATACAAGCACCCAGAACTATTAAGAAAGTACAAAGCTTGAACGAGAAGGTCGTTGCTTTGAGTCGGTTTATCTCCAGGGCAACTGATAAGTTCATTCCTTTCTTCGATTTGATAAGGAATTTTGAATGGACACAAGACTGCGAAGGCGCGTTTCGAGCTTTGGTGAATTATCTGGAGAGACCTCCTGTTTTGTCAAAGCCTGTAGACCATGAGGAGCTGCATATTTACCTAGCTGTATCACCACATGCCATAAATGCCGCTTTGACTCGTGAAGAGGACCAGATCCAAAGATCGGTGTATTACGTTAGTAAACGATTAACAGGAGCGGAAAGAAATTACCCAAAGATAGAAAAGTTGGCGTACTGGTTGGTGATCGCGTCACGCAATCTTCACCCGTACTTCCAGGCACATCCAATCAACATCTACACTGACCAACCTTTGCGACAGGTCTTGCAGCGGCCCGAGACAACTTGAAGGTTGCTTAAATGGAACATCGAGCTCAGCCAGTTCGATATCACCTACCTACCTCAAAGAGCTATCTAGGGACAAGCATTAGCAAATTTTATAGCAGAATTCGCTGTGCAGGATGAGCCAAGTGGAAGCGATGTGGTTCTTGCTATACGATGGAAACTATATACCAATGGAGCGTCCAATGATCATTGTTCTGGAGCTGGCATCGTTCTTGTAACCCCCGAGAACCGATCGATCTGCTATGCTTTAAAGCTTGATTTCCGCACTACGAACAATGAAGCCGAATATGAGGCGTTGATTGCTGGACTGAAGCTTGCTAAAGAGCTCAGGGTGAAATCG
The DNA here is from genome assembly GCA_030737815.1 of Allium fistulosum. Classification (NCBI taxonomy): domain Eukaryota; kingdom Viridiplantae; phylum Streptophyta; class Magnoliopsida; order Asparagales; family Amaryllidaceae; genus Allium; species Allium fistulosum. The sequence goes on along the minus strand of CM060902.1, from coordinate 1,160,764,689 downwards.
ATCGAAATCTTTTGTGACTCGCAGCTAGTGGTGTGCCAAGTTAGAGGGGACTACCAAGCGAAGGGACAACGGTTTGCCCCATACCTTACCCGAGTTCATGAGTTGTTGGCGGACCTCGAATACTATGACATTTCGCATATCCCGTGCGAGCAGAATGGGGAAGCCGACTCATTGGCAAAGCTCGCAAGCATTGGCGATGCACAACAGATGGGCTTGGTTCCGGTTGAGGCCCTACATACCTCGAATATAAATGCGATGGAAGTTGATCATGTACCGGAAACGGAAACCGAAAGGGATTCATGGATGTCCCCATTTAAAGAATACTTATTGCGTGGAACCTTTCCTGAGAAAAGGAGCGAAAAGCGGTAAGTCCTTCGCAAGGTCTCACGGTATATTATGCGAGATAGGATTATGTATCAAAAGGGATTCTCTGCTCCTTTACTTAGGTGCATCGCCCATGACGAGATAAAGCGGGTCTTGAAAGAAGTCCATGAAGGAGAATGTGGCGACCACGCCAGGGGGCAGATGCTAGCTAAAAAGATACTCCGTTATGGGTACTACTAGCCAACCATGAATCAGGACGCCGCAGATTATGTGAGATGATGTGACAAATGCCAGATATATGCGAAAGTCCCAAGAGCGCCACCGACAGAAATCACGCAAATGGTTAGTCCATGGCCGTTTGCGATATGGGGAATTGATATTGTCGGCTCATTGCCAATTTTCAAAGGTGGTGCGAGATATGCAATTGTCGCAGTTGACTACTTCACCAAATGGGCCAAAGCAAAGCCATTAGCTATGATCACAACCAAAAAATTCATTAACTTTGTTGTGCGAAACATTGTATGTCGTTTCGGTCTCCTGCGAACTACTATGACTGATAACAGAACTCAATTTGATAGTGTTGAGTTCAAGGAGTTTTGTTGAAGCTATTGTATTGAGAAATGGTTTGCAGCGGTCGCTCACCCTCGGGCGAATGGGCAGGTTAAAGTTGTAAACAAGATCATAAAGTCCAATTTGAAAAAGCGTTTGGAAAAGGCTAAAGGCAAATGGGTGGACGAACTTCCTACGGCACTCTAGGCTTAAAGGACCACTCATAAGTCCGCGACTGGTCACACTCCATTCGCCCTGGCTTACGGGGCCGAAGCAGTCATTCCCGTAGAACTCGAAGTCCCTTCCCATCGGGTGACTTATTATGATCCCAGAACAAATCAAGGTCTCTTATTGGAGTCGTTGGACTTTATTGACGAGAAGCGTGAGGAGGTGGATTTAAGAGCGGCCGCACATCGACACCGGGTCGTCCGGTACTATAATATGAAAATCTGACCGAGAACCTTTGATGTTGGCGCCCTTGTTCTGAAGCGAATCTTTCCGGTCCCATCGCACATGAACCCTACGTGGGAAGGGCCGTACGTCATTGAATGGAAGCTTGGAGAAGGAACTTTCAAGCTAGCGACCGTTGATGGTGTAACGCTTCCCAGAGCATGGAATAGCGAGCATTTGCATCGCTATTTTACCTAGATTGTTTCTTTTGCATTCCAGTATTAGTTATTTTAAGTATTTGCTTTGTGTCGATTTTGCTTTAGATATGTAATAAGACAGATTATTCTGCCCCTATATTTTTGATGAATAAAGGCTTGAAGCTACTTTTCTATGGACTACTGTTGTTTCATATTATGATGATTGTGCGATGAAATTAATTAATACTAACATTTATGGTGTATGAATCCACACATAGAACTAAAAATCGACTAGTTATACCGACCCCCGATGAAAATGAACAGAGAGGATTACTGGGTGAGGTCGGTTAGCTGGCGGTTCCTATGAGTGAATAATATCTAAGTCCCCGAAGTGCAGATTAGAGTACTCTGAGTCCCCGGAGCATGGATTAGAGTATAAACGACTTGAAAAATCTCTAAGTCCCCGTAGTGCGGATTAGAGTGCTCTGAGTTCCAAAGCACGGACTTGAGTATAAACGACTTAAAAAATCTCTAAGTCCTGGAGTGTGGATTAGAGTACTCTGAGTCCCTGGAGCGCGGACTAGAGTATAAACGACTTGAAAAATCTCTAAGTCCCCGGAGTGCGGATCAGAGTACTCTGAGCCCTCGGAGTGCGGACTAGAGTATAAACGACTTGAAAAATCTCCAAGTCCCTGGAATGCGGATTAGAGTACTCTGAGTCCTTGGAGCGCGGACTAAAGTATAAACGATTCGAAAAATCTCTAAGTCCCCGAAATGCGGATTAGAGTACTTTGAGTCCCCAGAGCGCGGACTAGAGTGTAAACAACTCAAAAATTCTCTAAGTCCCCGGAGTGCGGATTAGAGTACTATGAGTCCCCAGAGTGCGAATTAGAGTACTCTGAGTCCCCGGAGCGTGGACTAGGGTATAAATGATTTGAAAAATCTCTAAGTCCCCTATTGTGGACTAAATTATAAATGATGTGAGAGAAGTTTCTAAGTCCATGAGGCAGACTAAAAAATTCCAAGTATCCGAACCGACGAATGGACAAGAGAACTTTTAACCGTTCACTACCCCCACAGACTCCGGTTTAAGATCGATGGAAGATGCTCAAACTATTAGCAGCAGGATATGGCCGTTGGTTACAATTTCGGCCTGGAGTCGATGGTAGTTTCCATTGAAGTCTGCAGAGGAGCTTTGAGATTAAGATAATAAATTATCAATGAAACCTAGAAGAATCATCACAAACACTTGGGGCGGAAAAAAGTTACTCTACTATTGGAATAGTAATTTATTCGGTGATCGGCTAAGGAACAAATTTTTTATTTATTGTTCCAAAAATTCCTTACAACCCATCCAAAGGTTCAGTGCCCATGCCCGTACATGTGCTAACAAAAAGAAAAAGAAAGAGGGAAAAACAACTACACGAGTCTAACTTATTTGGACTAAGCAAAATATTACAAGACCCCAACTATTTCTTCTCCTTCTTCGACCTTTGGGGGGTCATTTCGCTCAAACGTCTCTTTCAAGACCCCTTGCTGCCTTGAGAGGAGGTACTTGAGGAAGGAGGAGGAACCACGATGGGAATAGACCTGCCGGGAGGGATGAATTGTAAAGGCCTATTAAGGGGATTATCAACCTCCACCACATCGGGCTCACCCTTAACTTCAAGCTTTGACTTCTCCTCTTTTTTAATCCGCTCCTTCAGGCTGAACTTAGTGGTGTGCTCAGAAGCGCCCATAACTATAACATCAACGTGCTCCTCTATAAGTGATGGGTTTTTAGGTTTATCCTTGTCTAGCGCCCCAATCACTTGAGCATCGGGCCCAGGAATATCTCCGATAGTTGGAGCCTCAGTGTCTTTTCCCTCCTGCTCCGTGGCGACGTCACTCCTTGGAGTTGACTCAGGACCAGGATGACCTACAAGGTTTCGTGAAAAGCAAATGTTAGATTACGGCCGTTGTTTATCGAGAACAACAACTTTTTAGATGAGAAAGGGCTCAAGGTAGTACCAGCATCCGGCTGGCTTTCGGTGGTCATAGGAGTACTCCCTTCAATGATTAGAGATAGCGTGTGTATGCCGAGTCCAGGCTTCTCCGGGTCATAACCGACATGTTGCTGGAGAGGGTGAGAAGATGAAATCCCAACCGGTTGAACGGGAGAAGAACCCTGGGGCTCAGTGCCGGATGACCCAATGATATCTTCTTTTTCCTTAGGCGGTGTGGGGACTCTACCGAATTGAAGCTTTGTGGCAGCCAAGTCGGATGGCTTATTTCCTTGGAGCACTTCCTGCACGAGTGCCCCTTCGTCAAGCTCTGCCACCCCCAGCTCCACTTTCTTGATCTTGATGAGAGTAGCGACTCAAGATAGCCTTCGCCCAAGAAATTTAAGTCATGGTGGAGGAGAACCCTTGCATTATATTCAGTAATTAGTGGATCAAATAAGCACTTGATTTCCTCTCTACCGGACTCAGTCGCAGCCTCGATTCGGGAGTCGGTTTCCACGAGCACTGCTTTCTTTCTCTTCGCGAGCGGCTTCTTTCAATGCTTCAATCTGGGAGAGTTTCTCATCGAGCTTTGCTTTTAATTTTCTCGTTTCGATGATCTCCTCATAATATTTTTATGACTCCTCTTGCGCCTCGACTTTCTCCTCCCTCTCCTGAGATAGCAGTTTTTCCAACTCCTCCACACGACATGCTAAAATATCTTTCTCCTTTTGTAAGGGGTCTTTTTCCAAAGCCAAAGTGCCGCTACATTGGAGTGCACCGTCCAGTTCCTTTTTATGCGAAGCCTCCAAGCGACTAACTGCCTTAATTTTCTCCTTCGCATTCTTCTTTGCCTCATCGAGTTAGGCTTTAAATGCAAGCAGCTCAGTATCCTAAAACTTAACAATGTCTTTGTCATGGATGGCCTCCAACTTAAGGCGATCAATCTCGTGTTGGCGTTCGATAGAAACCTCGAAGACTTTTTCAACTAAATGAATGAGTGCTTCGTGTTATACATATACGTCATTCACACAAGCCAATGAGTTCTCTTTTGCAGTTCTAGGATAGGGTGTATGGCCGGGAGGAATTTTAGCATGTTGAAGCAAATCTTTGGAAAGGTAGCTTTAAGCTCAGCTAGTTTCTCCGCCGTAATCGAGTCGTGAGTAGGAACTGGGGGGGTTTGTTCCGATGAAATTAGTGTTTGTTTACAGTGCTCACGGGACTGCCTAGTGCTTGAGGAGCCGGAATGCTAATCTCGGGGAGCATCAGATTGAGAGCCATGATGTATGGGCTTATCTCCATCGTGCGCAGGAGGATTAGTGGGATCGCTTTGACGCGAAGTGTGTCCTCGAGATTTCCTTTTGGAGGATGAGGATGATTCTCAGGAATGATAATCTCTCTCCCATCCTTCATCTCTCTCTCGGCGTCTTTCGGACTTGGAATCCCGACTTGAATGATGGAAGATAGAAGCGCCACGAAGGCGATCGAAATCGTGTGAGTAAGACATTGCACCTGTAAAAGAATCAGACGAGAATATATAGTTGCTATTTCAAAAGTAAAGTGCAAGTAAATGGTAGGGTATAAGTGCTTGTGTGTGTCCTAGTGCATCCCCTCAACAGACCAGTGACGTTTGCTTTACTCATAGGAGTTCTTTCTCCTTGATTGGGAGGCTGCCTGCCTTCGCCGCTTCTAACGGGAGAGTTAAGCCCTTCGACGTCGAGGGTAGTGAAGTCATAATTCAACAAATTGCTTGGAATAAAGATGTCAGAAAGTTCCTTCAACGAGCTCTCCATTTGATGAGAAGATGAAACCTTTTCGATTAGAGTTATGATGATTTTTGGGGTCTCCCCGATTTCCTTTTTCTTAATTCTATATGCCAAACTTTTTCTCCTTTTCAGGGGTTGCGATTGGCTTGTATGTGCGCATCGGCTGCTGGCGCTTGCCCAAGGCCTACATCTTCATTTTTTAGCCCTACGTATCCTGTTTTCTTTATCTCCCCTTCTTCGGTGCCTTCTTGGATTCCCTAAGCAGGGGGCACCACGGGGTCATTTCATTCTCTCCTTCTCTCGACGATAACCTTCGAGATCACTCTACCCCTGGGAGATCGATTCTATGGTCATCCTATAAAAGCCTGAATAGTGAGAGCAGTTCGTCAATAACGAGAAGTTTGATCTCTATCCTCCACCGGAGTAGCATGGATAGCCGCAATTGCCCTGATATATCTAACGCCTTCGGGCCGAGAGCGAGCAGTTGGAAGAGTTGAAAGAATTCAAGTGATTAAGAAAAAAATGTGATTTGAGTCCTTGGATTAAGGGCAGAGATGGGGATAGTACTTATGTCCTTCCAACTACCTTCTCACGAAGCCGGGAGGACATCGCACGTAGAAACATTCTTGCTTGAACAGGGAGAGATTATTCCATGCACCCATTAGCACTTGACATTTGGGCAGTGGCTCAAGAAAGACGTACGAAGGACTATCAGCTCGTCTTTTGAAGTTATAAATTTCCGGATGTCCTCAGGAGTTGGCGAATGGAATAGAACCCTAATGAAAAGCAGGAAAGCATCGTGGATAAAGGCGTAGCTGTTTGGGGTGCAATTGAGTGGGAGTGATTCCCATATACTTCAGCACTTCACGAATAAAGGAGTTGAAAGGTGGCACACACCCGGCCTAACACATGAACTTATTACATGCGGTGTACTCGGCTGGGGGCAAATGAGGCATGTCTTGCCTTAACGAAACCAGGACATCTTCAAAAGGAACCCCGTGAATATAGCAAAATCGATGAAGAGCCTCTTCGCCGATTTTTGAAGCTTGTGAATCGGCCGGATTATTCAAGACAATGTCATCATCCACAGCATCGGGAGCTGGGTCTATAACCTCTGCAGGAAGAGTTAGGATATCGGAAAAAAGGTCTGACTGCGGGCTAGATGTCTCCACTACATCTCTTTACTGGCTTGGTTCGGTCTTATCGGACAAAGTAGCGGGGCTCGATTTCCTATCTGATCTAGAAGACATCGCGGGAGAACGCTTTGTATAACTTGATATTTGTGCTAGCTATACTCAATAGACAATCAATAATTATAAATAATAATCTGTCCCCCCATGCTGTGTGTGAACTAGTGCGATAGAATTGAAATAAATGTGAACAGTTTAAGATCAGAAAAGCGAGAGTAAAACGTCAAAGTTCTAAGGTTTCGTCCGAAGAGACCGTCGTCGATGACCATCTCGGACAACGTGAAAGGTGATCGGTGACAAAAGCTTTAAGACTAGATGTCGAAATTCAGAATTATGAAGTTCCATTATTCGAGTATGTTAGGTAGGTTTTATGCTTAACTCGTGGAATGGGATTTGTTCATTCAAGTTTGAGTCCATCAATTCGTATATGCCAGTCATGTTATCAGTAGTCACAATATGCTTGGGCGAGGAAGTATTTAGTCATATGCTTGGATAATTCGAGTTAAAAAAGTTTTAATTTGTCAACACCGATCCCAGCCAACGATGCTGATCCCTATGTTTAATCTCAATGTCGATCCCTCCTTTCTAAGTATAATACCGATCCTTTCCCTATGTCAGTCCCATCTTTCCCAGAATACACCGACCCCTTACTCTAAAATACATATGTCGATCCCTCCTAATGTATACCGAACACTCCTGACATCCTAGCCTACACCAACCCCTCTCCTTTATCCTAACCCACACTGATCCCTAACTCTGTCAATCCCATCTCCATCCTCATCATCACCGAACACTCTCCACTCTAGTTCGTCCAAACCCATCCTCTTCTCCTTCGACTCCTCTCTTTTACTCCTGGTCCTTCTTCTCCTCCTCCAGTCATCTACCTATCACTGGACCCCATCTATTAATGCTCCTAAACGACACACAAATCCTCAAAGTTTGCAACCCGACAATGCAAATTAAGGAAAGATTCATACCTATGTGTGTTTGGATTGAATGGCAATTGTTAGGTTTCTTGGATCGAAAAATGACGATGAGTGAATATGGGGGGATTGCTCGAGTTCGTTTTTGATCCGGAGGTTGAAAATTGGAGGATTTGTGCTTAAAGGGGAAGAATTTACGAGATAATTGGAGGTTCAATGGAAGGAGACTTAAAGGAGATAGAGGCTTAGAGGAATGAAAGTAAAGAGAAGGGAAGTGTGAGTTCAGGTTTTTATATGAGGGAGGAATAGGAATTTGAACCGGTCTCTTCCAAGAGACTCGGTCATGATTTCTGAAGGGGTCGGCCATTGCGTATGCCTACCCCAATCTACATGGATCCATCGAGGGATCGACATGCTAAATGTCAAACCCTCTTAAAAAATATATAATATATATATATAAAAGAGAAGAAAAGTTTTTTTTTAAATTCAGCCTTTGAAAGGTTCGGCCATAAAGACCTGGAGGCTCCATATGACTAGGCTTGTACATTCAAATGGGACGAGACTTCGTCAAAGATTGGTAGAGAACAACGATCAACCAATGACTTGAGCGAGCTTGCCTCAGGAAACCTGGATTTTTCACTAATTCAAAGCACGTCGTGTTATTCACAAGACGCACTTTGGGGGGCAAATGTTACCCGGTGCCTTGGCCCGACTACACAACGGTAATTACAGAGATCAAAATTGACTATTGATGGAAGAATGTCCACGAGACAACATCTACATGACCAGAGTGTGATCTCCAAATGGCTATGTCTAGCCCTGGGTTAATAAGGTTGATGAATGGATGAAACAAGATGTTGGGATTATGATGGTTAATAGGGGTCGGCATTCATGGTTGATAAGTTGAGGAATATGTGCATTCATGGGGTCGGCAAATCAAGTGGGTTTCCATGGGTCGACATTTCATGTGGTGGAGCTCGGGTCGACATAGCAAGAAGGATGTGGTCGGGTCAACATGGAGCATATTATAGAGCTCAGGTCGGCATTGCATGAAATAGAGCTCGGGTCGGCATTCCATGTAACAGGGCTCAGGTCGGCAAAGGATGTAACATAGTCCACCTCGTTTCGGCATAGTGTGTATGGACTTATTGGGTCGACATAGCGTGCTTAGGTCCGAAATACAAGTGGAATGGATGAGTTCGGCATGGGATATGTGGTGGACCGGGTCGGCACAACACATAGCAGTGTTCGGGTCGGCATAGAGTGTGAAGGTCACTGGGTCGGCATAAGGTGTAAAGGCCATCAGATCGGCATACTTAAAGGGTTCGGGCTCAAGTGGTTATACCAAAAAAAGAAGGGAATTCTAAAGTCATTCCTAAGTTAGAGAACGAATCAGACCTCTTAATCACAGTCTTCCTATCTTCATAGCGAGTCCTAATCACTTCCTCAATCTCATTGCTAAAAAACAAACGAATCGGGAGTCAGCGAGAATCAGGAGTCACAACCAAAGAAGCAACTCCCATAAGTTAACTTCGAAAGTAGGAGAGTCAAAAAGGAAGAACTGGGAAATCCAACCGAAATCACATTAAAAAGTAGACCAAAAACAAGATTTTTAGAAAACGGGTCTTTTAATTTCCAATTTCATTTATTAAATCTAGTAATTATATTTTGATATGTATAAAATCATACTATTTATTTAGTTTACATTTATTATTATTTTGATTAAAAAGATCTTTCTAAGTTTTCTAAGTGTTATTAAAAATGGAAAGAATAATTTCGCATTTAAATGTTTTTTTGTCGTAAATAATAAATTCAGAAAGTTCAAAAGTGAAAGTAAAAAAAAAGGATTAATAAAGTCCTCGCTGGATGGAGAACTTGAGTAAAGAGTAGTTCTTTGTAGGCTTTTCTTTTTATCGAACAAAGTAAAAAAAACTCCATTCTTTATTTGTTATAACTACATGATACAAATGAGAGAGAAAAGGCCCCAAGTTGACGCTTAAGACTTTCTGGCGCCTAGGCATGCCTAGGGAAGGGGAACACACACACACACAAAAGATATCTAATTTTAGACTAAATAAATAAAAAATGATAATAAAACTTTATGAGAAATCATATTTTATTTATATTCTGTTATAAAAGTATTTTAATTTTAGTGCATTATTTCATATGCAAATTTTCCTTCGTGGTAAAAGATTTGAAAAATATCAAGACTTCCTCAAAATAAAAGATATCAAGCCTATATTTGTTGTTTTTATTAAAACTTTTAGTTTACAAAAAATAAAATGTGTAAATCCAAAAATGAAAAGGCGTAAAGTGTAGAAAGTATATGATCTTATTTACATTATTCAATGTAAAGAAAATTGCTTTTATGTAGGAAAAAAATAATTTGGATATTAATGTTGGAAAACAACTTAGATAAAAATTTGAGTTAATAGGGATTTTCTGATAGAGTTTGGGGTATGCCCTAGAGGCAATTATATAATTTGTTATATATATCTAACTCGTTGACTATCTTGTTTGAAATAAAGGTGTTTCCTTTCTATTATATACTTGATATAATGTAGTTATATTAATTAATTAATTAATTAAAAGTATATTTAATAGAAAATCCATAAATGGTATGTTTTGTGATAGTAGTTACAAAGTGTTGTAGCCGTGAGTAATTTGTCACAATAAAAATAAATATATCATTTTAAATGTTCCTAGTCACGATGCGTCGAGACTGGATATCGGTGTATCCGTTGAGATTAGAGTTGCTCTCTAAATATTGGGCAATGTATTACTCATGACTACTGGGGGCACCTAAGGGTTACGTACTAATAGTTATTGGATAACTATGGAACAACTCATTCGATAGTTTTCTATTGGTTAATATAACTAAGGTCAAACAAAAAATATAGATGTGAATAATTTACGCAGTTCTTTCAATTTGAGAATACTGTGAATCTTCAATATGAAAGATCCGCTTTGATTATAGTCAAATCTTGGCACGACATCCATCGAGTGACTATAGTTGGGTCGAGTGGAAGTATTGGAAGTGAAGCACTATTCAAGAGAGAATTCATCTTCTTAGTTATATGGGGTTAGTATCATAGTCAACTCAAGTCATTCAAAAGTTAAAATCTCTGGCCAGAGTAGTCCGGTTAATAATAATTGTTCTTATTGAACTAGTGACTTTATGTTTGGGCTATAGAGTTGAATGTGGACGATGTTGGAATTTTGACCATTACCAAATTCAATAAGTCCAAAGTGATATAGTTTTGACGAAGAGAATTGGTGTAAATAATTGTCACAACTGGGTAATGCTTGTTAAATTAAAATAAGATTTTTCGAAAATGAGTAGGTGATAAATTTGGCCATAATGTCACACCGTCTCTTAAGTGAAGTTTGAACGTTAACATTCGAATAGTTTGACGTTAATAGCTGACCAAATTTACAGCTAAGAGTCACACAACCGAATCGATGAATTCTCTTAAGACCGAATGATTTAATTAGTTTATAATTGTTATAAATCGATTAAATTAATTAATATTTATGAAATATATTAATTATAAAATTTGGATATGATTTGAGAAATAATTTGTTGCATGTATTTATAAAAAGTTAAACTTCGCTTGTGTAGTTTTCTATGCAGCCTGTCCCAAGCCAGGATAAAAGAGGAGAGTTGTTATAGGCTTAGCGAGCCAACATAAAAACCATTGCCTCTCTTATGAAAATGGAACCTGACTATATTTCGTTGGGGCATAACCCTCATAGCGACGCGCCATATCGAGCCTCAAGTATGGTGATAAGAGAGCAAGGGCTGGATCACCACTCCCTTAGTGGCACGCCATATCGAGGCTCGGGTATGGTGATAAATATGCAAGGGCTGGGTCGTCACTCCCTTAGTGGTGCGCTACATCGACGCCCCGATGTAGTGATAAATAAGCAAGAGTCTTTGCACTTTACTTGGCGGGTGCGAGGGGCAAGGAAGTTAGTCAATGAAAGTAGGAATTGGTTAGGTAGTTGGAATGTAGGATCCTTAACAAGAAAATTAAGAGAGATAGTTGATACTATGACTAGGAGACGTGTAAATATCTTATGCATTCAGGAGACCAAATGGACGGGCCAGATGGCGAAGGTGGTGGAGAACACAGACTTCAAGTTATGGTACACGGGAAAAGAACGTAACAAGAACATGGTAGGCATCTTTATTGAAAAGAACCTTAAAAACGGAGTGGTCGACGTTAGGAGACAAGGGGACAAAATCATCCTAGTCAAGCCGGTAGTTGGTGATATGATTCTGAACGTCATTAGTGCCTATGCCCCATAAGTAGGCCTAAGTGAAGCCGTCAAGAGGAATTTCTGGGAAGAGTTAGATGTCATGGTTAAAGATGTGCCTAGTAGCGAGAAACTTTTCATAGGAGAAGATTTCGATGGCCATGTTGGTACAACTAGTGGGGGTTTTGAGAGAGTGCATGGTGATTTTGGATATGCCGATAGGAACCAAGAAGGAGAAGAAATATTGAATTTTGCTATTGCTTATGATCTTATGATAGCTAATACCTTCTTTAGAAAAAGACAATCACATTAGTTACTTTCAGTAGTGCCCAATAGTCTTGCCAGATTGACTTTGTCCTTACTAGAAGAGACAACAAAATAGCTTGTGTTAATTGCAAAGTTATACTTGGAGAATGTGTTGTCTCACAACATCAGCCTTTGATATCCGAGTCTCATCTTTGAATATGTGTTTGACAAGATAAAGAAGCCAAGATTTGTCGGACGAAATGGTGGAAGCTCAAAGGAGATGCCTTACGGGTGTTTAAGGATAGAGTAATGGGAGAAGGGGCATGGGATATGGAAGGAGAAGCAAATGACATGCGAGATGAGATGGTAACGCACATTTGTAAAGTGACTACTGAGGTGTTTGAGATAACAAAAGGAAATAAACGCGAACCTAAAGATTCATAGTGGTGGAACAATTATGTGCAAAAGGCTATCAAAGAGAAGAAGGAATGCTATAAGTGTTTGCATCATCACAGGAGCGAGGACAACATGCAAAAGTACAAGGTGACAAAGAAGAACGCAAAGAGAGCGTTGTGTGAAGTAAGGGACCGAGCGTATGAAGATCTATATCAAAAGCTAAGTACGAATGAGGGTGAAAAAAAGTCTATAGGATAGCTAAGCTCCGCGAGAGGAAGATGAGAGATTGCAACCAAGTTAAATGCATCAAAGATGCCAATAACAGACTTTTGGTGAAGGATAATGAGATAAAAATAAATATAGAGATTATTTCGACAAACTATTCAATGAAGAAGGTGATACCACTACGATCGAGCTAGATGACTCTTTTGATGACACTAGTAGACATTTTGTTCGGAAAATTCAAGAGTCCGAGGTAAAGGAGGCGCTAAAACAGATGAAAGTGGGTGAAGGCATTAGGGCCTGATGATATCCCCATTGAGGTGTGGAGATACCTTGGAGTTGCAGGGATAGTCTGGCTAACCAAGTTGTTCAATAATATTTTCAAATCAAACAAAATGTCAGATGAGTGGAGAAGAAGCAATTGGTTCCCATTTTTAAGAATAGAGGAGATATTCAAAGTTGCACAAACTACAAAGGAGTTAAGCTTACGAGACATACAATGAAGCTTTGGGAGAGAGTCATTGAACATCGATTAAGAAGGATGATAAGTGTTTCAAAAAACCAATTTGGTTTCATGCCTGGAAGGTCGACCATAGAGGCGATTTTTATGATAAGACAACTTATGGAGAGGTTTAGGGAGCAAAAGAAGGATCTACACATGGTTTTTATCGATTTGGAGAAAGCATATGAAAAAGTACCGAGAAAGGTTATGGGTGGGCTCTGGAAAAGAAAATTTCCCAACAAAGTACATTACCCTTATCAAGAATATGTACGATAATGTTGGGACTAGCATCATAGCATGCGAGGGTGAAACTAGTGACTTTTCCATTAACATAGGATTACATCAAGGATTAGCTTTGAGCCTCTATATCTTTTCCCTAGTGATGGATGAGGTTACAAAGGATATACAAGGTGAGATTCCTTGGTGTATGCTCTTTGCTGATGATGTGATAATTGACAAAAGTAGGATTGGGGTTGATGGATAACTGGAGCGGTGGAGACAGACTTTAGAATCAAGGGGTTTTAGGCTTAGTAGAACAAAAATAGAGTATATGAAGTGCGAGTTCAACGATGTTAGATCAGAGGATGTAGATGTCACTCCGACCGGACAAGTAGTGCAAGAAGGAATCCTTTCGATATTTAGGATCAATGTTGTAGTATAATGGTGAGATTGGTGAATATGTTAGTTTTAGAATTCAAGCGGGATGGGTGAAATGGCGATAAGCGTCTGACATTCTTTGTGATAGGAAAGTCCCACAGAAGCTTAAAGGAAAGTTCTACATAACGGCAATCAGTCCTGCGATGTTGTATGGTGTAGAATATTGGCCTACTAAAAGCCAACACGAATAGAAGATAACTGTTGCAAAGATGTGTATGCTGCGATGGAGCTGCAATCATACAAGAAGAGATCGAATTAGAAATGATGATATATGTGATAAACTTGGAATGGCACCAAGTGAGGAGATGCTAATCCAATAACGCTTAAGATGGTTTGGACATCTCCAACGGAGGCTTCCCGAGGCACTATACACGTTGGAATTATAGGCCGCGTCGAATGCTCAAAGAGAGGAAGAGGTCGACCAAGGTTGACATGGGAGGAAGTAGTAAAAAGGAACTTGAAGGATTGGGGAGCATGGAAGTTAGCGATCCACATACCAGAACCATGAGTTTTTTTTGGCTTAAGGTTGGCTTAGGGGTATTGTTTTAAGTTTTAGATTATAGGACTAGTGAATAGGAGCTTAAGACGTAGTGTTTGGTCTTTCAGGCAATATTACTTTTAGTACCATTATTACTATTAGCAGTATTATTATTATCATCATGGGATTTTTTTAATATATTTTTATCTTTATTTTTATTTTACTTAGTTGTTGTTATTATTATTATTTGTCTACTTATTTGACTTTATTTTAGTATTATTATCATGGTTTTTATTATTGTTGTTGTTGTTATAACTTTTAAATTGACTTTGTCATTTAGTTTTGGGTTTCATCTCTAGCCGACCCAACTTGTTTGGAAATAATGGCTTAGTTGTTGTTGTTGTTGTTGTTGTTGTTGTATTTATAAAAAGTTATAAACATGTAAATCGATATGAGATACCGACAACAAATTAAGTTGAATATAATTATGTATATTCAAATTGGGTTAAATGGGCTCACAACCCATGAATTTTAGAGGTGAAAGTCATTGGTTTTGGTAGAGAAAGGGGGCAGCCATTATGCATGAGATTAGGGTTTTGAGATGTGTAGTTGAGATCATTATTTGCTCTCTTATCCTACCCATATAAAAGCTAATCTCAAAACCCTAGTCAAAGGAGAATTCATTTTTGAGCCGCCACTTTCTTCTTCTTCCTCCTCATTTTAATGGCAGCAACTCTCCTCTAAAATCATCCCAAAAATTCTCAAATCCAATTTAAATTAAAAATACTAATTTGTAGTAGAAGGTGTCCAATCCCGGATTACCAACCTAATTGGATTGGGAATTTTTCTTAGAAGAGAATTCATTATTCAGCGTTGACTCAAAGGCTTCATTAGGAGGTGAACTTTTATTTATTATTATTGTTTTGATTTCAAGTTTATCATATGGATATTGATTTATATCCAAATCACTTATTTGTATTCAGATTTGTTTATTGTTTAGATTAGGTGAGATTTTTGTGGGTACATGTGTTTGTTACAATTGGATTGGTAATGTGCTTGCTGTAGTATTTTGTTTATTGATTTATTGTTGAATTTTTTTCTAAAAAGAATTTTGATTTATATTAATTATATAAATAGATCTAGATTAAATGTATACAGATTTGCAAATTGTCTATATGTATAATTGTATATATGTTTATCTCTTGTATATATTTAATCTAAAAAATTTCTTATGATGTTTTATACCTATTGTGAATCATAAAATATAAAATTATTTTATTGAATATGTATATACATATTTTATTATTATTTAATGATTTTGTGAATTGTTTATTATGTATAACATAATTATTGATTCAAAATTTCAATTTTATATTTTTTATATTTTTTCCACCATACAAGCTACTTACTGAAAAATTTTAAGATTTTTTTGAATTTAATTTATTATTTTTTAAAATTAATTTACTCTCGGTCTGCAATCAATTATTTAATTAAAAATGTAAATTCAATTGATAAAATTCTGGAAATTTTTCATAAGCATTATATGTTTCATAGTACCTTTAGTAAAAATTTCAGATTTTTAAAACTAAATTTATTATTTTTTATAATTAATTTATTTTCGAACTGCATTTAATTATATAAATAAAAATATAATTTCAGTTGAGAAAATTCTTGAAAATTTTCTTAAGCCTATAATATGTCTCATCTACTTTCAAAAAAAGTTTCAAAATTTTCAATTTTATTTCTTATTTTTAAGAATTAATTTGATTAAGGGCTATTATCAACTATTTAATAATAAATATTATTTTAATTAAAAAATATTCCATAAATTAATCATAAGCCTAAAATATGTTTCCGGATTTTCTAAAATTATAAAACTTATATTTTTATCATGTGATTATTTTACATTAATTTATTATGGTAGAAACTAGTTTATTCAATAATATACATACATACATACATATATATATATATATATTCATATACATATATTAATATCCTGTTTTGACATATTATACAAGCACATATTTGAACAAATTAAAGTACACGCAAAATGAGCTAATGTCTCTGTTGCAATGTAAATCTCAACATCTATATACGGACAAATTATATCCTTCACAGATTATGATGTTACACATGCACACACGCATGTGTATGTGATGTGTGTGTGTGTATGGTTCATATATGTATATATATGTATATATATACACACTTATATAAATAAATTAAATTAAATAAATCTCAAACAACAATTTGTACAATTAGAATGCATATGGACATAGTAATAAATCTTGCCATGAATAAATTATTAATTAATGACATTTAATATATCAATTAATTCAAATGAAAGAGAGAAAATGAAAGGTTTCTTTCTCCATTTAATGCAATTAATAATCTCAATTAATTCTTGTTTTAGGGAAAGAAATGAAATGCTTCATTCCCTATACATTAACTAAATGTTATGTGTATTTGATACACTATACATTTGAAATTAAAAACTTCCCTTTAACTTATTTAAATAAAATAAATGATTTTATTTAAAACAAATTTAGAAATGTTCTAAATAAATTAGGCTTCATAGTCACAACTAAGATCCAATAGGGTAATTTTTTTTGAAATTCACTCATTTCTTTCACTATGGGCTGGCCTAGTTCCTTCAATTGTATCAAAGCCCAATAGCCTATGCGGTCTAAATTGGTCATATTAGGGCTAACTAATTAAGCTTGCCACTTAGTACAGTGTCTAGAAAGGTAATGTCTAGAATTGGAATTGGGCAATCATGTACCATGTCCTATCTGGTTACCGGCCTGGCCTGAAAGGTGATGTGAGCCCAAAAGTTGCCCCTAATAGAAAATGCCCAATTTGAATTGGGCCTTGGGCTAATTTTCAAAATGTTTTGAAAATTAAAGTTAAAGATTTTAAATTTAACTGTTAAATTTAAAATAAAATATGTTTATTATAAACGTTATAACATAACATAACTTTTCAAAATGTTTGAAAAACAATTCACATTAATTTCAAATTTCAAATTTAATAATAAGATTAATAACAATAAATTAATTAAATAAGTTAATTAATCAATGAACATGTGTGTGTATTATATATTGAGATATATGTTATGTTGTTTTTAAATTGTTTAAAATAACATAAGTATACATGCATGTATGTGAACTGAATTTTGAAATTAATATAATTTAATTAAAATAGTTTAATTAAATAAATTAATTAAAGGTTAATCAATTAAAACACGCATATATAAGATACATGTGTCATACTAAAAGGTTATAGCATACACTATAAAGGTTATAGTAGATATGTCCAATATAAAAGTTATATTGGAATACTAATGTAAAATTAATTAATGAGTTAATTAAATAAAATTAATTAAATAAGATTTAGTTAATATAATGTTATACATAAGACTATTACATAAGTAATATGAAATAGAAAAGTTATATAATAATAAAACTTATATAATATGAATGTATAATTAAAGGTGGAACATTAAAGAAACCCTAAATAAACTTAAGGAATAAATACATATGTATATGTACGTATACCGTGATTTATGATGTGTTTGACACTTGAATCATGAGAGTATTTCATTAGAAATACAATATTCCATAAGTCGATATCACTCGATATAATATATTGAAGATAATGAAGCTTTAATATAAAATTATCCTCTATCATATATGTATATATATATATATATATAAATTACTTGCATACTCCTTAGTTGTTGAGCAAATTCAAGCTAGAAATGTTACGTGTAGTATTATTAATATATCAAATAGACGAGGTAAGATAACTATATGTATTTGTTGAGCAAACTCAAGGTACATATATTATACTTAGGCCGTCGCGATATGGTGGGTATGAGTGAATAACCTATTTCGATTTGTTGAGCAAACTCAAGGTCGAAATGAGGTTAGGACAAGGTAACATGGATTAGGAGTTGTATGTGATATCACCGACAAGGAGTTATCTATCGACCATGGAGCTATGACTTGTTGAGCAAACTCAAGGTTAGAATTCCAAGACGGACGAGTCTTAACACCCACTAGTGAAGTCAAAAGTCTTCTATGTTTCACTTAGGGTTTGGTGAAACATAAAAGACTAGTGGGTGCCTTATTAGAAAAATGAAATGATAACATTTAACCTTTCTAATATTGTAAGCACATATGTTATATAATGTTATAATAATCCACATTGATAAATTTGTGCATTTAATAGGATTGATAAAATCTTTATCAATTGAGATATACAAATGAAATGAAGATTGACAAATATAAATATAACATATACCTACCAATAAAAGATTATTGCATATTAACGTTTCAATATCCATGCAAGTGCTTGGTATTAAAACTACTAAATACATTTGTCTTTTGGTCACTTACGCATTAATTGGTCCAGACCATGTATTACATTCTATGAGTTTCAAACTCTAAAAGCAATACAAGACTATGGATATTTGATCCATATATAATCTCATATAAATGTTATATAGTGAACGGTTAGAGTTTGTAATGTAAAATATTTCGATGAAATTAGTTTATCTAAAAAACCAAATAAACCGTAGTGCAAGATCAAGTATTCCATTTGATTGATTGCAAAAGGATCATATTGTGTTAACTATGATACTAGACCAGAACTACAATATAAATCTAAGAACTCGATCACTGAAATGCCAGTTTGATCGGTTTACGCAAAGCACGACATATTTGATATTCTAAAAAGTTAAGGATAATCAAGTGCGTTTTTGTAAAGGGTTCATTAGGATATTGTAGTAAATTTTCTGTTGAATAGTTTGACCATTTAGAAAGAAAAAAAATGTACAAGAGTAGATGTGATTTAAGGTATAGTTGGGACGAAGAGAGTGAACAGTCACTTCTGCTTCATAAAGAAACATCGGAAACAAGAATTGTAGTAATAATGATTGACACTTAACGTTGGAATCACTACGCCATAGATGACCTTCTGCAACACAAAAAAAATGTTGGCTCAGGCCCGAAAAATGTTGCCATAGGTCTATGGCAACACTTTTAGGGTGATGCAATTTTTGCCGTTGCCTTAGACCTCAAAGGCAACATTTTGACTATCTAAGGCAACATAAGTAATAGTGTTGCAATAGAACCCTATTTGGGTCTATGGAAACACCCATAGGTATCTGTAGCAACATTCCAAAATGTTGCTATAGATATTAACTTTCTGAATTTGTGGGGCCCACAATGTAGAGCATATTTGATTTTTTAATAAAAATAAATATTTATTTAATAAAATGCTATTGCATAGAATTTGATATTTAAACAGTAATTTATTTAAATAAATATTTTATTTCAACATTTGAAATAGTACAAATTCCTGACTCCACTATTTTACAATTCATTGATACATAACACTGATATTCATATATACAGATATTCCTCACTACATCACTCAGTTCACTCATTACATATGCAGTTTCAAATTATATAGACACTGACACTGACAAATATATGATGAGCCGAATGCCGAGCCGAAGGCGAGCCGAGTGCCGAGCCGAAGGCGAGCCGAGAAGCGGGTCCGGGCGCAGCGCCGGCGGGGGTCCGGGGCACCGCAGTCCGGGCGCAGCGCCTTCTTTGAAACGATGTAAAATGATGCACAAATGAAGACTGAACTTAATTCCTATCCTCCATCTCCTCGCCTAAATCTGCTTGAATCCCCTACGGCCAAACACCAAAACTCTACTGCAAACTCTTTTCAATTTCCAATCACCAAATTAGCTTCTCTCCTTAACCAATACACAGCAGCACTCCACCATTGTCAATATAAACAATCTCCAAAGCCTTATAGTTGCATGCTCCTCCATCCCCCTGTTTCACCAACATCACTTCTTCAAACAAGCAAAACAACAACTCACTATCAAAAAACTGCAATTGCAACCACCCTTCACCATATTACAACTTTCCCAAACTTCCCAAATTTCACCAACCTTCAATACTCTATAAACACCAGAACACTCACCATCATTCAATCCACACTTCGTCAACATCCCACCAATATCCTAAAACCTACCACCTCTGCACTCAAACATCCCACCAGAACCAACCAACCTTAATGCTTGGATAAGATCACTCTGCACTCAGTCCGAGTTATGAACTTGCGATGGAGGCACAGGGCATCTAGAAGCAGTAGATACCCAGCCAGATTCTGAAACATTAACAAGTTACAAAGGAGCATTTTCACAAACATATGGGGGGCATACTATCTTATTGAAATTACCAGTACCAAGTGAAGCAACCGCAATCATAGGGGAAAGTACAAAGAGATCAGACTGGGATGTACCTGATATAGGAGCCGTGGACGGATTAATTGTTGCGAGAATGACAGCTAAATCTCGAGGGCAGTAGTTCGGGTTTTGGGATAAATTAAGGCGCTAGAAGGGTTTTCAGGTGAAGTAGTCTAAAGGAGAAAGGTAGAGGGGTTGGTGGCGAGCAAGTCTTCTGTTGGAGGTGAGAGCTGATGGCGACGACAGCGGTGGCAAAAGGGGTTTGAACGGAAAACTTTGTTTGGCTTCGGGTTTTGGTGTCGTGACGGGGCTCTGGTAGGAGCTAGATGGTCGCTATGGGTCAGGGGGTAGCTGGGGGTGAGGGTGACAATTTGGTGGTGGAGGCGAATGAGGAAGCAGAAGAAGAGGAGGGTGACAATTTGGTGGCGGAGGCGAATGGGAGGAGGCGAATTGGAATGAAAACCAAAAGGGGATCTACTCTGAACTAGGCGGGAAAACGAAATTTTGGGGCAAATTGCAGTGGTGATCCATTTTAACAACCAGATTAAATGTAGATCGTTGGATCGTATTCACGCGGATTGCTAATTTTATTATTTTTTAATTTGAATACATCTATTGCAACACTATATAAAAATGTTGCATCGTGTTACACTTGTTTAGCTAGAGCAACACATTTTTATGGCTAAGGTAACACCAAAAATACAACGTTGCAGTAGGACCAAAATTTTATAGCTATCGCAACATTTTAGCTGGCAACACCTTGCAAAAATGTTGCAGAAGGTCATTTATGGCGTAGTGAATAATAAATATGATATCTATTCCAAAATATATTTTCATATAGAAAATTATTTTCTGTGATATTTATTTCTCTTGAGTTCAGGATATTTGATCGAAGAACTCTCCACGGTAAACTAGTTAAAGTATGTGAAATAAATAAATCTGTATTAAGTGAATTGTGGACCTCCGAATATAGTACGCTATTATAACAATGGCGGAAATAGTGGGAGCGTACCATATAACACTTATTGATTGCATTATATTATAAAAATTGTTTTCGTAAAACACGTCGAACATTATTTATGAAATAATGACTATTTTTCGGTATCGACTGAGAAATAGACATAGCTATATTTCAATATGAATATTATGAATATTCGTTATGAAATAAAACTATAATGTGGTATTTGTTTTTATAACAAAAGTGATGCATTGGAAAATACAAAGTATCTAATATTACTTACAGTTATTTTGAAATTATAGACTAAGCCATAGTTTTGAGAAAATAATTTTATTATATGATTTTGAATCATGCGATACTGGTTAATTATATTTCAAACAACTAAGGGCTATGCACCCATTCAGTGGGAGCATCATAAGAGTTGATGAACTCTTCGGATTGATACATATTTATGTATGCAATCATAAGTCCATTAATACGAAAACAGCTCCACGTACTTCGTCATATTCACCGATGAGGTATCATAGATAGGGATATGTGTATTTGATACACATGTAGTATGTCTATGGTAAACTCATAGAGTATAAAATAGAAGTAAATAAAATAACATGCAATAGAAATGATTCGATGGTCGAATAAGTGAGTATATTGGAAAAGGTTCCGAATGTACCTAAAAATGAATAAAGATTCAATCTCAAAAGTCACTCCTCCATGTGATACATAATGATGCATCGATAAGGATTAATCGAACTTTGTTAGACAATGTACGATTAATTATGAGTGAAGTTGAGTTAGTTTCTTTCTATAAGTCATGTACTTAAGAATAGTACACAAGGTTAATAATATTTCATCTAAATAATAGTTTAAAAAATCACATAAAATAAGGGTTTATAAGAAACTTCGACATATCGTAAGCCAAGGAGTTGGCAAGTTGTGTGAGTCGAAAGATTACACGCAATTATTGTTCATGTGGGATCTTGTATGAATCTCCCCAAAAGGATTTTGGGAAAGATTGTCATTGGGTGACATATTTATGTTTTGAACATAAGTTTTGTAAACTAAAACCAAATCAGTTTTATAAATAAAGAAATTCATAAAGCGTCTATGAATACTTGTTCTGTTGCATTGAGAAACAATTGTTGTTTCAAGAATACCAACTTCATTTGGAAGAAATTTCTTTGAGGAATAATTGGTACTAAAATGGAGTTAGATATGATCCATAGATAGAACTGATTAGATGAGATGAAGTGAAATTAACTAACCTAAGCAAACACAATATTGCATTAGAGTGTCTAATAAGTATTCTCGCACATTGAAGAGAAACCATGAGTTTCTTATCAATGTCGAAAATATATAATCCTCAGTTATTTAATTAAACCATTAAGAGTGTTGACTTTATGATATGGTATGATGTGCAAATCCGAAAGAATTCCAAGTACGCTATCAAAATATGGTTTTGGCAGTCGCAACCGAAGGGATGTGATCCATCGACCACGATTGTGTCTTTATGAGCAAGACTAATGCAGTTGGAATTTAACGAGCAACGTTGATAAGAATATCCTCATAAATTTCAATTGTTGAAATTAGCATAATAGATTTGTTATCAACGTACTCAAGTTATTTCATATTTACTCACAAAATTATCGCTTAGTAAGACCTAGCGTTTTGGTATATATGTGCTGAAATAGAAAATTCTAGATAATGATTTATAATAGTCTATTTGAACGTAATGACCGAAGTGTCTTGAAGTCAGTGGGAGCGATTAGAGGTTGTGAGTTTTCGAATATGATCCAAGAAATAATACAAAAATATCATTTTATAAGCATCAAAATTGAATAAGTATTTCGATAGAAATATCAAATAGTTTGATTTTCAATCAAAGTGCAGAGGAAGCGTGTGTTCATTAAGAAAGAACGTTAAAAGGTACATTGATATTTCTAAACTATAAGTAAGCAAAACGTTGTTGATTTTAATGATGCACTTCTGTTAAATCAACCTTAGTTGTTTTAATACTCAACTTTGGATTGTAAATGATATCTTTTATAGCGAGTATATAAGATATTGGGAATGTCCCAAATCGATATGTAAAGATACCTTATTAAATTGTTTATTACAGAACATGTGAGATGAGTTCCTTATGCATTGGTAATAGGAATTATCATACATATTATGTTGTCTACAATATCGTGATTTGTTTATGTATTTGACCCAGGAAGCAAACATCAAATCCAAATAGATATCACTAAATGGTTGTTTGAAGTATTCTCGTGTATTTATGAAATACTAGAGAATTGTTTACAGAAACAAAAACTCCTTATGAAGGAGTGTACAGACTCAAACATCATAAGTGATATTGAATATAATATGTCAATAATAAATTCAAGTTAAGAATCTTTAAGTTGGAAATGTTCCAAATGAAAGACCGTGGCCAATTGAATGAAAAAGGCTAAATACATCGCCTTGACTAGCGCCGCAATAAAAGCATGTATGTATGTGTGTGCGTGTGTGTATGTATGTGTGTGTGTGTATAAATGCACAAATTTATAACTGAGCCGATTTCAAATGTTGAGAATCCCATAACATTGTTACATGATAACAATGTCGTGATATAGTTCATAAACAGAACTTAGAGCTCACTGGAAGTCGAGAACATACTCCGAATTGTTCCACATGATAAAAAATTTATCACCATCGAAGAGAGTTGATTGACAGAGTAGAAAATTGAAACATAATAGCATACCCAGTCACTAAGGGACTGATCCAATTGGTTTTGAGAAAACCGATTGGAGAAATAGGAATTAGATTCCACAATTAACCCCAAGTTCAAGTGGGAGATTGATAGAGTTTGAGGTATGCCTTAGGGGCAATTATGTTATTTGTTAAATATATCTAACTCGTTGACTAATCTTCGAAATAAAGGTGTTTCCTTTCTATTATATACTTGATATAATGTAGTTATATTAATTAATTAAAAGTATATTTAATAGAAATCCATAAATTGTATGTTTTGTGATAGT
The DNA here is from genome assembly GCA_030737815.1 of Allium fistulosum. Lineage (NCBI taxonomy): Eukaryota > Viridiplantae > Streptophyta > Magnoliopsida > Asparagales > Amaryllidaceae > Allium > Allium fistulosum. The sequence continues at coordinate 1,160,740,358 of CM060902.1, read as the reverse complement.
GGTTACAAAGTGTTGTAACCGTGAGTAATTTATCACTATAAAAATAAATATACCATTTTAAATGTTTCTAGTCAAGATGCATCTAGACTGGATATCGATGTATCCGTTGAGACTAAAGTACGTAACCCACTCCAAATGTTAAGCAGTGTATTACTCATGACTACTGGGGGCACCTAGGGGTTACGTACTAATAATTATTGGATAACCATGGAATGACTCATTCGATAGTTTTCTGTTGGATAATATAACTAATGTCAAACATAAAATATTGATGTAAATAATTTACACAGTTCTTTCGACTTGAGAATACTATGAATCTTCAAAATGAAATCTCCGCTTTGATTATAGTCAAATCATGGCATGGCGTCCATCAAGTGACTATAGTTAGGTCGAGTGGAAGTATTGGAAGTAAAGCACTATTCAAGAGAGGATCCGTCTCCTCGATTTTATGGGGTTCATATCACAGTCAACTCAAGTCAACCCAAAGTCAAAATCTCTGACCAGAGTAGTGCAGTTAATAATAATTGTTATTATTGATCCAAAGACTTTATGTTTGGACTGTAGAGTTAAATGTGAACGATGTTAGAATTTTTGACCATTCCCAAATTCAATAAGTCCAAAGTGATATAGTTTTGACGAAGAGAATTGGTGTAAATAATTGTCACAACTAGGTATCGCTTATTAAACTAAAATAAGATTTTTTCAAAAATGAGTAAGTGATAAATTTAGCCATAATGTCACACCACCTGCTAAGTGAAGTGTGAACATTAACGTTCGAATAGTTCGATGTTAATCGCTGACCGAATTTACACCCAAGAGTCGCACGACCGAATCGATGAATTCTCTTAAGAATGAATGATTTAATTAGTTTATAATTGTTATAAATTGATTAAATTAATTAATATTAATGAAATATTAATTATAAACTTTGGATATGATTTGAGAAATAAATTTGATGCATATATTTATAAAAAGCTATAAACATGTTGATCGATTTGAAATAGCGACAACAAATTTAGTTGAATATAATTATGTATATTTAAATTGGGTTAAATGGGCTCACAACCCATGAATTTTAGAGGTGAAATTCATTGGTTTTGATAGAGGAAGGGGGCAGCTACTATGCATGAGATTAGGGTTTCAAGATGTGTGGTTGAGATCATTATTTGCTCTCTTATCCTACCCATATAAAAGTTAACCTCAAAACCCTAGTCAAAGAAGAATTCATTTTTGAGCCCCCACTTTCTCTTCTTTTTCCTCATTTTAATGGCAGTAACTCTCCTCTAAAATCCTTCTAAAAATTCTCAAATCCAATTTAAATTAAAAAAATACTAATTTGTAGTAGAAGGTCTTCAATCCTAGAGTAGCAACCTGATGGATTGGGAATTGTTCTTGAAAGAGAACAATTGTTCAACATGGACTCAAAGGCTTCATTAGGAGGTGAAATTTTATTATTATTATTATTATTTCAAATTTATCATATGGATATTGATTTACATCCAAATCACTTGTTTGTATTTAGATTTGTTTATTGTTTAGACTAGGTGAGATTTTTTGGGTACATGTGTTTGTTATAATTGGATTGGTTATATGCTTGTTGTAGTATTTTGTTTATTGATTTATTATTGATTTTTTTTTTCTAAAAAAATTAATTTTGATTTATATTAATATATATAAATAGATCTAGGTTAAATGTATACAGATTTGCAAATTGTCTATATGTATAATTGTATATTTGTTTATATCTTGTATATATTTAATCTAAAAAATTTCTTATGATGATTTATACCTATTGTGAATCATAAATATAAAATTATTTTATTCAATATGTATATATGTATTTTATTATTATTTAATGATTTTGTGAATTGTTTATTATGTATAAAATAATTAATGGTTCAAAATTTGAATTTTATATTTTTTATATTTTCTGCACCATGTAAGATGCTTAGTGCAAAATTTTAAGATTTTTATCTTAATTTATTATTTTTTAAAATTAATTTACTTTTGGCCTACAATCGATTATTTAATTAAAAATATAAATTCAATTGATAAAATTCTAGAAATTTTTCATAAGCATTAAGTGTTTCATAGGTACCTTCAGAAAAAATTTCCAATTTTTAAAACTTAATTAATTTATTTTTTTGTAATTAATTTATTTTCGAATAGTAGTTAATTATTTAATTAAAAATATAATTTCAGTTGAGAAAATTCTAGAATATTTCTTAAGCCCAAAATATGTCTCATCTACCTTTGAAAAAGTTTCAGAAATATTCAACTTGATTTCATATTTTTAAGAATTAATTTGATTAAGGGCTATTATCAACTATTTAATAATAAATATTATTTTAATTAAAAAAATTCCATAAATTAATCTTAAGCCCAAAATATGTTTCCAGATTTTCTAAAATTATAAAACTTATATTTTTATTATAGGATTATTTTACATTAATTCATTAAGGTAGAAACTATTTTATTCAATAATTTATGTGTATATATATATATTCATATACATATATTCATATACATATATTAATTCTTTTCAAAAAATATACATATATTAATATCCTATTTTTTCATATTATACAAGTACATATTTGAACAAATTATAGTATACGCAAAATGAGCTAATGTGTTCTTGCAATGTAAATCCCAACATCTGTATACGGGCACATTATACCCTTCACGGATTATGATGTTACACATCCACACACACATGTGTGCATGTGTGTATGGTTCATATACATACATACATACATATATATATATTTACTTATATAAATAAATTAAATTGAATTAAATAAATCTCAAACTATAATTTGTACAGTTAGAATACATATGGACACAGTAATAAATCTTGCCATGAATAAATTATTAATTAATGACATTTAATGTATCAATCAATTCAAATCAAAGAGATAAAATGAAAGGTTTCTCTCTCCATTTAATGCAATTAATACTCTCAATTAATTCTTGTTTTATGGAAAGAAATGAAAGGTTTCATTCCTTATACATTAACTAGATGTTAGGTGTATTTGATACACTATACATTTGAAATTAAAAACTTTCCTTTAACTAATTTAAATAAAATAAATGATTTTATTTAAAACAAATTTAGAAATGTTTTAAATAAATTAGGCTTTATAGGCCCAACTAAGATCCAATAGGATAAAAAAATTGAAATTCACCCATCTCTCCCCTACGGGCTGGCCCAGTTCCTTCATTTTCATGTAAAATAGGCCGAGAGAATTAAAAGCAAAATAGAAGTTCTAATTTATTATTATTAATGGGTCAGTGAATTGGATAAAAATTAGGCTATAAAATGTGAAAGAAAGAAAAGAAGAATAATAAATAAGTAATATTTGGAAAATAATATTTTATGAATGACATCATAAATGTTGGAAATAGGCCAACACGCGGCGGAAGAAATTGGTGAATTTCAAAAAAAAATACCATTTTGGATCTTTATTGGGTCTATGAAGTCTAATTCATTTAGGTCTTTTCTAAATTTCTTTGAAATAAAATCATTATTTTATTTTATTTCATAATTAAAGGTTTACTTTGTATTATTTTGCATTATATTTGAATATGTATATCATATACACATATGTGTGTATGGCACATGTAACATAATAAAATATGCAAGGTTTGACATGTCCGCGTATAAGTGTTGAGATTTGCACTGTAATGGATATGTTAGCCCCTTTAGTATTTTATGTATTGTCTAAATAAATATATATAAATATGTGTGTGTACCCGCACGTGCGCATTAAATGTTATGTACTCATTTATATTAAATAACAAACTCATTTGATAATTAATTTTTAAAAAAAGTAAATTTATTTTTTGAATTGTTACTACAAACCCGAGAATAATTTTTTTTTATTTAATTACAAATATACAAATAAATGCGCACGTGCGCGCTCGCGCACACACATATATATTATAAAATTAATGCAAATTGACTTTAAGCTCATGACATAGATTACTTTTTGGATTTATAAAATAATTTTTAAATAAACAATTATTAAATAATTTAAAAACCGTTCAAAATTAATTATTAAAATTACCAAAAAATCTTTTTAGAAATCATAAAATTTTATACTTATTTGCAAATTATATTAAATAAATATATATATATAATCGATTTCTAGTTAAATAAATAGTTGTGTTAATATTTAAATATATAATAAATATAAATGTATATTAAAATAAAGTAATCTTTACTGCCAACTTATTATTGTGCAAATTTTTTTTAGAAATTATAAAATGTTTATCATATGATTTTAATCTTTAGGATATAAGTTATTAATTAATAAAATCATATATAATATTATTTGATTACGAAAAAAGTTCTTTTTGATTATTTTAGGCCATGATTTTAATACCAGCAAGCATACGAAAATAAATTATTACTTTTTAACATGTGTGTGTAGATGCACCAACATATTCAAGCATCTTATATATGGTAGAACACGATATACTAGATTCGTAATATAATCTAACAATCTACAATCAAATGCAATAATTTATTATAATATTAAACGAGTCAATAAACAAGATGAATACCATTCACCAAAGCCCAAGGTTCATATGTTGAGACGTTGAAATGTACTCCTTGAATCTGATCGCAATCCAGAATATGCTAGCTTCGAATTGTTGACTACTGACTATCGTATAGCTTTGATTTTATTTGATTTAAGCTTGAAAATTATGAAGGAGGGAGGTCTATAATTTATTACCAATAAGAGGATTAATGGAGACTCTAAAACTAATTTTAGAATGAGGGTTATGATCCTTATATAAAGGAGAGACTAGAGAGCAAATGTAGCATCTAGATCCTTATTTTTCTCCTACTCTTTCTCTACCTTTTTAACACATCAAAACAATACCCCAATGCTATCATATGGTTGGCCATACCATGATTATATCATAGCCGAAAATGTCATGTCCTATATGGGCTTTAAACCCACTTCAAGCCCGAATAGTATTTATTGTATTTAAATCCAATTTAAATGCGTATGATATCGTATATCAATTAATATATTTATAACTATTATAAACATAATTTTTAATATTGTTCAACATGTCAAATAAAAATTGTTAATTAATATTTATGGTCAAAGGAGTATTCAACGTTTCGATTGTGTGACTCTTAGATGTAAATTTGGTCAGCAATTAATATCGAACAATTCAAATATTAACATTCACAGGTCACTTAGCGGGTGGTGTGACATTTTGACAAAATTTATCACTTACTTGGTTTCAGTAAAATCTAATTTTACTTTATTAAGCGTTACTCGGTTGTGACAATTATTATACCAATTCTCTTCGTCAAAACTACATCACTTTGAACTTATGGAATTTGGTAATGGTTAAAATTCCAATATCGTTCATATTCAACTTTATAGTCCAAACACAAAGTACTTGGTTTAACAATCAATTATTGTTTTACTCTGGCCAAAGATTTTGACTTTGAGTTGACCGTAAGACTAACCATTTATAACTAAGGAGATGAATCCTCTCTTGAATAGAGTTTCACTTCCAGACTAGTTCCAATAATTCCACTCGACCCAGCTATGGTCATTCGATGAACGTCGTACCATGGTTTGACTATAATCAAATGGGAGCTTTCATGATGAAGATTGATAGTGTTCTTAAGTTGAGAGAACCGTGTAAATTAGCCACATCGATATTTTCTGTTTGACCTTAGTTATATTAACCAACAGAAAACTATTGAGTGAGTCATTACATAGTTATCTAATAACTACCAGTACGTAACCCCTTGGTGCCCCCAGCCGTCATGGGTAATTCATTGCCCACCATTTGGAGAGTGTTACGTACTCTAGTTTCAATAGATGCATCAAATCCAAGATCGATGCATCTTGACTATGAATATTTAAAATGACATGTTTATTACATATTATGATACAATACTCATAATCACAACTATTTGCAATTACTTTCACAAACACACCATTTATGCATTTTATGTTTAATATATTTTAATTAAATATTTAATTATTTATAACACAATATAACAAATATACAACATAAAGAAAAACATCTTTATTTTGAAAGAGAATTAATTACAAAGTTAATTAATTTACAATAAATTACAGAACTGCACCTAGGGAATAACCATTACTCTATCAATCTCCCATTTGCGCTTGGGGCCAATTATGGAATCTTGATCTCATCTCTGCGATCAACTTCTCGAGAGAAGACTGAGCCAGACCCTTAGTGAATGGATCTTCTATGTTGTCATTGATATCAACCATTTGTATCACGACCTCTTTCTTATAACATCCCCCTACTTAGAGGCCCAAAACGAACGGCTACAGATATTGCAGTCATCCATAGTTATTAATATTCGGCGACCAAATACGATAGTGTTAGATTCATTGATACACAGATCACAAGAATATGGAAAAAATTTAACAATTCAAAAAAACATATTTCCACATTCCATTCAAAACATTTCAAATTCATTACATAATCCCAAAACGTTAACTACGTTCGGCAAAATATAATTATTACACATACACCAAGAGCGACATATGAAGATGCCCCCTTGGTTGATCAGAGTATATAATAAGGCTAATAAATTCGCCTTTACATCCAAATACACAGTGGAAAAAGATTACTCTAAATAACTATCGGCCTCCTACACGCCTCCGGAAGCTTTATTTGTCTAAGAAGAGAACCTGAAAACCCTAAACCTCAAAATAAACAAAATCAATTGAGTACCCGAGAGTTTAAGGCGAAAACAGAAACTTCGAGTCGGATATAAAACCTGGTATGAATAATAATCTAACATCTCAATCCTTTTAGATATCCAGTGAGACCACGCTGCTTAGCGGAACGGGTTTTCCCCTCACTAGTATCCTAATACCTTTTTAAACCATATTCTGTGCTCCTGCATCCACAATGTTTAAAACATACATTTTCAAAATATTTTGATGACATGCATTGGGTTTGTACTTAAAAATCAAACCTTTCGAAACCATTGAAAATCAAACCTTCCGAAAGCATTGGGTTTGTACTTAAAAATATTACTTTGGGTCATAGTGAAAATGGGTGAAAATATCTCTTTCAAAACCACACTTTATTTTATAAAAAATTGGGGAAGCTTGATGGTGTCGAAACTATACTTTTGAAAGCATTATAACATCTGGGAAACAATTGAACCTTTCAACAATGTCGAAAGCTCTTGCTTTCGACCCCTTCGAAAGGTTTGGGAAGCGACTTGTTTTTATAAAAACCATTAAACCTTTCGACAATGTCGAAAGCTCCTGCTTTCGACCCCTTCGAAAGCTTTAAACAAAAATAAAGGCAGCAGCTCTTTTTCTTTCAAAATCCTCTTTGAAACAACCTTTTGAAAACATAGCTTTCGACTGTGTCGAAAGCTCCTTTAAAAACTATCCTTTCAAAACCATAGCTTTCGACCCTGTCGAAAGCAAGCATAGCTTTCGACCTTATCAGAAGATCTTTATAAAACCAACCTTTCAAAATCATAGCTTTCAACCTTTTCGAAAGCAAACATAGCTTTCGACCTTGCCGGAAGATTTTTAAAACAGGCAAGTGGTTTTCTTTTTCAAATCAAAGTAAACTAAGGGTCCATCTCCTTCGAAAGCAACCCTACGACACCATACCTTCCGACTTGGTCCAATTCACCGCATACCACCTGAATGATATCATGTGCATTGCTTTTGACCTCATTGGTCATTGAAGTCGAAAGGTCTTGGTAGATAGGTCTAAGTCGAAAGGTTTGCCAAAGAAGGCGGAATCACCTTTTTATGGGTAAAAGCCGATTTTGCCAAAATAAGTAAACTTTTTGTAACAAACTTGCCTACTTGTAAACATTTGATTGGCTTTCACAACTTTTAAATAATTCGGATAATGTTTCCCGCATTTTCTTAGATCTAAACTCAAATTAACATTTAACAATTAAGCCCTTCCTCTTATAAAAACAATTAAATCATTTAGGTCCTCCTTTCGAAATAATTTAATTTTCATACTAAATCACTTAGTAAAAATCCCCAAAAATTCCAGAAATTCACTTTAATCATGTTATCTAACATATCATAATTTCAGACCCAAATTCTTAATATATTTTTCAAAATAAATTTATAAACCCAAATAGCCATATTTTTCTTTGAAAATTCATAACTAATTCTCCACGGCTTGGAAAATTGTGAAAATTGAAACCCTACTCCAAAATTATGTTTTCCATAACATAAAATTTTCCTATGGCATTTAAAAATCATTTAATCTTGGTTTTACCCTAAAAACGCATATATTTCCTCTAACAACCAAGTTTAAACGTATATAAGTCATAAATCAAGCATATCATCATTCAATATATCATAAAAACAGATTTACCATTAAATCCGAAACCATATGAATATAAAACCAAAATAGAGATGTAGAAATTATTATTCACCTTAGATTGGATAAGGAAATTGATAATTGATTGAGACTAATTTCTTCTAGCTTGAATCCTAAGCTTTAATTTGATTTTCTCTTCTCTTCTTTCTTCCTAATGGCCGACCTTGCTTTCTTACGGTTATAATTTTTTTTTGAGATAAACTGAACGTGTATGACTAAAGAGAATAGTATAAGGGGGGAAATATGGGTGGCTATTTACCCTAATGCCCTTATGTTTAATTACTTAACCATTTATAAGTTCATTTTGTTAAATAAGCACGACCATTAAATTTTTATTAATCAACCTCAATCTCCTTATCTACATTATTCTATTTAATTTATTCTAATTAAATCTTTTGTATAATGTCGTCATTAAATTTAGGGGTGTTACAGGTTCCCCTCCTTAAAGAATTTCATCCACAAAATTTAGTAAGGACTAACTAGCAAACATAGCAATCCTCTATAACATCTCCTAACAAACATATTGGCCTGTGTGACTAACAACCAATCTATATAGATCTAATATAGACATACCATCAAATCAGATCAGGATAAGCCTCTCAAATCCAGTCCTTTGTCTTCCAAGTACAGTCTTTCTTGTTGTTGCTCCATTGAACTTTCACCAAATTGACTGACTTGGTCCTTAAATCTCTTCTCTTCTCTTGCTACAACTCGAACTGGTTGTCTAATAAAAGTCAAATCAGGCTCCACTACTAAGTCTTCCAACTCTGTCCGAGGAATAGTAGCTTCTGGATCTTGTGAAGATGAGACACATGGAATACATTATGGACACCTGCCAAACTGCTCGGCAACTCTACTCTGTATGCGATCTTTCCAATCCTTTCTATAATCTAAAACGGACCAACATACCTCGGGGAAAATTTTCCCGACTTCACACCACATCCTTCATTGGTGATACTTTAATGAAAATCCTATCTCCCACTGAGAACTCTAGGTCTTTACGGCTCTTATCTGCGTAACTCTTCTGCCTGGATTGCGCTTCCTTCATCCGTCCTCGGATTAACTCAATCTTTTCTGACGCCTCTCTAACCAAATCCGAACCTAAGACCAATCTGTCTCCCATCTCTAATCAACATGCTGGCGATTTGTATGGTCTTCCATACAAAGCTTCAAAAGGCGCCATTCCTATACTAGTTTGATAACTATTATTATAGGAAAACTCAGTCAGATGTAGGTGATCTTCCTAAGACCCACCAAAGTCCAATACACAAGCTCTTAATAAATCCTCGGGTATCTTATTAACTCTCTCTGTCTGTCCATCAATATGTGGGTGATATGCTGTACTCATCTTGAGCTTGGTACCTAATACCTCTTGTAGACTCCTCCAAAATTCGATAGTGAATAACTCATCTCTGTCACTGATATTACTATTAGGAATCCCATGAAGTTTAACTATGCTCTTCATGAACAACTTAGCCAAAACATGTGCCATCTTGGTTGACTTTACCGGAATGAAATGGGCACTCTTGGTCAACCTGTCCAAATAACCCATATGCTTTCATTTCTTTCCTTGACCTTAGCAACCCATCAATAAAATCCATGAATATCGAATCCCATTTCCAAACTGGAATATCTAGAGGCTGAAGTAACCCACTCGGCTTCTGATGTTCGGCTTTCACTTGTTGACAGTATACACACTGCTTAACCCACAAGCCAACATCCTTCTTCATGCCTTCTCAATAGAAGCTCCTCTTCATATCTTGATACATCTTGGTCCCTCCAAGATGAATCGTAAACCTCGATCGATGACACTCCTCTAGAACTTCCCTCCTTAAGTTCTCCACATTTGGAACGCATAATCTCCCCTTCCTTCTCAACCATCCTCTTTGGTCAAGGTTAAATTTTTTCAAATCATCGACCTCAGTTCCAACCTCAAGCCTTCTGATCCTTTCAGCTAAAACTGGGTCTTCTCTTTGCTTAGAAGTTATCTTCTCGATCAACACTGGTCGTACTTCTAAACAAGATATCATGGCAGTACCCTGACTAGAACTAGCAGTTGATCTCAACTGCACACCACAACTAGCTAAAGCTTCTGGATCCTTCCATTCTGCCAACATTGCTAACACCACATTATGATGTTTTCTACTAAGAGCATCTGCTACCTTATTTCCTTTCCCAGGGGTATACTCTTTACCGAAATCATAAGCAGCCAAAAACTCCAACCATCTCTGCTGCCTCATATTCAACTCCTTCTGAGAGAATAAATACTTTAATGACTTATGATCGGTATACAATTCAAATCTCTCTCCCAAAAGATAATGCCTCCAAATCTTCAAGGTAAAAATTACCGCTGCCAACTCTAAGTCATGAGTAGGATATCTAACTTTGTGCGGTCTAAGCTACCTAGATGCATAAGCAATAACCTTGCCCCTCTGCATCAATACAGCTCCTAACCCAGTCCCACATGCATCAGTGTATACTTCCAACCCTTGGTTACCATCTGGAACTACTAACACTGGCACATTAGTTAACAAACGCTTTAACTTAAGGAACCCTTCCTCACATTTGTCAGACCAAACAAACTTCACGTCCTTCCTAATTAACTTAGTCAAAGGTGCTGCTATCCGCGATAAATCCTTGATGAATCTCCTATAATAGCCAGCAAGTCCAAGAAAACTTCTAATCTCGGTCACCGTTTCTAGTCTCTTCCAATTGTTCACAGCTTTGATCTTATCTGGATCGACTGACAATCTCTTTTCTGAAACCACATGACCAAGAAACTTAATCTCTTTCTTTCAGAAATGACACTTGGAAAACTTCGCCTTTAGCTGATTCTGCCTCAGCGTCTCTAGAACCACTCTAAGATGAATTTCATGCTCTCTTTAATCCTTTGAGTATACCAAAATGTCATCTATGAATACCAACACGAACCTATCCAAGTGCTCTCGGAAAACATGGTTCATCAAATCAACGAAGAAAGCAAGCGCATTTGTCAAGCCAAATGGCATCACCAACCACTCATACGAACCATACCTAGTCCGAAATGCCGTCAAAGGAATGCTATCCTCCACCACTCTCAACTGATGGAACCCCGTCACCAAATCCAATTGGGAAAATACTCTGGCTCCACTCAACTGATCAAACAGATCATCTATCCTCGACAGAAGGTACCTATTCTTGATCGTCCTTTCGTTTAACTTACGATAATCGATGCACATTCTTAATGACACATCTGGTTTCTTTACAAACACCGTAGCCGCTCCCCAAAGCGAACTGCTTGGTCTAATAAAATTCCTTCTCTCAAAATCCACTAGCTGCACCTTCAATTCCTTCATCTCTGTTGGTGTCATCCTTCTACGTGGTCTACTAACAGGTTCAGCTCCTGGTACAAGATCTATCCAAAACTCAATAGCTCGTTTCGAGGGTAATCCAGTAACCGGCTAAAAAATATTTGCAAACTCTCTAGCCACACGAACCTGATTAAGGTCTCCTTCAACTTTCATGGCACTTAACAAAGCACACACACTCTTACTGGAATTCTCCACTGAGAAAATGATTTGGTTATGACTATCTCGGTGCCTCAATGATATTTCTTGATCCTGGCAAAATATCCTAGTATCATACTTACCCAACCAATCCATACCCAAAATGATCCCGAAATCTACGAAATAAAAAACATTCAAACTGCATGCAAACTTATAACCTAACAAATCAAGTTCTAACTGGTCACATCTCATCCCAAGAGTTGCATGTCCTCCTATTGGATTTTGCAACCCTTAAGGAAGTAACAAGGTATGTGGGTTCTATACATAACCTATCAACCAAATACTGTGATATAAATGAATGTGATGCACCGGTATCAAAAAGTACCCTAACTGGTATACTCTGAATCAAAAGCGTACCTTCCACCACAGTCTTCCCTTTCTATGCTGCAGTAGGTCTAGAAGAAGACGGTGGTCCAATAACAAACACCTTCCCTCTATCTGCCCCGACTAGCTCTGGACACTAGTTCTTATAATTCCCAACTTGGTCACAGTTGAATCATTTCACATTCTTCTTCTCTGCAGGCTTCTTTCATTTTCCATTTCTGCACTCGTGGGCATAATGGCCCTTCTTACCATACTTATAGCACACCAAATCAGCCTTTGCCTTCTTAGCGGCCTCCTCTTTCTGGGCTCCTTTCTTCTTAAAGAATTTCCTTTTCTTTCCCCGAGGACCCTGGGACTCAACTGGCTTCTCCCTAACTGACACAACAAGCATCTCCTCATGGCGGATGGCCATCTCCACCACCACATGATAAGTTTCCCTAATATGAGTCATAACTATTCTGCCTAGCTCTGGCCTTAATCCTCTAATGAATCTCTCATTTCTTCTGACATCAGTGTCAACCTAAGCATAACCATATCGAGATAGCTCATCAAACTTGACAGCATACTCGATCATAGACATCCCTCCATAGACAAGATCCATGAACTTCCTCATCAATGCCGATTTGGCAACCTCAGACAAGAACCTTTGCTCGAACCTCCTTCTAAAATCAGCCCATGTCACCTCTTCCTCCGGAACTCCGGCCATCGCACTGTTCCACCAGTGAAGCACTAACCCTTACAACTGTCTAGAGGCTAGCCTTCTCTTCTCTCCATCCTCCAAGCCTAAATCTGTAAAGATCCTTTCATAGTTCAACAGCCAGTTCTCAACTTCCACTGCATTCTTTGTTCCAACAAACGGCATCCACCTAGACTGGCATAGTCTCTGCTTAGCTTGGTATAGTTATAACCAGCTGGAACTATATGATTAACTCCTCCAATATTACCAGCAGCTCCTGCTTGTAAAAGATTAGCCAACAACTGATACACCATTCTCGCATCTACTAGCGGATTTCCAGCACCAACATCGGCCTCATCATTTTGGTTATCATTATCCCGTCGACCTTGGTTTCTCCGAGTATTAGGTCGAGCATTTCCGTTGGTTGTGGTGCTTCATCCACCTAGATTTCCTTTTTCGTTTCCTACCTCCATATCCTCTTTCTCATAAATCTGCATATGAGCCTTAATAAGATACAGAAGAACGGTATAAGTGAGGGGGGACACGTACTTAGATATATACCTATATATCAAATACAAGTACGTTACTATAGCGTTAACCCAAACCCCGATCATATGTTTAAATTCATTCGATTATGTTTCAAAAAGCTTTTAGGTTTAACTTTTCTTTTAAAGTTTCATAAACCTATGCTCCGATACCAACTTATAACATCCCCCTACTTGGAGGTCCAAAACTAACAGCTACGGATGCTGCAGTCATCCATAGTTATTAATCTTCGGTGACTAAATACAGCGGTGTTAGATTCATTGATACATAGATCACAATAATATGGAAAAAAATTAACAATTCAAAAAAACATATTTCTACATTCCATTCAGAACATTTCATATTCATTTCATAATCCCAAAACGTTAACTATGTTCAGCAAAATATAATTATTACACATACGCCAAGAGCGACATATGAAGATGCCCACTTGGTTGATCAGAGTATATAATAAGACTAATAAATCTGCCTTTACATCCAAATACACAGTGGAAAAAGATTACTCTAAATAACTATCGGCCTCCTACACGCCTCCGGAAGCTTTATTTGTCTAAGAAGAGAACCTAAAAACCCTAAACCTCAAAATAAACAAAATCAATTGAGTACCCGAGAGTTTAAGGCGAAAACAGAAACTTCGAGTCGGATATAAAACCTGGTATGAATAATAATCTAACATCTCAATCCTTTTAGATATCTAGTGGGACCACGCCACTTAGCGGAACGGGTTTTCCCCTCACTAGTATCTTAAAACCTTTTTAAAACCATATTCTGTGCTCCTGCATCCATAATGGTTAAAACATACATTTTCAAAATATTATGATGACATGCATACTTAAAACAATTAGGATTTCCAATCCCCAGTTTAATCTAACTCCCTGTCAAAATTATAGTTTCTAGGGTCACTATTAACCTTTTAGTTTTCATGGGTTTACTAATGACTTTATATAATTAATGATCATCCAGTTCTTTTCATAGTTTTCATGGGGTCACTAAGAACCTATAGGCTCCTGCCAGTTAACTTAATTAATTCACGGGCCCCCCTGAACCTATTAGTTATTCCAATAACTAATCACCTTAACCTAGTTTTCATGGGTTGACAAGGAACCTATAGATTCATCCAGTAACTCACTTCACATCCTAGTTTTCATGGGTTTACTAGGAACCGACTAATTCTTCCATTAGCCACTTTCTTATCCTAGTTTTCATGGGTTTGATAGGAACCTATTGACTGATGTCAATTCTTCATCCGGATATAGTTTTCATGGGTTCACTACAAACCAATTAGCCCTTGCTAACTATCCTTAATACATAGTTTTCATAGGTTTACTATGAACCTGTTGGTTACCTCCAATAACTACATAATCATAGTTTTCATGGGTTTACTATGAACCTTTTGGTTACCTCCAATAACTACATAATCATAGTTTTCATGGGTTTACTATGAACCTTTTGGTTACCTCCAATAACCACTAAGTGTAAGCATCCTATATTTTTGGTCCCCCTGACTCCTTGGATGCAATTCTACTCATTCAGGAGTTTAAGCAATATATATTCACTTCAGAGTTAACCTAGCCGGTTCTTCTACCCCCTTTTCCCCAAAATACAGTTATGGGTTACCATATGAATATATTCATATTTGAAGAAGCAAAACAACAATTTAACAATACCACTCCTGTGGGTTTAAGGTCCTTGAATTACATTCATATAAAACATAGTTAACCCCTTTAACTTATATTTTTATCAAGGCAATACTTCTTCAAAATTACTTACTTAAAATCATTACAAAAATCCTTTATATAAGCCGTGAGTTTTCCTTTAAAAATTTGAGTTAGGGTTTTAAAACCTTTCGACAACGTCGAAGGCTTCAGCCTTTGACCCCTTCGAAAGCTTTGATCATATCTTTTAAAACAATAATCTCTAGCCTTTTTAATACTTTAAAACACTTCCTTCAAAACCTTTCGACCTTGTTAAAGTATCATTAAATAAGAGTAGAACCTTTCGAAACCAATGAAGGTCAAACCTTTCAAAACCATTGAAAATCAAACCTTCCGAAAGCATTGGGTTTGTACTTAAAAATATTACTTTGGGTCATAGTGAAAATAGGTGAAAGTATCTCTTTCAAAACTACACTTTATTTTATAAAATATTGTGGAAGTTTGATGGTGTCGAAACCATCCTTTCGAAAGCATTATAACATTTGGGAAACAATTGAACCTTTCGACAACGTCGAAAGCTCCTGCTTTCGACCCCTTCGAAAGGTTTGGGAAGCAGCTTGTTTTTATAAAAACAATTAAACCTTTCGACAATGTCGAAAGCTCCTGCTTTTGACCCCTTTAAAAGCTTTAAACAAAAATGTAGGCGGCAGCTCTTTTTTATCAAAATCCTCTTTGAAACAACCTTTCGAAAACATAGCTTTCAACTGAAAGCTCCTTTAAAATTTATCCTTTCAAAACCATAGCTTTCGACCTTGTCGGAAGCAAGCATAGCTTTCGACCTTGTTGGAAGCTCTTTATAAAACCAACCTTTCGAAATCATAGCTTTCGACCTTGTCGGAAGCTTTTTAAAACAGGCAAGTGATTTTCTTTTTCAAATCAAAGTAAACTAAGGGTCCATCTCCTTCGAAAGCAACCCTTCGACACCATAGCTTCCGACTTGGTCCAATTCACTCCATACCATTTGAATGGTATCGTGTGCTTTACTTTCGACCTCGTTGGTCATTGAAGTCGAAAGGTCTTGGTTGATAGGTCTAAGTCGAAAGGTTTGCCAAAGAAGGCGAAACCACCTTTTTTTGGGTAAAAGCTGATTTTGCCAAAATAAGTAAAATTTTTGTAACAAACTTGTCTACTTGTAAACATTTGATTGGCTTTCACAACTTTTAAATAATTTGGATAATATTTGTCGCATTTTCTCAGATCTAAAATCAAATTAACATTTAACAATTAAGCCCTTCCTCTTATAAAAACAATTAAACCATTTAGGTCCTCCTTTCAAAATAATTTAATTTCCATACCAAATCACTTAGTAAAAATCCCCAAAAATTCTAGAAATTCATTTTAGTCATGTTATCTAACATATCATAATTTCAGACCCAAATTCTTAATATATTTTCCAAAATAAATTTATAAACCCAAATAACCATATTTTCCTTTGAAAATTCATAACTAATTCTCCACGGCTTGGAAAATTGTGAAAATTGAAACCCTACTCCAAAATTATGTTTTCCATAACAATTTTTTTTCCATGGCATTTAAAAATCATTTAATCGCGGTTTTACCCTAAAACTGCATATATCTCCTTTAACAACCATGTTTAAACATATATAAATCAAAAATCAAGCATATCATCATTTAATATATCATAAAAACAGATTTACCATTAAATTTGAAACCATATGAATATAAAATGGAAATAGAGATGTAGAAATTATTATTCACCTTAGATTGGATAAGGAAATTGATAATTGATTGAGAATGATTTTTTCTAGCTTGAATCCTAAGCTTAAATTTGATTTTCTCTTCTCTTCTTTCTTCCTAATGGCCAGCCTTGCTTTCTTATGGCTATAAATTTTTGTTTGAGATAAAATGAACGTGTATGACTAAAGAGAATAGTATAAGGGTGGAAATATGGGCAGCTATTTACCCTAATGCCCTTATGTTTAATTACTTAACCATTTATAAGTTCATTTTGTTAAATAAGCACGACAACTAATTTTTTATTAATCGACCTCAATCTCCTTATCTACATTATTCTATTTAATTTATTCTAATTAAATCTCATGAATAATGTCATCATTAAAATTAGGGGTGTTACATTTCTTCTTGATAAATTCTCTAGTGAGGCTAAACTTCCAAAGTATATGTCATGATTTCTTTTGTACTCTGGGCTCCTTAGCGATCTGTATCGCCGCATTATTATCATAAAATAATGCCATAAGATTCTCAATATCAGGAATCACTCCGAGCTTACCCAAAAAATTGTGCATCAATGCTGCCTATTTAGTTGCTTCATTGAGGGCGATGTACTCGGCCTCCATGGTCAAATTAACTACTATTTCCTGTTTGGAACTTTTCCAACTGACGGCTCTGCCGTTAAGTGTAAAGACATAACCATACACCGACTTACTATCATCAATATCATTCTAAAAGCCGAATATGTATACCTATTTATAAGGAGGTCTGCATTCCCTTAAATGAGGAATAAGTCCCGAGTATTTGTTAAATACTTCGGTATACATTATACGACTGTCTAATGCTTTTCTCCGGGTTTAGAATGGCGACTCATGCATCCTAATGCATAAGCTACATTTGGTGTAGTATATAGCATAGCGTACATTATGTATCCTATGACTGAAGCATAATGGATCCTCTTTATACAATCTTTCTCCTCATTAGCATGAGGAGCGTCCTTCCTAGAAAGGATGATTCCAGACTGCGTTAGAACACTTTCACTTTAAAAATTTTCATATCGAACATCTTTGGTATAGTATATATGTACAGGGATTGTGATAATCCTAATAGCCTCTTAGATCTATCTTTGTAGATCCTAACACCTAGTGTAAGGTTTGCTTCTCCCAGATCATTTATAGATAAGTTCTTGGAAAGCCAAGCTTTCACTGATTGCAATAACGAAATGTTGTTACTAATCAACAGAAGACCGTCGATATATAACATTGAGAAAATGATAGTGTGACAACCCGCAAATCTGTACCCTTTGAATCGGCAATAAACCACACATGTCCAACCCAAAAAGCACAAAATGACGGAAAGTCATGAGAAAGAAAAGAAGAGAGAAAAAGAGAAGAGAAGAAAGAGAGAAGAGAAGAGAAGAAAGAGAGAAGAGAGAACCAAACAAAACAATACAGAATCTCACATCGCAGCGGAAAACATATAATATCGTATCAATGATCTTTACAAAACATAAACTGTAATATCATATACATACATCAATTAGAGTTCAACAATCAATCACTATTCATCAGTTTGGACAGTTATAATAACCCGTCCTTACAGTTATTGATAGTTTAAATAACAAAGCAGCAGAAAATAAACAGATACGTGTATACGACATGAAGATCTCCAGCTCGCCTGCTGAAGCTCCAGAAGCACCAAATCTGAACCTATAAATATACTCGGTCTGACCCGAGCATTGAAAGGGAAGAACGCCTGAATCAGTCTGGTAAACCAACGTGAGAAACACATTCAACTGAATTTATTAAATTACCAAAACTTTTCTTTTCAAAATAAAAATATCTCATAAGACACGCCCACACATAAACACAGACATGTTTTTACCTTATGATGACCAAAACATTTTATATCAAATCATGTTATATTATACTAGTGTCTAGTGTACAAATAATATTTAAAATAGCCGAAATTGTTACCATTATTAAATTCCAGCATACTAGGCTCTACAAACAAAATGACAGGCACGTAGTGGAGTTTGGATTTCCATACAAATGACCAGGTGAAGGGACTACCTTCCGGCAGTACATCTTTAGAGGAATGTACCAATTACCATCACAAAGGATCCTCTACCAACGCAAGACCGGCCTACCTCTATAACTAGGTAGTACCGAATATATCATCCCTCGGTCATTTTCCGAGGGCCCTCTTGCATACATCCACATTAATTTACATCCTGAACATCATAGCGGGAAGAAATATATCTAGAAGGGGATGATCATACCCTAATTGGGAATGACCCACTTAGCCTTGCAGCATCTAACCCTGTCTCGGTTATTTTCGGTTGATGAGGCCAGAGGTAACGGTTACCTTTCACATAACACATCACATTGTCTTTAAATGCCACATTGCCATTTCCGTTGACTACTAATTGCCTTCCACAAAATACAACCCTTGAGCTCATACATCTCAAGGAGGGTGTTAAGCTAAGAGAAGTTGCCTTCTCCGACACCAATAGATGTACGTTTGTAAAAACCAATGTACGTAATCTTAGAAATGCAATGTCAGACACTCGTCCATACAAGTTGTCCAGGAACAGGACAAACCGAAGGTACTTTCTTACCACATCCTGTCGGGAAATCCTTAGGATTAGTAGCGAATAGTCCTTGCATTGGATATTTCATAACGAAGAGACTACTGCTACTATATGTATATTGGGATTTTAACCCCAAACGATAAACAAGCAGTCCTTCACTATGAAAATCCTAAATATCAATATCTTCAATAACCTGCACAATTGAATGCATATACATTGGTCCGAAGTGGTTTTCAGATAAATCTGATCCCGGTCTCTTCGCACCAAGAACGCAAAAGCGTTTCTCAACCTCCCACAGAAACTAAGTCTTATAGACTTATCACGTCTCCAACTTTCAACTTTCTATCCTTCGGCCAAGAAGGAAGCTCGATAGATTGGAGTAATCACTCTGCACTACACGAATCAACATTCTCAACACAAACGATAATCAAGCCTACACAGATGGCTACGTACTAAGTGTACGACTAAATAATTTCCACATCAAGTCGAGAAACTAAAATGGCCAAAAATATAAATTTAGAACTAAAGCATTCACTAGGCCCGATTTATTAGATCATTCATTAATTGAATCACTTTTCCAAATTATTTACTTCAAATTATCTTTAAAAACATATATTCCCAAAACCATTTCAATATTTGGAAAATTTTCCATATATTATTTTAATAATAAGTGAATTCACAATTTTACCTTATTTCCAAACCATTCAAACTCCATTTTATAATATCACTTTCCAAAACATCCATTTTATTTAAAAGATTATTCACTGTCCAAAATCATGAATATAATTCTCTTACCAAATTCATTACTATTGCACATTTAATTTAAAGGATTATTCACTGTCTAAAATTATGAATATAATTCTCTAACCAAATTCATTATTTCTGCACATTTAATTTGAAGGATTATCCACTGTCCAAAATCATGAATATAATTCCTTTAATAAAAATCCATATTTAGCTTATCAAATTAAATTGATTTCACATTTATAAAACAATGTTTATAAATTCCATTTATATTTTATAAACTTCCATATACAAAGTTCCTTTACTAACAAATTCCATTTATATCTCATTTATATGTCAAAATACAATTATAAGTTAATTTACTTATAGATCTTCTTATTTACAAATTCATTCCTTTTATAACTTCATAAATTTATAAATCTTATTTACTTATAAGATTCAATTATAAATTTAAAACACTTACAAAAATCATTTATAATTCCATTACTTTTATTTATAAAATATCAATTTTATAAATCTTATATATATATATAAACCATTTATAATAAGTCCATAATTCTCAATTTAACTTAATTTACAAAATAGTTAACTCCATATTTCAAAAATCATATTTTGATTCCATTTAAATAAACTTCTTCTTTTAATAATTTACAAATCATTATTAAAAACTTATATAACTTCAAAAATCACTTGAACAACCTTTTTAATTTGAAATCATCATTTTAATACTTTTAAAATTCCAAAATATGGCCCAATGCTGCAAAAGTGCTAAATAAGAGAATTCACATCAATCATATCAATCATGGCGTCCAAATATCATATATCACATGATAACAACATATATAACACTATTTGTAAATAAAAATCAACACTGGCGAGGAATCCAGTTGGATCCCTCCAACCTGTCAACTACAACAAATATATATATGAGAAAATATGTGCAATGTCCGCTTCGAGGCAGACGCGCGTACAAAGGGTCACCGCTCATACACGGGAACGTATAGGGTCTCATCCGCTAAAATATGCTGGAATATATTCAAACTAATATATATAATATATATCATATATCATCCAAATAATCATCAATCAGCATAAATAAATTTATTCTCACTTATATAATAATATAAGCAAGACAGAAAGAGTGAGTTGTACTCACTTTGATTCCAATAGCCGTTGCAGCGTTTTATTTCGAATAAAATTAAACTGATGTTTAATTTTATCCAAAATTCCTAGCAGCCCCAAATCAACCCAATCCAGCTCCATCGTGTAGTGTTCGTGAATATGAACCCAACGTAATTCGTTTCGCCCAATTTCGACTTCGTATGAACAAGTTATGGAATTTAGAAGATTACACGAATTTAAATATAATTTACACACTTTTTATTTTATTTACCCAAAAACAATCTGGGCCGTTCGTTTCGTATACATCAGATCATGGCTGCGTTTTCCTTTCCTTTTTCATTGTTCAACTTCGAACCAGAGAACCCATCCACGCGCCATCTTCCCATCGTTGCCGCTCCCTCTTCGTGACCCCTGCAGATGATCGGAGACCACCGTTTGAATTCCCCCAGCGCCGTGCACCACCGTCGAAAATCCGGTCGACAATCGAGCTGCCATTGCCTCGGTTTCCATGCTTGAACGCGCTGCCTTTGAGCGAGGATTGTCGCCAATCCACTTCACCATATCCAATCACGACCGTTGGATTTGTAGCTCTCGTCGAGCTCTACGATATTGTAGTTGAGGATTTTCGATGAAAGTGGATGGATTGATCAGAAATTGAGGAATAAGGCTGGCTATTTTCGGCCATTGAATATTAGTGGTGGATGTGACCTTATTTTCTAGGGTTTGGCAAAATAATGTCCTTATATAGGTAACGTTTTAAAACACTATTCACGCGAATATTTTCCGAACTTCAATCGAGGCATGCCGCCAGGCATTTATAACGTTTTACCCCTATTCCAAACACAATGGAATATATATCGGAGGCCAATTCCATCATATTTGGAAGATAGGTTTTCGAATCGAATTATTTTAATTAAAATTTACTTAATTAAATTTCTATGCGTTTTATCTTCGCGCGACCAAACCGTAAGTCCGATTAACACGAAATTTGAAATCCTACAATAATATAACATTACGGATCTAATGAAACTGGTTTCGTCGAAATCCGAGACAGTATCAAAAACGACTATTTTTACACGTTAATTAAATATTAAAATTTCCAATTTCTTTTAAATCGCTTTTAAATCAAATTTAAAAGTTTACTAACTTTATTCTAATTCAAGTATAATTTAATTCAACTTTATAAATCATTTCCATTCACATTAAATTAAAAATCTTAATTATTTCTGCAATTTCAAATATTAAATTAACGATTTAATTATCCAAATAAATCAAGATATTTGAAATATAAGTTATTCAACTTATAAAATTAACTTGCGAATATTTAAAATCAATTAAATATTCCTATTTCGAATGACTAAAATTCTTGGTCGTTACAGATAGCATTGCCCAGTTCCTTTCTATATACGCATGTTTCCTCTATGTTCTGATACAAAACCAAACTGTTTGATTACCTTATCAAAACACTTGTTCCAACATATTGCTCAAAATAAAAGGTGTTTTCTCTCTATTATATATTTGATATAATGTTTTATATTAATTATTTATTTAATTAAAAGTATGTTAATATAGAAAAACCATAAATGGTAATATTTTGTTATAGTAAGTACAATGTGTTGTAATCATGAGTGATTTATAATAACAAAAGAAACATACCATTTTAAATACTTCTAGTCAAGATGTGTCGAGACTAGATATTGATACATCCATTGAGACTGAAGTACGTAGCGCTCTCCGAACATTGGGTGGTGTATTACTCATAGCGGCTGGGGGCACCACGGCATTACATAATTATAGTTATTGGATAACTATGGAATGATTCACTTGATAATTTTTCTGTTAGATAATATAACTAAGGTCAAACAAAGAATATCGATGTGATAATTTTACCTAATTCCCTCGACTTGAGAATATCGTCGAGCTTTGATGTGGAAACTCTGCTTTGATTATAGTTAAATCGTGGC
This sequence comes from Allium fistulosum, assembly GCA_030737815.1. Taxonomy (NCBI): domain Eukaryota; kingdom Viridiplantae; phylum Streptophyta; class Magnoliopsida; order Asparagales; family Amaryllidaceae; genus Allium; species Allium fistulosum. Next base: position 1,160,717,046 of record CM060902.1, on the reverse strand, counting down.
ACAATGTCCATCGAACAACTATAGTTGGGTAAAGTGGAAGCATTGGAAGTGAAATACTATTCAAGAGAGAATTCGTCTCCTCGGTTATATGGAGTTAGTATCATAGGGTCAACTTAAGTCAACTCAAAGTCAAAGTCTCCGGCCAGAACAGTACGATTAATAATAATTGTTATTATTGAACCAAAGATTTTGTGTTTGCTGCAACGACCCTAAATTTAATCGCTTTAAATATGAATATTTAATATATTTTTAATAAATTAATATATGGATTTTATAACTCAAAAACACTCCTTTTAAATAACTACTGGCGACGGTGAGATGATTTTTAAAATGTGTTTATAAAATTATTTATTTCAAAGGAAATTAGAAAATGTGATTGGAAAGCTTTCCAAAAAATTAATTTTTCACCATTAAAAAGTTGTAAAAAAGGTTGTAAAACACCTTAATGCACTTAAACACACACTTATTTAATAAATAAGGATTTAATTAAGTGTGTAAAAGGTGGAAATATAAGTTTACTTTAAGAAAAGAGAGAAGTGACAAAATAAAGGAAAATTTTGAAATCACATCTTAAGTACACATTAGTGTATGAGTTAGTGGATAAAAGGGCTCCCCTTTGTGGTTGCGTGTAGATCAAGGTAGAGAGGAGGTTGGGTGATGATGTGGCATGAATATAGTGGAGGGTGTAGGACATAAAGGCTTTAAGATAATTTCATTTCTCTTTGTCATCCCATTTTCATTTTCTCAAAAAGTTATCTTCCTCTTTAAACTTCCAAAAACACTTTAATGGCTTCCAACAATTTTTATAAATTCAAAAACCTCTTCTATTCTCCTTTTTAACTCTTAAAAGCACTTAAAACCACCTCCTTTCCTCTTATATACCACTTCTTAGCTAACCAAAGCCCACATCCACCCATGTCCACCTTGGTCGAGCCCACACCCTCCTTGGCCATGCCCAAAAACAAATAGTTCGAGCCCATTTTTCCTTGTTTAAGTCCAAAATCAATTCCTTCCAAAGGATATATAAAGTTCTAGGTCCTATTTCAAAATTAAAAAGGATTTGGTTAAGTCTGATGAGTAAAACCCTTTTATATTTTGGGAAGATTCCAACTTTATATGTTGTTATGTTTATTGTGTAATATATTGGTTGATTGGTTGTATTTTCATGTTGTTTTGGGTTCATATGTGGTATTAGTTTGTGTTTTGGATTTAGACTTGTAAATCGAAGTCTAAAATGTAGTGTTTAGTTGTAAAAATGTGATCATTGCTTATGTTATGGTGGTGATATGTTGTTGTATGTATAATCATGGATGTGTAGGTTGTATGCTATGAATGTTAGCATTTGGTCATGTTAAAGTGATGTGAGATCTTTTTGAAAATCAAAATCATGTTTACTAGTTTTAAATTTATAAAAATGTTTTCAAAGTTTATAACTTTGTTTTAGTTTTCAAAACCCTTTTTATTTATGTTTTAAAATGAGCTAAAGTTAGGAGTTAAGCTGGAAAAAGGATAACTTAGAGCTAACTCTATGTTACGGCATCCATAGCGATAGTCGCTATAGATGCAGTTCAGAAAAATTTAATGTTTTTTAAACTTAAGTTGTTTCTTTTTAAAAGTGTTTTTGAAACTTTTAAAGTCACAAATCAGATATAAAGGTTGATAAGTTTGTAATTAAGTATGAGTTTAATAATTAATTAATTAATGTATAAATTAAGGATAATTATTAATTTATTGGTAATTAAGTTATGTAATTAGTATTTAAGTATTAATTAAGTAAGTTAATTAGAATTAACAAATTAAGAAAATTTTAGTTAATGATTAATTAAGTAAGAGGTAATTATGTATTAAATTTTGTTTAATTAAGTTTAATTATTTAATTTATTATTATTTAATTAGGGTTAATTATTAATTAATTACAAATCAAGAAGGGTTTTAATTAATTAATTAGGATTTAACAAAGATTTAATTAATGATTAATTATGTTAAATTAAGATCTAAATTAGAGTTAATTATGATTTAATTAGTAATTAAATTAAGATTTAATTTTTAATTGATAATGGTTTAATTTAAACTCTATCAATTATCTTTAAGTCGACTTTCTTTTATAAGTAAACTGATTTTAAATCAAGGGATCTCTTATCTGTGCCATTAAGTAGACAAACAAATAAGAGTAGTTATACTAAAAGGTTGTCACATTTTATTGAAAGTAAGTCGTCTTGTATTTAACACTAAAAACCGACGAGTAAAACTTTCCTCTATCTATGAGATCTAGAACTTGTTCTAAGCGAGGGATAGCGAAATCGAAATGTCGAAATTTGATAAGAACATGCGAGTTAATTTCGATAAGCGGGTTATAATAAATTAAGTATATGGAAGTTATTTTCATCTGAAAATCTTTTTACCACCGATAGTGAAGTTGTCCATTATCGATAACTTAACCCTTTTAAATTATCGAATGTTGGTTCAGAGAGACCGTGATCGGATAATGTGCCTTATCCGAAACCACTTCGAACCAATGTAAGCATTCGAATTCAAAATATCTTGAAGTCATAATCCAAGATGAATATCTTCGAAGTGCAAATGCTACTTGCTACTAATCCTGAGGGTGATTCCAAAATGGATGTAGTAGAAGTAGTGCTTTCGGTTCATTCATATCCTGATCGACTTGTATGGATGAATGCTAACATTTCATTGTCGTTTGGAAGGCATCGTTAGCATTCTAAGTAGGAATTTCTAAATAAGGTAAAAGCATAGCCTTAAGCCTCACACCCGATAAATGAATAAAGCAGGGACATGCCGTAGGACTAAGTGGGCCGCTCCCATTAGGGTATGGTCATCACTGATCTAGATCGATTACTATATACTTACGTATGCTTCGGGGCCCAATGCGGTTGTTGATCACAACTAAGGGATGATCATATTCAATACTATCCATTTAGGGGTAGGATGGCCTTGAGTAGTAGAGGTTCAAATTAAAGCAACCTCGGTACATTTTCTCTATAGGTGTAATGTACGGAACATAGACCCTTACCTTGTCGTGTTTGAATCCCTTCTCCAATAAGTATCGTCGGACTTAGTTGTATACCTATTATGATGGAGTTTAATTAATGCAACAATTTTGGCTATGTTCATATTTTAATTTAAACCCCTAGATATTATTTATAATATTACTGGATTTTGTATAAAAGTGTTTTGGTTATCGTAAGGTGAAAACCCCTTTGTGTTTATGCGCGGCATGGTCTTATGAGATACATTTAATTTTAAAAGAGTTTTTAAAGTAATAATTTGGTTGTTTTGAGTTTACTCACACCAGACCCATGTCTGGCTCAGAGTTTTATTTTCCTTCCCTAAAATTCTTGGGTACTCAAATTTGTATGATTATCCAAGTGATCCATGTTTCTTATGGATGCATTTTAGAGGAGCTGGAGCGAGGGCTTCACCGATAGCTAGTTAGATATCTTATTCCATTGTGCATGCATGTATTTTGTATTAGTGATGTAGGGACAGGTAGTTATAACTATCCCAGTTTGGATGTGTACTTATCATGACTCTATTGTATAATTATTATGGCAGTGACTATGTATGATCTTATATTGTCTATTATATATAATATTTCGCTATGTTGTGAGATTCTATGTTGTTTAGTTTTCTTCTTGTCTTTTCTTTCTTTTCTTTTACCCCAATGGCTTGTCTTTTCGAAGTAAGAAAGGAAGATCGTTACATGTGGTATTAAAGCTTAGGTTGAGCAAACACCTGGCTTTGCGTTGGGGTCAACTCTTAGGAGCGCGTATTTGTAAATTTTTATTCATATACATATATATTCCTGATAGTTAGTTCAGCCTTGATAGGTTTGATTAGTACCCTTTCTTAAAGATCTATCTTATCCAAGCATTCTAAGAGTTACCTTGCTATATCCAGGTAGTAAGAAATGACCAATAAGACAAGATGAGGTAGAGGAGCTGGTAGCACCACGACCGCCAATGGTCGAGCTCTAAATGCTGGAGGAGTGGGGATTGTTGAAGAAGCTGCCCCAGTGTAGCCCAAGGTTAATTTTACAACCATGTGCAAGGATTATACAAATCTTAGAGGGAAACCATTTAAGAGAAAGGAATTCATCATAGAAGTTTAGGCTTGGTTACGATCATGTGAAAAGATTTTCAAAGGCCTCGATCTTCCGGATGAGTAGAAAAGGTTTTCTTAGCATCGTGGCAATTGCAAGAAGAAGCAGCGACTTGGTGGGACTCTATTATAGCTAATGTTCCAGAAGATGATTTCTCATGGGCCATATTTAGGGAAGCATTTGAGGATTAGTTGTTGCCTACAGTTGGAAAGACTCGGATGTATAGGAGTTTCTTGGATCTCAAGCAGGGAGGCCTGTCGGTTATAGAATATGAGATGAAGCTTAATGAGCTGTCTCGTTTGGACCAGAGTTGATAAATACCCCACTTAAGAAGAATGAGATGTTTGTGATGGGTATGAGAGATGGTTTCCAGGAAAATATAACCACCCATCTTAAGGGTTATTTCATGGATTTAGTAGACATGGATCTAATATATGAAGTTTTGGAAAGAAGAAGTCTACAGCAACAACACCCAGTGGAAATACCGGTGGCAACAATTCAAACAAAAGAAAGTTCAACCTGAACTGGAAGAAGCAAGGGAAAGAAAAGTCAGGGAATGGAGCCCAGGAGAAATGGTACAAGAGCGTTACTTGTCGAACTGTAATCAAAAGTGTCACACATTGATATTTTGTAAGAATCAAGAGGTTCGGAAGGTGGGTCCTATCTCTCAAATGGTTCGAAAGATGTTTTTTTTTTCAATTGTTATCAACTTGGTCATATGGTAAAGGACTGCCCGCTTATGAAGAAGGGCCACCAGGTCAAGGTGTACGCAATCAAGGATGAGCCGTCAACCTCAGCAGATGTGAAAGGAAAGGGAGTGCTTGAAGATACGTTATATGTGAATGGTATTTTAGTTTGAGTATTGTTTGATACATGGGCATCCCATAATTTTATATCTAAAGAGTTGGTAGATAGGTTGGAATTTTCCCCTAAATTCATAGAAATCCCTATTTGTGTGTCTATCCCCATAAGCGGTGCGATAAATTTAAGTATGGTCTGTGAAAGAGTACGAATCATTTACCTAAAGCACCATTTCTTTTGTGACCTATTTGTCTTGAACTTTAAGGGGTTTGATGTTATACTCGGAATGGATTGGTCATCGAAATATGGAGCTATCTGGACTACGCCAAGATAAGGGTAGTGTTAAAAATAGATTCTAAAAGAGTATTGGAAAAGATAGTTTGTAGGAAGCCTAACGGGCATATGTTTAGTTTCTTATATGCCTTTGAATTATCCCAGGAAGGGTTAGGATTGATATAAGTTGTTAAAAGATATTTTTGATGTCTTCGAAGAAGTAAATAGTCAGCCTCCATGTGACGCCCCATCTCTATACCCACTCTAGCCAAGAACACTACTTAGTAATGCTGTCAACTAGCATGGAGAATAAGGCTGTTGAGGAGCGACCATCCGTGTAATTTCTTTGTGCGAGCACCGATATGTCAAATAGTATAGCATGCATAAGAGGAAGTCCGACATACCGATACAAACTCAAAGCTATCACACAGTGGCTATATAAAATCTTCGGAAACAAACATAGAATTAAACATAACACAAATCAGTCACATTCATCCATATCACAAAGGCGGAAAAAGATATGAATATATATATATATCACATGAAAGTGTACATCAGAGTAGTGGTCAGAAAGATCCACGATAATACAAAAGAGTAGCAACACGTGCTATACAAAAGAATAAGTATACATCCTAGAGTCTATATCTCAAGTGTATACAACAAAAACTACTAATCTAAGTAGTTAGCCAAAAGTCAGAATAATCCCTGAAGAGAAGTCAAGCAGAAGCACCTGTAACATCTCGGTCTGACCCGAGTATTATTTCATAAGAAAATAATAAACGGATCAGTCTAGCTATAAATATCAGATGATATGGTATAAAATAAAAGACATGGCGTGAACATGTAATAACCATAGCAGCATACTACTATAAGTATGTAATTGAAAATCAACAAGAGATTAATCAATATCACAAGAATCTTCTCAAAGATAAAATAGGGTATCATACCCTAAACTTGTATTCATAACAAGTCAATGACACACGAATTCACCAATGCACAAAAATTGATAAAACTTATCAATAGAAATCACGAAAATTGGTGAAGCACAAAATTCCAGAAATCATCACAAGAAATCCAGAAATCACAAGAAGGGGGAGGCCTATCACAAAACAGGAGTATGAAAACTCACCAACACGTGTAACACAAGACGAGACACTATCTCATGGTAGCTAACCATTAATATTTGAGCCGAAGCTCCACAAGAATGGCCCGAAGACCGTGGGGCGCTACCCCACATATGTGATGGTGAAACATCACACAAACGGGGTTTAGTCTCCCTCGTAGACAAAGAGACATCGCACAATTGCTAGTCTAAATCAAATCACAAAGATGATCATCATGATCATCAAGAAGTGTCAATCACACCAAGCTAGTAAATATATGAGTTTAGCTTCATGTCCTATAACCACTTGCTTAACTTAAATATTTAGGAACAAACTGTAGATCTTCACTAGAAAATTGTCACAAGAGGTTCAATCGAACAAGTCCAAGAATTAACCGATGAAGTGAACGCAAGCGTTTCATACCACTCGTTTTACTAAGTCGTTTAATTAGATTTCTCGTACGAGTGAGGTAAAGGCTTGTATATACTAATAGACTGGAAAATGGTTTAAGAAGAAGAGTTTTGTAATAAAATAGTGTTGAAATCGCTTTGATGAAAGAGTTTTGATATTTACTACTAGTATTGAAACCTTCATATTTTTAAAGTGACAAACCACAAAATGATTGTAGAAACAATCTATCACAAAAATTCACAATCGAAGACGTGAACAAAATCCAAGGAAATCAGCTCAAAATGCATCAAAGTGGAAGCTCCCCAGCGACATAACCAAAATCCAACACAGGAGGTAGGCGTGACCTAAGATGACGCGACCTAACCTACCACGGTGCAACGAGTTAACAAAAAGGGGTGAGCGACCTAACTCGGTCGATCTAAGCAATAGGGGAGTGCGACTAAACAAGGTCGAGCTAAGGAAAGGGTCGAGCAACCTAACTGGGAGACAGGCCGAACGACCTAAAAGTAGAGGCCAAGCGACCTAGTGGTTGCGACCTAAAATGGCAACAAGGTCGAGCAACCTATAAGTGATGCGACCTAAGGGAAGTAAGGTCATGCGACCTAAAGCCAAGCGAGCTAAAGCCCTAAGGAAAAATGACCCAAGCAATTTAATGTCTAGCGACTTAATGGTTTAGTGGCCGAGCGACCTAACGCAAAATAGGTCAAACGACCTAAAGTCTAGCGACCTACGACCTAGCGACCTAATTCCGGACGACTTAAGAGCAAACGAAAATATACAGGCCGAGTCTTCAAGGCAATGCGACCTAACGGCTAGCGACCTAAGCATGGCTGAGCTAGCGACCTAATTGCGTAGGTTAGGTCGAGCGACCAAAAGGAGAGGGCATGAGGCCTAAGTGGTGTGACCCAAGGGTACGCGACCTAAGGAGTACACGACCTAGGATTATCACGCGACCTAAAGTGGTGAACGACCTAAGAATGCGAGCGACTTAACATACTCGAACGACCTAACTGCAGGCGAGCGACCTAAGCCCAGAACGAGCAATTTGCAGGCCTGTCTTCTCTAAAGCCGAACGACCTAAGCCCAGAATTTTGCCAAAACACTAAAAATTGGGGTTTTCACCAATTCAATCCAAACCAATTGCAAATGCATGTGCACAAGTGATAGGGAATCATTCCCAACAATCCAATGACAGTTATAGGTAAGAATGTGAGATAAAAATCTCACCTTTTCACGAAATTGATGATGGAGAAGCTTAAAAGTAATGGAAGAAGCTTGAATCCAATGTCTTCACTTTGAATTTGGAGTTAGTTGTTGGATTTGCAAATGAACAAGAGCTTTGGAGTTTTAATTTCCCATTCCCTCCACCATTTTTGAAGAAGCTTTAAGTGTTAGGAAAATGAAGAGTAAAGTGATGAAGAAGAGATGGGTTGGGGCTGAGTTAGTGAATGGTTCATCCCAAACCAAAGCTCAAAGCAAAAAGTGACGAAAATTTCACTATCTCCAAACATATCGAAGTTTATACTTAAAAGATTGCAAACGACGTTTTGAACTCAATGGAAGTGGTCTCGAGTCCTAATTTGTCCGTATGCAAAAAGTAGCTTTTCGGACTAAAATCCGACTAACGATAAAATATTTAAATATAAAATCGACAAATATGCGGGTTGTTACAGACTCCCCTCCTTAAAGAAATTGCGTCCTCGCAATATATAAGATGGAAATAAAAAGTAACAACCATAAAAGCATATTAACACAAAAGAAATTTGAAATAAGAAGTTTACCTCAAAGAGCATGAGAAAGTATGTCCGGATGTGTACGCTCGATGAATTCTCTAGATTCCCAAGAGCAATCCTTAGGATTTGAGGACCATTGAACTTTAACAAGCGGAACATCTTTATTTCGAAGTCGTTTGACCTCCGAAGCAATAATTCGAATAGGTTGCTGCTCATAAGTTAAATTAGGTGAAACTTCAATCTCTTCCACAACACCGGGCTCAAGAATAGAATCGGAATCCCGAAGGCACTTCCGTAATTGAGAAACGTGAAATACGTCATGCATGGCAGAAAACTGAGCCGGTAATGAAAGGTGATAAGCCATGGAACCAATACGTTCGGTGATAGGAAATGGCCCAATATATCGAGGCGCTAACTTTCCCGATCGACTGAAACGTACAACACCCTTCATAGGTGAAACACGAATAAATACAAGATCACCAACAGAAAATTATAATTTCCTTCTTCGATTATCGACATAGGATTTTTGTCTACTCTGGACTTCTTTCATCCTATGACGAATAAGATCAATCTTCTCTGTGGAATCTCGAATAAAATCTGGACCTAAGACCAGCTTCTCACCGGCCTCAAGCCAACAAGAAGGAGATCGGCATGGCCTCCCATAGAGTGCCTCGAAAGGTGCCATACCAATACTAGATTGGAAGCTATTATTATAGGAAAATTCAACAAGAGAAATATGATCTTCCCAACTTCCACCGAAATCAAGCACACAAGAACGAAGAAGATCTTCAAGAGTTTGATTCACACGCTCGGTTTGTCCATCGGACTGAGGGTGATAAGCGGTGCTAAAATTAAGCTTCGTTCCCAAAGCTGTTTGCAAACTCTTCCAGAATCCACTAGTAAATAATGGATCACGATCACTAACTATAGAAGTAGGAACTCCATGTAATTTAAAAATTTCTTTGATAAAGAGTTTGGCCAGAAGAGGAACGGTTCGGTTCGACCGAACGGGAATAAAATGGGCGGATTTAGTAAGTCTATCAACGATCACCTATAAGCTATCATGGCCCGAACGAGAACGGGGAAGGCCATCAATAAAATCCATGGAAATTTGATCCCACTTCCAAATTGGAATTTCCAATGGTTGCAATAACCCACCGGGCCTTTGATGTTCAGCCTTGACAAGTTGGCAAGTCATGCAACACTTAACAAAGTTAGCAATATCAGATTTCATTCCCTCCCAATAATAAAGTCGCTTCATATCCGCGTACATTTTACTACTACCGGGATGAATGGAAAATTTGGAATGATGAGAATCTTCTAAAATATCTTTACGAAGATTACTACTATTTGGTACGATAAGTCTACCAAATTTTCGAATGCCGCCACGAGAATCAATACCAAAGTCTTTCAAACTTTCAATATCAATTTTATCCTTAACATTTTGGCCAAGAAGAGCCAATTCAGGATCTAGCTTCTGAGCTTCAAGAACGCGGTCTAAGAGAGAAGGATGAGCCTCAAGGCTACATAAAACAAGAGATGAACATAAATCAGATACACGATCTCTAATCTCACAAGTGGATAGAACCTCGAGATCATGCCATTCGGATATCATCATAGAAACAACCGCTTGTTGCTTACGACTAAGAGCATCAGCAACTCGATTTCCCTTTCCGGGAGTATAAAGAATATCAAGATCATAAGAGGCAAGGAATTCGAGCCAACGCTGTTGACGCAAATTAAGTTCCTTTTGAGAAAATAGATATTTCAAAGACTTATGATCAGTATAAAGTATAAATTTTTCTCCCAAAAGATAATGTCGCCAAATTCGAAGGGCGAAAACGATAGCCGCGAGTTCTAAATAATGTGTGGCATATCTAGTCTCAGCCGGCTTCAATTGCCTAGAAGCATAAGCAATAACACGTTCTTTTTTCATAAGAACGGCACCCAAACCAACGCGACTAGCATCGATATAAACAACAAAATCTTGATTCCCTTCGGGAATAACAAGAATAGGAGCATCAGAAAGGAGTTCTTTTAATTTTTGAAAAGAAGTTTCACATTTGTCCGACCAAATGTATTTAACACCTTTCTTTGTTAAGCCAGTAAGAGGCACGGCAATTTTAGAAAAGTCTTTTATGAAACAGCGGTAATATCCAGCCAATCCGAGAAAGCTACGAATTTCAGTCATGCTCTCCGGTCTCTTCCAATTTTGAATCGCTTCAATCTTTGAAGGATCCACTGATATTCCGGATTCGAAAATAATATGACCGAGAAACTTCACACTAGATTGCCAAAAGTGGCATTTAGAAAATTTTGCTTTTAATTGATTGCTCCTAAGAGTTTCCAATACAATCCGAAGATGCTTTTCATGTTCCTCCTCGGCTTTAGAATACACAAGAATATCATCAATAAAGATGAGAACAAACCGATCGAGGAAATCTTTGAAAACTCGATTCATAAGGTCAACGAAATAAGCCGGGGCATTCGTTAAACCAAATGGCATAACTAGCCATTCATAAGATCCATAACGAGTACAGAACGAAGTCAAATGAATACTATCCTCTGCAATTCGAAGCTGATGAAAACCAGTAGCCAAGTCCAGTTGTGAAAAGACTCTAGCACCACTAAGTTGATCAAATAGATCATCAATCCGAGGTAAAGGATATTTATTTTTAATAGTAAGATCATTAAGCTTGCGGTAGTCGACGCAAAGCCTAAGTGTACCGTCGGATTTCTTCACGAAAATTGCTGAAGTTCCCAAGGCGAGGAACTAGAGCGAATAAATTACTTCGTCTCCAATTCGGATAATTGTTTGCGCATCTCTTCATTCTCCTTATTAGACATGCGATAAGGAGGACGAGTAATAGGTTGAGCTCCAGGGGTAAGATTAATTCTGAACTCAATTGCTTGCTTAGGTGGTAATCCTAAAACGGGCTCGAATATGTCGGAAAATTCACGAACGACATGAATACTAGAAATGACATCTTCCTCATCATCATTGTCATCATCAAGAGGATTTAGAGAATATAAAGACGCCGTTAAAGTGGAATTCGAATCTTTAAGAACAATAGAAATCTGCTTAACAGATAGTGGATGTCGAAGATAAATAGTCCGCTTAGGACATAGGATATGAGCTTTATAACGGTTAAGCCAATCCATACCCAAAATCATTCCAAAGTCTAAGTAACGCATGACATGCAAATCGGCTAGGAAAGGAAAATCACACAAAATAATCTCCACATCTTTACAAAGCAAACTAAGAGTTGCGGATCCACCAACCGGATTCGCAATTCTTAAAGAAGTCATTAAAGCAACGACACTTAAGGAAAAAGTATCGACAAGTTCCTTTGATATAAAAGAATGGGATGCACCCGTATCAAAGAGAACTCTAATAGGTTGATCATGAAATATAATAATGCCATCAAGGATAGAATGAGACATACCTTGACCGCGAGATGTGTTGCCAGGGGCTTGTGCCATATTAAGCTTTCCCTCCTTCTTGCCTTGAAGTCTGGGGCATAAATGTATATAATGATCTGGGCTCTTACAATAGCGACAAGAACGGGGCTTTGAACACTTGTTCGCAAAATGGTCCTTAGAACCACAGTTATAGCATTGCCCACTACTAGGGGTAGAAGTCTTTGCTGCCGGAGGTGCAGGTTTCCCCTTTTTGTTGGGATAAGGACCTTTGAATTTATTTGGCCTCTTCTTGTTGTTGAAGTTTGGTTTGGAACCCACGACTCCAACATCACTTTCCCTATCCGCCTCTTCAAGACGAAGAGCGGTATCAACGAGCTGGTCGAAAGAAACTTCTAATTTTAGAAGTAATGGCTTCTTGAGATTCTTGTTTAACCATAGACGAACCTCTGGTTCTTCTTCAATGGGGTATTGATGTATTCAACCCCATATTTAGACAGTGACTCGAAGGATGCGACATAATCTGTCACAGAGGATTCACCTTGAACAAGGTCTATGAAACGTCGAGCCAATGTCACTTTCTCTGCTTCTGGTATGAATTTTAATTCGAAGCGTTCCCGAAACTGCTCCCAGGTGAGATCCGCTTCATTGATTTCAGAAATAAGAAGTTCGTACCAGTCCAATGCTCTTTCTTGGAGCATACTAGAGGCTACCTGAACTCGATGAAGATCAATAAGGTTCATGCGAGAAAAGATTCGATCGCATGTTCTTAGCCAAGCCTGAACTTCAATAATAGTTTCGGAACCTTTGAATGGTTTCCCACCCAAGTTGGTATAATCGTTGCACAAGCGTGCAAATCCAGACTTAGGATGAGTAGGTTCCTAATTAGGACTAGCTTCTTGAGCATTCTTTACTAAATCAAGCAGTTGCTGAGCGGTCATAAAAACTCCATCCTAGGGAGTAACAGTAGATGGTCCGGCTCTAGGACGGCCTGGTCTAGACAATCTCTCCTTTAAGAAAGAGAGAAGAAGAAAAGTTATTCTCCAAATAAATATCAAGAAAATCTTGATAGACAGAACAAGGATACATAAAAGGAAATAGGATGAATCGGTTCGAAGACTCGAATTAAATCCTAAGGCACGACTCCTAAGTTGGACTTAGGACAATGATCCTTGTTAAGTTATTCTACATTGTTCTGAAGTTTGGCTCTGATACCAAGCTGTGACGCCCCACCTCTATACCCACGCTAGCCAAGAACACTACTTAGTAATGCTGTCAACTAACATGGAGAATGTTTGCGCCAAATTTGGTCACAAACCCCAAGTATTGTGAAAGCACCAGTGTATGAATACAAATCATCAATATTCAAACACAAATATCAGATCTAAGCAAGCAATAAACATCAATCCAGAAAATATGAACAGTGACACACAATTTATAGTGGTTCGGCTATCTTCGGCTTACGTCCACTTCAAGGTTTTTATGATTTTATTGCTTGATGCTTGGAGATTACAATTTCTTATCGCGTAGTACAACAAATTTTATGATTATAATCTGAATCTAAGGCAACAATTTTGATCTAGAGTAAATCTGGTAAAGTCTGGGCGCCCTTTAGCTCTCAAAATTGTTCGACCCCTTTTCTGAATGACCAGGGGCTCTATTTGTAGGTGTGGGAGGCTGATATTTCGCCTAAATTTTGGGAGACCACTTCTGGCACGTGAGGGGGGCCACACGCTCGACTTTAGGAAATCTGGGCCCACTTTGGGATCGATTCGAACTCCATTCGAATCGATCAAGAATTCATCTGATGGAGCTGAAATTTGGTGAGAACATTCTTCAACATGTACACAAGCTTCTATGAAAATTTCATAGCATTTGGACTTATGGATCTCGAGATATGGTCGATTCAAGATAATGATCCTCGCCAGACTGTTTCGTTCGAATCGATCCCTTCGAATCGATCTTAGCATGTGATTCTGTGATGACGTAGAGCGCCTAATTCGCATCGATCTGCTTTCTTCGCCAATTTGATCGAGTCATCCCAAATATCTCGCCTCTTTGACTTGATGGACTCGAAGGCTTCGACCACACCGTGGATTCGAACAACGTTTCATTCGTATCGATCGGTGTTGGCCTGGGTCGATCGATACGAAGTAATCACACAAGATGGGTTCGAAGTGAGGCGCTTTGGTGGATACGAGCGCATTGTTGTTTTATGGAGTCGGTGCACAGCTTCGTTCGTATCGATCTTGATGGCTTCCAGTCGATCGATACGAATCGATACGAGAGGGAGGTCGTTGGATGGGTTCGAAGAGGGACAACTCGATGGATTCGAAAGAACTCCAAGCTGGATGGATACGAAGATGAGGCTATTTCCTCCAACTTGCATCGATCATATCTCATTCATTCGAACTCCGATTAACCTGAAATTTGAAATGCTGGCTATCGTAGCTTTGCTTGTCATGTCTTGTTAATTGTGGCCTGATCCGGGCCCAGACAAAATTCATCGATATCCATGGTGAACCTGCAATGCGTAATCGATATTCATGGCTAGTAATTGTTACTTTTGGGTATCTCGACTTTGCCAAAAGGTGGGATAACACTTTTCCCCCCAAAACATGCCTTTTTATAAAAGGTGTGTTTTGAATAGCTTCAAATCAAATGTCGTGAGTTCATGTTTGTTTCATAGTTTATAGCATTTTTAATCAAGTCCGCGGTTGTTCGAAGCCGAATCGTTATCAATTTCTTCCAGTGGAAGTTAAGAATGAAATTCTACAGTCTCTCCGTACTATCGATGGTCACTTCGCACCCTTGTCAAGCCCATTCCAGACTTAGCGATCGAATAGAAAGATCCTATTGTACTCCGGCGTTGCTTTCTATTCCTTGCACTCTGGCCCCAGTTAGGGCGTAAATCGATGTCTTGATCGTTCTGGACCGATCGTAGCCTCTTCGGGTCTTGCTGGGTCCCATCCTATCACTCTCCGGTGAAGGGGAAACAGCGTTAAGTGAGTCAATCCTGTCGCTCTCCGGCGAAGCGACTCACTTCTTGCACTCCGGTTCAGTGTATCTGAACATTAAGCGATGTCATGGCCTAAATCGTGGGCCGATCATAGACTCTCTGGGCTCTTATCGAATCCCGATCCAATCACTCTCCGGTGAAGGGGAAACGACGTTAAGTGAGTCGATCCTGTCGCTCTCTGGCGAAGCAACCCATTTCTTGTACTCCAGACCCCGTCTCTCCGGGTAGGGTCATAAAGCGATCATTTTTATATTGATATTTAATACTCATCCTTTAACTCTCCGGTCAAAGGTTTATTTCAAGAAATTCAAGTTTATTTATTAAATTTAGGTCCTAGATGTTCAATCTCAAACATCAGGAGAAAACTAAACATTGCCTCTCCGGGCAGATCGGTCTATCTCCATCTCAGAGCATGCCTAGGGATCTCTCTGGTTCCCGTACATGAGTAAGTGGAGTAGCCGTTTATTCTGAAAACAAATCTAATGAAATTATTCGACCGAAGTCCAAATCCTGAACTTGGCCCTTGCCATCTTAATCAGTTGATGACGAGTCGTGATCCCGATCCAGGATTGTTTCTGTTAGGTGGAGGCGGTAGTTGTTCAGGCCTTACCGCCGCTGTCCGTTCTCTGACATATTGTGGCAATCTACCACTCTTGGCATGTTCTTCCACCTCATCCTTGAGGTGGCGGCATTCGTCGGTTGTGTGCCCATCCAGCTCATGGAATAGGCAATATTTTCCGGTTCTACACTCCCGCTCTGTGGGATCTCTCCTAGGTGGTTTTCGATAGGGGAGTTGCCCCCGAGTTTCAGTGTAAATTCGTTCCAGGCTTGCCGCCAAATCTGTGTATTCCCTGAATCTGGGCTCTCAGAACTTCTTCCGTTTATCAGGACCATCATGTGCGTCATCCTGCTTTCTCTTTCCTTTGTCCGCCCTGGGCTTTTCCCTGGCGGTTCCTTCGCCTTGTACAGCGTTTATTTCCTGCTTCTCGGCTCGTGATTCTTCTAATCGAATGAATCTTTCAGCTTCATGGTAAAACTCTCCAAGATCTTGCTGTGAGTCTCTCGTTAAAGAATCCTTGAATTCGGTGCCTTCTCCAACTCCTGCCACTACCGCCATCAAAATCATCGATGGGTCCGGGCGATCTACAGAAGCAACCGTTGCATTAAATCATAGCAGAAAATCTTTTATGGACTCTCCGGTCCTTTGTTTTATCGATGCCAAAGTCATCACACTCTTGGCTCGCGACACGTGGACCCTAAACTGTCTCATGAAACAATCTACAAGCTCACCCCATGTTCTGATCGATCCAGTATCTAATTGTCTGAACCAAAGTGCAGCCAAATCTGACAAGTATAGAGGGAAGCATCGAGCCATCACTTCCTCGGATGCCCCCAACACTTCCATGTGCCTGATGTATCGAGTAATATGCATCGTTGGGTCTGACTTCCCGTCATAAGGATCCAGCATATGCAGTTTGAACTTTGGAGGGTTCCTTGCATTCCTGATATTCAGGGTGAACGGACTCCGACTAACTTCCTCTAGTCCTCCATTGGACAATCCTCCTCTCATCAGTCGTCGGACTAATCCAGCCATCTTTTCATCTCCATCCTGGGGTTGCCCTCTTGGTCTTGAAGGGTATTCTGGTACGTATTCTTCGTGTGGCCCGTTAGCATCAGTGTTGGCTCCAGCTTATTGAGCTCCATCTATAGGCCTTCTAGTATCGGATCCTGAGGGTCTGCCCCCAAGTCCTTGTTGACTGCCTTCTGGTTCTGCATTCTGTCCTCCATTGGGTTCCGCAACCCTAGTTCCTTGTTCCACATTCACAGCCGCTGTAGCTGGTCCTAGGTTCTGTATTCCCGCAGCTCTCATCTGTTCAAAGAAATTCTGCAGCATCTCTTGTTGGCTTTTCATCAATCTTTCATGCATTAGGTTATTCATAGCCTCCATCTCTTCTCTAGTAATGTAGATCGAAGCTTGTCCTTCTCCAGCGCCAGAGGATGCCTCTTGACTTCCTCCATGTTGGCTCCTCGTAGCTCTTTGTCTTGTTTGTCGAGTCATTGTCGAGTCAATCCGAATCCTTCAAACTTTCAAATCTAAACTTTGAATCTGGTGTAGCGGGTGCTAGTTCAGTTCTCAGTGAAGGCACCAAAGTGTTTGCGCCAAATTTGGTCACAAACCCCAAGTATTGTGAAAGCACCAGTGTATGAATACAAATCAGCAATATTCAAACACAAATATCAGATCTAAGCAAGCAACAAACATCAATCCAGAAATAATGAACAGTGACACACAATTTATAGTGGTTCGGCTATCTCCGGCCTACGTCCACTTCAAGGTTTTTATGATTTTATTGCTTGATTCTTGGAGATTACAATTTCTTATCGCGTAGTACAACAGATTTTATGATTATAATCTAAATCTAAGGCAACAATGGTGATCTGGAGTAAATCTGGCAGAGTCTGGGCGCCCTTTAGCTCTCAAAATTGTTCGACCCCTTTTCTGAATGACCAGGGGCTCTATTTATAGGTGTGGGAGGCTGATATTTCGCCTAAATTTCGGGAGACCACTTCTAGCACGTGAGGGGGCCCACGCGCTCGACTTCAGGAAATATGGGCCCACTTTGGGATCGATTCGAACTCCATTCGAATCGATCAAGAATTCATCTGATGGAGCTGAAATTTGGTGAGAACATTCTTCAACATGTACACAAGCTTCTGTGAAAATTTCATAGCATTTGGACTTATGGATCTCGAGATATGGTCGATTCAAGATGATGATCCTCGCCAGACTGTTTCGTTCGAATCGATTCATTCGAATCGATCCCTTCGAATCGATCTTAGCATGTGATTCTGTGATGACGTAGAGCGCCTAATTCGCATCGATCCGCTTTCTTCGCCAATTTGATCGAGTCATCCCAAATATCTCGCCACTTTGACTTGATGGACTCGAAGGCTTCGACCACACCGTGGATTCGAACAACGTTTCATTCGTATCGATCGGTGTTGGCCTGGGTCGATCGATACAAAGTAATCACACAAGATGGGTTCGAAGTGAGGCGCTTTGGTGGATACGAGCGCATTGTTGTTTTATGGAGTCGGTGCACAGCTTCGTTCGTATCGATCTTGATGGCTTCCAGTCGATCGATACGAATCGATACGAGAGGGAGGTCGTTGGATGGGTTCGAAGAGGGACAACTCGATGGATTCGAAAGAACTCCAAGCTGGATGGATACGAAGATGAGGCTGTTTCCTCCAACTTGCATCGATCATATCTCATTCATTCGAACTCCGATTAACCTGAAATTTGAAATGCTGGCTATCGTAGCTTTGCTTGTCATGTCTTGTCAATTGTAGCCTGATCCGGGTTCAGACAAAATTCATCAATATCCATGGCGAACCTGCAATGCGTAATCGATATTCATGGCTAGTAATCGTTACTTTTGGGTATCTCGACTTTGCCAAAAGGTGGGATAACAGAGAATAAGGCTGTTGAGGAGCGACCATCCGTGTAATTTCTTTGTGCGAGCACACATAGTGGCTATATAAAATCTTCGGAAACAAACATAGAATTAAACATAACACAAATCAGTCATAGACATCCATATCACAAAGGCGGAAAAAGATATGAATATATATATATATATATATATCACATGAAAGTGTACATCAGAGTAGTGGTCAGAAAGATCCACGATAATACAAAATAGTAGCAACACGTGCTATACAAAAGAATAAGTATACATCCTAGAGTCTATATCTCAAGTGTATACAACAAAAACTACTAATCTAAGTAGTTAGCCAAAAGTCAGAATAATCCCTGAAGAGAAGTCAAGCAGAAGCACCTGTAACATCTCGGCCTGACCCGAGTATTATTTCATAAGAAAATAATAAACGGATCAGTCTAGCTATAAATATCAGATGATATGGTATAAAATAAAAGACATGGCATGAACATGTAATAACCATAGCGGCATACTACTATAAGTATGTAATTGAAAATCAACAAGAGATTAATCAATATCACAAGAATCTTCTCAAAGATAAAATAGGGTATCATACCCTAAACTTGTATTCATAACAAGTCAATGACACACGAATTCACCAATGCACAAAAATTGATAAAACTTATCTTCACGAAAATTGGTGAAGCACAAAATTCCAGAAATCATCACAGGAAATCCAGAAATCACAAGAAGGGGGAGGCCTATCACAAAACGGGAGTATGAAAACTCACCAACACGTGTAACACAAGACGAGACGCTATCTCATGGTAGCTAACCATTAATATTTGAGCCGAAGCTCCACAAGAATGGCCCGATGACCATGGGGCGCTACCCCACATATGTGATGGTGAAACATCACACAAACGGGATTTAGTCTCCCTCGTAGACAAAGAGACATCGCACAATTGCTAGTCTAAATCAAATCACAAAGATGATCGTCATGATCATCAAGAAGTGTCAATCACACCAAGCTAGTAAATATATGAGTTTAGCTTCATGTCCCATAACCACTTGCTTAACTTAAATATTTAGGAACAAACTGTAGATCTTCACTAGAAAATTGTCACAAGAGGTTCAATCGAACAAGTCCAAGAATTAACCGACGAAGTGAACGCAATTGTTTCATACCACTCGTTTTACTAAGTCGTTTAATTAGATTTCTCGTACGAGTGAGGTAAAGGCTTATATATACTAATAGATTGGAAAACGGTTTAAGAAGAATAGTTTTGTAATAAAATAGTGTTGAAATCGCTTTGATGAAAGAGTTTTGATATTTACTACTAGTATTGAAACCTTCATATTTTTAAAGTGACAAACCACAAAATGATTGTAGAAACAATCTATCACAAAAATTTACAATCGAAGACGTGAACAAAATCCAAGGAAATCAGCTCAAAATGCATCAAAGTGGAAGCTCCCCAGCGACATAACCAAAATCCAACACAGGAGGTAGGCGCGACCTAAGATGATGCGACCTAACCTACCACGGTGAAACGAGTTAACAAAAAGGGGTGAGCGACCTAACTCGGTCGATCTAAGCAATAAGGGAGTGCGACCAAATAAGGTCAAGCTAAGGAAAGGGTCGAGCGACCTAACTGGGAGACAGGCCGAACGACCTAAAAGTAGAGGCCGAGCGACCTAGTGGTTGCGACCTAAAATGGCAACAAGGTCGAGCAACCTATAAGTGATGCGACCTAAGGGAAGTAAGGTCATGCGACCTAAAGCCAAGCGAGCTAAAGCCCTAAGGAAAAACGACCCAAGCACTTTAATGTCTAGCGACTTAATGGTTTAGTGGCCGAGCGACCTAACGCAAAATAGGTCAAACGACCTAAAGTCTAGCGACCTACGACCTAGCGACCTAATTCCGGACGACTCAAGAGCGAACGAAAATATACAGGCTGAGTCTTCAAGGCGGTGCGACCTAATGGCTAGCGACCTAAGCATGGCTGAGCTAGTGACCTAATTGCGTAGGTTAGGTCGAGCGACCAAAAGGAGAGGGCGTGAGGCCTAAGTGGTGCGACCCAAGGGTACGCGACCTAGGATTATCACGCGACCTAAAGTGGTGAACGACCTAAGAATGCGAGCGACTTAACATACTCGAACGACCTAACTGTAGGCGAGCGACCTAAGCCCGGAACGAGAAATTTGTAGGCCTGTCTTCTCTAAAGCCGAACGACCTAAGCCCAGAATTTTGCCAAAACACTAAAAATTGGGTTTTTCACCAATTCAATCCAAACCAATTGCAAATGCATGTGCACAAGTGATAGGGAATCATTCCCAACAATCCAATGACAGTTATAGGTAAGAATGTGAGATAAAAATCTCACCTTTTCACGAAATTGATGATGGAGAAGCTTAAAAGTAATGGAAGAAGCTTGAATCCAATGTCTTCACTTTGAATTTGGAGTTAGTTGTTGGATTTGCAAATGAACAAGAGCTTTGGAGTTTTAATTTCCCATTCCCTCCACCATTTTTGAAGAAGCTTTAAGTGTTAGGAAAATGAAGAGTAAAGTGATGAAGAAGAGATGGGTTGGGGCTGAGTTAGTGAATGGTTCAGTCCAAACCAAAGCTCAAAGCAAAAAGTGATGAAAATTTCACTATCTCCAAACATATCGAAGTTTATACTTAAAAGATTGCAAACGATGTTTTGAACTCAATGGAAGTGGTCTCGAGTCCTAATTTGTCCGTATGCCAAAAGTAGCTTTTCGGACTAAAATCCGACTAAGGATAAAATATTTAAATAAATTATTTAAATATAAAATCGACAAATATGCGGGTTGTTACACCCCACATCGAGAGATTGATTTCCTCATTGACATAGTTCCCGGTGAGAGACCTGTGATTCAACCTATTCATAAGATGGCTTTGAGAGAGAAGCAGGAGTTAAGGGATTAGACCGTCGAACTATTAAGAAGAGAGTTGATTCGGCTGAGTCGTTCGAATTGGGGATCAGCTATGGTATTTGTGGCTAAGTCTGATAGTTCTTTAAAGTTGTATGTGGATTATCGAGAGTTGAACAGACCATTCGGAATAAGTATCCTTTACCCCGCATTGATGACCTTTTTGACCAGATTCATGGAGGTAAGGTATTTTCCCAGATGGACCTGGCTATTGGATTCCACCAGTTAAGGGTGACTAAAGATAGTATACCCTTAACTGCGTTTAGAGGGCCATGCTTTTTCTTTGAGTTGTTGGTTATGCCTTTTGGGCTAACCAATGCACCCGCGTATTTTGTAGACATTATGAATCACGTTTTCCGAGATGTTCTTAATAAGTTCATGTTAGTCTTTATCAAAGATATCCTTATTTACTCCAAGTCCGAGGAAGAGCATCAATGCAATTTGGAAGTGGTGTTAGAGACGTTAAGGAAAAATGTTCTTAAGGCAAAGTTTTCTAAGTAACCCTTTTGGAAGTCTGAAGTAAGGTTTCTTGGGCATGTGGTGACATGTGATGGTATTTCAGTGGATGCAGCGACGGTAGCGGCTGTTCAAGATTTTAAGTGGCCGCGTACCCCTACTGAAGTTCAAAGTTTCTTAGGCCTGGCCGGATTTTATAGGAGATTCATTTAGGATTACTCTAAGATCGCTTCAAGTCTAACCAAGTTGACAAAGAAGGATGAGAAGTTCGTTTAGAATTCAAAGTGTGAGAAAGTGTTTGTGGAATTGAAGAAGAGATTGACCAGTGCTACAGTTTTAGCCATTCCGGATGGAAGTGGAGGATTAATAGTTTATACCGATGCTTGTGGAGTTGGGTTGGGTGCAGTTCTAATGCAACCTGGGAAGGGGATTTTTTATGCTAGCAAGCAGCTAAAGCGTCATGAGAAGAATTATGCTACACATGATTTGGAATTGTTAGCGGCCGTGTTTGTTCTGAAGATGTGGAGACATTACTTGCTGGGTGAGAAGTTCAAGCTCCTCATGGATCATAAGACCCTAAAGAACTTTTTCACACAGAAGGATCTGTACTTGAGACAACAGTGGTGGTTAGACTTTCTGGTAGCCTACGATTTGGATATTCTCTATACGCCAGGGAAAGCTAATGTGGTGGCAGACGCTTTGAGCAGGAATGCAGTATTAGCTCTCTCGGAAGTCACTTCGACTCCCCTGGAAGGAATCGTGAGGAAGCAAAGGGAAGACAAGCACTTAATGGTAATCATCAAGAGTGTTGAGGAGGGAAAATGTTCAAGTTTTGAGATTGATAGTCGTGGAGTTTTGAGGATGAATGGGAGGGTCTGTGTTCCTAATGCTGATGATCTTAGACAAGAGGTTCTAGCAGAATGTCGTCGTTCTAAGTTGAGTGTCCATCCGGGTGTTCCTAAGATGCATAGAGATATGAAGCGTGTGTTCTGGTAAAAGGGGATGAAGAGAGATATCTCTAACTTTGTGAGCAGATGTGCGAACTGTCAACAGATCAAAGGAGATCACAAAAGAACTTTTGGACTACAAACTCTGGAGATCCTGAATTGGAAGTGGGAACAGATATCCATTGATTTTATCAATGGATTTCATCGATCGAGGAAAGGGAATGAAGGAACGTGGGTCATTATGGACCGGTCAACTAAGAGTGCTCATTTTATTCCAATCAAGCTGTTGAGGACTGCAACATCATTAATCGAGATTTATACGAGGGAGATCGTTCATCTACATGGAGTTCCAATGAGCATAGTAAGTGATCAAGATCTTATCTTTACAAGCCAGTTCTGGGAAGCATTACAAGTAGTTTTGAGAACAAAGCTAAGTTTGAGCATTGCCTATCACCCTCAAACTGATGGACAGATTGAGAAAGTTAACCAAATCTTGAAGGATCTATTGAGAGCCTGTATTTTGGACTTTGTAGGGTCTTGAGAAGATCATCTGCTCTTGGTGGAATTCTCCTACAATAATAGTTATCAAGCTAACATTGGCATGGCATGCTATGAAGCTTTGTATGGACGGCTATGCAAGTCACCAGCATGATGGGTGGAGACCGGGGATTGTCTAGTGCTTG
Organism: Allium fistulosum; assembly: GCA_030737815.1. NCBI lineage: Eukaryota > Viridiplantae > Streptophyta > Magnoliopsida > Asparagales > Amaryllidaceae > Allium > Allium fistulosum. Next base: position 1,160,693,677 of record CM060902.1, on the reverse strand, counting down.
GTCCAGATATGATTCGAGAGGGGACAAAGAAGGTTATGGTGATTAAGAGGAGGATGAAGGAAGCCCAATATCGGGAGAAGAGTTATGCAAATAAAAGGCAAAGGGATTTGGAAATTGTTGTTGGAGATTTTGTGTTTGTAAAGATTTCACCAATTAGGGGAACTGTTAGATTTAGAAAACCTGGGAAGTTAGCACCAAGGTATGTTGGACCATTTCGTGTTCTTGAGAGGAATTGGCCGCTTGCTTATCGAGTGGAGTTGCCGGAGAGGTTGGCGGGTGTTCATAACGTGTTTCATGTGTCCCAATTGAGGAAGTGTGTGCATGACCCATCGTTGGTTATGGAGTCGTCCATGTAAAAGGATTTGGAGTAGGACCAGACTTGACGGTGATTAAACATCCAGTTCGTGTTGTGGATGGGATGAGAAGAGGCTTCGTAATAAGGTAGTAAGGTTGGTTAAGATCCAATGGAGTAAAGATCCTAGAGATTGTACTTAGGAGACAAAGGATCGTATAAGGGAATCTTATCCCGACTTGGTGTTAGGGTAGATGCTTGGTTGCTTTTGTACCCTTTGTTTGTGTATGGTTGCTTGATGTATGACTTTGTATGGGTTTTACAATATGATAATATATGCCCTTTTTTTCGTATTGAGTATCTTCTTGTGTGCTAATTTCGGAACAAAATTCTTTTAAGGGGGGCGAACGTAAGACCCGAAATTTAATCACTTTAAATATGGATATTTAATATATTTTTAATAGATTAATAGGAATTTATAACTCAAAAAATACCCCATTAAATAATAACTAGTGACGGTGAGATGATTTTTAAAATGTGTTTACAAAAATATTTATTTCAAAGGAAATTAGAAAATGTGTTCGGAAAGCTTTCCAAAAATTCAATATTTCACCATTAAAAAGTTGTTATAAAGGTTTAAAAACACCTTAATACACTTATACACACACTTACATTATAAATAAGGATTTAATTAAGTGTGTAAAAGGTGGAAATATAAGTGTACTTTAAGAAAAGAGAGAAGTGGCCATTTTATTAAAAAGAAAATAAAGGAAAATTTGAAAATCACATAACATCACATCTTAAGTACACATTAGTGGATAAAAGGGCTCCCCCTTGTGCTTGCATGCAGATCAACGTAGAGAGGAGGTTAGGTGATGATGTGGCATGAATCTAGTGGAGGGTATATGACATAAGGGCTTTAAGGTAATTTCATTTCTTGTATTTTTATAAAAACAAATTTCGTTTCTCTCTCTCATCCCATTTTCATTTTCTCAAAAAATTTCAAAAAGTTATCTTCCTCTTTAAACTTCCAAAAATACTTTAATGGTTTCCAACAATTTTTATAAATTCAAAAACCTCTTATTTTCTCCTTTTTAACTCTTAAAATCACTTAAATCCACCTCCTTTCCTCTTCCTATACCACCTCTTAGCCAACCAAAGCCCACATCCAACCTTGTCCACCTTAGCCGAGCCCATACCCTCCTTGGCCGTGCCCAAAAAACATAGGCTGAGCCCACTTTTCCTTGTTTAAGTCCAAAAATCAATTATTTTCCAAAGGATATACAAAGTTCTAGGTCCTGTTTTAAAATTAGAAAGAATTTGGTTAAGTTTGTGAGCAAACCCTTTTATATTTCGGAAAGATTCTAACTTTATATGTTGTTATGTTTATTGTGTATATTGGTTAATTGGTTGTATATTCATGTTGTTGTCGATTCGTACGTGGTATTAGTTTGTGTTTTGGATTTAGACTTGTAAATCGAAGTCTAAAGCGTAGTGTTTCGTTGTAAAAATGTGATCATTGCATATGTTATGGTGGTCATTTGTTGTTGTATGTATAATTATGAATGTGTAGGTTGTACGCTATGAATGTTAGCATTTGGTCATGTTAAGTGATGTAAGATCTTTTTGAAAATCCAAGTCGTATTTACTAGTTTTAAATTTACAAAAATGTTTTCAAAGTTTCTTACTTTGTTTTAGTTTTCAAATCCTTTTTATTTATGTTTTAAAATGAGCAAAAGTTAGGAGTTAAGTTGGAAAAAGGATAACTTAGAACTAACTCTAATGGATGCAGTTCGGGAAAAGTTAACGTTTTCTAAACTTAAAGTGGTTTCTTTTTAAAAGTGTTTTTGAAACTTTCAAAATCACTAATGAAGTATAAAGGCTAATAATTTTGTAATTAAGTATGAGTTTAATAATTAATTAATGTATAAATTAAGGATAATTATTAATTAATTAGTAATTAAGTTATGTAATTAGTATTTAAGTATTAATTAAGTAAGTTAATTATAATTAATAAATTAAGAAAGTTTTAATTAATGATTAATTAAGTTAAGAGGTAGTTAAGTATTAAAATTTATTTAATTAAGTTTGAGTACTTAATTTATTATTATTTAATTAGGGTTAATTATTAATTAATTACAAAGCAGGCAGGGTTTTAATTAAGATTTAATTAAGGATTAATTAAGTTAAATTAAGATTTAAATTAGAGTTAATTATGATTTAATCAGCAATTAAATTAATATTTAATTTTTAATTAATAAAGGTTTAGTTTAAACTTTATCAATTATTTTTAAGTCGGCTTTCTTTTATAAGTAAACTGATTTTAAATCAATGGATCTCTTGTCTATGCCATTAAGTAGCCAAACAAATAAGAGTAGTTATACTAAAACGTTGACACATTTTATTGAAAGTAAGTCGTCTTGTATTTAACACTAAAAGCCGATGGTAAAACTTTCCTCTATCTGTGAGTGTTACCCCGCCTTTTGGTCAAGGCCGGGATATCAACATAATTGGCTAAAACAGATGGATAAGAGGATTAGAGATCGATAGGAAAACAAGGCTATGATCGATACCGTCAAAGTTGTGCCAGACTCCAATCAAAGTAGGATCGATTGGGAATGATGGACAAGGCTAGGAAAGGCTACGTTTCAATTTTTGAGTCAATCGGAGTTCGTATGCTCGAGATATGGATGGATCAATATTCATGGAAGGCAAGTTCGTATCGATCAAAATGGACGTAGTAACATACTTCAGATCGAAGACTCTGTATCGATGCAATGCAAATCAGTTGGATGGATACGTAGGTGCACTTCGTATTGATCAAAGCTGGATCGATACAAGGGAAAGAACAACCGATGGACACGAGGTAATGGCTGCATGGATTTAGAAGAGCACTTCGTATCGATGAATAATGATCCATACGAAAGGCATGCATGGAAGAAGGTTTGATGGATACGAAGGCATGTGCTTTCGGGATGTTCAGGGATCAGTACGAACAAGGCAACACGAAGAGGACAGTGGCCGATCGATACGAAAAAGGGAATGGATTGATGGATATGAATAAGACTACATGCGCTGAGGATGGATACGAGGCATGGATACGAAATGATGGAGGCGAATTAATGGATATAGGTTCTTCATGGATACGAAATGCTCAGCCTACACTGGCAATCTCAAAACTTGGATCGATCATAACTCTCATTCTACAAGTCCAAATGCTATGAAATTTTCACAGGAGCTTTCTTGTTCACTCGGGGACGTACATGATCGATCTCGGCTTGTTTGGACCATTTTTGGATCGATACGAATTTTACTTGGATCGATCCAAAATCACTCCGGATCGATCTGGCGGGCCAACTTGCGCAAGAGAAAAGGCATTCCAGGTTTTGAGGTGGATATTTTCGGATCTACACTTATAAATAGCGGTCCTATGGCAACTAAAAGGGGATCTTCTTCTGCTCTTTACGTCGAAACTCTGTTATTTTATTGGTTGATGTTCAAAGGCTTGTAATTGTAATCTCAATACAAAAGAGATAAAAGGATTGATTCAAAGTGGACGTAGGCCGGAGATAGCCGAACCACTATAAATCTTGCATTCTTTCTTGCTTTCTCTCATTTTAATTTTGCTATTTCTTCATTTTTATTCTCCACTCTATCTAGATCTGAGATCTGTGTTTGAATACTGTGGATCTGTGTGCAAACACTGGTGCTTTCACGACTTTCGGGGTTTGTGACCAATTTTGGTACAAACACTTTGGTGCTTTCACTGAGAAGGACCGGCACCCGCAATACCAGATTTGGAGTTCAGATTTGGAAAGCTAAAGGCTCAGATCTAAAAGGAACCATAACAAAGCAATCAACAAGGAGACAAAGAACGGAAAGTAGTCAACACGAAGGGAGTCAGGAGGCTTTCTCAGGAGCAAATCAGGCATCAGTTTTCATCACCAGAGATGAGATGGAGATGCTGATGGGAGCTATGCAGGAAGAAGTGTTGAAAAGGCAGGAGGAAATGATGCAGATCCTTCTTAGACAGTTTGGACAGGTAGCAACAGCTGGAGCTGCTGGAGTTTAGATCCACGGAGCTGGAATAGAAGGACTCAACAGGCAATCAGATGGAGCAGCTCAACAGGGCGCAGCCCCCAATCAGCACACAGTTACCAATTTGGATGGATCTAGACTCGGGGGCACACCACCAGGCAATGATAGACCAATTCATGGAGGGATTCCAGGTGACACCACACGGTAGGATGTCGGCAGGAATACAGAAGGGCATGACGAGGAGTATGTACCAGAATTCCCTTGAGGACTTGGAGGGCAGCTAGGAAATGGAGGTGGGGGGAAACCCTAAGTGGACAACACCGGATTAGCTGAGATTATCAAGCGAGCTATGCACGGAGGTTTAGCAAACATATATCTAGAGGGAGTAAACAAGAATCCGTTTACCCGTGATATCAGAATGGCTAGGAACCCACCAAAGTTCAAGCTACCTACTCTGTAGGTGTACAACGACAGGGCTGATCTTACCGACCATTTGATGAGGTACACGAGACACATGGAAGTACTGGGGGCATCGAAGGAAGTTATGGCCCAGTGTTTCCCTCTGTACTTGACGGATATAGCTGCTATGTGGTTCAGGCTATTGGAAGATGGATCTACTAGGACATGGAAAGAATTGGTGGATAGGTTTTTGAAGCAGTTTTGGGTTCATATCAAGAGGCCGAAAAATGTGATGACACTGACATCGGTAAAACAAAGGACAGGGGAATCGCTCAAGGCTTTCTTAACTCGGTTCAATGTGGCAGTTGCTTCGGTGGATCGACCAGATCCATCAATGGTTCTAATGGCGGCAGTGTCAGGAGTCAGGGATAACTCGGATTTCAAAGTATCATTGATACGGGATCCACCAATGGATCTCGGGGAATTCCTTCATGAGGCCAAATGATAAGGATAAAGAGATGAGGAAGTTGGATGACAACTCTGGCAGGGCAAGGAAACGCCGGGGAGAGCCAAAATTCTCCACTTACACAGGATTAAATGAAACATTGGAGCGGATATTCATGGAGACTCGGGATCGCCTTCCTTATCGAAGACCGGCAAGGAGGGAACCCTCGGAACGCGAGAGGGCATCCGGAAGACATTGTCTTTTTCATGACTTGGACGGGCATGATACCAACAGCTGCAGGCATCTAAAGGATATAATTGAGGAGCATGTAAGGAGTGGTCAGTTGCGGCAATATGTCAGAACTCAGAATGCGGCAATGGAACAGGAGCGGCCACCATCTACCTCAAATGATAATGGCGCGAGGCCCAGGAATGATGGTCGATTGGTTATCGACTGACAGGGATGGTATGGAATAAGTAGCAAACTATGGGAAAACGGCCAAGTCACTTACTCATGTACGGGGATGGAGATAGCCCCTAGGCATGCTTTAAAATGATGATAAACCACGACGCTCTAGTTTGTGAAATCTGTCTTTTCTTTTTGGTTTGGACATTTGCTTTTTTCTGGTTTGGTGTTGGAGTTTGGTTTGAACTCCTGGTTTTGTTTGTTTTCTGGTTTGGACTTTGGTTTGGATGCTTGTTTTCCGGTTTGGATATTGGTTTGGACTTCTGGTATGGATTTTTGGTTTTCTGATTTAATCAGGATTTTAGATTGGACTTTGATTGGATTTTTATTTGGTTTTTGGTAAATGGTCGTCGGGTATGGATTGTGCCCGGCAATGGGTAAGTCGCTTCGTCTGAACGTGGTGAATCGGCTTATTCGGGTCGTCGAGTATGGACTATACTCGGCAAGGGTGCGGAGAGACCAAGGTTCGGCCTAGGACTTAGGCCTCGTGTTATCTATCATATGTTAATACAGGTCGTCGAGTATGGACTGTACTCGGCAAGGGTCTGGAGTGACCAGGATTCGGCTTAGGACTTAAGCCACAACATTACTTAGCGTTCAAGGACACTGAACCAGGATCACCGTTGAGCAAGGTATTGCTTGACATAGATCATCGAGTGTGGATTGCGCTTGGCAAGAACCCAAAGAGGTTATAGATTCAGATATTGGCTGTGAACAGCTAAGGATTTGGACAAGGACTCAGAGTGGTCCCGGATTTAGTTGTTGACCCAGAGAGGTCATGGATTTGGTTATTGGTTATTGGATATGGATGGATTAAAACTCGGTTGATTGGTTTGGATGGCTATGGAATTGGTTAAGGATTTAGTTACTGGATACAGAATCAGATATCGACTCGAAGCAGTTGCAGATTTGGATAAGGATATGACTATGGCACTTGGATAGAATGGCTCGGTAGTGGATTGGATTATGGATCGGATGGTATGGCTATGGATGGAATGTGGACTTTGGACGTTGGACTTGAAGCTATTCAAAACATGCCTTCCTATCGCAAGGTATGTTTTGGGGGGGAAATGTTACCCCGCCTTTTGGTCATGGCCGGGATATCAACAAAATTGGCTAAAATGGATGGACATGGGGATTAGAGATCGATAGGAAAACAAGGCTATGATCGATACCTTCAAAATTGTGCCAGGCTCCAATCAAGGTGGGATTGATTGGGAATGATGGACAAGGCTAGGAAAGACTACGTTTCAATTTTTGGGTCAATCAGAGTTCATATGCTCGAGATATGGATGGATCAATATTAATGGAAGGCAGGTTTCGATACTTTCATATCGATCAAAATGGACGTAGCAACATACTTCGGATCGATAGACTTCGTATCGATGCAATACAAATCAGTTCGATGGATACGTAGGTGCACTTTGTATCGATCAAAGTTGGATCGATACAAGGGATAGAACAACTGATGGACACGAGGTAATAACTGCATGGATTTAGAAGAGCACTTCGTATCGATCAATAATGATCGATACAAAAGGCATGCATGGAAGCAGGTTTGATGGATACGAAGTCATGTGCCTTCGGGATGTTCAGGGATCGGTAGGAACAAGGCAACACGAAGAGCAGGGGAACGATACGAAAAGGACAGTGGTCGATCGATACGAAAAAGGGAATGGATTGATGGATACGAATAAGACCACATGCGTTGATGGATGGATATGAGGCATGGATACGAAATGATGGAGGTGAATTAATGGATACGGGTTCTTCATGGATACGAAATGCTCAGTCTATACTGGCAATCTAAAAACTTGGATCGATCATAACTCTCATTCTACAAGTCCAAATGCTATGAAATTTTCACTGGAGCTTTCTTGTTCACTCGGGGACGTACATGATCGATCTCGGCTTGTTTGGACCATTTTTGGATAGATACGAATTTTACTTGGATTGATCCAAAATCACTCTAGATCGATCTGGCGGGCCCACCTGCGCAAGAGAAAAGGTATTCCAGGTTTTGAGGCGGATATTTTTAGGTCTACACTTATATATAACGGTTCTATGGCTACTAAAAGGGGATCTTCTTCTGCTCTTTAGGCCGAAACTCTGTTATTTTGTTGGTTGATGTTCAAAGGCTTGTAATTGTAATCTCAATACAAAAGGAATAAAAAGATTGATTCAAAGTGGAAGTAGGCCGGAGATAGCCGAACCACTATAAATCTTGCGTTCTTTCTCGCTTTCTCTCATTTTAATTTTGCTATTTCTTCATTTTTATTCTCTAATTTATCTAGATCTGAGATCTGTGTTTGAATATTGTGGATCTGTGTGCAAACACTGGCACTTTCATGACTTTCAGGGTTTGTGATCAATTTTGGCACAAACAGTGAGATCTAGAACTTGTTCTAGGCGAGGGATGGAGAAGTCAAAATATCAGAAATGTGATAAATACGAGGGAGTTAATTTCGATAAACGGGTCATGAAAAATTAAGTATATGGAAGTTATTTTCACATGCAAATCTTTTCACCCCTAATAGTGAAGTTGTCCATTATCGATAACTTGACCCTTTTAAATTATTGAATGTTGGTTTGGGGAGACCAGGATCAGATAGCATGCGTTGTCCGGAAACCACTTCGAACTAAAGCAAACGTTTGAATTGGAAATATCATGAAGTCATAATCTGAGTTGAAGATCTTGGAATTGCAAGTGCTACTTGCTACTAATTCTGAAGGTGATTCCAAAATGGATGTAGTAGAAGTAGTGCTATCGGTACATTCATATCCTGAACGACTTGTATGGACGAATGCTAACATTTCATTGTCGCCTGGAAGGCAGTGTTAGCATTCCAAGTAGGAATTGCTAAGAAGGTAAAAGCGTAGCCTCAAGCCTCACACCCGGTAAATGACTAAAGCAGGGACGTGCCGTAGGGTTTAGTGGGTCGCTCCCATTAGGGTATGGTCATCCCTGATCTAGATCGATTACTATATACTTATGTATGCTTCAAGGCACAGCGCAGTTGTTGATCACAACCGAGGGATGATCATATTTGGTAATATCCATTTAGGGGTAGGCCGACCCTGAGTAGTATAGGTGCAAATTAAAGCAGCCTCAATATATTTTATCTAGTGGTGTACTGTACAGAAGGTAGACCTTTACCTTGTCATGTTGGAATCCCTTCTCCAATAAGTGCAGCAAACTTAGCTGTGTACCTATTATACTGGAATTTATTAATGTAAAATTTTTGGCTATGTTTATATTTTACTTTAAATCCCCAGACATTATTTATAATACCACTGGACTTTTGTATAAAAGTATTTTAGTTATCGTAAGGTAAAAACCATCCATGTTTATGTGCGGTGTGGTCTTACGAGATAACTTTGATTTTAAAAGAGTTTTTAAAGTAATAATTCAGTTGTTTTGAGTTAACTCACACCAGATTCATGTCTGACCCAGAGTTTTATTTTCCTTCCCTAAACTCTTATGTACTGAAATTTGTATGAGTAGCCAAGTGATCCAGGTTTCTCACGGATGCATTTTGGAAGAGCTAGAGTAGGGGGCTTCACCAATAGCTAGTTATTTATCTTATTTTGATGTGTATGCATGTATTTTGTATTTGTGATGTAGGTGCAGGTAGTTATAACTGTCCCAGTTTGGATGTGTACTTATTATGACTCTGATATATCATTATTATGGCAGTGACTATATATGATCATATGTTGTCTATTATATATTATTTCATCGTGTTGTGATATTCTATGTTGTTTAGTTTTCTTCTTGTCTTTTCTTTCTTTTCTTTTACCCCAAATGGCTCGTCTTTTCGAAAGTAAGAAAGGCGGATTGTTACATTTGCACTTACAAAGTTGAATGTGGACAATGTTGGAATTTTGACCAAAACCAAATTCCATAAGTCCTAATGTGATATAGTTTTGACAAAGAGAATTGGTGTAAATAATTATCACTGTTGGGTAATGCTTAAATAAGTAAAATTGCACTTTACCAAAAAGATGTGCAAGCGATATATTCAGCAAAAATGTCACTCTAGTGGCTAAGGTGATGAGTGAACGTTAATGTTCGAGTAGTTGGATATTAATCATTGATTGAATTTACATCTACGAGTCACACAGATAGATTCTCCGAAATACCACATGATTTAATTGTTTTATAAACTGTTGTAAATTAGTTTTTACATTTTGGAAATATTAATTAATTATTTAATTATTTGATGTATTGGATGTCATTAGTATTTACTTGGGTGCGTATATAAAAGTTGTACATGTACAGATCGATATAAGATATTGATAGGCGTTTAAATTTGATTTACATATAACTATTTGCTCAGCGTTATTGAAGGGACATAAAGCTCCATTCATTACAAGCCATATGAAAAAAAGAGGCTTGAAATCCAATGGTTGGGTTTAGAAAATGAACGAAGGAGGTTAAGGAAGGTTACCTCTGTAAATACATTGCTTTTCATTAAGTTGACTCTTTTAATCACTCTCTTCCATAACCCTATCCACCATCTTTGTAACAATTCACCTCTTCGATTCCCAAATGTTGATACTAATACATCCACAGTATTCGTGTGCCAAACAACCAAGTGCCAAAAGAAAAAATTGTTAGGGTAAAAAGAAAAAGAAAAGGAATGTGTAAAAACATTACACAATATCAAAATGTAAAAGCGAAACGATAACATATAATATCAAAAGACAACATAAACTATCACTCTAAGATTATAGAATTTTAGAGTTATAATCCTAAGTACTACAATCAGCATGGACAATTATAATAGCATGTCCTCACAAATGCTGATATATACATAATAGTAATGCAGCGGAAATAAGAATGCGAGGGTAGGAGAAAGCATCTAGCTCATCTTGTCGAGCTCCGAAGAACAGCAACAAAAACTTGCCTTTCCAAGATTGCTTGAAAGAGCACCTATAGAAATAAGGAAAATATAAAACCACGAGTCATACATAAGTCTGCTATGAGAAACTCAAGAACTATGCGTCCAACATATAACAGTAACTTTTGAGACCGTACGGATCACCATACAGTTTTCCCCTCAAAAGTAACTAAACCATCTGATAAGTGCATAAGATGATATAATAGATAATGGCTAGGGTGTAGAATATAAATAATAAATAGCCGTGATGCTTACATTATATAACACAGCTCAATCCACCGGTCCGGCCCAGTCGGTCGGACGAGCGGGCGGCGCACGCATTAGTCCATGGCCATATAGGTCCTTCTCCTCAAACAAAATTACCTGACAATATTAGTCCGTGATGCTTACATTGATCACACCACAACAATATTAAGGGTACAGTTAAAACTGCCAAGGTGCACATGCATAATGGATTTCTGTGGAGGTCTCCTCGGTCAAGCTGAGTCCTTCCATGCACAAGGATCAGAAATTAACTTTCGAGCATCGTATATCTTTAGATAAAATATACCATAAGGAAAACACAACCAGCCCATGCCCGAACATATAGAACTAAGTATCATCAACTCCCGGTACCAACATCGATAAGCATACTCTAGATTTTGATATGCACTGTCGTGGGTTAGCCAAAACCTAGGTTCTATAGCCTACTCTATCTTTAGCCATTTCTGGTGGTGAGGTCACGTATGGCATCTCTCACATGAGTCTTCGTCACTCGAATAGATCACGGATCTCTCTGGATTTCAGCATCTCGAACCATCATCACTTGAACAGTTCCCAAATCTCTCCATTGATTCCAGCACAAGTCGTTTGACAAATGTTAATGCCGACCTTTCCCTTGGACTTAACTTAGGATAGACAGTTCAACTCTATAACATTAGTCTGAAATGTTAACGCTGGCCTCTCCCTTGGACTTAACCTTATAAGTTAAATCTTTACTATATATATATATCCTTTTTCCAAATTATTCCATACTTGTTATTATCTTTAAAATATCCATTTGTAAAGATATAAATATATTCGTAATAAAGACATTTGTTACTTAAACATTTGTCACTAAAAACCCAAAACCATTTCATTTATAACTATCATTAAAACATTCTTTAAAAGATCTAATTATATTCATAAGTATAATAAAAAAGGGTTAAAAACAAATGTTGCTTAAACATTATTTACTATAAAACTTAAATTCATTTAACTTATAATTAGCTTTAAAGACATTCATTTTAAAGATCTAAGTATATCTACCCTTAATAAACAAGGTAATATACTTTTAATTAACTATATAAGACCATTTATTATAACATAAGTGTTATAATCCAAAACTTCTTTTATTCTTTTATAAAATACTTAACTTGCTTTTTGGAATGTATATATAATAAAAACCTTTTAAAAATGATATATATATATATATATATAAATATACTAATTTATTTATAAGCTAATATAATTAATAAAATTATAAAAGCAATTTAAAGATATAATGTTACATAAGCTTTTTAATACTTAAATATAATATTCAACTAATTTTCTAAAAACTATATATACTTAAAATACTTTAAAATACTTATAATATGGTCTAAAAAATTTATTTAAAATATTTCTTAGATTTGACTATTTTATAATTATTTAAAAACTCCAGAACGCATGTTTTCCTTTTATTTAAAATAAACCTTCTACTTTAATAATTCGTTATTAATTATTAGGAATATATAAAAATTCCAAACCATTTTTAAAATATTCTAATATAAGTTAGAAAAGACTTGTAAAAAGATTGAAGAAGAATACTTAAATTTAAAAGTCATTTTAAACAAGTTAAAGTTCAAAATAGAAACTATAGCATTTTCAGAGCTATAAAATGGGTTCAAAGATACTATAGTTTTTAAAAGTGCTACAAACAATTGCTGTAAATGACTATGGATTTGGGACACTTAAAAGTTTTGCCATTTTCGATATGATAACAATATTTTTAGCATCCAATCATTTTATCGTAAGCAATATACATATAATACATCACAATCAGGTGAGAAATCCCTAGAGGTCTCTCTATAAAATTCTATAGAAAATGACGAACGCAAGGCAATTCCTAAGTGCTTCTATAACGACTATCGTTATAAAACCACTTCCAAATCAAGTCCGATTCAAATAAAAGTCCAATCAAACCCTATGTGCTTAATGTCAAGGCTATACAACAAGTCATAGAAAGTCATAAAAGTCCAAACACATCATTTACATATGCCATCAAAGCAACAATCACATGAGATAAAGCAATATAAAGTTAAGCAACATACTTATAATATTAAACAACAATATATACATACTTCTTATTCATTTAAATGGTGTGGTAGCTCACCCATCATTAAGTAAACAACCAAGTTTACGCCACAACCAAGCTTCCTTCTTCCTACATTAACCAAACAACCACCAAAACCACCCCCTACCGTCCACTTGCTCACGACCTAAGTCAAGAAATTGCCTTAGATGCTCACGACCTTGGGCCTCATGGGCTTTTATGCTCCACTTCTTCAAGATCCAAATTGCTAGTAGTTTTTTCAATGTTGTTCTAAGGTCTTTTGTAAATTTTGGGTTGATTTGGAGTTGTTTTGAATTATTTTGTTCTTAGGAAATTATGAAGAGATAAGAGTGAAGATATTTGATTTAATTTTGCTAAAATATAAAAAGTGATTTCAAGAAGAGTGTCTGCATTTATATAGACAACAAGTGGTTAGCTTACCCTTCTCCTCACCCCTCATTTCTGGTCAAGATGGCTCACCCTTCATGCCCCTCCATGTGCAACTTTATACCTTTTACTTTAAGCCTAAGTCTTCCCAAACTAACCCTCTCCCAAAATATCTACCCATGACATCATGATTAATTTACTTAGCTATAAACATGGAAAATATTTTTATTAGCTAATTAATTACACATTGATATATTAGGAAAGCACAACAAGTTTGAAAAACTTTTATCGAGAAAAAAGATGTTTATTGATAAAACGATTTTCGGTCACATTATTAATATTTCGTCAAATTATTTATTTCTATAAACAAAATTCAAAACAAGTTTACCATCATTAGTTATTAATTAAAATGAGGCTAACATGGTTATTAAATCAATTTAATCACATTAAATCCATGATTCAGATATTTAAATACGAAGTGTTCAAAATTCCGGGTCGTTACATTCTCCCCTATTTAAAATATTTCGTCCTCAAAATTCCAACATGACTAACACACAAAAGAAATAAGCACAATCCAATACTTAATAATATTCACAATCACTAGCAAACATAGCTCGCAGTTTGCTCTGGTTCAAAACCCCCTCATCGCACAAGGATGATAAATAATCTACTAAATGTACCTTACGCTCAACAGCCTCAGGTTATTACTTAGACGATTATTCATGCTACCTTAGAAAAAATCGAAGAGTCATACCCTGAACTCTCCACATGCTTACATAACATAATATGCATATATAAGTTAAGCCCGTACGATACACATGGATCATTCGTACAAAATATCTGATCTGATCATTTGCTCGATCACATAAATTTCACTTCCCAACTAGCATAGATCATTTGTCCTCTCTAGTGTGGACTTCGATCAAGTTCCTTGATTAGAAACTTCTGTTTCCCTTACATAGCCATATACTATGATAGAAAATCTCAGGATCATATCAAGAATCCATATCAAGTGTTCGCTATTAAAGATCGAGTAAAAAATCCTTGTTCAGACCGGTATAAATCACCTAGAAACCGCATACTCGAATCCTAAATCAAGAATAGTCATGTGAATAAAATAATCTATGTACAACTTACGTATTTATCCTATTGGTTTCTTAACTATACTAGTTTCTTTTTAAATCACATTCATTTACATAAATAGTACGTCTCATTAAATACTAAAATCATTTACGAAGCATTTCATTAAAACACAACTTTAAGTTTGTAAACATTTTGTAAAGACCTAACTTTATTCATTAAAATATTTCATAAAAACCTACTTCCCTTTATTACTCATATAATACTCTACTACATCCTAAGTGTGTATACAAAACATCAAATTCATTTTACTTTCTAAAATTCAGATGAAGGCCTAAAAAAAATTTGGGTCTTATATCTAAGTCAACCTTCTAGACTTCTTTAACCGTTGAGTTAGGCAAGTAGCTAAGAGGAGCAGGACACTGGTATGCAACTTACGCCTAGAGCCTACTTTCCTTAGACCATCCTAAGGTAAAGATGTTTATTAGTTGGTCCAATATCATCGAATGATTGGTTAACATAGATGTTCAAACCAATTCAAATTTATTTTAAATTTTACTACCTTCTCACTTTAAGAGTTACAAAAACCCAATAATATATTTCTAAAAACACTTAGCTTCAAATTCTATAAAGATTTAGATGTTTTTGACTATCCAAAATCGTTGAAAAATCCATTTTATTCTAATAAATGAAATTATCAAACAATCATATCATAACAAGATGAACATACCACACTATCCTATGCATAGGATACATGTGTCAATATAATAACTTATCAAATTTACACTTATTTATTAAACATACTTTAAGAGAAAACAAGAAATGGTTTCTTAATCATTTGGGTTATGCCACTACCACTTGGGTACCCAACATAGCACACATGCAAATCTTTTCCATCTAGAAAACTCATTTCAAAGTCTTTATTGAATTACTTAATATTTTATATCAAATTTCTTTTACTAAAAACTTAAGAACCAAACATCGGGTTTTATTTCAAATCAACTGAAATAATAATATATACATATATCTTTTGTTTATTAAATCATAGGTTCAGGATTAAATCAAAATTTTCTCTAACAAGACTTCTCCACAACAAACTATTTTTATAGCATACCTCACTTTGAAACTCGAAAATGAACATTGATGATGTTGCAGTCATCACTAGAATTATTTTCAAGTGACAGAAGTAAATTCAGTACTCTCAATCATACTTTTGGGACTTAACCAAAATCGTTTTCCAAGCGATATCAAATATTTATATAATAATACTTAGTATCATGATCTCAATTTCATGAACTAATTTCCTAAATAGTACTTTAAATCTATAGAAAATATACATATAGATCGAGTAGCACAAAAGTGATACTGTGGAAATGGGTCCAACCAAGTCTTACCATATATACCTCACTAAGAAGGGTAATGCTCACAAGAAGTGTTTACCAACCGAATACATCTCTTGCCTATTTTTATTTACTTTCGAGCAACTCAAACTAAATAACATAAAAATACTTAATCCTGAATTGATTCGTTGATTCCAAGTGCAACCTTGAACTCAAACGAATCTTAAATCTCTTTATAAAATATTAGTATTCATAAACAAATAATACTATAATTATTTCCCAAAATCTTAGAAAACCAATTTCAAAGACACCAGGATTTAAGTTCTCAAATACCAGTTTAAATCATCTTTGCTTATAAATTATATTTATATATCGTACTCATATAAAGCCACTTTCTTATATAAAATCTTTTTGCAAATGTTTATTTACAAAATATCTTATCTTTCATTTAGATTATAATAAATATATTTTGCTAAATTTATCTTTTAACCCAACATTTGTCATCGAATGCCTTATAGTCAAACTGTGTAACTCAATTCACAAGGTGTTCGTTTCAATGCAGCCACTATTACTGTCAATCCAACCCATGCAGTGAGAAGGTAAATTGCTATAAATTGGTCGAGCATAAATCAATAATCAACAAACAGTAGTCAATGCTTATAAATTAGCTGAGCATGGCTAAGCTAATCAATAAGGGATAATAGATGAACATCATTAATCCCTACATAAATTAGACTACACTATCAACTTACATATATAACTAATATATAACAAGTACATATACGTTATCATATATATAATATTCAACTCATGCTAGGGCATTCCATACCCTATCTCTAACACTACAAAAAATATTGAATTAGAGATTGAATAATTCAGCTTTTAATTAAACAGTTTAGCCTCTATATAAATTGTAAAGATAGATTAAAGACTGAAAATCTAGTCTTTGAATATCTAGTCCCAAAATTTGATTTGTGATTGAAATTTCGGTCTCAATAGATAATGACTGAAATCTAGTCTTAAGTATTTGTAAAGACCGAATTCATAAGATTGAAATAAGGTTTTTGGTCGATCTCAAATTTTAAAGAATTTAAAGATTAAATGTGGTCAGTACTCAATTTTATTTTAACTTTCAAACCATCTAAAATCTTGAAGCACCATGAACAAGCATAAATATGCATAAACATAAAATATTTCATTTTACAACAAAGTATAATTCACGGTACAAGTGAATTCATAATGTGACGAGGACGATCATTTTCTTCTCGATACACTCCATTGAAAAAACATCTCTATTAAAAAATCGGTTATGAGTGTACAACTCAACATTAAAATATAATTTTTGTTCTATCTGCTAACTTGTTTCATTTTCCCCAATAACGAATCTAGCAAAATAACCAAATCCAAACCCAAAGGAGTTGATTCTATTCTCAACTTCCAACCTCCTTTTGCTATTCCTCAAAGAATTCTATCAAATCATTCCCAGTTTTATTATTTGTTGTTGTTAACTACCTCAGGTCGGTTTATTAAGGATTTTAATTTTTGAATTTTACTATGAATTTTGAATTGTGGTGAAGATGGTAAAGTTGCTAAAGAGTAGCACCATTAAACCTTAGGCATCTTCCAATAACCCTAAAGCTATTGTCTTTCTCACAATACATACTTTGAAATGTTTGGTAACCAAGAAACTTGATTACAATTCAAAAACAAAATGACTAAGGCTTCGTTTGTTAAAATGTCTGAATGCTGAAGCTGAAGCTGAATGCTGAATAGTGGGTGTTGAATGCTGAATGATGAATTGTTGTTTGATTGATTGCTGGTTATAGATATGTTTTATTGTAATAACTTGCTAGTTGACAAATTTACCCTTTATTGTTAATATCATTTATTATTTAAACAGTACGATGAAATTACATGGCATGAGTTACTACATAAAAATGAAAAATATTCAATGACATTCTACGGGAAATTAAAAATAAAACTGTTTATTAGCAATATTATTAAATTTGCCACAAATTAGAGAATTCACTTTTTTCAAGCAACACATTTATCCATACTTCAAACCTATCTTTTTACATTAGATAATATGAAATGAAGATGCATCAACTTAGAAACTTCATGAATTCACTGCCCCTACCGAACCAAAATTAGTTCTGCTGGCTATGTAGAATATAACACGTTAAGGTATACCAAGTCAACTGACTAACCCAAATGAGCAAGCATAGCTAAAGGACTATTAATAAAATGCTTATATTGTTGCATATCAAAGCAAAATTTCAAGTAATTAAGCTAAGCTAAGTAGATTGTATGTGATATTTGATTACAAGTACAAATTTGCTAAAAAATGGAAGTCAAATAGATAAAAGTAAGCATTAATAGTGAACACAAAAGTAATATTTAATGGGTTCTCTACGACTCTACCTGACCAAAAGAAGAAAATGTTAATATAATCCAACATAGAATAATTTATTATGTAACTAAACGCAAGAATCATCAAATACCCCCAAAAATATGAAAAAAAATTAAACTCTGTAATAGCTTCAATTGCAGTAAACGAGTTTATAAATTTGTTGCAAAAGATAAAATAAAATTATTATACATGATAAAGAATTAAAATTTTCGCAAAACAACATCATGACAATCATCTAAACCCCCCAAAATTATAAAAAAGAAGCATCTTTTATACTGATTCAATCAGAACTACAAGACTATGTATATAGCTCACCGATTAAACTCCAATCGAGAAAAAGGGAATTATTTGCTAAAACAAAGAAAGAAGAGTGCGAAATAAAAATTGCTGGAGGACCAATATCCGTGAGAAGATTAACTAAACTACATACAGTAATAAAAAAAAGAACAGTATGAAATTATTACCTAAACAGAGAAGATTGCAACTACGCTGCAATCGGGGAAGTATTGTACAGCTACTGCTTTTGATACAGCTGCTGCTGCTGTATATAGTGAAAAAAACAATTAGGGTTATTCATTGTAAAATATCTATGGCTGTTTCAGAAGTTCAAATAAGCTCTATATATTCACTTATTGATATTTTGCCGGTTTGACTGAGTTTTCCTGAATGAGTATTCCACCAAACGACATTAAAACTGCTGAATATATTAAGTGCCTTTGTTCAGCTCTTCAAAATGTGCTTTTTCTCTGAAACAAACGGTACCTAATGCACATCTCATTGTAACTGCATGTATAAAACAATCCATAGCGATAGCAGCCGGGCTTTTTGAAGGAAAGTTGCGCCCTTGATAATTTTCCTATCTACATCTCATACTCTCCTTCTTGATTCACCAACCTAATTTCCTAAAACAAGACCAAAAAACAATCGATTCTGGTATCACTACTAGTACAGTGGAAAAACGCTCATTCTCCACCTCTTTCCAAGTCCTTCTAGAAATCCATTTCCATTTCTTAAATCTTCAGAGCCGACTGCCTCCTTTTTCTTTCTTTCGAGATCCCTCTACACTCTAATTCAGATCTGGCTCTAAATCGTAATTATAAGGTATGGTGCTACGAAAGGAAGTTGTTACATAGTGCGTAAGTGGGTTGCGGTGGTATTGGGTCGGGTTGATGGTAGTAAGGGAATTGATAGCAAATGGGGGTTTGGTTGTCACAGGTTTGGGTCTAGTCAAAGTGGAGGTGATAGGAAGAGGAATTCATTTAGGATAGCAAAGAAGAAAAACAAAATGAGAAGAAGTTTATACCAATTGCCTTGTTCGTCAATAACTCTGGATAGTGCACAAATTGTGGGAAAATGGGAAGTTACTGCGCGTGAGCATTAAACTAGCGGGTAAAGAATTTTTTTAATTTAAATCTAAAATTAATTAAGAATTAATTTTAACCAGCCTTAGATTATATCATGGATTAACAAATCTAGCCGCTGGATTAAACGAACAAAAGAATTTTATTCGTCAAATATCTACTTATGAAAAGATTACTTTAAGACTGAATTAAAGACTGAAATTCAGTAGTTTCAAATATTAAAAACCACTTAGTGAGTGAATTTAGTCTTTAATTATTGAAATTAAAGACCAGATTTTTTGGTCATCGATCAGTCACTACTTAGAGACCGAAAATTATCAGTTTTTAACTTTCAGTCTCTAGATGTAAGTTTTTTGTAGTGTAATCAGTTATACCCAATCAAAACCAAGGTTCTCGTTTAACTTTAAGCTCTGATACCAAATGTAACGATGCGCCTTTTTGACATTTAAATGTCAAAACTAATACATTCACGGTATTCGTGTGTAAACCACCCAAGTGCTGGAAAGATAAATTGTTAGTGTAAAGATAAAAAGAAAACGAAAAAACGAGAAAGAAAAAAACACAATATCAGAATCTAATAGTGGAATGATAGCATATAACATCAAAACACAGTACAAAGTGTCACTCTAAGATACATCGTATTTCAGAGTTAGAATCCTAAGTACTATCATCAGCCTAGACAGTTGTAACAGCCTATCTTCACAAATGCTGATATACACAAAATAGTAATGCAGCGAAAATAAGAATACTACGGTAGGAGAAAGCATCCATCTCGTCTCCTCGAGCTCCAAAGAACATCAACAAAAACCTACCTTTTCCAAACTGCTTGAAAGAGCACACATGGAAATAAGAAAAATATAAAACTATGAGTTAGATATAAGTCTGATGTGAAAAACTCAAAAAGATACGCGTCCAACATATAACAGTAACTTTAATATGGTACGGATCACTGCATAGTTTTCCCCTTAAAAGAAACCAAACCATCTGATAAGTACATAAGGTGATATAAAAGATAATGTCTAAGGTGTAGAATAAAAATAAAAAAATAGCCGTGATGCTTATGTTGATCACACCACAACAATATTGAGAGTACAATCAAAACCGCTAAGGTACGCATACATAATGGATTTCACGAAGGTCTCTTTGGTCAAGCCGAATCCCACTTCCCTACACAAGGATCAGAAATTACCTTCCAAGCATCGTATACCTCTGGATAATATATAACATAAAGAAAACACAACTGGCCCACCCCCGAATACGTGGAACCTAGTATTATCAACTCCTAGTACCAACATCGATAAGCATACTCTAGATATGGAGTTGATATACCTCGTCCCGTGTTTGCTAAACCCCAGGTTGTGCAACCTACCATGTCTTTGGCTATTTCCGATGGTGAGGTCACGTACAACATCTCTCACACGAGTCTTCATCACTCGAACAGTTCTCGAATCTCTCTCTAGATTCCAGCATCTCGAACCATCATCACTCGAACGGTTCCCGAATCTCTCCATGGATTCTAGCATAAGTTGTTCGACAAATGCTAACGCTAACCTCTTCATTGGACATAGCCTTAAGATAGATAATTAAACTCTATAACATTAGTCTGAAATGTTAATGCTGCCTTCTCCCTTGGACTTGTCCTTAGGATAGATAGTTCAACTTTATGACATTCCACTTTAGAACCGCTTCCAAAACAAAGAACCCGTATATTATTTTTGTAGTGGTTTTCGGTAAGTAATACACTTATCTAATCTCAGTCTCTTCAAAACTAAATCGATGAATTTCTAGTTAACTTAATTTCAGTTCAGTTGGAAGTAAGCAAACTATATAAAGAGGAGTCCTCCTTAAGGGATCTCGTATATATTCGTTCTTATATGAAGCTGTGAAGCTTTAGATACTTCGTGAGTTAAATGATCAAGTTCGATTAGTCGACCAATCGACTATCTAGTTCTAAAAACAATCGCTTGTGAAAATCAAGCTTTGCATACTTAACACATTTCTGACCTTTTCAACTTAACTACCCCTCGGTGAAGAGTGAAGCCAATAGGTTAGAGCATTATTGCTTCTAAACCCAACTCGAACATCATCCTTAACTCTCACAAATAGATAAGCCTACTTCATCGGCTTTTAGTGTTAAGTATAGTATTAATTACTTTTCATAAACAAGAAAGAAACATACATGGTCAAGCCATTAGGAAACTCCTAAACCCCTTTTTATTTAATTAAGTCTTTAATTAATTAAACCTCCTTTGTAAATACTTGTATATATATTTAAAATACCTTTGCAGAAATATATACATGTACTACTATTTCGCTTTTCATTTCTACTCTTTTCAATACTTAAAAATGTATTTATATACTTATCTCAAATGGTATAAGTATATTAATCAATTATTATCAAGATTTCTTACTTTGAAATATAATCAAAGGGGTTAAAAACAAATATTACTTAAACATTGTTACTATAAACTCCTTTTCTTTATAAGTTAAATCTTTACTATATATAACCCTTTTCCAAATTATTCCATACTTTTTATTATCTTTAAATATCCTTTTGTGTGTGTGTATTCATAAGGGTTAAAGAGGTTTGTTACTTAAACATTTGTTGCTACAAACCCAACCATTGCACTTATAATAATCTTTAAAACATTCTTTTAAAGATCTAATTATATTCATAAGTATAATAAATAAATGTTAAAGTAAATGTTGCTTAAACATTGTTTACTATAAACTCAAAACCATTGCACTTATAGTTATCTTTAAAGACATTAATTTTAAAGATATAAGTATATCTACCCTTAATAAACAATACATTATACTTTTAATTAACTTTACAATACCATTTATTATGACATAAGTGTTATAATCCAAAACTTCTTTTATTCTTTTATAAAATACTTAACTTGCTTTTCCGAACTTATATATACACTAAAAACATTTTAAAAATGATATATATATATATATATATATGTGTGTGTGTGTGTGTACTAATTTATTTATAATCTAATATAATTAATAAAATTCTAAAAACAATTTAAAAGATATAATGTCAAATAAGCTTTTTAATACTTAAATATATATTTAACTAATTTGATAAAAACTACATATACTTAAAAAATGCATAAAAATATTTGTAATATGGTTTAAAACATTTATTTAAAATATTACTTAAAAATAACTATTTTATAATTTATTTAAAAACTCCAAAATGCATGTTTTCCTTTTATTTAAAATAAACTTTCTACTTTAATAATTCATAATTAATTATTAAAAATATATAAAAATTCTAAACCACTTTTAAAATACTATATTATAAGTTAGAAAAGACTTGTAAAAAAATTGAAGAAGAATACTTAAATTTAAAAATAATTTTAAACAAGTTAAAGTTCAAAACAGAAACTATAGCATGTCCAGAATGTTGTAAAATTGATTTAGAGATACTATAGCATTTTATAAGTGCCACGCCTATGCGCTGTAAATGACTATGAACTGGGATAGTTTTATACACTTAAAAGTTTTTCCATTTTTCGATATGCTGACAATCGTTTTAGCATCCAATCTTTTCTAAGTAAGCAATATACACATAATACATTACAATCATATTGAGAAATTCCTAGAGATCTCTCTACAAAATTCTATAGAAAATTCCAAACACAAGGCATTTTCTAATTACTTCTATAGCAACTATTGCTATAAAACCACTTCCAAATCATGTCCGATTCAAATTAAAGTGTAACAACCCTGTTCTAAAGATATAACATTAAACTAATTTAATTAAATAGAAGTGTTTGAATTCAAATTTGATCATTATTATTAAATAAAATCTATTTAATAAAGGATTTTGTTATAGTAAAATTTAATTAGTTAATAAATTTCATTTTTGATAATATATTTTAATTCAAATAAAATGTGTTAATAAATATGAAATATTTTAAATGTATAAATAGATTTTTATTATAATTGAAATAGATGAAAAGAAGTTCTATTCGATATTCATTAAAATCGATAAATTAATGCAGATGAATAAATTATTATTTTTTATATCAATAGCGTGAATAATTAAATTGAATGGAATGTACTAGATTGAATGAAATTGTGTTGTTATCGAAACACATAAATTTCATAAAATGAACTGTAAATCAGTTTCAACTAAATTGAAATATACTTTTTAAATAAAGTATTAGAGTTCTAAATAAAAATAAATGAAAAAAACAAATAAACAAACACATTACTTAAGCAATAAACCCAGCCCAAACCCACACCTCTCATTCCCCAAACCCATTTTCTCTAAAGCTTGCCCTAGCCCTCTTTCAAAAAATAAAACATCAAAATCAAATCAAAAAGAAAAAAATCACGATCGGGAGATGAGGTATAGGAGTTCGTCGACGACGACTTGGAGCTGGGAGGAGAGCTCGACAGTTGAGAGGAGTCCCGACCTGCGCCTGAAGCATCGCGTGAAGGTTGACTATGGTGACGACCTAGGCGAGCACGAGTTGACCTAGGCGAGCGCAAGTTATAGGTTGGAGAGCGGTGCTGGGGATTGATTGAGGCATTTCAGGCGGGGTTGGTTGTAGTCGATGCTCGAACGTGGCTATAAATGCAAGAATGGATAGTGCAAGGCTAAGGCGGGTGATCTGCAGGATCGAGGCTCACATTAGATAGCTAATGATGTGAATATAGGGCTTGACTGAGGTGCAAAACTACGATGCATTTGACTATTTTCTTCATATCGTCGAGGTGAGTTGTTAAAACTCATGAATTCTATATCTAATTTTGTGAAAATCTTTGATTTTTAATGGTCGAATTGGATGAGATATGCTTGCATGCTTATGGTTGATTGATTATATGGTGAGTAAATTCTTATAAGACGTATCTTTAAATCGTTGTTATGTCTAAAATTTGGCTGAAACTTTATACTAAATAAAAGTTGTAAGCAATCACAATTTTATTGATTATACGAAGTTTGGATTGATGGTTGATTATGAAATGGCATGTATGTTGAAAACCATCAAAACACATTTGATTTTTTAGTTAGATTATATGATGATTATGTATTATTTGTGTGACCGGAGTTGTTAGAAAGCAAATCAGGTTGCTAAATAATTCCATGGTATGGAATTATATTTTAGAGTGACGTTAGCTCTAGATATTGAATTTTTGATGTTATCGATTTAATTGTTTAATTTTTTAAAAGATTCTCAAAATGAGATTTTATCCAATTTGATCCTTATTGGAATTTAGTTTATAGAATATAGTTAAATTATATTTATTTATTATTTCAAAATTTATATTCAAAGCTTTTAAAATTGTGTAATATTTAATTGTAAAACCTTATTAAATTTACTATTTTAAGTATAAAATTTTGGAAACGTTTTAAAGGTAAAAGATAAAATATGATATTATTTCATAAAGCGGTGATGAAAGTAATAATTTTAATTTTAAGCGATTTTAGTTGTAAAAGAGGTTTAAATGATTTTGAAAGAGTTTCAAAAGCTTTTGTAAATAAGTAACTCTTCTTGAAATCAGTTTATGGATTTTAAAGTGATTTTAGAAAATTATATCTTTGTATATATATAAAATCAATTTAAAACTCTTTTATTTTATTTATTGGATTTGAGATTTTGAAGAGATTTCGTGCTTTTCTATGAAACAAAGAATTTTAATAAATAATGAATTGTTAGATTGGTATGAGACATTTCATACAATTCTTTCGCTTATTTTTGTAATTTGTTAAATAGAGTTTGAGTGGAATTTGCTAGCTTTTAGTAAATACTTGAATTTACCATCTGGTATGGGACAGTTAGTTAAATTCTTGTGATTACTGGAGTGGTAGTAATTGACACTTTAGAGTTGTATTATTTTGGGGTGTTCGGATTTTAATTGAGGCCGATAGATCCCCAGGAGACGATGACTCATTTTTTTCATCGACTTGAGAGTCGATACATTTTTAGATTTGGGTAGGTAGACCTATTTCTTGGGGTTAGGTCTATTTTGGCATAACACGGCTGTCCTTTTTGTTGTTTGGATGGGTGTTATATTGCAGCCCTATCAGTTTATTTACAGTGGACCATGTTTACCTATTTCTTAGGGTTAGGTAAATTCACATAGCCAGTCTATTTCTTGGGGTTAGATTGTATCTTATTTCTTGTGGTTAGGTATGTGGCGGGGTCTATTTCTTGTGTTTAGACTCTGTTTTGCACTATTTTATACTGATAGTTGACTACCATTATTATTTCATTAGTGATGATTATTTCTTCGGAGATTTTAGGATAGATATTTAGTATCTTTTGGCTCTGGAGAAATTTTGAATTATTATTACCATATTTTTTATGATAGTCTGTTTGAGACTGTTAAGTTAATTAATTAAGTTTAATTAATTTAAACACTTGATGATTTGATAAATAATTACTTAATTTAAGTACTGGATTTGTAATTACTTAGTAAAGTAATTAATGGTAATTACTAGATGTAATTAATTAAAGATGATTTAAAAATGGAAGTAATTTGGATTTAATTACTTAGTGAAATTAATCAAGGGATTAATTAAAGATAATTAATTAAGGAGTAATTAATTTATGTAATGAAGTAATTAAGGGAAGTTAATTACTGGATGAGATTAATCAAAGGTGATTAATAAATGTGGTTTAATTAAAGATTAATTACTTATTGTAATTAATTTGAATAGGATAATTAATTAAGAGTAATTAGGGATTAATTAATTAATATAATTAATGATGTAATTAAGAGTTGATTAATTAAAACTAATTAATCAATAATAAGTAATTAAAGAGTAATTAATTAATGTAATTAATTAAGGACTAATGTAATTAAATATAGTTAATTAGCTTATGAAGTAATTAAAGATTAATTACTATAATGGTTAAGTATAATTTGTGAAATTAATTAAAGGCTAATTACTTGAATGTAATTAAAAGATAATTAATCAAGGATGATTAATTGAAATGAATAATTAAAGGATAATTAATTGATTGATTTATAATTAATTAATGGTTAAGTAAGCAGGATTTATAGAATGAAGTAATTAATTTAATTTATGTTAAATTAATTAGAGATGGTATAAATTATTACTTATGGATGGTTGAATAATATTGAATGCTTTGCATTGTTTGATATCTCTGATGAGATATGTGCTGATCTGTGATATGGATGTTTTGGTTGGATGATAATGTGAATTATCTATTTGTGATAATAGTGTAGATTATCTATTATGATATTGTGAATTATCTATCTATGTGTATATAGATAATAGAATTGAATTGTTTTAACCTTAAAACAACTTGGCCTTAAAAGATACGTTTTGGATTTTGATGAGACCGGGTTTCCAGATTTGGATATCCGAAAACCACATCGATCCAAATTAACGATAGGTCGTGAATCTCAAATGAAGATGAAGATTCAGAGTGCAAGGGTTATTGTTGTTAACTCTGAGGGTGATTCCAAAATGATTGTAACGAGATAATGCCTTCGGTTTCGTTCGAACCCGGAACGAACTTGTATGGATTGAATGCTTTCAGAACATCGTCAGGTGGACGATGAGCATTCTAAGATAGATGTGTTCTATTAAAGGTAATCGTAGCCTCAAGCCTCATCAACCGGGAATGGCTAAAACAGGGGAGGTGCAGCAAGGCTAAGTGGGTAGCGATCAAGTAGGACGAGATTTTCCCCTGTCTAGAAGTCCCTTTTTATTTCGGCTATGTGGGCAGTTGGTTCGAAACAACTGCGGGGTTGTCTTGTTCGGGCTGTCCAGTAAGGGATGGTTCCGGCTTTGTGTTGCAGGGGGTCGGGAGTGATCCTCGGTACGGTGATCTAGGCCACGTACTGTGATGGGCGGTACCCCAGTAGCCCTGCCATTGTATGGAAATCCAACTTCCAATAAGTGATAACGGACTTGATTGTATAACCCACTTTGTGGCTAGTATGCTGGAATTTAATAATGTAACAATTTCAGCTATATGAGTATTTATTTGAAAACCCTAGACCCTATTATAATATAACCAGATTTCCTATCAAAGTTTTGGTTAGCGTAAGGTAAAAACTTTTCCATGTTTATGTATGGGAAGTCTTACGTGATACCTTTGTCTTCAAAAGGTTTTGAAGTTAAACAAATTTAAACCGTTTACTCACACCAGACCCATGTCTGACCCAAGTGTTTATTTTCTATTTCATAAACTCTTGGGTACTCAAATTTTTACGAGTAGCCAAGGGAGTCAGGTTTGCTATGACGAATTCTGGAGGAGCAATGGAGCAGGAGGCTTCAACGTTTGTAGATATATAAGTGGTTCCGCTGTGTTGATCTCTGAGTCATTTGTCTGTGTTGTACTTAAGTTGTAATAACTAGACAGGTGTTTATAACTGTCTAGTATGTGTTGTATAAGCTGTGTAACTCTGATAGCTATTGTATATGATACTATGTAATATCTTATGTGATATATTATAATTTATTCGTTCCGCTGTTGAGATTCTGATGTTGTTTCTTCTCTATCTTTTCTCTTTTCTATCTCTTTCTTTCTTATTAATGATGCGTCATTCTGTGGAATGAATGGCGGGTCCTTACATGTGCTTTTATTAATTGTGTTCTATTTAAAGGTTGATATAATATTCAGCAATTAATAAGAAATATTTCCTTTTATTAATTATAACATAGTTCAGATGCCCAAACCTGCTCTGATACCAACTGTAACGACCCGCCTTTCTATACACAGAAAGACGCATCATTATTAAGAAAGAAAGGGATAGAAGAAGAAAAGAAGAAAGAATTTTGGCGCTTGAGAATATTTGAGATATTGTATGATTTTTGTTGTTATCTGATGTATACTTGTCACAGTATGGCATTATCATTATCATACGTAAGCGGCCTTAATAAGCTGACAAGTCATGCAATTGCTTACATAACTTGCTATATCTCGCTTCATGTATTCCCAGTAATATAAGCGGCGCATATCAGCATACATCTTGCTGCTTCCTAGATGGATAGTATACTTAGAACGGTGACATTCAGCTAGAATGTCCTGCCTAAGTTCTGGAATAGGAGGCACGACTAGATGGTCCTTCTTTCGAAGACACCCATGAATATCGATGTTGAAATCCCTCATCTCAATATCATCATGGGATTCAGATTTACACTTTTGAATAAGAGCAGATATATCGGAGTCTTGCCACTGAGCCTCGGCAATCCGATCTAGAAGAGTAGGGCTAACTTCCATGCTATATAATAGAATAGGAGAGTTGGATGTGGAAGCATGATCACAAATATCACACATGGAAAGAGTCTCAAGAACTTTCCATTCTGCAATCATTATGGAAACAATAGCTGAATTCTTGCGACTCAAAGCATCAGCCACTCGATTCCCCTTGCCAGGGGTATACTGAATATCGAAATCATATGAAGCTAGAAACTCGAGCCAACGCTGCTGTCGCATGTTGAGCTCCTTCTGGTTGAACAGGTATTTGAGAGACTTGTGATCGATGAAGAGAGTAAAGTGCTCTCCTAACAAATAATGACGCCACATCTTTAAAGCAAAGACAATGGCGGCAAGCTCTAAATCATGGGTAGCGTACTGAACCTCCTTCGGACGTAATTGCCTTGAAGCGTTGGCAACTACCCTATCCTTCTGCATAAGAATAGCACCGAGGCCACTATGACTGGCATCGGTATAGACAATAAGATCCTGATACCCTTCGGGAACCACAAGAACATGAGCATTAGTGAGAAGCTCCTTCAATCTCTGAAAGGAAGCCTCACACTTATCTGACCATATATAGCGAACACCTTTCTTCGTAAGGCTAGTCAATGGAAGCACAATACGGGAAAAGTCTTTGATGAAGCGGCGGTAATAACCCACCAAGCCTAGAAAGCTACGAATCTCATGAACATTCTCAGGCCTCTTCCAATTTCTGATGGCTTCAATCTTAGAAGGATCGACCGAAATTCCTTCGGAAGAAACAACGTGGCCCAAGAACTTAACTTGCTTTTCCTAGAAATGAAACTTAGAAAGTTTTGCTTTGAGTTGATGTTGTCGAAGAGTACTCAAAACAATTCTAAGATGTCGAGCATGGTCCGCTTTGGACTTAGAATATACAAGAATGTCGTCGATGAATACAAGAACGAACTTATCGAGGTATTCCCGGAATACTCGATTCATAAGGTCGACGAAATAAGCAAGGGCGTTCGTTAAACCGAACGGCATGATGAGCCACTCATATGAACCATAGCGAGTGCGGAAAGTTGTAAGTGGAATGCTATCTTCTGCAACTCGGAGCTGATGAAATCCTGTGGCAAGGTCAAGCTGTAAGAAGACCTTAGCGCCACTTAACTGATCGAACATATCGTCGATCCTAGGTATTGGATAGCAGTTCGTGATGGTTAACTCATTAGCTTGCAATAATCGACGCATAGCCTAAGAGTCCCATCGGACTTCTTCACAAATACCACCGCGGCTCCCCACGGTGAAGAACTAGATCGAATGAAATGCTTGGCTTCAAGCTCTAGGAGTTGCTTCTTGAGTTCCTCATTCTCTTTGGTAGACATCCTCGTGGGAGGACGACTAACAGGCTGTGCGCTTGGAATAAGATCGATGCGGAACTCGGTAGCCCACTTGGATGGTAACCCCAAAATAGGCTCAAATAAGTCTGGAAAGTCACGAACAGCAACACAAAAATGATACAAATGAATACATACATCAAATGTAATACAACATGCCACTAGTGGTATACAACCACAACATATACATACATTCCCCACAAAAGAATATATACATCACAAGTTCCCAACAGAAAGGCTACTACATAAAATCTATTCCATATCCCAAGTCGATGGTGAAGTCCAAAAGGTAAAGCAAGCTAAAAGTCCAACTACCTAACCTGCAACTCGGTCTGACCCGAGAAATAAATACACGGGTCAGGCTAGCTAGAACTTGATATTAGTATAAGATAAGAGTAATAAGAGTGCATGAGGGAATTCTTCCTTTAACTATAAAGGAAGGGTACAAGTATAATATAATCTCAATGCATGGTATATGTTCACCAAGGGTTTTCGCATGAATAAGTTTAATTCAACATAAGAAATCCATACTTAATGGCATTCAACTCAAATGCAAGGAATCATATGAAAGTCATAAGAGAAACTCATCAAGGTTCCAATATGAATCTCATGGAACTCAAGATAAAGTTAAATTATCATAAAAAAATGAAATCACCATATATAACATCTCATGTAGCACTAGGCTATCGATGTAACAAAAATATCTCAAAATGGTGAAATCGTATAAAACTCAGAAAACTCAGAAAACTCAGAAAACCCCGGATTGGCCAGATCCCTGATTGCAAAGCTGAAGCAATGCTGCACGTGCTAAACTCTTTTCCAGTGCTATTTATAATTTAGGTACCTAACTCGTGGACCCGAAGGTCATACTCGTGGTGACCGATGTCACATAACTCGGATGACCCGAAGGTCTATAGCACCGGCATACTCGTGGCTGTGTCACAAACTCTTGGAAAGGAACTTGAAAAGTGTTAGCGTGCATACTATACCACACGTTCACACTAAACGGTTTACTAACCGCTAGTTAACTCCACATCATAAAAATAAAATCTCAAACCTCAAAAATCTCAGAATACTCATATATCTTGCCTCATATCATTGGCAAGTGCAAATAAATCTCATAGTGCTTTCTCATAAACCATAATTCCCACAAGGGGAAAACCTCATCTCAAGACTCGCCTCATCTCATCGACGAGTAAAACAACTTCTATAGGAAGTTCTCATCGATTATTACTCCTATAATAGGAGATCTCGAACGTCTCAACTCATCAAATATTGGGTAAAACAATTCTAAGATCAACAATCATTGTTGCTGTCGTGTTGGTCTCGGGATAGCAACAATCAAACACAGTTTTGATCAAAATAACTTCAAAATTTCAAAAACCTCAAAACATGAAACTTTTAGAACAAATTCTTAGCTTTCCAGAACATCTAAGGTTATTGAATTTGGATAAAAATGAAAAAGTTACGGTTAAAATAGTTCAAAGGTCTAAATTTCAATATACTGTCATTTTATTTGGGTAAATGCAATAATATTGGAAATTAATGTCAATATTAACCATTTGTTGTTTTTATTTGACTAAGAAAATAATTTTTGAACATGTTATACTTTAAAAATGGTGTTTTTATGCTAAAATTGTATAAATTGTTAAATATTGTTAAAATGAGGTTTTATTGTTAAAATTATCCTTTAATAGTTAAAATAAATTTTATTTTGCCACAATAACTATTTTGTTTCAATACAATAGGATGTATACATTTTATATGACTTTAAAATGAAGAAAAAGTGTGAATATAGTGTTAATTAAGAGAAAGATGCTCATGTCCTTGTTTTTTTTCTAAGTATTTTTGCATATGGGCTTACTTGCGTAGAAACTTGATCCATTAGCCTCACTAATACCTTCTGGCTGGAGAAACTTGGTACTGTACGTAGTTTTCATTTTCTCATCTCCTCCAAATCAACTTTCCCTAAAAACAAAAGAATATATACATCACAAGTTCCCAACAGAAAGGCTACTACACAAAAACTATGCCATATCCCAAGTCGATGGTAAAGTCCAAAAGGTAAAGCAAGCTAAGAGTCCAACTACCTAACCTGCAACTCGGTCTGACCCAAGTAATAAATACACGGGTCAGGCTAGCTAGAACTTGATATTAGTATAAGATAAGAGGAATAAGAGTGCATGAGGGAATTCTTCCTTTAACTATAAAGGAAGGGTACAAGTATAGTATAATCTCAATGCATGGTATATGTTCACCAAGGGTTTTCGCATGAATAAGTTTAATTCAACATAAGAAATCCATACTTAATGACATTCAACTCAAATGCAAGGAATCATATGAAAGTCATAAGAGAAACTCATCAAGGTTCCAATATGAATCTCAAGATAAAGTTAAATTATCATAAAAAAAACGAAATCACCATATATAACATCTCATGTAGCACTAGGCTATCGATGTAACAAAAATATCTCAAAATGGTGAAATCGTATAAAACTCAGAAAACTCAGAAAACCCTGGATTGGCCAGATCCCTTATTGCAAAGCGGAAGCAATGCTGCACGTGCTAAACTCTTATCCAGTGCTATTTATAATTTAGGTACCTAACTTGTGGACCCGAAGGTCATACTCGTGGTGACCGATGTCACATAACTCGGATGACCCGAAGGTCTATAGCACCGGCATACTCGTGGATGTGTCATAAACTCTCGGAAAGGAACCTGAAAAGTGTTAGCGTGCGTCCTATACCACACGTTCGCACTAAACGGTTTACTAACCGCTAGTTAACTCCACATCATAAAAATAAAATCTCAAACCTCAAAAATCTCAGAATACTCATATATCTTGCCTCATATCATCGGCAAGTGCAAATAAATCCCATAGTAGTTTCTCATAAACCATAATTCCCATAAGGGGAAAACCTCATCTCAAGACTCGCCTTATCTCATCGGCGAGTAAAACAACTTCTGTAGGAAGTTCTCATCGATTATTACTCCTATAATAGGAGATCTCGAACGTCTCAACTTGTTAAATATTGGGTAAAACAATTCTAAGATCAACAATCATTGTTGCTGTCGTTTTGGTCTCGGGATAGCAACAATCAAACACAGTTTTGATCAACATAACTTCAAATTTTCAAAAACCTAAAAACATGAAACTTTTAGAACAAATTCTAAGCTTTCCGAAACATCTAAGATTATTGAATTTGGATAAAAATGAAAAAGTTATGGTTAAAACAGTTCAAAGATCTAAATTTTAATATACTGTCATTTGTTTTGGGTAAATGCAATAATATTGGAAATTAATGTCAATATTAACCATTTATTGTTTTTATTTGACTAAGAAAATAATTTTTGAACATGTTATACTTTAAAAATGGTGTTTTTATGCTAAAATTGTATAAATTGTTAAATATTGTTAAAATGAGGTTTTATTGTTAAAATTATCCTTTAATAGTTAAAATAAATTTTATTTTGCCACAATAACTATTTTGTTTCAATACAATAGGATGTATACATTTTATATGACTTTAAAATGAAGAAAAAGTGTGAATATAGTGTTAATTAGGAGAAAGATGCTCATGTCCTTGTTTTTTTTCTAAGTATTTTTGCATATGGGCTTACTTGCGTAGAAACTTGATCCATTAGCCTCACTAATACCTTCTGGCTGGAGAAACTTGGTACTGTACGTAGTTTTCATTTTCTCATCTCCTCCAAATCAACTTTCCCTAAAAACAAAAGAATATATACATCACAAGTTCCCAACAGAAAGGCTACTACACAAAAACTATGCCATATCCCAAGTCGATGGTGAAGTCCAAAAGGTAAAGCAAGCTAAGAGTCCAACTACCTAACCTGCAACTCGGTCTGACCCGAGTAATAAATACACGGGTCAGGCTAGCTAGAACTTGATATTAGTATAAGATAAGAGGAATAAGAGTGCATGAGGGAATT
This sequence comes from Allium fistulosum, assembly GCA_030737815.1. Lineage (NCBI taxonomy): Eukaryota > Viridiplantae > Streptophyta > Magnoliopsida > Asparagales > Amaryllidaceae > Allium > Allium fistulosum. The sequence goes on along the minus strand of CM060902.1, from coordinate 1,160,659,711 downwards.
CTTCCTTTAACTATAAAGGAATGGTACAAGTATAGTATAATCTCAATGCATGGTATATGTTCACCAAGGGTTTTCGCATGAATAAGTTTAATTCAACATAAGAAATCCATACTTAATGGCATTCAACTCAAATGCAAGGAATCATCATATGAAAGTCATAAGAGAAACTCATCAAGATTCCAATATGAATCTCATGGAACTCAAGATAAAGTTAAAATATCATAAAAAAATGAAATCACCATATATAACATCTCGTGTAGCACTAGGCTATCGATGTAACAAAAATATCTCAAAATGGTGAAATCGTATAAAACTCAGAAAACTCAGAAAACCCCGGATTGGCCAGATCCCTTATTGCAAAGCTGAAGCAATGCTGCACGTGCTAAACTCTTGTCCAGTGCTATTTATAATTTAGGTACCTATCTCATGGTCCCGAAGGTCATACTCGTGGTGACCGATGTCACATAACTTGTGGTGACCGAAGTCGCATAACTCGTGGTGACCGAAATCACATAACTCGGATGACCCGAAGGTCTATAGCACTGGCATACTCGTGGATGTGTCACAAACTCTTAGATTTTAAAGTGAGAGAAAATTTCATGCAAAGTGACACCCAAACTCAGTTTTTAAAGAAACAAAAACATCAACAACATATATAAATCATCAACGTGTGTGTCTGTGTGACACCCAAACTCAGTTTTTGGCATTTGAAGCATTGCTTCAGCTAGAATTATGTGCGCAGCAACTCACCTTGTTTTTGAAGTGCAAAAATCAACAACATATATAAATCATCAACGTGTGTGTGCAAAAATCAACAACATATATAAAAACATGGCAAATCTTTGCAAAATTATTCAGAATTAACCTTAAAACCGAAACCATAAAAATTTAGAGATGTAAACATTATTCACCTTTTGTTTTAGTGATTTAAGGAGCTTGAGATTTGAATGAGTTTGATTTGAATTTGCTTTCCTTAAGCTTCTCTTTTGTTTCCTCTTCTTCTTCCTACGTTAATAGTGGCCGGCCAAGTTTTTAATTTTTGAAAATGAGAATGAACGTGTGTTTTGAAATACACGACCTAAGGAAGATGATATAGGAATGGCCTCTTTTCCATATTACCCCTCCTCTATTTCATTTTTAAACCCTTCATTTAATTTATTAGTTAAAAGGCATAACTACCTTAATTAAATCAAATCCCAATCTCCTTATCAACACATTATTTTATTTAGTTTTTCTAACTAAATCTCCTAAATAATGTTATTAAAAATCTGGGGTGTTACAGACTCCCCTCCTTAAAGAATTTCGTCCTCGAAATTACAATAAGGCTCAAAACAAACAAGATGGTAAACATACCATCAAAACAAGTCAGGATAAGTATCCCTAATCCTGCTCTCAACCTCCCAAGTGCAGTCTCTGTCATCGTCACTCCACCGGACTTTGACTAATCTGACCGTCTTGGTTCTAAGCCTCTCCTCATCTCTCGCAACAATGCGAACTAGCTTCCTCACTATGGTCAAGTCTGGTTCTACCACTAAATCATCTAGCACTGCCGGTGCAATAGCAGTCTCCGGGTCTCTAACACACTTTCTGAGATGAGAAATATGAAAAACATCATGGACACCTTCCAAACTACTCGGTAACTCAAGTCTATACGCGAGCTTCCTAATTCTCTCAAGAATAGGAAAAGGTCCAATGGACCTTGGTGATAACTTCCCGAATCTAAGCACACCCTTCATCAATATACTTTGACGAAAACCTGGTCCCCAACTGAGAACTCCAAATCTTTCCGTCTCTTATCTGCATAACTTTTCTGCCTAGACTAAGCCTCCTTCATCCTATCTCGAATAACCTCAATCTTTTCTACAGCTTCTCTAACCAAATCTAGATCAAGAATCAACCTATCCCCGGTCTCCAACCAACAAACGGGATATTTTCCCGGCCTTCCATACAAAGCTTCAAACGGTGCCATCCCAATACTAGTCTGATAACTGCTGTTATGCGAAAACTTGACTAGATGCAGATGGTCCTCCCATGATCCCCCAAAGTCTAGAACACAAGCTCTCAACAGATCTTCCAAGATCTTGTTAACTCTTTTCGTTTTCCCATCTATCTGCGGATCGTAAGCGGTACTCATCATAAGCTTGGCTCCAAAAACTTCCTGCAGACTCTTTCAAAACTCGCTAGTGAACAAGGAATCTCTATCACTAACTATGCTGCTAGGAACTCCATGCAGTCTAACCACATTCTTCATGAACAACCTTGCTAAAACATGTGCCATCCTGGTTGACTTAACTGGAATGAAATGGGCACTCTTGGTCAATCTGTCCACTATTACCCATATACTTTCATTTCTAATGTTCGACCTTGGCAACCCGTCTATGATGTCCGTAGAAATAGAATCCCACTTCTACACTTGAATATCTAACGGCTGAAGTAAACCACTCGGTTTCTGGTGTTCGGCCTTTGCCTGCTAGCAATTCAAGCACTGCCTTACACACAAACCAACATCCTGCTTCATTCCTTCCCAGAAGAAACTCCTCTTCATATCCTAATACATCTTGGTACCTCCGGGATGTATAGTGAACTTCGAACGATGGCATTCATCTAAGACTTCCTTTCTTATGTTTCCTACACTTGGAACACATAATCTTCCTTTCTTTCTCAACCACCCATTCTGGTCAAGACTGAAATCTTTCAAGTCATCGCTCTTGGTTCCTTCCTTTAGCTTACTAATCCGTTCAGCTAACACTAGATCCCCTATCTGCTTAGAAGCAATCCGTTTGATCAAAACTGGTCGAACTTCCAAACAAGACAATGCAACTGTATCACCACTAGACCCTGCCTCGGATCTCCACTGCACTCTGCAATCTGCTAATGCTTCTAAATCTTTCCACTCAGCCATCATTGCTAACACTGCATTCTGATATTTCCTGCTAAGTGCATCTGCAACTCGGTTGCCTTTCCCTAGTGTGTACTCAATCCCAAAATCATAAGTGGCTATGAATTCTAACCATCTCCGTTGTCTCATGTTCAGCTCCTTCTGCATATACTTCAGCGACTTATGATCTGTAAACAGCTCAAACCTTTCTCCCAAAAGGTAATGCCTCCACACCTTCAAAGCAAAAATCACAGCAGCCAACTCTAAATCATGCATTGGATATCTGACCTCATGCGGTCTAAGCTGTCTAGAAGCATAGGCAATCACTTTACCTCTCTACATCAACACAGCTCCTAATCCTGTTCCACATGCATCGGTATAGACTACCAAATCCTAATTCCCTTCTGGAACTATCAACATAGGTGCATGGGTCAATAAGTGTTTCAAACTCTGGAATGCTTCCTCACACTTATCGGTCCACACAAACTTCACATCCTTCCTCGTCAACCTGGTCATCGGTGCTGCTATCCGCGAGAAATCCTTAATGAATCTCCGATAATAACCAGCCAACCCAAGGAAATTCTTAATCTCAGTTACTGTCTCGGGTCTCTTCCAACTATTCACTGCCTCGATCTTAGTCGGATCTACTGATAACCCTTCCACTGAGATGACACGACCAAGAAACTTCACCTCCTTCCTTCAAAAGTGACACTTTGAAAATTTCGCTTTCAGCTGATGCTGCCTCAGCGTCTCAAACACTACTTTAAGATGAACTTCATGCTCTCTTTCATCCTTAGAGTAAATCAAGATATCATCTATGAAAACCATCACGAACCTATCCAAGTGCACTTGGAAAATCCGGTTCATCAAATCCATAAAGAAAGCTAGAGCATTCATCAGTCCGAATGGCATAACTAACCATTCGTACGATCCATATCTGGTCCTGAATGCTGTCAAAGGTATACTATCCTTTGCTACTTGGAGCTGATGGAAACCCGTTGCCAAATCCAATTGAGAAAATACCATTGCTCCACTTAGTTGGTCGAACAAATCGTCAATTCTGGGCAATGGATATCGATTCTTTATCGCCTTCTCTTTCAACTTATGATAATCGGTACATAGCCTTAATGATCCATCCGGCTTCTTAGCAAACATTGCCGTTGCACCCCACGGCAAACTGCTCGACCTGACAAAACTCTTGCCCTCTAAGTCCACCAACTGCACCTTCAACTCCCTCATCTTTGAAGGGGTCATCCTGCTTGGCGGTCTACTCACTGGTTCTGCTCCCGGAATAAAATCTATCCGAAACTCAATGGCTCATTTCGGCGGCAATCCAACTACTGGGTCAAACACATCTGCGAATTCTCTAACCATGAAAACTCGACTCAACTCATCATTTGAATCCAATGTACCCAAAAAAGCAAACACTGCAACGCTAGAACCTCCTACGGTGAAAACAATCCGATCGCTATAATCTGGGTGACTAAGAGATATCTTCCTACCCTTGCAAAATATCTTAGCATCGTACTCACTTAACCAATCCATACCTAGGATGATCCTGAACCCCATAAAATCAAACACATGCAAACTGCACTCAGAAGTATGACCTAACAGGTCAAACTCAAACTGGTCACACCTCAACCCTAGAGTTGCATACCCTCCTATTGGATTCGCAACCCGTAAGGAAGTAACTAAATATGTGGGTTCAAAGTTAAGCTTATCTATCAAACATCTAGATATAAAAGAATGCGATGCACCAGTATCAAATAAAACGCTAACAGACATACCATGTATCTGAAGCGTTCCCCTAAGAACCAACTTTCTCTTCTCATGGGCTGTTGGCTTGGGAGCGGCAGGCTCCAATGCATACTCCTTTCCCTTACCACCTCTAATGGGCTCCTTGCACTGGTTCTTATAATGGCCTATCTGGTCACAATTGAAACACCTGACATTCTTCCCCTTTGCCACATCCTTAACTTTTCCTGATCGACACTCATTAGCAAAGTGCCATTTCTTGTCGCATTTATAGTAGACAACTTCAGACTTTGCTTTCTTGGCTGCTCCACCCTTCTGAGCACCTTTCTTGGGGAAGAACTTCCTCTTTTGGCCCTGCCCAACCTGGACCACTTTTGTCTTGCTCTTCTCCAGATACTCAAGGACTTCTTCCTGCCTCAAAGCCATCTCTATAACAATATCAGAAGGATCTCTAAGATGAGACAAAGTAGCACTAGCCAATTCTGGCTTCAATCCTCTGATAAACTTCTGATTCCGTTTCAACACGGTATCTACATAAGCATACCCTTATCGAGCCAACTCTTCGGACTTCCTGACATACTCAGCAACAAACATCTCGCCATGCACCAGCTCAGCAAACTGCCTAATCAAAGCTGACTGTGCCATTACTGACATAAACCTCTCCTGAAATCTCCTCTTGAAATCCTCCCAGGTTACTATCTCCTCATCAACTGTCTTTGTTACACTGTTCCACTAGAACAATGTGGTCCCCTGAAGCTGCCTGGATGCCAACCTCCTCTTCTACTCGTCATTGAGCCCTAAATCTGCAAAAATCCTTTTGTAGTGCAACAACCAATTCTCCACATCAATGGCATCCTCCGTTCCCATAAACAGCTTCCCTCCTAGCTTCACATGATCACTGCTTGTCTTAGCAAAATGATTAACTATCAGAACTTCTGGAACCCCTGCTCTTGCGGCATTTCCTCCTACCACTCCGGCTGCAACTTCTGCCTGCATCATATTCCTGAAAAACTGATACATGGCTCCCATTCCGACCCGTGGGACTTCAGCACCAACATTCTCTGCCTAACCTTGGCCTCTCCCTGCATTAGGTCCGGCGTTCCTTTCGGTGCTTCCCCCTCCTTGGATAACTCTGCTTCTTCTACCATCCATATCTGTATTCAAACCTCATGAGATGCAGAAAGATAACCTAATCAAAGATAGATGAATGGAGATAAAGCGCATACTTATATATGACAAATACAAGTACATTATTATAGCATTAACCCAACCCCAAATCTTACTCCAATTTCCTTGGATTTTTGTTTTCAAAACAAGTTTTTAGTTAAATTTTTAGTAAACCTATGCTCTGATACCAAGCTGTAACATCCCGTATCTAGAGGCCAAAAGCTAAGCGCTATGGATGCTGCAGTCATCCACAGTATTAACTTCTGGTGACGAAATACGTCAATGTTAATGATATCCATAATATCAAAAGCACTTGAATATAAAAAAAATCACAGATTTAAAATAATTTTTTCAGTGATTATACTTCAAATTAAATCATATCCAAGTTACAAAAATCCCAAAGGTAATCCCAGGCTATGACCAAATATAAATTTACAACAGTACGCCAAGAGCGACATATGAAGATGCCCCCTTGGATGATCAAAGCAACATAGACATAGTTGTCTTAATACACAGTGAAAACAATTTTAAAACAGAATTTCCTAAGTTAGCTATTCGCCAGCCACTTGCTCATCTTCGAATGCTTTATTTTCCAAATCTACTAAAACCTGAAAACCTAAACCCTCAGCCTACTCAAATCAAATTTTGAGCACCCGAGAGTTTAAGGGGAAACAAAAACTTCGAGTCAGACATAAATCCTGGTATGAATAATATCTGTTACATCTTAGTTTACTGATAACTAGTGAGACCACGCCGCTTAGCGGAATGGGTTTCCCCTCACTAATATCTCTTTTCAAAACATATATTTTGCAAATCCCTTCCTGCAACCAAATTGGTTAATCAACTGATTATAATAATATAGCAATATCCATTATGCTAAACAGGAAATAAAATAGACCATCTATCTAAATTTGAACTATCTGTTCTTTACTGGACTACCTGTCATAAATTCTAAGCTAACTGCTCTTTTCTGGACTATCTGTCCTAAAACTGGTTATACCAAAATAGTAGTATCTTTTATGCTAGATAATGGGTTGTCTGCCCAAAACAGGTAAAAAGGGTGGACTAACTATCCTTAAAAATTTAGCAAGATCCGTTATGCTAATAAATGAACTATCTGCGTCGAACTCAATGAAGAGAGGTGGCAAGTTTTGGAAAACAAAAGATAATCTTTGACTCCATCTATGTCGAAAGGTTAGGAAGCGGCAACAATGCTTTCGGCCTTATTGAAAGCTATACCTTTCAACTTTGTCGGAAGGTTTCATTTAAAACAAGAAAGCAAACCAATTTAAACCTTTTTCTTTTAAACCTTTTGACAATTTTGAAAGCTCTTTGTCAAAAGCTAGCAGGCGTATTTTCTTTAAACCAAAATAAAACTTCATCTAATTCGAAAGCTATAACCTTTCGTCCTAAACATTTCGACCTCTTTCAATTCACTATGTACCAGTTGCCTGATACCTTGTGCCTTGGTATTTGGCCTAGCTGAAAGGTTTGATACCTTTCGACCTTGTCGGAAGGTCTGGAATAAAGGCGGAAGCTCTGCCGAAAGGGTTGAACTAAAAGAAAAACTATTTATTTGTACTTTAAAATAGTTCTTTTGTACCCCACCTGCCTTGTTTGTCTAAATTTGATTGGTTGCCAGAATTTTATATTCAAAAGTAATGCTGAATTTCCTTATCTAGAAATTTTAATAATTTTGAAAAAGCCCCTTTCTCCTTTATAATTATATAAAACATTTAAGTCTCATACCTTAAATAATTTTATATAACCACTAAAACACCTTCAAAAATTCTAGAAAAATTCCAGAAAGAAAATTAATATGGTTTCTTCAACATATAAATTTTTTGGATCCAAACATTAATTATTTTACTCGTAAATAATTTTTATAATCCAAATTAACCTTTTCTTCCTTAGAAAATTCATAAAAATTCCACAAAAATTCTCAAAATTCTATAATTCAAAACACATCTCTAAAATAACTTTTTAGATCCTCACAAAAATTCGCAAGGCTAATGGATGTCATTTAATAGGGTTTTATCTCAAAACACATCATAAAATCTATATGAACATATATAAATCATCAACGTGTGTGTGTGTGTCTATATATATATATATCATTTTATCTTTCAAAAACATGACAAATCTTTGCAAAATTATTTGGAATTATCCTTAAAACCGAATGATAAAAATTTAAGGATGTAAACATTATTCACTTTTTGCTTTAACGATTTAAGGAGCTTGAGATTTGAATGAGTTTGATTTGAATTTGCTTTCCTTAAGCTTCTCTTTTGTTTCCTCTTCTTCTTCCTACGTCAATAGTGGCCGGCCAAGCTTTTAGTTTTTGAAAATGAGAATGAACGTGTATTTTGAAATACACGGCCTATGGAAGATGATATAGGAATGGCCTCTTTCCCATAATACCCCTCCTCTAATTCATTTTTAAAACCTTCGTTTAATTTATTAGTTAAAAGGCACGACTACCTTAATTAAATCAAATCTCAATCCCCTTATCAACACATTATTTTATTTTGTTTATCTAACTAAATCTCCCAAATAATGTTATCAAAAATCTGGGGTGTTACACAAAGACTCAGGTTATGCCCCCTGACCGATTTCGCTTTCTACTAGTGTAGAGTTCATATGAGATACAGAAAGAGCTCAAAGTTTTATTTAATTGTTTGTTTAGCGGAGGTGAGCTAGTTAACCCTTAGATGAGTTTTTGAATTATGTTAGTGATACAACAATTAAATTATATATTATATTATAAAGCCATATATAGGAGTCATCGGTCTTTGTGGCTAGAACTGATAGACTAGCGTTGACGATACGAAGGGCTTGCTTCATGTTTAAGAAGTATTAAGTGGCCGAGATTTTTGGGTAGTGAAATGTTTAGATAAACATGAACATATATATATATATATCTGTGTGTGTGTGTGTAATGATACCTTGGAGAAGGTTAGGTTAATCATATCGTACGCACACATAAGATTTAACGAATTTGCCATAAATAATAGACATAACACTTAAATGGAAATCAATAAGCATAAATTAATGGTATGGGTAAAGTATGTAATTTTCCACTCACCAGAAAGTTGTTCTGAACCCCTCCTTATAACAACTCACAGATTAGGTTTAGAAGGACATGCTACTGGAGAAAGACAGGAACTGCATATGGTGAAGTCTTCTTATTCATGCTTGGTGCTGACAAGGCAATTAAATATCCAAGGAATAATATTCCGGGGTAGTAGCCTTAGTCAATTCGTATGTTATATTATATTATTCAATTCAACTATGAGTATATATGCATCGCACTCTGATATACTTATGTTATTTACAGGTTGCCAAAAGGCCCAAAACCGACGATCCATTCCCCAATGGACTTGGGTTTCGATTTAGTCAAAATTCAGGCCCATCAAGGTGCGAGTTATTACAGTTGTTCTAAGGTCTTTGGAAAAATTTGGGTTGATTTGGAGTTATTTTGAATTATTTTGTTCTTAAGAAATTATGAAGAGATAAGAGTGAAGAGCTTTGATTTAATTTTGCTAAAATATAAAAAGTGGTTTCAAAAAGAGTGCGTGCACTTATATAGACAACAAGTGGTTAGCCTGGCCTTCTCCTCACCCCCAATTTCTGGTTAAGAAGACTCAATCCCCCCTCCCGTGTGCTTCCATGAGCAACTTTACACCTTTTTACTTTAACCCTAAGTCTTCCCAAATAACCCTCTCCCAAAATATCTACCCATGACATCATCATTAAATTAGTTAGCTATAAATATAGAAAATATTTTTATTAGCTAATTAATTACACATTAATATTTTAGGAAACCAAAACAAATTCGAATAACTTTTACTGAGAAAAAAGCTGTTTATCGATAAAATGATTTTCGGGCACATTATCGATATTTCTTTAAAGTATTTATTTCTGTACAAAAATTTCAAAAACAAGTTTACCATTATTAGTTATTAATTAAAAGGATGTCAACAAGGTTATTAAATCAATTTAATTGCATTAAATCCAAGATTTAAATATTTAAATAATTTAGATATTCAAATATGAAGTGTTCGAGATTTCGAGTCATTACAATCTTCTTTCTTCCACTTTCATGGTCAAAATTTCAGAAAAATAAAAGAAAATAAAAAATTATTTTAATGGCATCCAATTAAATCAATCAAAAAGGTGGTACTCCAAGCCGTTGCAAAGCTAGGAACTAGGATATCAGATATATGATTGAACCTATCAATCAAGGTGCATTCAAAGAGGCAACATCAATAAGATATATTCCATTAAATTTTATCTGTATACATTATGATGTAGTAGACCTAGCAATTTATTTAATTTGATGAATTTATATGTACATTTGTTGTCCTTTTTTATATGTATGTGTAGATCTGAAAATTTTATAATATGTCAATATTTGATTTGGGTTTGAAATTAATAATGATGGTTTCTATTCATAATTTTATTGTTAATTTCTATTGATGTGGTTGTTATTTTAACTCTAGGCCTAATAGTTAATTTATTATTTTGTATATATTTATTTATTTAAATATCAATGTTAATTTCCATCGATTCATAACTAGTTTTTTGTTTCAAACCAAACACACACACACACACACACACACACACATATATATATATATATATATATCGATGTATGTATGTATGTATGCATGTACGTATATTAGAACTAATTTGAGGATAATTTTACATTAAGTGGTTTTTATTATAAAAAGAAATGGATTATACATACATACATACATACATACACACACATATACACATACACATACACATACACATACATACATACATACATATCTGTGTGTGTGTTAAAGGAGATTCATCTTAATGTATAAAAGACATCCTAACCCAGTTTGATAATACTAATCTTTGGATTAAAAATGAAAGGTTATGGTTTTGGAAATGAGTATTATTTACAAAATCTCTTTATTTTAATTATAATTTTATTTTAAATCATTGATATATAATTTATTTTGAATTTGTAGATCTAGATTTGTTTTCATATTGTATTACCAAATTAGACAACATGATATTTTGAAATCAAAATATTGTATTTAGATTTGTTGATTTGGTCAAAATCAACATATATTTATTTAGAGATTTAATTAAAAATAAAACTTTTGAAATATTCATATATACATATACATATAAATACATATACATATAAATACATATACATACATATGTATACATTCATATATATATATTTATTTATTTGCAAGCAATATTTTTGATCGCTAATGCGTATATAAATGGCGAATTTGTTGGATGTATTTTAAATCTCAGCATCTAAACTCGTACACATTAACTATGTACACAATTTGAAAAGTTACACTTGCACTATATACACTTAAGTATATTTGGATAGGCTCACAAAATATACCAAGTATAAGTATAAATTTGGTAAAACTATCATTTAAGTAAATCAATCAACTAATTTAATCAAGAGAGAGGAATGAAAAGTTTCTCTCTCTAAATAAAATAAAACCTTCCTCTGACTAGTAAGAGAGTTTTAAGAGAGAGAAACAAAAGGTTTCTTTCACTAAGTAAAATAAAACCTCCATCATTTATTTAATTGAATTTGATTCACATTAAATGCATTTGATTAATGAAAATAATTAAATAAGGCAATACATATTAAAAATAAATTTTGATTTTATTAAAATAACTAGATCTAGTGTTAGACATTAGACTTCATAAGCCTATTATGATCCAAACAGACTTTTTTTGAAATTCACCCATTTAACTTGCTGTTGACTAGCTCGGTTCCATCAATTCCAAATGAATGATATGATGGTTTTTTGTTCCGTAAAGTGGTCATAATGGATTTGGTAAGCAATTAGGATATAATGTCGTTTTAAGTTTGCCGATTTTAAGATAGATTTAAAGGTGATTGAGCCTAAGCCTAAAATTAGGCCCAATTAAGGCTTATAAGAAATATGCTAATTATTGGGGTTAAAGTAGTCCACTTCATTTCCTCTTCTTCTTAAATTAGGTATAGACCTTTATTAACTCTGCCTCTACTTAAGCCATCATCAAATCATTCTATTTTAAGCTAAAACTTGAGATTAATGCATGATTAAGCTTGAAGATCCATATCAAATTAGCATTTAGGGGAGGGAAATTTCATGTCATGGATGTCTCGCCTCAGATTAATTGGGTTTGTCTTGTTTTCATTATTTTTACATCGATTGTGAGTGTTCTTTATTCCCTTACTATATATGATTTTACAAACATGTTTTGGATCCATTTTTAAAGTGAAATTTTATTTTTAGATTTACCCATTTTTGAAAATGAAAATAAATGTGTTTTCATGATTTTAAAATGTTTAAACATGTGTTTCCATACTATGAATGTGCATATTGATATTTGGTTAAAATATAATTGTTTATACTTTCAAATTGCCATGATATTATGCTTATATGTTTGCTTATATCATTGATTTGCACGTTTGATGGATAAAATGCTCATGCGAAGTGAATTGGGGTCAAATCATTCTATGGACAAGGATCTCCAAGTGTAGATGGAATCTATATGACGAGCTCTCTGATTCAATTACACTAAGGATGGAAGGTTTGTAGTTGTAGAACGAGCTTTGATGAATTGACTTTAGAGTTTGGAGTTAGATCGTTGTAAAAGGAGTTACACACAAATCAAAGAAGATAAATAAGAGCTAGACTAATGTAGAAATTTGACTAAGGCAAAAGATTTGGTCATTTTTTGAGTAAGTGATGGATAAACACCGGTCCATATGAATTAGTACTATCCATGCCAATGTAAGAAAATTTCAATTTGGAGCTCTGAGGAGTTAAGAGAATTGAAGCCAAGAAAAATGGAGAAGTTTTTACTAGGTGCATGGATCAATATCGATCCATATAGGATCGGTACCAATCCCACAATATGTTGGATTTGGGAAAATTCTGACTTGGGGAGTAACTAGAGATGATTTTGGCTAAATATATGGGATGTGCTAATCCACGATGGATTACTGATTCATGCTAGGGTGCCAAACTTTTATGAGCTATAGTATGGAGCTTGTAAGAGCATCTAGGAATTGTCCGTGCAGGCAAGTTCTATGTGGTGATGAATTATGGAGCAGAACAAAGGGGTTATACTATCTGTACGTGTGCCAAGGGATTGTTGATAACTCAAATTTTTTTATGTAAGCTCATAAAGGAGTAGGTGTGGACGCTCTCCATGGATAGTTTGAGTGTATATGTATCTTTGGACTGTCTTAGTAGGTCTAACTCTTGGTTGTTTGATTGGACAAGGATTCGAGCATTGATGTGGTCGCAATGTTAGGTAGCCGCTGACCATCTGAGTGGGTCATTTAAGTTATCATTATATTAAAAAACATTTGAGTATGAGAGATGAGAAATTGTGATGGTTGTTATGTTTGCTATGGATGTCATATGATGTAGGTATTATCGAGTCTAATACACTGACACCCTAATTGTACTAAAAGTAGTAGTAGTACACCCATATGATGATGGTAGTTTATCATATATTGTGTTTATGTGCTTACTTGTTGGTTGCAAGAGTATGTCAGGTATGATTTTCCACACCATATGCTTTTTCTATGATAAAATGACTTTATATCTTTTCTTAAGGCATATAAATCGCACATGCCAAACTATTATCTGACCTAAGGCTATATACATTGCTATTATATTCTCGGGCACTCTTAAATGAGTATATTGGGATATAGGTATGGCAATAAGGCATGAAACTGTTTGGAGGATGAAGTAGATGGCTTGCGCTACTCTTATAAATGATATTTTATAGAGTCGTACATGCTTAGTTCCACTATGCAGTGTTATGGAGCTATTACCATATTATTGTATTTAAAGATAGTCATTATGAGTTCTTTTTGATGCATGGAGACATATAAACTCATATTATCTTCTTTTTATAATTTGATGAACCTATGTTGCACTCTGATGATGATTTTTGTTCATTTTGATCATGCTATTGTCTCGCCTACTTTGTATAAATGTCGTTATTATATTTTGTCTATGCATTATGAGATATATGATAGGTTCTTCATTAATCGATCATACTTTAGCTTGACGGTTTACCTCTATCATTCGAGTACCACCATAATGCACTACTTTACATGTATATTAGGCACTAGAGGTGGGTGAAGGTCATTGCACTATTAAATGTATCCTAACGCCACTGAAGGAATTTATGAATTTCTCATATGTCTTTTAAGGTTATTTGAGAGATGCAGAATTCAATGAGAGCCTTATTAGATAAATATGACAAACCATTCTAATAAGTATATAAATATATGTAATGTTATCTAATTTACTATAATGAATTCGCATGTTAAATGGAAACCATGAAGCTATTTTTTGAAAGAACGCACCAAAATGGTGCAAACTATAAAGGCCGACTAAGAAACATTAAGATAACACTCATGTTGTCATCAACAATCCATTAACTAAATCTCATAACGACGCCACACCTGAAATAATTAAGGCTTACGAAATAGATAATGGACTACAAACTTTCTCAGTGCTAGTTGTCGACTATTAGTGTCGGGTCTAAAGACAACATGAATATTAGTAAAATATTCAAGCACGTACAAAAATATGAGCAAGGGTACCTAATTCAAAGATCATGTTTAATATGAGTGGGTACATTGAATGACAAACAAAGTAGAAACTACACTTGACACCAAGCTTTAGATGATTGCTGACTACATAGTTTGATCGATTCATATTGACTTAAATATGAACTCATTGAAGTTTACTATTATGGACCTCCTTGATATGTTAAGGACCACCGAGAGTACGTTCACAAAGGAACTGAGTGCAGTGGTTGCTGTTAAGCGTACCTCTTTCTCGAATAGTTTGAAGAAGATAAAGCGTAGGCCCAAGGGTGGCAATGTTAAGGCACACGAGGAAGGTAAATGTCATTTTTGTTCGAAGAAGGGACATTCGAAGAGGAACTGTCAAGATTACTTAAAGATACTCAAGGGGAAAATTCCTCTTGTATAGGTACTTTTTATGTAGAAATATTTTTATACAAATTTGCTTCTAGTTGGGTTTTAGATACTGGATTCGGAACTCGTATCTATAATCATTACAGGGACCTAAGGGAAAGTGGTCTATGGCAAGAGGGGGCATGGATTGTCGGGTTGCAAATGGAGCTACTGTAGTTGTCGTCATGATAGGAGAATATCATGTGAAGCTTGATAGTGGACACAATTTAATTTTAAATAATTGCTACAGCCTACCAAACATTATTAATGGAATAATTATCGTCTCTCATTTAACAGAGAACGTATGTAGTTTTGTTTGTAATGACAATATTATGAATATGTGTTACGAATTTTTTATTATTATTTTGGTGCTTTAAATATTGCAATTATGATCTTAAGATAAATAATGTATTTGCTTTTGAAAATATACGTTTCAAGCAAACAATGGTTGCCTTTGGCAATTGACTAGGCCATATTAGTATGAAATGACTAAACGAGTTAACAAACAAGGGATTCTATCATCATTTGATTGTGAATCATTTGATACTTATATATCAAGTCTTAAAATTAAAATGGCCAAGTATCCATTCAGTGGGAGCAATGAAAGAGTTAATGAACTCCTAGAACTAGCACATAATCATTATGTAGTTCTACATCTACAACTACCTAAAGTGGAACCTAATACTTCATAATATTCAATGATGATTTATCTTGATATGGATACGTGTTTCTCATAAAACACAAATCAGGGGTCTATTATAAATTCATAGAATATAAGAATGAAGTAGAAAACTAGACTAATAGGGAAATAAAAATACTATGATCTAATCAAGGTAGTAGGTATATTGGATCAGAACTCCAAGAGTACCTAAAAGGTAATAGGATTCTCTCGTAAGGCCCCTTTATATACTTTGCAACACAATAGTGTTTCGAAGAAAATAAATTAAACCTTGTTAGACATGGTTCGATCAATGATGAGTAACGTTGAGTTGCCGCTTTTTTTGGGGATATGTGCTAGAAATCATGATATATATATATATATTAAATAGAGTGTTGTATAAATCTATTCCTAAGACTCCATATGAGTTATGGAGGGGAAAGAAACCCCGCCTTAATCAACTTAAGCTTTGGGGTTGTTCGGCTTACATTAAGAACGTAAGCACCAATAGGCTTAAGGCAAGACCATGCTTATGTAATTTATAGGATAACAAATAAATTCTCATTGATACGTATTCTACAATACCAAGGAACGAAAGAAATTTGTTTTGAGACATATCACCTTTTTGGAAAAGGAATTTCTCTCATGGATAATTAATGGAAGTATGATAGACTTAGATGAGATCCAAGAAACTTCCATAAAGACTGAATACATAGATAGTTATTCAACACCCACTGGAAATACGCTACCTCTTAGAAGTGGTAATAGGGACTCTCGCATATAGGAGAGATACTATGCATTTTCAATTAATAGCAAGAATACATATTGCGCCATTCATGACACGATCTTCTCACGTACCGACAAACCTTGGAGAGTAAAGACTCTTCGCTATGGCTAGATGCGATAAATCCCAAATGGATCCTACATACAAAAATAAAGTATGGACTTTAGAGAATGTACCAAAGAAGTAAAATCCATCGGCTACAAGTGGATCTTTAAGAAAACGATCGGTGTAGATGGAAAGGTTAATACCTATAAATCAAGATCGGTCATGCAAAGTTTCGGTCAAATTCAAGGTGTTTATTATGACGGAACATCTTTGCCAGTCACCATGCTTAAATCCATTTGGATACTGCTTGTCATCGCCGCCTATTATGACCATGTAATTTGGAAAATGAACGTTAAAATAATGTTTTCTGATGGTGATTTAGAAGAGAATATTTATATGTCATAGCTTGAATGTTTCAAAGTTAGTGGAAGCAATGATAAAGCTTGCAGACTCTTAAGATAAAATTATGGTCTTAAGCAAGCATCAAGGAGTTAAAACAAATGTTTTGATAAGGTAATCAAATGGTTTGGTTTCAGTCAAAACACAGAGGAAGCACGCATGTATAAGAAGAAGAAAAATGATGATGTAACGCTTTTAGTTTTATATATCAATGACTTGCTACTGATTGGTAATGATGTATCAATGTTACAATTAGTGAAATCTTAGTTGTCCAATAGTTTCTCTATGATGGATTTAACAGAGGCATCATATATATTAGGTATGAAGATCTATAGAGATATATCTAAGAGGATAATGTGATTGTCCCAATCTATGTACATAGATACCATACTAAGGCAATTCAGTATGGAAATTCCAAGCAAAGAAATGTTTTAATGTGGCGTGGAATTATCCTTTCCAAAAAGGATTCCCCATGTGCGGATGGGAAAAGGCAGCGCATAAGTCGATTTCCTTATGTTTCGACAATAGGATCAATCATGTACGTCATCTTATGTACAAGGCCGAATGTCACTTTTGTACTGGGTGTGGTAAGTCAATATTAGTCGAATTCGGGAGAAAATCACTGGACAATAGTATCTTAAGTATCTAAGAAATACTAAGGATTCGTTTCTCATATATCGGAAAAATGAACTCCTTATGAAAGGGTATTCAGACTCAAGTTTTCAAAGCGATATTGAAAACAGTAAGCCAGTATCAAGTTTTGTGTTTACCTTCAATAGAGGAGCCATTAATTTGAAAAGTTACAAACAAGAAGTTGTGGCTGATTCTACTATGGAGGCTGAGTACATCGCCTTGAATAATGCCGCAAAAGAAGCAGTATGGATGTGCAAATTCATTAAGAGCTAGGAGTGGTCCCAACCATTAAACATTTGGTGCTTGTGTATTATGACAATAGTGCGGCAATACAGAATGCTAGTTAACTGTGTGCTCACAAGAAGTAGAGACACATCCTCCAGAATTGCCACATGATAATTTATCAATGAAAGAGAGATCATAATCGAGGGAGCAAATACCAAAGATAACATAGAAAATCCATTCACGAAGGCGCTTTCTTAGTCTTTTTTAGGAAGACTATCGAAGGCATGAGGATAAGGCTCCATTATTAGCACCAAATGCAAGCGAGAGATTGGTATAGTTAAGGGTGTGCACAAAGGCTATTATGTAATCTATTATATAAACTTAACTTTGTAAACAATCGCATTTGTTATAAAATATGCTTTTGGTTTTATATTCAAACATATACATTGTTATATAGTGATATAAATAATGAATTAATTACATTAAACACATAAAAGTAGAAAATCCTTAGGAGAAATGTTTCATCGGTTATAGCTTTGAATGTGTTTGTAACCGTGAGTATTGAATTGATATATACAAAACACTAACTCCTTAAACTTTGCTAGTCAAGATGTATTGTAACGACCCGTATTTTTACGGATCGACAAGTTCGTCAAAATCTGGAATTTTTGCATTTTTAAGTCATTTCAGATTTTTGGGAAAATTTGTCTAAGTCCTAGGTCGTGGACGACCTAAGAGCTAAGTCGTGACCGAGTTAAGGACTTCGGCGAGTTAGTGTTAGGTCGTGGGTTAGTTGGAGCGACCTATAGAATTGTGCAACCTAGGATTTAGTTAAGTAATTAGGTCGGCAGGGCGAGTTAACGACCTAAAGACTGACCGACTTAAGAAGTCTAGGCGACCTAAGGAAGAGTAGTGGGCGACCTAAGTATTCTGGGGTTAGGTCGTGGGGTAGAGTTAGGTCGGCAACGACCTAAGGAATGTGGTGAGCGACCTAAGTGAAGTATTGGATAGTTAAGTCGTCTAGACGACTTAGTAGATAGGTCGTATCCCAGTTTGTTCGCGACTTATGTTAGGTCGCGTAGATGTTTAAGGGTTTAGGTCGTAGACGACCTAAGAGATAGCAGGTTAGCGACTTAGTAGTTAAGTCGTTGGACGACCTAAGGGGTTAGTATCTTGTTGTATTGGCTAAGTCTTAGGTCGCGTATTGGCTTAAGTGTTAGGTCGCGAGATTGTTAAGTCGCGCATAGGCTAAGTCGTTAGGTCGAAGACTGTTAGGTCGCGTGGGTTGCCGAGTTGTTAGGTCGCAAGGTTTTATAAGTCGTAGGTCGTAGAGAGGCAGTCTGTGTTAGGTCGCTGGGTTTCGTCTAAGTGTTAAGTCGTGCATAGTTAAGTCGCGCAGTGTTAAGTCGAATGGTGCTAAGTTGTTAAGTCGTCCAGGCGACTTAGGAGTGAAGCGCGCATAAGTTAGGTCGGAGGCTCTGTTAAGTCGTAGGGGTTTTTAGGTCGTAGGTCGGCATATGTTAGGTCGGCAACGACTTAAGGAGATAGCCGAGTTACGACTCAGGCAGTTTTCAGCTATAAATAGGAGGGGTTGTTCTCACTTTTTGGGATCCGGGTTTTGAAGCGACGAAGTGCTGCCATTTTGAGAGCTCGACTTCTACACTTCTTCACTTCTTTTCTCCACTCTAATCTAGTGCTTCCATCCATCCAAATCGAAGATCAAGATTGAAGATTCAAAAGCTTAGATTGAAGATCTTCATCTTTTCAAGAGAGATTTCTTCGTTTGAAGTGAGATCTTGTCGGATCTAGCTTAGTTCTTCGCTGTCCAGATCTGAAGTTGTTATCTTTTGGATTGTTTAGGTGATTTGGTGAGTGGTGATTATCTCTCACACGGATCCAAAGGAGTAGATCGGATTGTTGGCTCAATTTGGTGTTAAATTAGTGATTTCCATGCATTTTCTTCATCCTATGTGTAGATCCATGTAGATCCATTGATCATGATGATGTTGCATCCATTTTATCATATGTTAACCTATACAAGTTCATTCATCAAGTTTGTAGAGATTTAATCCATGTTTTCATGCTTATTGGACTTTCAACTCTTTAATTACGAAAATGCCATTATTGTTATAATTGTCTACTTAGATCATTTTTTTGAATGCTTGATTGTTTGGATTGATGTTTGATTTGATTGATTGTTATGAACTAGATGATTGATGATTAGATTTAGATCGAAGATGATTCAAAAGCTAAGGGAAAGGCTCTTGAATTGGGAAAGCTGCTCGTGGCATATGTAGCGGGATGATGAAGCTCTTATGCATAGATTTGATGATGTGATGATGAGATGAGGCTTTGCAAGGATGTAATGAAGCAAGGCAATCATGTGATGAAGACTTGGTCTAATCCAGACGGGATCATTCCAAGCATGTTGATAACTCGGTGATATGATTCGAGTTGAAGATAATGAATGGATATGAGAATAGTCGTCGAGGAGGATGACTAGGAGGCTTGGATAGCATCGTTGTTGAAGGTTCTAGCATGCTCTAAGCAAGGGTACGTTTGGGCAGATTCGATAGTCCCAACGGCCAACTGTTGATGGTCGAGTACTCTGGGCAGATCCGATAGTCCTAGGCACGGGCTGCGACGACGTGCGGGAGTTATGTCTAGAACCGGGGTTTTCATTAGCCCTTGACGGACGGCTGAAAGAATGTGCCGGTCATTCAATTAACGGTGATATCGAAGCAATGATAACAGTGATAGCCAGAGTCATGGATGTTTGGTTGTATCGTCATTCGGACTCAAGAGCGGTATTTTCTGGGTGCTTATCTGATTTAGGCCTTGGTACTTGGAAAACATCGCCCTTGACTCGAGTGATAGTAGTTTTACTTTAAATTGTATGCTCTGCTATGTTTGCTTCTGCTTAGTGTGTGTCTGAGGGCTATCACTGTTAAATGAGGTTGGAGTGGGAGGGTTGTATTCCTATTCCTTTTTCCTTTATGCTCTTTTGGTATGTTGTTAGTTAATTTACTGCTCACTAAGACTGTTGTCTGACTCAAGGCTTTATGTTTTTAATTCTTATTGCCTTGGGCTGTTCGTCCATTTTGGGACGGGCAGACTAGGTAGCAGGTGACAGGTGCTGTTCTCTTCTCACGATGCTGATATCGAAGACGAGCTGGAGGATTGCATATTATCTTCTTATTATATGTACTGGATATTCCGCTGTTTTGTATTCTCTGAGAGATATGTAGTGAGGCTGGATGTATTGACTATGTGGATGCTTGTATTCAACTATTATGGAGTTTTATATGATGTCATTTTGTTCTGTAAAGCTTCACTATACATATGTTCTATTGTATTTTGTCCATGCGCTGTGAGTAATACGATAGATTCTTTCATTTTAAATCTTACCTTGACAATCGTCCATGGTCGCCTGGCACACTTTACAGCGCACTTTCTCTAGATTCGGTGCAGGGGTCATGGGCGGTCGTCACATTTGGTATCAGAGCATTGGTTAATCGGTTTTACCCAACGCTCGTTGTCATAACTACGTATGAGAGACGTAATTGTATTTTGATGGATGATTACTATATATAATATAGTAGCTTAGTAGAGTTTGAGTCCTTTATGCAGTTGTTTCTCTAGATGTTCTAATCATTCCTTTTTATAGATATTGAGAATGAGTCGAAGAGGGAGACCAGCTGCTAGGGGAGGTCGTGCTACTGAAGAGACTGCTGATTATGCAGCCATGTTCGAAGCTATGATGACTTCGATCATGAGAAGGATACCAGTTCCGGGGGCGGCAGTTGATGTTGGAGTTCAAGTCCAAACTCCAAAACCAGTGGATTTTGCTAAGCTGTGCAAGGATTATACTGCTCTTGGAGGGAAGGTTTTCTTGGGAACAGAATCTACCATTGAAGTCCAGAGGTGGATAGATGCTTGTAGAAGGATCTTTGGTGATTTGGGAATTGATGATGCAACTAAGAGGAAGTTGGCATCGAGGCAGCTTCAAGGGAGAGCTTCTGATTGGTGGAACTCTATTACCATCACTACTCCGGAAGAAGAGATTACTTGGGAGCAATTCCAAGTCAGATTTGAAGCTAAGTTCATTTCTACAGCTCAGAAGTCTGTTCTGTTCAAGAAGTTTGTAGAGCTCAAGCAGGGTGGAAGATCTGTTCTTGAGTATGTTTCTGAGTTCGAAGCTTTGTCCAAGTATGCCCGGTCGTATATTGAATCTGCTTATCAGAAGAATGAGAAGTTTGTGACCGGCTTGGATAGTTATCTTGGGAGACAGTTGGTGGATCATTTGGACGATTCATTTGAGAAGCTTGTGGAGAAAGCTCTTAGGCATGAGAGTCTGTTTCCTAAGGAAGGACCTGTTGTTGCTGTTACCAAGGGAGAATCTAAACCACAGCAGGGTGGAAACCAGAAGAGGAAGCAGCAGCAGCAGAAAGGTAAGGATGGCCAGAAGAAGCCGAAAGGCGAGGTGACTTGCTACAATTGTCAACAGAAGGGCCATTTCTCTAAGGATTGTAAGAATCCGAAGGCACCGATGAAGTGTCACAACTGTGACAAGCCGGGGCATTTCAGGAAGAATTGTCCAGAACCAAGGAAGGACAGGCAGATTGTGCAAGCCTATGCTTTAGGAGCTGTTCCGTCGTCTTCAAAAGCTCCTACTGCTGAAGAGAAGGGAAAGAGTGTGGTTGTTCAAGGTACTCTTTTCCTATGTGGTGTTCCAGTTAGAGTTTTGTTTGATACTGGAGCTTCGCATTCGTTTGTTTGTAATGAACTAGTAGGCCGGTTAAATTTGAAGCCGGATATTGTTGATAGGCCATTGGTTGTGACTAATCCAGTTGGGGGTTCGTCTTGTTTGTGTATGTTATGCCGTGGTCTAGTTGTATCGAGTCATGGTTGCTCTTTTGTTTGTGATTGCTTTGTTCTGAACTTTGCGGGGTTCGGAATTATCTTGGGTATGGACTGGCTTAGGAAGTATGCGGCTAAGGTTGATTGTGAGAGGCTGGAGGTGACAGTCGAGAATGTGGAGGGGCGAAAGATTGTGATACGATGTAAGCATGAAGAAGGCGTCTTCATGAGCTTCATGTATTCGCTAGTTGTTCCACGGGATGGACTGTCTTTAGTGCCGATCGCAAATAGATTCGAGGATGTCTTTGACGAAGTCAAAGGGTTGCCGCCGCATAGAGAGATCGAGTTTCGTATAGATCTAGTTGAAGGAGCCAGACCTGTTGTGATGCCTCTTAGGCGGATGGCGCCTAGGGAACAGCAGGAGTTGAGGGTGCAAGTTGATGATCTTTTTCAGAAAGGATTCATTCGGCGTAGTGTGTCCGAGTGGGGTGCACCAGTTGTGTTTGCAACCAAGGCAGATGGGTCGTTGAGATTGTGCGTCGATTATCGTGAGCTGAATAAGGTGACTAAGAAGAACAAGTATCCATTACCGAGAATAGATGACTTGTTTGATCAGCTTCACGAGGCTAAGGTGTTTTCTCAAATGGATTTGGCAACGGGATTTCACCAGCTGAGAGTGGCTAAGGATAGTGTGCCGAAGACTGCTTTTAGGACACCATCCGGTTTCTTTGAGTGGCTGGTAATGCCGTTTGGATTGACTAACGCGCCAGCATATTTTGTGGATCTTATGAATAGGGTGTTCAGAGATCAGTTGAACAAGTTCGTACTTGTGTTCGTGGATGATATTCTGATTTATTCCAGAACGGAAGAAGAGCACAAGACGCACTTGCGTATTGTTTTGGAAATCTTGCGGAAACATCAGCTGAAGGCTAAGTTTTCGAAGTGCCACTTCTGGAAGAGTGAAGTGAGGTTCTTAGGCCATGTGATTTCTGGAAATGGAATAGCGGTTGATCCCGCTAAGGTGGCAGCAATCCAGGATTGGGTTAGACCTAAGAATGCGTCAGATGTGAGGAGTTTTCTTGGATTAGCAGGATATTATCGACGGTTTATCAAAGACTTCTCCAAGATAGCTGCACCGTTAACAGGATTGACGAAGAAGAACCAAGTGTTCAGTTGGGATGCTAAGTGTGAGCAAGCTTTCGGAATCCTGAAAGAGAGACTGACGAGTGCTCCTGTTTTGACTATTCCAAGTGGGAATGATGAGATGGTGGTTTACACCGATGCATGTGGTACTGGACTTGGAGCAGTGCTGATGCAGAAGGATAAAGTTGTTGCGTATGCCAGTCGACAACTGAAGCCGCATGAAAGGAATTACCCAACTCATGATTTGGAATTGGTGGCGATTGTATTTGCTCTGAAGATGTGGAGACATTATCTGTTGGGAGTTCGATTCGAGTTGTTTACGGACCATAAGTCGTTGAAGTATCTTTTCTCCCAGAAGGATTTGAATCTTCGGCAGCAACGTTGGCTAGAGTTTTTGGCATCGTATGACTTTGGTATAGCTTATACTCCGGGAAAAGGTAACGCAGTGGCTGATGCGTTAAGTCGGAGACATGCAGGATTGGGAGCCATGTTTTCAGAATGGAAGAGTCTCGAGTATTTAGCTGGGTTTGACTTCAGGCCTAGATGCGAATTGGAACCTGAGATGTTGGCAAACTTATCAATAAGACCCACTCTTGTGGAAAGGATTGGTGAGAGCCAAAAGCGAGATGGTAAGCTTGTCAAGATTATCCGTGAATTGGAATCTGGATTGGATCCAGAAAAGGATAAAGGATTCGAGGTCGATCGAGAGGGTTGGCTTCGGAAGCAAGGACGACTAGTTGTTCCCGATATAGATGAATTGAGGAGTGTGGTTCTGAAGGAAGGTCATCACTCGAAGTTGACAATTCATCCAGGTGGAAATAAGATGTATCGGGATATGAAGAGAACCTACTACTGGGAAGGCATGAAGAAGGATGTTGGAGATTTCATTTCCAAGTGTATGAATTGCCAGTTGGTAAAAGCTGAACAGAAGAAGCCAAGTGGATTGCTTCAGCCATTAGAAGTTCCTACATGGAAGTGGGAACAAGTGTCGATGGATTTCATCGATGGATTGCCTAGAACCAGAACGGGAAATGAAGGGATTTGGGTCATTGTGGATCGTCTGACTAAGAGTGCACGATTCATTCCTGTTCGATCGACTAGGACTGCATCAAAGTTGGCTGAGTTGTATATTAAGTGGATAGTCCGATTCCATGGTATTCCGAAGAGCATAGTGAGCGATCGAGACCCATTGTTCACTAGTGGATTTTGGAAGAGCTTCCAGGAAGTTTTGGGAACCGAGTTGTGTTTGAGTACAGCTTATCATCCCCAAACAGATGGTCAGACCGAGAGAGTCAACCGAGTTTTGGAAGATCTTCTCAGAGCATGTGTTTTGGACTTTGGAGGATCATGGGAAGATCACCTTCATTTGGTGGAGTTTGCATACAACAACAGTTACCAGTCAAGCATTGGTATGGCACCGTATGAGGCGTTGTATGGAAGACCGTGTAGCTCTCCGACATGTTGGTTGGAAACTGGAGAAAAGCTGATACTTGGGCCAGAGATGATTCGTCAGACCTCAGATTGCATAGAGATCATTCGGCAATGAATGAAGGCAGCCCAAGACCGTCAGAAGAGTTATGCCGATAAGCGTCGAAAGGATTTGGAATTCGACGTAGGGGATATGGTTTTTGTGAAGATTTCTCCACTGAAGAATGTTATTAGATTCGGGAAGAAAGGAAAATTGACTCCGAGATTTGTTGGACCATTCCCGATCATCGAGCGAATTGGAAAGCTCGCTTATAGATTGGAGTTACCGGAGAAGATGTCGGGTGTGCACAATGTTTTTCACGTATCGTATCTACGGAAGTATGTGCATGACTCGAATGAAGTGGTTTCTGCTGATAGCTATGAAGATTTTGAAGTTGATCCAGTTGATAGAAGACCTCGTAAGCCACTTCGTGTTGTGGAAACCGACACGAAACAGCTTAGGAGGAAGGTAGTTAAGTTGCTCAAGATACAATGGAGTGATGATGATAACGACTGTACGTGGGAGGTGGAAGAGAGGATGAAAGCAGCTCATCCTGAACTCTTCAAGGTATGGCCCTAAGGTGTCGTGTCATCTCACGATATTGTAACTTGTTCTAATTTTAGAATTCTGTACGCTAAGTTAGAATTGGATGCATGGTTTGTTGATTGCTATGGATGGTAGGCGTACAGAATAGTTTTGATTGCTTGGAATTTCGGGGGCGAAATTCCTAAGGGGGAGAGAATGTAACGACCCGTATTTTTACGGATCGACAAGTTCGTCAAAATCTGGAATTTTTGCATTTTTAAGTCATTTCAGATTTTTGGGAAAATTTGTCTAAGTCCTAGGTCGTGGACGACCTAAGAGCTAAGTCGTGACCGAGTTAAGGACTTCGGCGAGTTAGTGTTAGGTCGTGGGTTAGTTGGAGCGACCTATAGAATTGTGCAACCTAGGATTTAGTTAAGTAATTAGGTCGGCAGGGCGAGTTAACGACCTAAAGACTGACCGACTTAAGAAGTCTAGGCGACCTAAGGAAGAGTAGTGGGCGACCTAAGTATTCTGGGGTTAGGTCGTGGGGTAGAGTTAGGTCGGCAACGACCTAAGGAATGTGGTGAGCGACCTAAGTGAAGTATTGGATAGTTAAGTCGTCTAGACGACTTAGTAGATAGGTCGTATCCCAGTTTGTTCGCGACTTATGTTAGGTCGCGTAGATGTTTAAGGGTTTAGGTCGTAGACGACCTAAGAGATAGCAGGTTAGCGACTTAGTAGTTAAGTCGTTGGACGACCTAAGGGGTTAGTATCTTGTTGTATTGGCTAAGTCTTAGGTCGCGTATTGGCTTAAGTGTTAGGTCGCGAGATTGTTAAGTCGCGCATAGGCTAAGTCGTTAGGTCGAAGACTGTTAGGTCGCGTGGGTTGCCGAGTTGTTAGGTCGCAAGGTTTTATAAGTCGTAGGTCGTAGAGAGGCAGTCTGTGTTAGGTCGCTGGGTTTCGTCTAAGTGTTAAGTCGTGCATAGTTAAGTCGCGCAGTGTTAAGTCGAATGGTGCTAAGTTGTTAAGTCGTCCAGGCGACTTAGGAGTGAAGCGCGCATAAGTTAGGTCGGAGGCTCTGTTAAGTCGTAGGGGTTTTTAGGTCGTAGGTCGGCATATGTTAGGTCGGCAACGACTTAAGGAGATAGCCGAGTTACGACTCAGGCAGTTTTCAGCTATAAATAGGAGGGGTTGTTCTCACTTTTTGGGATCCGGGTTTTGAAGCGACGAAGTGCTGCCATTTTGAGAGCTCGACTTCTACACTTCTTCACTTCTTTTCTCCACTCTAATCTAGTGCTTCCATCCATCCAAATCGAAGATCAAGATTGAAGATTCAAAAGCTTAGATTGAAGATCTTCATCTTTTCAAGAGAGATTTCTTCGTTTGAAGTGAGATCTTGTCGGATCTAGCTTAGTTCTTCGCTGTCCAGATCTGAAGTTGTTATCTTTTGGATTGTTTAGGTGATTTGGTGAGTGGTGATTATCTCTCACACGGATCCAAAGGAGTAGATCGGATTGTTGGCTCAATTTGGTGTTAAATTAGTGATTTCCATGCATTTTCTTCATCCTATGTGTAGATCCATGTAGATCCATTGATCATGATGATGTTGCATCCATTTTATCATATGTTAACCTATACAAGTTCATTCATCAAGTTTGTAGAGATTTAATCCATGTTTTCATGCTTATTGGACTTTCAACTCTTTAATTACGAAAATGCCATTATTGTTATAATTGTCTACTTAGATCATTTTTTTGAATGCTTGATTGTTTGGATTGATGTTTGATTTGATTGATTGTTATGAACTAGATGATTGATGATTAGATTTAGATCGAAGATGATTCAAAAGCTAAGGGAAAGGCTCTTGAATTGGGAAAGCTGCTCGTGGCATATGTAGCGGGATGATGAAGCTCTTATGCATAGATTTGATGATGTGATGATGAGATGAGGCTTTGCAAGGATGTAATGAAGCAAGGCAATCATGTGATGAAGACTTGGTCTAATCCAGACGGGATCATTCCAAGCATGTTGATAACTCGGTGATATGATTCGAGTTGAAGATAATGAATGGATATGAGAATAGTCGTCGAGGAGGATGACTAGGAGGCTTGGATAGCATCGTTGTTGAAGGTTCTAGCATGCTCTAAGCAAGGGTACGTTTGGGCAGATTCGATAGTCCCAACGGCCAACTGTTGATGGTCGAGTACTCTGGGCAGATCCGATAGTCCTAGGCACGGGCTGCGACGACGTGCGGGAGTTATGTCTAGAACCGGGGTTTTCATTAGCCCTTGACGGACGGCTGAAAGAATGTGCCGGTCATTCAATTAACGGTGATATCGAAGCAATGATAACAGTGATAGCCAGAGTCATGGATGTTTGGTTGTATCGTCATTCGGACTCAAGAGCGGTATTTTCTGGGTGCTTATCTGATTTAGGCCTTGGTACTTGGAAAACATCGCCCTTGACTCGAGTGATAGTAGTTTTACTTTAAATTGTATGCTCTGCTATGTTTGCTTCTGCTTAGTGTGTGTCTGAGGGCTATCACTGTTAAATGAGGTTGGAGTGGGAGGGTTGTATTCCTATTCCTTTTTCCTTTATGCTCTTTTGGTATGTTGTTAGTTAATTTACTGCTCACTAAGACTGTTGTCTGACTCAAGGCTTTATGTTTTTAATTCTTATTGCCTTGGGCTGTTCGTCCATTTTGGGACGGGCAGACTAGGTAGCAGGTGACAGGTGCTGTTCTCTTCTCACGATGCTGATATCGAAGACGAGCTGGAGGATTGCATATTATCTTCTTATTATATGTACTGGATATTCCGCTGTTTTGTATTCTCTGAGAGATATGTAGTGAGGCTGGATGTATTGACTATGTGGATGCTTGTATTCAACTATTATGGAGTTTTATATGATGTCATTTTGTTCTGTAAAGCTTCACTATACATATGTTCTATTGTATTTTGTCCATGCGCTGTGAGTAATACGATAGATTCTTTCATTTTAAATCTTACCTTGACAATCGTCCATGGTCGCCTGGCACACTTTACAGCGCACTTTCTCTAGATTCGGTGCAGGGGTCATGGGCGGTCGTCACATGTATTAAGAATAGGATGTATGTACATCTATTAAGACTAGAGTAATAACGCTCTCCGTACAATGGACGATGATTTACTCATAACCATTGGGGAAACAAGGGGTTACGTACTTGCAGTTGTTTGAAACAACCACAGAATGATTGACGATAGTCTTTTATTTTAATGCAACTAAGTTGAAATAGAAGATCTTATGGTAGTGACGTATAGTAGTCTTCTGATTTGAGACTACCGTTGACCTTGAGTAGCTAGGCCATACTTTGATTATGGTTAAACATTTGACATGGCAGCATTGTTGTGACCATAGTTGGGTATACCTAGAACTAGTTGAAGTGAAGCACTATGCAATCGATGATTTGTCATCTTCGTTGTAGAACATTAGTATCACCATAATTGGTATGTGATTTAAAAGTCAAAATTTTTGACCAAAAGTCGGTTAGTCGATGAATGTTATTGGATTGAACCAAGGAGTTTAAAAGTTGTATGCAATCAAATACACATTAATAGGGTTTTTAACCTTAGACGAAACTCTAGATATCTAAGTGATACAGTGATGACAGAAAGAATACAGTACAAAATGTCGTTACCAAGTGATCTTATTAGATTAGAAACTGGATTTTGCTTAAATGATCTATAAGCATTGCACTTCTGCCCAATATTGCACTTCGACAAAGTCCATACAGGCTTTGATATTTAAATTGTTTAAATACTGACTGAGGACCGAGTTCACATCAAAGAGTCAACACAACTGCATTGTTAGTTATTTCTGAATTTGACCAGTGTCAAAATTAGTTTATAAATGTTATAAATTAATAAAAATGTTGTATTAATATTTTATGGTATCTTTAGTTATTTATTTAAAGCTTAAAATTGATCAAAACGATGTATAAAAGTTGTACATTAGTTTGATCAAAAATGGAGCTTGAATAAAATAATTGAATAATTAACTCAAGAGGAGTTAAAGGTCATTTTTACCAGGTTTAAGTTAATTATAATCCAATCATACTACGGTGGGCATGGAATACCAAGTCTTCTAGGGTTAGAGAAAAATGGGAGATGTTTGTGTATCTTCTTAGCTATAAATAGATTACCTCCACTTCATTTCTCTTTGCACTTTTCTAATAGATCTCTAGCCCTTATTATCCATTGGTGAAGCCAAGGTGTTAGCACTGCAAACTGAAACCGAGTAGAAGAACAAAAGGTTCGGGGAGGAAAGAACTAGTTGCAATGTGTTTGACTATCGGTAGGATACTAACGGTGAAAGGTAACAATTTCAACTAAATATTACATATGCATGTATAAATACACACACACTTTCTTATATTCTTTCCCTACTATTTTATTTTTGGCCATAAATTAAATTTATTTTTGAAAATAAGTTAATAAACAAAGCATTTTAATATATGTGTGTGTATAAATACGTTTATATATGTATATATACATACATATATATATATATATATATATATATATGTGTGTGTGTGTGTGTGTATTTGATCCTTTCTTTCTAATTTGATTGTAAATGTATACACAAACACACACAAGTAAATATGCATGCCCAGGTAGGCCTACGTTTAATCATGCATGCGTTAATTCAATAATAAACTTGTGTGTCACTAGCACTTACTATATAAAATATAATATAAGTGAACATCAGTTAATAACAAAACAATTAGCATCCAAATTGGTAATGCAATATATTGTAAATCTAGTGCAAGAAACAAAATTGATAATGCAATATATTATAATAGTTATCCAAATTGTGAAATAAAAAAAGGAAAAATGAAAACATAGAAAAGAGGTCTGCTAGTTTTATTTGAAAACAAGAGTGATACTTATAATTTGAGCAGAGCACTCAAGATCTGCTAATTTTATTAAAAACAAATTTGATGAAAGAGAAACGAATTCACTCATTGCATGAAGTTCAAATGATAAAGACATGATGTTAAAACAACTCAAACATAATTTAGCTAATGATACTTAGTTAAAAAGACATGTCGATGCATCATTGAAGAAAAAATAACAATGCTCTAGTACAAAAAAAGAGGATAATGAGATTATAAAGTACTAGCAAACAAATACACATCATTCACAGAAATCAACCACAAAAGAGCAATAATGTGACGACCTCCCTACACCACCGGCACTTAGTATAACTAAATGGTGTGCTGTTGCGGTGCCCAACCGATGTAGGACGATTGTAAAGATTTGAAAAGAAGTAAAACATCGTAGAACCTCTCGTATATCTCATAGTACATGGAATAAAATATAATATACATTATAGATATAAAACAGGAGAGACAGTAGTAATTTGTGGTCAAATATCAGAGTACAAATCCACAGAGTTATACAACATAATAATGGAGTTTATACAAAGTGGAAAAAACTTTAATAACTGTCTCATAATAATAAGCAGACATTGTCAAGGCTCCACGGCGTTTCATAGTGGAATAAGCATAATAATTCATGTGTGGGTGTGTGTATATATATATAATATGAGAAACTCCATTCTGCTCATCCTCTGCACTACCACTACGTATAACTAGACATATTATCTAATCTACTCATTTAAAAGTACCCGAGATAATAAGAAGAAAAGTATAAAACTTGAGTCAGACGACAGTCTGGTGTGGGAAACAAATGAATCTCAAAATACTATACAAGTCGATATAATAAGGAACAAGGGTATATAAACCATAACCGACCTATCCCTGCAACCAAAGAGTTAGCAAATAACAGACATAATGCTACTCTACGAACATCATAAAGGCGTACTAGAAACTAAGTACGATGACTAGTGTCCATGTATCCCTATCCCTAATACCCATCTCAAGTGACATCTCTAGAGTGATATACTATGGGAGAAAACAATCAAAGCAAACATAGAATCCATTAAACAATCCTCATCATCACTCAATGTGCTCTAGATATATGATAACTCGAATGACCTTTCACTTGCCAGGGATTAATGGAAATCTCGGTTTTCAATGAACTCGTCATTAGCCCGAAGCTGATAATAGTCCCATTCCATCGGTCTAGGGTAGATGGATCCATTCAATCGATCCGAGGTAGCCAAACAAAGTACCCATGAGTGCACTCATAATACTCCTACTTTCAAGACATCTGAAAACACTGAGTATCAATGATCCCTTAGCACGTGTATCCAAACTCTTTCCTTGCTCCATCCAGTTTCCATTATTTTCAAGGAGCCATTCCACATTCTTTCATTCCTCGATAGAAGCATCCAACATTCTATCCGCGGTTCACCATTCCTAGAACCCGCCCTTTGTGGATAATCATTCTCACAACTCCTTTCAACATCAAACCGCCATTATCATAACCTAACTCCATTCACCGTTGAGTTACCATCATCGAAGTCCTGAAGCCATCATCATGCTACTATATCTCCCCATCAAAGCCTAAAGGAAACAAACAAATATTTCCAACATGGCCTGTAGAGCTGATACTTCCCTTCTTGGAAGGTCCACCCCGATCTAACCAAAAGATATAACTCGGTACCGAGTGGTATACTTAGCCAATTTTGGCTAAGTAATTCTCCAACACCATTACCCCCCCAAGCTCCTAAGTTCAAAGCTCCAACTAGTTGCCACAAAAAGTGGTCGGTATCAATCAAAAGTGACCGGTACCGAGCTTCATACTTGGCAAATTTTTGGCCTTTGTCTTCCATAACCTCTTCTGGCCCCTTCCCATAGCTCTCCCTGAAATCCCCGAAATAACTTATTTCCATTGAGTGGATCTAAAGGATTTCTTCCGAGCAAATTTTTCTCATCCCTGGCACTTTCTACCGATCCAAACTTGACGCGATTTGAACCGTAGGCTCCTCCCATGCTACGAGCCCCCCCTTCAAGTTTCATCCAATTCAGACCATCTTTCCCTTCGATTTTCCCAATTCGACAACCACTTTCTTAACTACCTAAAAGTACTAGCATACCATCTCAAATTACAACATACAAATGTGAAATATCATATATAAACATCCATGCACATAACATATTCATCAAAACATGACAATCATAAAAATCTTATCATAGGTCTAACTTTTACTCTAGCATGTCGACCTTTATATTTTAACCATAAACATATATAAAAATGCGACTGAAGTTAGAAAACGTTTTAAGATCAAAATTAGGTTAAAAACATCAATTTTAACTATATAAACATACATAGGATAGTGAGACGTCAATAACCACTCACCTAATATCCAAATTACAACTTTTCTCATTAAATATAAAATAGATGGCAAGGAGAATGAATTCAAATCAGCCAAAAATGATAATCTCCAATCCTCTATGCTAATTACCTTTTTAATGATGATTTAGGCTAAGGTTAGTAAGGAAAAGAGATGATTTTTAAGGAGATCGGGGTTAATGTAAGCTTAGAACTATTTTGGAGAAGATGGAAATGTTTTTTGGGTCATCCCTTTAGCCCCCCTTTGGCTCTATTCTCAAAATGGGTTAATGAGCCTAAGTTTGGGTTAGTTTAATTACCCATAATACATGCGAGTAGCTTCCAAAACTTAAAATAACCATAACTTTCAAACGATAAGTCTGTTTTACTATTATGACCACTTTACGAAAAAGGAAACCATCATCTTAAAGCAATGGAAGTGGTTTCAAACCCTAACTCCACTCCTATCAAAAGTTATAGTCTATACAAGGTTTTTAAGATAAAAATGGTCATACAGAAATTCGACAAAAATCATAGATTTGGAAAATGTCCTTAGGAGTTATTTTCCAAAACTTTAGAGTCATACGACCTTATATGAATAAAATAAAAATAATTTATAATGCTCCAATACGTAAAGTACGGGTCGTTGCACTCTTTCCACTTTAGGAATTTTGCCCTCGAAATCCCCAGAAAAGTCAAAGAATAGCGAACCATAGTTACTCCGCATGCCTATTAATCATGTGCAACCATCAAACAAAAATCCATGCAATTAATTGTGTAGATAGACCTATCCTAGCAAGCGAGATACTAAACTATTTTATATGATATCAAAGGTGAAAGTAAATACGATCAACTATAGGCCTTACCATGAAAAGAGCTCCGGATATACAGCCCTCATGCTCTCCTCGGTTTCCCTTATGCAATCGCCTTTACTTTCGCCCCATTGAACCTTCACCGACTCTATAGTCTACCTTCTAAGTTGTTTCATATCGCGTCCGACAATATGAACTGGCCTACGAGGTTTCGAAGCTTCTAGTTCAATCTGAATATCATTAAGTTAATTCAGTGTCATTGTTATGCTTGAGTCATGCACGAACTTCTGCAGATGAGAAACGTGGAAGACCTTTCGCACGCCCGCCATCTTCCGAGGTAAGTCGACCATATATGCTAGGTTTCCAATCCTCTCGACTATCGAAAAAGGACCTACGTATCTTGGCACCAACTTCCTCTTACTACCAAATCAAATAACATTCTTCAATGGAGAAATCTTCACGAACATCATATCCCCAATAGAGAACTCCAACTCTCAACATCTCCTAGCTCTTCTGCATATCCTAAGCAGCTTTCACTCATTGCCAAATGATCTCAATCTTCCCTGAAGTTTCTCTAATCATATCTAGCCTAAGTATCTGTTTCTTGCCCACTTCCCACCAACATACAGGAGCGTTACACGATCGGCCATACAATGCTTCATACGGTGACATATCGATACTAGACTGATAGTTATTGTTGTATGTGAACTCTACCAAATACCAAATGCAAGTGATTCATCACGAGCCTTCAAAATTGAGAATTTAAGCTGGCATGAGATCTTATAATATACAAATCACTCTCTCGGTCTGTCCATCTGTTTGTTGGTGATAAGTTGTACTAAGATATAGCTCGGTCCCCAATGCCTCTTATAAGCTCTTCCAAAATCCACTATTGAATAAAGGGTCTCAGTTACTTATAATGCTCTTTGGAACGTCATGGAATCGCACTATCCATCTCACATACAATTCGACCAATTTGGATGTCGTCCTATTAGGCTTAAAGAGTATGAATCAGGCACTTTTTATCAACTTATCTACTATGGTTTAAGTGCTATCGTACCCTCCTCTAGTCCTTGGAAATCCATCAATAAAATCCATCAACACTTTCTCCCATTTCCACTCGGTAACTTTAAGTAGTTGCGGTAATCCACTTAGCTTCATCTACTCTACCTTCATCAACTGGTAGTTCATACACTTTGAGATGAATGTCCCAATATCCTTATTCATCCCCTCCTAATAATAGGTCTGCGTCATATCACGTTACATCTCATTACCACTAGGATGTATAGTCAACCTTGAATGTTAGCACACTCGTAGCACCTCATCTCGTAATCCATCAACATCGAGAACAAACAATCTCCCATCCCTATGGAGCCAACCATCTTAGTCGAGCCCATATTGCTTCATTTTCTCAAACTGTAACACCCTGTAAAAATTAATAAGAAATAAATAAAATAAATAAGATAAGATACATTAATGAAATAAGATAAGACTAAAAATGAAAAAATTTCAAAAGTCAAAATTTGACCATGAAAGTTGTGCCGTTGCACTCTTGGCCATTTTTTGATCAATTTTTGTATATAATATGTTGAAAACGGAACTCAAACGAAAAAGTTATAGACGTTTGAAGTTTTCAGATTCAAAATAATTTTAATATAATTCAAATTCAAATAATTAAACAATTCTCAAATTTGAAATTCAAAAAGTAACAACACTTAGACTTGGGGGATAAGTAAACGTTAAAATTAATTAAGGTATTTAATAAACATATAAACGACAACGAATTTACTAGTCCCGAAATAGGCCCATTGGTCAATCGCCTAGGATGGACCAGTCGACCGGTGGTCGTGTGGCAGCTAGTGTTTTCTTGCACTGCGAGCGATCCAGATTTTATTATTTTTAAACTGACTTAAATCCAACGGTTCCGGTGCATTCTAACCACTATAAATAAGTGCCTAGATCCCTCACTTTTATTCAAAAATTATTTTGGGAACTAAGCGTGGCACCGTTAATCTCTCTCTTTAAAGATTCAAAAAAGTTCTTTATGGTTTCATAACAGATTATAGATGTTTACTATTCAATTTCTAGTTCTATTCTCCTCGAGTCCATTAATTTCTGAATCTAAACTATATATACAAATCCCTTGTTGTATATATTTAAAAGGGGAGATCTGAAAGAGATTATTGACGGCGTGACAAATCCAAAAAGAGAAAGACCTAAGGACTTGTTGTGAGTGGAAATCTTAGTCTTCCTATTTTATTAATTGAACAGTACAGCTTGGATTTGATATACGCCTTAGGGAATTTTGGTTTACGAAAACATCACACTAAAAAACCCCAGAATCCCCCCAAAGTGAAATGTCAAATCTTGGGTTGACTTCAAATCTTTTTCTTTGGATCTGATTAAGGGTTTTGATTAGGAAACGATGTGTAAGGTATGAATTCTTATTCGTAGTTTGCACCGTATATTTCCACAATTTGAATAGAAATTCCCTTTGTCTAATTTTACGTAAAAAGAAGTTGAATAGAGCGTAAAAGTATGTAAATTGTAAGTTTCTATTATCGTTTCATTCCGTTGTTTTAATATAAAATAAGTGAGTTTGGATTCCGTTTCTATACAAGTTCGTTGATTTGATTTTGGATATTTGATTTATGATATATTGTTAATATGGAAATGAGACCTGTATAATTTTGAAGATTTGACATTTAAACGTTAGTTCAGGGCGTAAATTCCGCACGCTTAGAATTGACTAAGTGTGTGTATATGTGTGTATATATGTATGTATGTGTGTGTATATAAACACACACACATACATACATACACTAGCGTAAATGACGTATAATCATAACATGTTAATTGCATAGTTAATAGATTATTAATTATTGTTAAATACCCCTTAGGCAAGTAACTAATTATAGAGGCAAACAAGAAATTTTCTTGTAAGGCCTTAATAGTGAATATGATGGGATGTATGATAATATATGTAGAGAGTGTTATAAATTATGACTAAGTTATAGGGAGCGAGATTAGCCAAAGCACATGAAATTCTGCTCGGCTAATATGGCTACCAGCAGCGTGACTTTAGGGCTGATGCGAGACATCGCCTATAATAAGTAACAAAGAATGACGCGAGCTTAGTTACAAATTTTATAGGGTAAATCTGCCAGCTGATCCGGCTATTAGTACTTACGATAATCAGACTAATATGAGACATCACTGTAGGGTACGGGTCATAATACGAAGGACCTGCTTCAGGGATTGAAAGTATTAAGTGGCTATGTAGGGACCCACCTCTTCTCTATGTAGGAAGTAGTAAATGGTCAAGGTCAAGGGTTAGGAACAGTAGAGGATATCTTGGGAAAGAGCCCGCTTCGATATGAAGTATTAAGTGGCTGAAGATATTCCATGCAATGTCAGCTAGATAAGTACCAACCAGGGGTCCGCCTTGGAATAGGTAGTAAATGATGGGGACCGGCCTTAAATAAAGGTATTTAATGGTCGGAGTCTGCCTAGTTTCCATTAAAAGTATTAAGTAACTTGGGTACTATCTCTTACATTGGTAGGACATTATGATGATACCTGAGTTATTGGGTTGGAAGCATAATGGCAATAGAATTGTATTGGGAAAGCCTTAGGGCTTAAGTCGGAAAGAATTAGAATAATGTTAATATACGAAAGACATATTCCTATTTAAATTATACCGCCCAAGTATTATGATAGTAAAGCTCGAGATTTTTATTTACTAGACATATGTTGTTTTGATTCCCTCCTCATTACAACGTAGGTTAGGAAAGGCAATGATGAAGGTGGAGGCAAGAAGGAATCTTATGGCAGTTTATATATTTATCTATTCATGTAATTTTCTGATATACCCATTGAAAAGCTATGTTATATCTTGAAAGTGTTGTACTATGGATATGGGACGGTTGTTATTGGTGTTATGTATTTTATGACTTTTGGATTTTAAATGAAATGGATACTGTTTCTGTTATTATATTTTATCCTTCTGCCGTGAGTTATAAAAGTTTTAGAATGGGTCTAAGTTTCAATGGGCTTTTCTGGATCAGAATTCAGGTCCATTTCAGAGCGGGTTGTTACATTTGGTATCAGAGCTAGTTGAAGCATGATAGGGGGT
Source organism: Allium fistulosum (assembly GCA_030737815.1). NCBI lineage: Eukaryota > Viridiplantae > Streptophyta > Magnoliopsida > Asparagales > Amaryllidaceae > Allium > Allium fistulosum. Next base: position 1,160,621,936 of record CM060902.1, on the reverse strand, counting down.
TCTTGCATTGTGAACTATGATGAAGATTTTTCTCTTGCCCAACATGTCCCATGGTGGGTTGGTCAGGCAGTTAAACGAGTGGCCTAGGAGTTGAAAAGTTGGCTGTAAAATCAATTGCTGAGGTTGCTTTTTGTAGCCACCACCATTTAGGGTGACAGTTACATTTGGTATTAGAGCTTAGGTTACTTGACCAACGGTGGTAGGTATGTATGAGAGGCGTACTTGTTAATTTTGAAAATGTTTTTCAAAAATCATACTATGTATATACACATTTATTTTAAACGTACGCAAAAACACTAGGCAAATCTTTACTTCAACATATAATACTATCTTAGGAAATGTAAAAGAAAAAAATTGTAACTCCAAAGTTAATAAGGTAATAAATGTGCAATAAATAGGGAGTTACAAGAATTCATAAGGATATAAATGAACCAATTAGAAAGATTATTAGGGTACTTATGGAGATATAAGGAAGGCGTAACAGAAAAAAATTAGAATGAATAAATAAATTCCTTTCAAATTTGTTAGTTAGAATAATAATCATTTATTACGGACAATTGACATTTATAGAAATAGAAAATAAACATATTAGATAGTAATTAAATGTTATAAGGCAATATAATTATCATTAGGGTAAATTATATAGCCTTAATGATACAGACAAAGGTTAGTGGGCCTACCCTAATACATAAGAATAGATGGGAGATAAGAACCTATGTGTTGTAAACATCTGGAAGTACGGAATGATGGGAGTAAAGAAAAATGTAGTGGAGCAAGTTTCCGCAAGAAGGTGTACATTAATCACCACAAAGAGATAATTGGATATTCCGAAGATTGAATAGGGAAGAAGAAAACTTGAAAAGAAAGAACAATTAAAGTCAATTTTTAAATCTAACCCCATGAAAAAGATTTTGATAAAAGATTTTTGGAAAATTCCTTGAAATGTTTTGAATAGGTTTTTCAAAGGATATATTGGGAAGTTATTTTGAAAAAGTAAGGAAATTTGGAAACTCATAATTTAAAAATCTATTGAGTCAAAAGCTTCTAATTAAAAGGTATTTTGTCGAAAGGATTTTTCATTTTTGAAATTCTAATTTAAAATAGGTCGAGTTAAAAGTTTTCGATTTTTGGAGAAAGGTATTCTTCATTTTTAAAGGAAATGTAAAATAGAGCGTAGGTTGGACTTCCTGATTTATCTTCTATTTCATAAATTTGAAAATTCTTTTTTTTAATTCATTATAAAAAGGGGAATAAATGGAAAAGAACTTACTTAAATTAAGGAATAGAAAATAGAAGGATAAGAATAACTAGGATAGGAGAAACATTTACGTATAAGGAAAATAAGAAGGATAACAGCTGAAGTAGGAGCCAATTAGTTAGGAGGAATATAAATATATGCAATATTTGGTGATTTGTATAGAAATATCATTAGGAATTTATATAAAACATGATCAATAATCTAGTTAGAAATTAATAGGATAGAAGTTATCCTTGTCCACTCCACTTTTCATTGTTTAAGGTATAGAAATGTTTTTCAATTTTTTTTACAATTGGATGGAATAAAACGATGATAACCAATAAATGAGTTGGGATAATTTTGTGAATGTTATAAGGAAATGCATTTATGTGAGGATAAGAATTTTATATATATTCATTTTTCTATTTAGAGTTTGTTTGAATAAGAATAAAATATTATCAAATTTAAAGTGGCAATGAAAGAGAAATAAATTGAGATTGATAAGAAAAAGATGGCGAAAGATTATAGGAGTATAAAAGGGACAGATTAAAATTATAAAAAATATATTTAGTTAAGTGATAGTACATTTTGAGTAATAAAGTAATAGAAGTCGATGTATATTTTTGGGATAATATAACAACTTGAATTAGAAATTTGGCATGCAATGTGCTCTACTAAAATAATTTCTTGTAACTAGAAATATCTTCGAAATAATGAATGTCTAATAAAGGAAAACCAGTTATTTTGAAATGCTATTGAAGTTATAAACTTTGTGACAAATTTAAAAGAAGCTAAAGTTGGAAAATAATAATAATTTATCCTTAAAAATACAGTCAAGCTCAGGTTTGACCATTATTTTTGGTAGTATATACAATCCAATTGTGTTGAATGAACTCTCTACGTATTTTATGTTAGACCCAGCTAAGAGGACGGGTTTTGTCTTTGACCTAGGCCGATCTGATATAGATTTTATTAAATATAAGGAAATAGAGAGGGTTAATTCTCTTAGATCATGAGATTCATCAGTTAGAACGTTAGAGTTCTGCACGACCTGGATAAACATGGCAAAATTACATCTTTTCTTAAAGATAATCATATTGATATGGCACCTTTACAAGAAACTAAAATAGAATCACTTGATTAATGTTTCTATAAAAGTCTAGGGGTTTTTTTCTTAGCGAGTGGGTTCGCCACCCTGTTAGAGGTAGCTCGGGAGGTTTAATGGTTGGCTGGAAGCATAACTTTGTTAAGCTTCTGCAATTCATCAATAACAATAACTCGATGCACCTTATTTTGACGGACTTAAGAGACGACTCCCTTTTAAGCGTCTCCAATGTTGATGGGCCTCATAGTAAGATCAAGAGAAGGATCCTTTGGAGTGAATGCCTAGAGTTTAGATCTTTCTTTGTAGGTCCTTGGGTAATAGGGGGACTTTAATGTTACGAGGTTTTTAGGCGAACGAATGCCTATAGAGGATGACTTTTCTGCGATGGAAGAATTTGACTAGTTTATTGCGAGTGGTAATCTGATTGCATTTCCGCTTAGCAACAAAAGGTATACATAGTCAAACTTAAGGGAGTTCCCTTCGCAGACGCATCTCGATCTTTTTTTCATTATTCAGGAGATGGAGGATAGATATCCAACATCTTACGTTAGGGGTCTCCCAACCGTGTTCTCTGATCATTGCCCTATTATTCTATCCTGTGAAAGTCTCCACATTTTTCAAAACACCTTAAAATTGAAACGATGTGGTTTTTAGAAAGTAATTTCACTAATTTAATTATCAATAAATGGATTTCTATGAGCCAAAATAACATTAAACACTCTAAAAATGTCACTTAAGTTTTTGTTAGTAAGCTTATGGACCTAAGAATCTTTCTAAAAAAATGGAACAATGATGTTTTTGGTAATATTAAAAATAAAAAAGAAAACTTACATTCTGAAATTCTCAAACTAAATAAGGTGGAGGAAGCAAGAACTCTTAACACTTTAGAACAAAATTTGCTCTCAAACCTTAAGGAAGAGCTTGACAAGGTTATTAAACAAGAGGAGATAATGTGGCTACAGAAGGTCCAGGGTCCAATAGATGGACATGGAATATAAATATACCAAATTCTTTCATAGTATAGCTAATGGTCATAAGTGTGGAAATACAATAAACACTCTGTGTATTAATAATCAAGAAATTACTAATCAGAATGAACTCAATGATGCCTTTAGTAACTAATACAGAGGCATATTCGGATCTTCTAGAGGTCATAAAATTAAAGCACGATGCAACGAACTATACCATAATAATTCTAGGATCTCGTTAGATGATCTGGATTATCCTTTTTCGGAAGAAGAGATTTTTGCAGCCATCAATGATATGCATAAGATAAATTGTCAGGACTGGATGGATTCCCTATAGTATTTTACAAGATATTTTGGGACATACTAAAGTTTGACTTAATTAAAATGTTTGATGAATATTACAACAATAATCTTCAAATTGGAAGATTTAATTTTGCTAATGTAATTCCGCTCTATAAGAAAGTGGGAGCCATAGAGCCTAAAGATTTTAGACCCATTTCACTAATAAACTGCTCTCTCAAAATTTTCTAAGGTATTAGCAAATAGACTAAGCGCTAAAAAGAACAATCTAATTGACATTACTCAGTCCGCTTTCATTAAGCATAGAAACATCATGGATGGAGTAGTGATAGTTCAAGAATTTATCAATTACTGTTGTGAAAGTAATACCACTTGCGACCTCTTAAACTCAATTTTGCTAGAGCTTTTAATACTGTAGACAGGTTCTTTCTTAAAAATCCACTTTTGGCTAGGGGATTCAGTTCAACATAGGTTAATTGGATCATGACCTTGCTAAAAACTGGACACTCCAGTATAATGGTTAATGGAATCCTAGGTAACAAAATTCAATCTAAATGCGGTCTTAGGCAAGGAGATCAATTGTCACCACAGCTTTTCAACTTAGCGGCGGATGTTTCGCTAGGATCATTAAGTTATCTACTACAAATGGGGTTCTATATAGCGTAGGCAATGACTTCACTAGTGAAGGACTATCAATCCTTCAGTTTGTCGATGACACCATGCTATTTACCTCTCATATTCCTTGTTATGTCATAGCTCTTAAATTTATTCTATACAGCTTCGAAATGCTTTTAGGGCTTAAAATAAATTTGGACAAGAGCTCGATCTTAATTTTAAACGATCGAAGCACGGTCAAAAATCTAGTGGCTGATACCCTCCACTATAAATAATGAAGTTCCCCATAGACTACCTAGGTTTCAAGGTAAGACCGACAAAATTAAAAAAGGAGGATTGGCAGGTAATAATCGATAAAATTAAACAAAAAATATCAAATTGGAACAACATGCTTCTATCTAGAGCAGGTAGAATCATATTAATTAACTCGGTCTTATTAGCTCTTCTCATTTACTGGATGTCTTATACCTCGTTCCTAAATGGGTAATTGACGTTATAGATAAAATTAGAAGAGATTTCCTATGGAGAGGTGACGGTTCTTGTAGCAGCGTCAACTGTCTAGTCAATTGGGAAATAATTTGCAAATCCAAATAAGAATGGGGCCTAGGGATCATTAATCTCCATAATCTTAACGTGTCTTTACTGGGAAAATAGTTATGGAAATTTAATAACAATAATGAAAAACTAATTTGGAAAGAAATAATTTCTAACCAGTTCTATGGCAGAACTTATAACCTTCGTCATATCATCGCAAACCCTAACAATATGTCTAACTTTGGGAAATCCATTTTAAAAAATCTAATTTTTTTTCTTGGTATTAGTCACATAGTCCATTCGGGTAATAATACATCCTTTTGGCATGACAGTTGGATTTTAGCTATACCCTTTGAGGGTGAAACTCAAAGATCTTTATGACATTTGCAGTTTCAAAAATGCCCTAATCTCTGAGGTTACCATGCCCCATAACGAATTTCCATGGAACTTCAGCTTCAACCGTGCCCTAGAAGGTGCTTCTTTGACTCAATTTGTAACTCTTAGCACAATGATTGAATTCTATAGTCTAGATAATGAAAGCGATACCGAAACATGGCGTTAGGGAATATAACAAGTTACATTCCTCAAAATCAGTCTACAAATTCTTAAATTTCTCTAGGACGAAGGAAATGACCTTCGGTCTAATTTGGAAAGTCAATGCACCTCCTAAAATTAAGTTATACATGTGGTTAACCTTTCACAATAAACTAAACACAATTCAACTTTTAAAGAAAAAGAACCTAACTCTGGACAGAAAATATGTATTTTGTAACTCAAACTTAGAAGACGTAACACACTAATACTACAACTGCCCACTGACTAATTCTACATTCGTAAACACACTTCATATTTTGGGATATACTTTAACTAGCATGGATCTCAACTGTGATCACTACTAGAATGTTCTCAGAAATCAATATGCCCATCGTTATAGAATTTGCTAGACACCATTTACATAATTACCCGTTGGCATCTTTGGTTCGAAAGAAACTAGAGGATGTTCAACAATACTAGCACCCCTTATGAAAACTTGACTCACGCTATTGCACTATTCACTTACAATTAGATTGCAAACCCTAGCTACGAATTAGCCAAACATATATTATTTAAGGAATTCCTTAAAAGGGTAAAGAGTAAGATTAACACTTTAATGGAAAAAACCATTCACAATATAGTAGACGTTACTTGGTCATAACTATAGATCTAGTGGATCCCAATAACGAAGTTAGCCATCCAAGCACCTCACATTTACTTGATTACTAAATACTCTTTTAATTATATGCCTTTGCCTCATCACATATATATGTGTATATTCATTTTCCTATATATATATATATATATGTGTGTGTGTGTGTGCAAGACTCATATCCATTGTTGAGATTTTCAAGTTTAGCAGGCTGTTATGATTTTGGACAGATTATGCCACATTCATCTTCCCTGGTTAGATACAGTCGCCGTCAGATTGATGCTTCCGTGTTGGAAGATAATCATGCATGCTAACAACACCCTAACCGATATTGTATTTTGACCGATCAGGGCTTTATTTAGAGTGGACTTTTATACCTTTTAGCATTTCCTTTGCCCTCTAGTTTATAGGCCTAGGTTTTTATTTTCATATGGGGTTTTTCTTCTTTTATTTATACTTAAAGGGGGTTATTGCCACCTATCAGACTTGTTGGCAGCACCTATTTTAAGTATGGAATAAAATTACATGAGAGCTCTCTTCCTTGGGAGGATCACTCATTTTAATCAAAAAATATACCATTAAATTGATATTCAATGAACTTTTCATAAGTATAAACCATAACTTCATGGAGTAATAAATAACGATTTCGAATTTAAGGCAATAAGTTTATTTATACGAAAACAATTTATTGAAAATTATTTTGTATGTCGTAGAAAGCTTTTGAGAAGAGAAATTATTTTGCTCCTTTATGGAATTAAGCAATCTTTGAATTTTTGATTTAATAATAGTTTGGTTTAATAATTGAATTTTAAATGTTTTGAATCAAAAGTCCAACTTTTAAAGAAATAAATTTCTGTTGTAGAAAGTCCTTAAAAAGGAGAAGTAGGTTAGAAAAAGAAAAATATTACATGGCTCCTTTTGGGAACTAAGCAATTTTTGAAATTGACAAAAAAGGGTTTCCAAGTTTATATTTTTAAAGATAAAAGTTTCGGATAAGGTACTTTGTAATTATGGAATTTTAGTTTTAAGAAAGGTAAGGACTAAACCAATTTTTTTATGGAGTAGATAGGGATCACTACCTAGGTAAGGCAGTGTAAAGGTTTTAAAATATGAATAAAATAGAAATAGTATGTACAACCTGATCAGGAAATTTGAAATAAGTCTCAGATATTTAATTGTAGAATATTGGTAAAGTTGTGAAGGTATTCCAAATTGATAATTGGATTGTAAGTTAGGTTGCTCTAGTTGACTTAGAATATAAATGTCTATGTTTGATTTATTTGGAGGGGGTTTCATGTAAATTCCATTAATTATCCAACTCCAAAATAGGTACAAAAGCGTGTCGTTTGAATTAACAAGAGATATACAAAAAAGTAAAGAGATGTGTAAGATATGGATATCCTTTTTCATAGTTTACGTTGTCTATTTAAATAAAAGAAAAGAAATAATTCCTTGTAATTTCAACCGAAGCAAATCTCACTTTGGTTAGTTTATCGAAAATTATAACGGCAATCCTTTTTAGAAGGATAGCCTTGATAAATTAAAATGTGGAAAGGAATGTTTTAGTTTACAAATTAATGATTAGAAATAAGAAATACACACACATGTATAACCGCGCTTAAGGTATAAAAATTAAAATACATAAATAGCGTAATTTACAACTATATACGTATTGGTTAGTAATTAACGTATTAGGATTTATGGACATTAATTATAAATTTAAAGGGTGATAAATTTGTAATTAATGAAAGGAATTAAATGAGGATTAATTAGGAAATTTAATATGGCATTTATGGAGTAACTGAATCGGTATAACAGAGGGATTTTGAATTGGTAAAAAGGAAAGAGATTAAATGAGGATTTATTAGAGATGGTTCAATTTTGACAATAATGATAAATTATTAAGGGTATATTAACTGAAGTAATGAATTGACTACAATTATTAGAAACCAAGAAGGAAAATTAAGGAAGATGGAGAATTAAGTGGAATGACATACTATGAATGTTCATCTTAATTTAGTAAGGAGTTCTAAGGCCCCAACATCATTAACACCAATTAATGATAATTGGCAACTTCCAGCAAAATTTTCTTTTAGAGTTTTTGGGATTGTTATCGCTAGTTGTTTTCCTTATGTTATGGGAAAAGCGTATGATATGGTATAAGATATTCTCCTGTTTTATCATTAGGTTGATTTCATGAATGATTTTAGACCACCAGAGAAATATATATATGGAGGAACAACATAAATAAAGAAATTTCATAAGGACACTTAACTAGCAATAAACTATAGGTAAGACTGGAAGTTAATGAGGAAATTAGGTTAGTAACTAGGAATAAAGGATGCATAAACCCAAAAAAAATTCAATTTCGAAAACCTTTAGGATATTAGGGAAAATAAATTTTAACTTGCATAAGTTACACCATTCAAGGATAGTCATTCACCCCGGAGGAGATAAGATGAATAGGGAAATGAAGAAAATTTTCTATTGGACAGACATGAAGAAGAAGGTGGAAGAATTTTCCATAAGTGTTTGATGTATTAAAAAGAAAAAGGTAAAATTGATTAGGCAGCGAATGGAGGCCGCACAAGATTATCAGAAATCCTATGCTGATAAGCGAAGAAAAGAGTTAGATTTTAAAGTATGGGACATGGTGTTTATTAAAATTTCCCATCTTATAAAGGTCATGAGATTTGGAAAGTTGGAAAATTTTGCACCAAAGATTTATTGGGCTTCTCCTAATTTTAGAATGAATAGGAAAAATTGCTTACCGGTGGAGCTACCGGATGAGTTAGCAGGAGTTCATAACGTTTTTTCATGTTTCGCACTTGAGGGAATGCTTTCATAGCATAGCCACTATGGTAGAGCCCAATCAATTTAGGGACAATAAGATAAATCCAATGGCATCTCATGCCACCACACGCATTATGGAGCATGGAACTAAGAAGCTCCACAATAAAGAAATTAGGCTGGTTCGGGTACAATGGAGGGAAAATCTGGTGAAAGCATGAGGACTTCTCATCCTAAGCATTTCACCGGCAAATTTTTCTCTCCAAAATTAAGTTTTGGTTGCATCGTGGTTGCTAGATTGGATGGTAGGATATGGTTGATACACTTTGACTATCACTTTTGCACTCATATAGAACACTTTTTGCATGCTTAGGATGTTTGCATACATTCCTATATGTCATGACACCTGCATTCATGCTAGGATTCAGCTCACTTATAATATGTCTGACTGTCTGCACACATAATCACATGGCACTTTTGGTTGAGTAGATGGTTGTGTAGATAACTTAGTTGTATAACATTGATGTGTATTGCATGTTACGTTGTCCGCTCTTTGGAAAGATTTCGGGGACGAAATCCTTTTTAAGAGGGGAGAATGTAACACCTTGTAAAAATTAATAAGAAATAAATAAATAAGACAAGACAAATTAATTAAATAAGATAAGGCTAAAAATGTAAATTTTGCAAAATTCAAAATTTGACCATGAAAGTTATGCCGTTGCGTTCGTGGCGATTTTTCGATCAATTTCCATATATAATATGTTGAAAACGGAACTCAAACGAAAAATTTATGAATGTTTGAAGTTTTCAAATTCAAAATAATTTAAATAGAATTCAAATTCAAATAATTCTCAAATTTGAAATTTAATAAGTAATAACATTAGACTTAGGGGTTAAGAAAACGTTCAAATAAAAGTTAACGTTAAAATTAATTAAGGTATTTAATATATATATATATATATATATATATATAGCAGCGAATTTACTTGTCCCGAAATAGGCCCACCGGTCGATCGCCTAGGATGGATGGGTCGACCAGTGGTCGCGTGGTAGCTAGGGTTTGCTTGCACGATGAACGGTCCGGATTTTATTATTTTTAAACCAACTTAAATTTGACTATTATGGTGCATTTCAACCATTATAAATATGAGCCTAGCCCTCTCATTTTTATTCACAAATTATTTTGGGAACCAAGCGAAGCTCTATTAGTCTCTCTCTTTAAAGATTCAAAAAAGTTATTTAGGGTTTCAGGTAACATATTCTAGATGTTTATTATTTTATTTCTAGTTTTATTCTCCTCCATTCCCTCAATTACAAAATCAAATACACACACACGCAAATCCCTTATTATATATATCTAAAAGAGGGGATCCAAAAGAGGTTATTGAAGGCGTGACAAATCCAAAAGGAGGAAGAGCTAAGGACCTGTTGCGAGTGGAAATCTTAGTCTTTCTATTTTAGTAATTGAATGGTGTAGTTTGGATTTAATATATACCTTGAGAATCATCATATTAAAATCCCCAAAATTCCCCCAAAACGATATGTCAAATCTTAGGTTGAAATCTAAATTGTTTTTTTATTGAGGAAAATAAGTGATCCTCACAAGGAGGAGAACACTCATATAATTTTATTCCACACTTAAATAGAGCTGCCAACAAGCCTGGCAGGTAGCAAAACCCCCCATACAAATAAAAGTAAAAATAAAAAGCCCTCCAAAACCTATGTAACTAATGACTCTCCCTTATCAATCTACTCGAACAAGTATCTAAAGCCCAAAACATCTCCATGAAGCAGTCTTCTGTATCATCTCTCACAACCTCGTCCTCAACATCAACACCTGACAGAGCCTCAAAACTCAAACTGCATCTACTCAAGCCGCACACAGTCTCCATTATAATAACTGCCTTATACTTGCAATTTGAAATCTCCCCCTTGTTACCATCAGCCCTCATGCATAGAAACCAGAAGCTTTAAATTTTAACAATCTAGGACTTCTTCTAATATTAACTACCGAATTACTCCTACTATTTCTTTAAACAGATGTGGAAGTATGAGTAGAATCACAAGCATAGATAGGAGGAGGTGTAGATCTTCATAAAGATGCGAGGCAGCAATACAAAATAAATTTTAATGGCTCAATATAAAAATAAATAACCATACACTTCTCCTTGTTACCAATTTTTTCCTGCTTTTCATCTTTCCCAATTAACCCATTATTTTCAACTAATGTTGCAATATCTTTATGCACATTTGAAACCAGAGAATCCCTGATACAACCAGTATCATAATGCACCATATCCCTATCCAATCAACAAAATAAAGTTGCCCTATCATCCATAATTCCCTTTAAATTATCAATGACTTGCTTGTTAGACTCTATTGCTAATCGAGTATGTATGCATGCATCAGAAACATGATCCACAACTTGATCATTAACAAAACAGTATGGTATTGCCTTTAAGCCCTCCCTATTCATACCCTTCATTTGCCTCATTATCTCCAAAAATATTCTTACTTTCAATATCAACAGAACGTGAAACTTTATCAAAACTCTAAGTAGAAAAACCCAAACTCTCCTCCATGCATATACGCAAGCCTGTCCCCCCCATCACCTGCATTTCAGATCCTACACTGACCCTACTAACAACATCATTAAAACACTCGTCCATTAGCCTATCCACAACAAGTATTGTTTTATATTAAAATAATGGAATTTGTGTATTTTGCAATTTCAATGTTTACCTTCTATTCCACTTCTTATCTTTTTCTTTAGATCTGATTAAGGGTTTTGATTAGGAAATTGTTTGTAAGGTACGAATTCTTATTCATGGTTTGCACCGCCTTTTTCCACAATTTGAATAGAAATCCTTTTTTTTAATTTTATGTAAAAAGAAGTTGAATAGAATGTAAAGATATGTAAATTGTAAGTTTCTATTATTGATTCATTATGTTGTTTTAATGTAAAATAAGTGGATTTGGATACTATTTCTATACGAGTCTGTTGATTTAATTTTGGGTATTTGATTTATGATATATGTGTTAATATGGAAATGGAACTTGTATAATTTTGAAGATTTGACATTTAAACGTTAGTTTAGGACCCACCTCTTCCCTATATAGGAAGTAGTAAATGGTCGGTGTTAAGGTTAAGGGTTAGGCATTGTAGAGGATATCTTGGGAAAGGGCCCGCTTGGATATGAAGTATTAAGTGGCCGAAGAGATTCCATGCAATGTCAGCTTGATAAGTACAGTGAAAAGTCCACCTTGAAATAAGTATTAAATGATGGGGACTTACCTTAAACAAATGTATTAAATGGTCAGAGTCTTCCTAGTTTCCATTAAAATGGTATCGAATGACTTGGGAACCATCTCTTACATTGGTAGAATATTATTAACGATTGATATGGGTTATTATGTTGAAAGCATAATGGCGCTAGAATTGTATTGGGAAAGCCTTAGGGCATAAGTTAGAAAGACTTATAATAATGTTAAAATATGAAAGACATATTCCTATTTAAATTATACTGCCCTAGTATTGTTATAGTAAGACTCGAGATTTTTCTTCACTAGGCATATGTTGTTCTGACTCCCTCCTCATTATAACACAGGTTAGAAAAGGCAACGCTGAAGGCGGAGGCAAGGAGGAATCTTGTAGTAGTTTATCTACTTATTTATTCATGTTATTTTCTGATGTACCCATTGAAATTTATTATATAAAAATATCCAAGTTTGGAAAACATTTTATTATCATCAAATATTAACTGATTTGAATTGAAATAAAATTACACAATAAAATAAACTTCTATATTATCTGATGAAAATTTACCATTTGCTATGTTTAAAAATACGTATTCCAAATATCAAATTTTTATTTCAAAATCCAATTATTGAAAAATTTCACAAAATCTCAGTTTAAATTATATTATTAAAACTATTAAATTTACGGGTCGTTACACTCTCCCTCACTCAACACTTATCGTCCCCGAAAAGGAACGAGGTATGAGAATAGAAACAACCAGAAGAAAATAGATTGAAAAACAAAATAAAAACATTAATTTAAAAATATATAAATTTCAATTTAAATTAGTTAATATTCAATAATTTGGTTAAACCCATTTTATTATATCCATAAATAGTCATTCGATTCAAATTTGTTAGTTCAAGCTGTCAATTTAGATCATATAAATTTCATTTAGTTTTAAATTAATTTCCATTCATATAAAGATCAATCACTTACATAACTTGTTTTCCATTAAAGATTTAAGTCATTAATGAATCATTTCATAAAATATTACTTAAGCTTCTATTGCCTTACTTAAGTTTATAACCTAATTCGGTTATTGAATAATTTTTTTTAAGTTTTTGGTATTCGCCCTTGAAGAGAAAAGGAATATTTCAATATATTAAAAAAAAAGTTCAATTAAAACATTTAACCTCATTCACTTAGTAAAAATATAAGATATATTTAAAACAACCTCATAGCATTATGGAAAGATTTTTCAAAAGTCTAAAACAATGTTAGAAATTTATATCAAAACATTATAATAAGCTTTAAACTAAAGTATCTTAAATCCGATAATTTATTAGACTCGTTATTTTTAAAATAATTATAAACTAGAGATTATTAAACTGAAACTAATAGTATACTTCAAATCTTACATTAAATTTCTAAATCAAAGTATAAAATTTCATATCTTCATAATTAATTTTACACACTTGTATAAAATGAATATTCAAATCTTGGAAAAACATTTATTATGGTTTAATACAAAATTTCAAATAGTAAATAAACCAATAAATTTACTATTAGTACTTCGAAATCAAGTAAATATTCCAAACTATACTTCCAAAATAGAGATTCAAATTTATTTGTCAAGTATATTACTATAAATAAACTTCACAAATCAAAAAAATTTCCATTTATATAATATCTTTAAATTATACATTCAAAGAAACTTATATAAATTTTACTTGAAATATTCATTTGAAAGCTTCGTTTGCAAATCAATTATCTTTAATACTTTAATACTTTTCAAAACTCATTTGTAAAATTTCTTGCTTCATTTATAAATACCATTTAAATATTTAAATAACACCTTTATAAATATATGTAAACTATTTGAAAACAATTATTTACATCATTACTTATATTTACAAAGAAGCTATTGAAAACATTAAATATATAATTCATAAATTTCTTAATTTTATTTCAAGATACTTTTCAAACATTATTAATAAATCAATAATCATTTACTTTAAATATATTTTTTATTAATAACTTCTAAATTTTTTACAACACTAATAATTTACTATTAAACCATGTAGTATATAAGTAAACAAAATATTTAAACATTTTAAATTATTTAGAAAGAAAAAAAATGATCAAAATATCATTTATATAATACTTTATCAAAATACTTTATAACTCGATGCCTTAACGGGTTTATCCTCGTTCTTGCAGACTCTGGCCATGCGTTGATCAGGCGCAAAGCTAGAATTCTCCAAGTACTTAGTAGACCTGTTTCAACACCCAGTGAAAAATACTTAAAAATATGTATGAGAAGTACCGCTCAAAATCCAATGTCAAATGATGATAATATGATAGCAGTGGCCCGCTGTTGATCCAGTATTTACGTAATGGACACAAAACTTTCCAGAAGATCATTCCACCTTCCGGATTGTAGAAAAATATCGTAGCCAGTTCGTAAACAAGGGACCATCGACCCCTGCTGCAGTGGTACGCTGCTGTTTCAATGATTTACGCAGTGGATGCACTTCCTTCCCGGAAGATCCATAAACAACAGATCCCATGATCGAAAATGCCTCCATTGGGTAAACTAAATAACCATCTACCCTAAAAAAAATCGAAGAACTCATGAGTTTAAGTCTGGACAACCATATCAGTTCGAATCCATTTCTGAATTCACCCAAGTCCATTAGGGTTTATCGGTCGAATCCATTCCTGGATTCCCCAAGTTCATCTGGGTCAAAGCATATCATACTATACTTCTTCGCGAAGGGTACTTCCCCATACCTCTTACTTCAAAATATAACATACCATATATAGTACCCTTTCAAAATCATAGCTTCAAATATCGCACTTATATAAATTTCATTATATATAAGATTTCATTTTCATATAAAGTACTTTCCAAAATCAATAATTTCGAATATATCAAATCATTCTTATATAAATTCCGTTATATATAAGATTTATCTCTTTAGATCGAATGCCTTCCAAAATCAATAGTTTCAAAATCACTTGTACTTACATAAAGTCCATCATATACAAGAATAAAAAAATTTCCAAAATAAGTTTCGCTGTATGAAAAGCCATATGGGATTCAAAATTTGAGGAGTCCTAATTGAAGAGAACTCAAATCAAGAAAACAGACTCGGTAGGAAGATATGATAATTAAATTACAAAAGATGAAGAAGGATAACCTTATATTAATCGCGGGTGACCTTAACCGGGTCAACCGTTACTTCGAGGATAAGATCGATGTAGAATTTTGGAGGCAAATTGGCATTCGATCGCAAGATATAGAATTCGAGCATAGCAAAAGATAGCAGAATCTAAACCGAGGATACAGAAATCTCCGGAAAATCAATGCCCGTTATAAAGGAGTTTCACACCTTTACAAATCATTCCAAGATTGGCGGGACTGCCGATTCATTATAGAGATCAACACGAGTGGAGTTATGGGATACTCCAAAATCAAACGAACACGAATAGGAATACAAAGATGGATTCCAGAACAAATGGGGAGTCCCGAAATTCAAAGGAGATCCGAATCAAAGAGGAAGAGATTCAAGTTCGAACGAAAGTAATTCTATAATTAAATTTACTCTATATGCTAAGTTTTGCCTAAAACCAGAGCTCTGATACCAACTGTAACATCCTGGTATTTTCAACCATTCGCATCCGCACATTTCGGACTTGAATTGCTCAAAATATCCGATTGTTTATTCATATTTGGCAAAACTCAACATATACAGTAAATAAATAAATCACAGACACAGAGTAATAGAATAATAAGCAGTGGAAACAAAAGAATAGTAGTTCATTAAGCTACTATATTAAAATAAGATACAACAGAAGTTTCGAATACATAGGAGTCTCAATACAGTAGTCAATAACAAAATCTGAATACATCACTGGAATCAACTGAATAACTGAAAGCTGGATCGATAGATGGATCTCCAAGCAAAGCTCTAACTCCGAAGGTGAGTCCAATACTGTGACTCTCAGTCTGACCCTAGCATAAAGAAAAATACAAAACACTCGAGTCAGGATTAACATTCTTATATCAATAAATCCAACTCAAGTGAAATATCAACTGAAATACAAGTAACTCAAAGAATGTTTGGGATAACCATCCTCTAAGGATCCGTGGAACTATCTACTATGTAGTAATATACGCTATTATAATAATGTCTATAGTTAAGGAAAAGTATTAAAATAGAGTTAATGTGAGGAATGCGGAATATGGATCTTAAGGATAGAATGAACACTAGAAGGGGGGGGGGGTGAATAGTGTTTATAAGAACTTACTAAATCTTTTTGAGTTATCGTTGATTTGTACACAAATGTATGCAATATTTAGACACAGATATAATCATAGAATCAAACACAGATGCAGAAATAAAGTAAATGCAGTAAAGGAAAGAACACACCGAGTTTTATACTGGTTCGGAGTTACCCTACATCCAGTCCCGCACAACTAAGTACGAATTTCCTTTCAAAAGCAATTCAACAATTACAACCCTCGATTTCAAGGCCACGAGGTACACCCTCCAGAATCACAATCCTCTGGGTAGAGATACTTGATTTCCGGGCAACAAGTTCACCCAATTGATTTCTCAAGGCTACAATCACACCTTTTCTCATTTGATTGATTTCCAAGGCTACAATCACACCTTTTACTCTATTGATTACAAAGAAAGCCTATAACTCTGAATAACACTGAGGATCTTGATGAGATAGTGAAAGAGAATCAAACCAGAGATGATCTAGTTAGATTCAATGTTGATTTTGGTAGAGTGATGATAGGATTTTGAATAAGAAAATGTGGAAGAAGAAGAGAAGTGAAAAACCAGAAAATCTGATATATAAATTCGTTGAAACTAACCCCTATTTATAGAAGAACAACAGCCATGTACATTCATGAAAGGTTATGGCGAATAGACACTTCTTTCGAAATTCAAATTTTTGAATCTAACTGTCACTATGTCGACATGGGGTACTAGGGCATGTCGACATCCCAAAGCATTTTTTGAAGATTTGATTTTCTTTGAAAATAACCTTTATCTTATATTAAAAACTATTTAAAATTTATAAATATACTTGACTATAGATAAAATACATAGATAAATATAGAGAATAATATATATAAAATTTTACAATAATTTTGTATTTAAATCTAAGTATAAATATATTATAATTAAAAGATAGTTTAAAACAAACGAAGTTCAAAACAAGAGTTTATTAAAAACAAAAAAGAAAGAATATTTTAAGGCTAAAACATCTTTTTGAAAATCATTTGAAAAGATATTTTTTAAGGCTAAAACATTTTGAAAAGCAGTTTTGAAAATCATCCTGAAGTAGTTTTGAAAATCATTTTGAAGTAGTTTTGCAAGCTTCTTCCTACAGAATATCTCATCACATCAGGACTCGAGAACTTGTACAAAACTAGGATGTTCGTGGGTTTGTAAGCCACTTGTCGTAGGTTTGTAAGCGACTTGTCGTGGGTTTGTAAGCTACTAAAAAGGTAGAAATGGGTTCCATCCCAAATGAAAATACGGAATGAAGATTTCAGTGCTATTGTGAAGTTTTAACATAATTCTAGACTCAATACTTATCTTGAAATCTTGAACTCTTGATAATCTTGATATTCTTGATACTCATGAGTCTTCAATCTTGATATCTTTAATCTCTATACTGTACAGTCTTCATTCTTTGTACCTGCATGGTTAAATCCTGCATATACATATATATCTAAACTATAATGTTAGTATTTATATTTTATAATCTTATTCTAAGATTGTTGTCATCAAAACCATCAACTCATGGACTAACAATCTCCCCCTTTTTGATGATGACAACCTTTGTTTATAAAATATTACTTCTATCCTAATAACTCCTCCTAAATCTAATAACTCCCCCTTAATCTATGCCTAACTACCCTATTTTATATTTATCCCCCTTTGTCATCAACAAAAACAAACAAACTCTAAACTATATAACTTCTCCTCATTCTTGTACTCAAGTACCTACATTAATAAACTATATAATAGAGTATATTAAGAAATAACTATACTTATAGACATGATATTCAATTAACAATTATAAATATATCAATGTATATTTATACATTCATCAATCCACACCAAGTGTCAATCAAATCAATCAAAGCAATCAATTTAAACAAAGTAATCAAATTAAATAAAGCAATCAAATTAAACGTTACGAAGAACTTCCACCCATCCTTCTTCTCCGAAAATAGGGTCTGCTTTGATGGCATCCCAATTTTCATTGTCATTTGTGAGAGAGACAGAAGGATGTGCTTCGTTATCATCCTTGTGCAGGGAAGAAATCATCCATCGAATTGCCTCAAAATGCCTTTCTTGCTCCTTGATCATCTGCATTTGACTCAATTATAAGTGTCGCTGGTTACGAAGAATGAATGAGAGAATATTCTTGAATGAATTAAGAGTTTCTTCAAGATTCTCGAATAAGTTATGAATTGGATTAGCCATTTTTGAAATTGTGAGAAGAATGAGAGATAGAATAGAGAAGAAATAATATTCAGTAATGAATTCTGGAAGAAATGGGTATATATAGGTGTAGAAATTCGTTTGAAATGAATAAACATATGGTAGTTATTCAAATTTCAAATTCAAAATGAAGTGTCATTTCTGACCGGTACATGTGGACATGGTCATAGAGGGTATGCTGACATGAGGCAGTGAAATTTGATGTTAATTTTGATTTTGTGAATAATTGTGTATATATATATTTATATAATATACTAACATTTATTCAAGAGAAAAGATAAGCTAGATAACAGAAAAGAAATTCAATTTCATTGCATAGAAGAGTGATACAATGATTAATTATAAACAACTACATAAACACTCAAATTCAAACAAACTTAAACTAATTCGACATGATATGAAAATATAGAACTAGTTAGAGGATGATGAAGATGAAGATAATCCAAGTTTCTTGCTGACTTTGGAGAAAAACCTATTCATCTTGGATGATATTTTGTCCAACTTCTTACTAACGGATCTTTTAAGAACCCGTTGATTCTCAACAATAATCTTTTGGTTTTTGAGAAGGGTTTTGTTGGTAGGATTGGAGGGATAATCAATACTTTCTAGGGATGTCTCACCTTCTTCTTCTTCTTCTATTTCCATTTCATCCCCTTCTTCTTCTTCTTCCTCTTCCTCTTCCATTTCTTCATGAGCCAAACGCTCTTCTTTTTCGGCAAGACTCTCATAAGGTTGAAAAACATATGGGATTTTCATGAGAGAAATGTTTGAGATATTAAAAACTTTTCTTGAAATAAATTCTTCTCCTTTGAAATTTACTCCAAAATAGTTGAAAATCCGAGTAAGGTAAATTCCATGATATAAAGTGTTTTCTCCCATTTCAAAATTTTTAGGACGAAGTTCATCCAAAATAACTTGCGCCCAATTGATATCATAATTTTCGAAAATAGCAAAAAGAGCTTTGCAAACTTTTGAGGTAGGATTATTAAAATTCCCCGATCTTGGGGTCAAAGTATGTTGTAAAAGAAGGTTAACAATTCTTGCTTTTGGACGAAAGTTTCGGTTTTTAAATTCAAAGTTTTCATCTTCTTCAAAAATATAATGAAATGTCTCACGATCATGTTCATCGATTTGAAAACTAGAAAGATCCATTCCCGTGCTTTTGCAATTGAGAATGGTACCCAAAAGATCACAATTCAAAACAATTATAGTGCCTTTGACACTACTCCAAATTTCATTATCATTTCCTTCATAAAATTCTCGATTGAGATTTGCATAGAAAATTTTAACAAGATCTGGGTAACAAACAAAATCATTTTGAGAAGAGTCAACAAGACTAAGATTTTGATTGTTTGCAAAAAGAGTATCAATTTCATAAGAAGCAAAATCTTGAAAAATAGCAAATTTTCCAGGATGGACTTTTCCATAATTGGCATAATTGATGTATGCTTTTATGGCCTCCGGATTATTGAGGAGTTGCTCTTTCAAGTTTCTAGAAAGTCTCATGGTGGAGGGGTTGCTTGAAGAAGCCATTAAAGTAGAGAGTAGAGAGCTTGAAGTTTTGAAGAGGGAGTTTGAATTTGAAAATGAAAGTGAAAAGTTATGATTAAAGATAGTGAATAAATAGATTTTTGAAAGACATGTTCTCTGGTCAAAAGATGCCTTTTTAGAGTATTGAATGAAGTGAAAAGGTGAAAAGAAATTCAACCATTTGAATTCAAATTTTGAATTTCAAATTCTGGTACCTATGTCGACATCAGGGTAGGGACCATGTCGACATATGCCTGTGAATTTCTATGATTTATTTTTCCTAAGTATTCTAATATATATATATACTTATTATTTTAATGTCTATATATATATATTTGGAATATTATTAGAATTATAGTATATTCCAGAAAATATTATTATATTATTAAAAAAAAAATTAAAATTCAATCAACACACCAATTCAAAATCAATCAATCAAGCAATCAATCATCTAATTCTAAGCATGTAATTTCTATCAATTGTATTATAAATGTGTACCTTTTTCTGAGTCCGTTTCCTTGAATTCGTTGAAGTCGTGAACTACCGTGAAACACAAATTTGAATTATCTATCTTCTGATCATCATCGCTTGAGGACGAGTCTGAGTCATCTAGAGTAGCAGTAAATGCACGCTTCCATTTCTTTACTGAATCATTGTTTATAGGAGGATTCTGCCTATCTGGATACAGACAGTCTTATTTCATATGGCCTGGTTCATCACAGTTGTAACATTTGACATTGTTTGGCACTGCATTCTGATTTCCAGAATTCTTATTGTAACGACCCGACTTTCTATGCCCAGAAAGTCGCATCATTATGAAGAAAGAAAGGGGTAGAAAATAGAAAAGAAAAGAAGAAAGAAAGAAACAACAACAACGATCTCACAGCGGAACGAATAAATTATATTAATAACATAAACTATTACATAGTATACAACAATTTACAGAGTTACACAGCATATACATCACTTACTAGACAGTTATAAACATCTGTCTAGACATTACAACTCAAATACAAGACAAGACACTATCATAGATATCAACACAGTGGAATACTATATCTACGAACGCCGAAGCCTCCTGCTCCATTGCTCCTCCAGAATATTCGTCAAAGCTAAACCTGAATCCCTTGACTACTCGTAAAAATTTGAGTACCCAAGAGTTTATAAAAACAGAAATAAACACTTGGGTCAGACATGGGTCTGGTGTGAGTAAACGGTTAGATTGCTTAACTTTGAAAACCTTTGAAACAAAAGTATCACGTAAGACTTCCCACAAATAAACATGGGTAAGTTTTTACCTTACGCTAACTAAAACATTTGATAGCAAATCCGATTGTATTATAATAGGGTCTAGGGTTTTCAAGTAAAATACAGAAATAGCTGAAATGCTTACATCTCACATTCCAACATAGTTGGCACAACTAATACGCACGGCACTTATTGGAGTTTGGATTCCATACAATGGCAGGGCTACTGGGGTACCGCCCGTCACAGTACGTGGCCTAGATCACCGTACCGAGGAGTACGCCCGCTCCCCTGCAACACAAAGCCGGAACCATCCCTTACTGGATAATCCCGAACAAGACAATCCCGTAGTTGGCGCGACCAACCACACACTAAGCCGAATAAAAGAAAAGGGACCTCTAGACAGGGATCTATCTTGCTCTCAGTGGGTGCTACCCACGAAGCCTTGCTGCACCTCCCCTGTTTTAGCCATTCCCGGTTGATGAGGCTTGAGGCTACGATTACCTTTAATCAGAACATATCACTTAGAATGCTCATCGTCCGCCTGACGATGTGCTGAAAGCATTCAATCCATACAAGTTCGTTCCGGGTTCGAACGAAACTGAAGGCATTATCTCGTTACACTCGTTTTGGAATCACCCTCAGAGTTAACGACAATAACCCTTGCACTCTGAATCTTCATCTTCACTTGAGATTCACGACCTATCGTTAATTTGGATCGATGTGGTATTCGGGTCTCCAGACCTGGAAATCCGGTATACGAAAACCCGATCCCGGTCTCATCGAAATCCAAAACGTGTCTTTTAAGGCCAAGTTGTTTAAAGGTTTAAACAATTCAATTCAATTTAATACTTGAATTCACATAGCATTAACATAGATAAATATCACACATTTATCACAGATATATCATAGTATATCATCCAATAGATATCAACCAAATCAGACATTCTACTCAACCATCATTCATAAGCAACCATTTATTTTTTTTTGGCAAAGCCGACGGGGTTAAATGGACCCCTACCATTTTATTGCTGCACCCAGAGAGGGGAGGAGAAACAAGCCATCAGCTTGCAAGAAATACATAGAAACACAGTGCAACAATGCGGGAAATAGAGAAAACACAAAAACAACAAAATTTAAAGGGAGAACCAAGTTAACTGAGTATGCCAGGGTCAAAAGAAAATGAAACCAGACTCAAGTCACGTTTAATTTCTTGCTTCATATGCCTCTCGAATTGATCATCAGTCTTCCCTTTATCAGGCTGAAAAATTCGCCTATTCCTTTCATTCCAAACCACTGTTAAGAATCTCTTGGTGATAAATAAGAACAGTCTGTTTGCACCCGACTTTCCTCCAGTGTTGTCGTAGATGTACTTCCATTGGACCACGTTGTTTGATCCTTTCCATCGTCTACCGATTATCCTAATCCACTTCTTCCATAATGCATTCAGAAATGAACATTCAAAAAACAAGTGTTCGACCATCTCAGGACTTTGATTGCAGAAGACGCAATTAACTGTAACTGGAACCCCTCTGGTAAACAGCTTCATTTTGGTATTCAGAGCCCTATTCCTAACTTTCCAGAGGAAGAGATTATCCTTTTGAGAGTTATCTTTACACCATATTCTTCTCCACCACCTTGCCATTTATTAAGCAACCATTTATTAATCTCTATTATAATTAATTTAATCAACTTAAATTAAATTAATTACTTAAGAATTAATTCCTTTCCTTGCTTAATCAACATTAATTAATTACAATCCATTTAATTAATTAATCATTAAATATTAATCACTCTTGATTAATTATTAATTACATAAAGTAATTATCCTTTAATTAACTTCACAATTTAATTATTCTTAACCATTAACAGTAATTAACCTTTAATTACTCTCATTAATTACATTAATTAATGATCCTTAATTAATTATTTTAATTAATTAATTAACTATAATTAATTACATTATTCCTTAATTAATTAATTAATCATGCATTAATTAATTTCTACCATTTATCAATCCTTAAATAATTACTAACAGTAATTAACTAATCTTAATTACTTCTTAATTACTTATTATTTACTTCATAAATCCTTTTGATTAATTACACCAATTACATACAGTAATTCATTTATTAATTACTTACACTAAGTAATTATACTTAACCAATCTTATTAAGTAACTATACTTAATCAATTACCAAGTGACTATCCTTAATTAATTAACAATTAAATTAACTTAACTAATCACATTCATTTCCTAAATCATAACTGAGTAACTCATCCTTAATTACCCTTTAAACAAATTAATCCTTGATTAATTATTCTTTAACTATTAATTAATAAACCTTAATTATTAATCAATATCTTTTAATACAAAGTAATCAATCCTTAATTACTTTTATAATTAATTAATTTAAACTTAATTAACTAATTAATTACTTCTTTATAAAACTTAATTATTAATTAACAACCTTAATTACCAATTTAATTAATCCATAATTATCTATTAATCAATCTTTAATGACAATTAATTAATCCCTTAATAACAGTTAATTAATCCTAAATTAACTTTAATTTTAGATTAATAACTTCTTAATTATTAATTAAGAAAACTTAATTATTACTTAATAAAACTTTATTAAGTACTTCTTAATTACTAGTTTAATTAACCCTTAATCATTTCATTAATCCTTATCAAAAATTAATTAAATTAATTAAACTTAAATTTCTTAATTAACTTAATTAATTTCAACTCTTAAAAATCCTAATTATCCTTGAGATTTAATATTATCATTAAAACATTTAATCTTAGTAATTAAATTACTTAATTAAAATCATTAATTAAGTTTTAACATCAATAATCATCAATTACTTATCTCTAATTATTAATCATCAATTAATTTAATAAATCACTCTTTATTTATCTCATATACTATCAAACTTTAATTAAGTTTTAAAATGAAACCTTTCCTTATTAATTAACCTTATTTTCAAATTAAGTTTGAAAATAACTTAAAATTTAACTTAATATTATTTAAGTTAACAACTATACAAATTAAATCTAGTCAAAACATTTATTTCAAAGGAAAGAATTTTCAAAACAATTGTTTTAACTTGATTATTTTAAATTTAAATCCTATCTTTATTTAAATTTAAAAACTGACTTAAACATTTTACTTTGGGTTTTAACCCATGTGTATTTGACTCTAAACCAATACATCAGCAACTTATATTTAAAACAGAGATTAAATTTTAGATTTTAAAACTGTTTTGAATTTAAAGAAAATTAAACTGCTAACAGTTTTTCACTCAGCTCACAAACGACACGAAGAAAAACCCGAGCCAGCTCCTAATCTACTCGAGACCTCCCCGAAAATTTTAAAAACTTGTTTGTTAAATTTTTAAACTGTTAAAAACTTTAACAGTTTCTCTTCTTCTCTCACGTATCACCCTGGAAACGACTTCGAGTAAAAAGCCTTCCTTCCCCGATAACCCTTCGAGAAAACCCACGAATTCACCTGAAACAAACACGAGTAACCCATCTTCCCAAAACAGCTGACACCCATGTCCTCCGTGCACATGCACCCCCACCGCCACCAATTCCAACCTCTCACGACCACATGCGCAAGTCGACTATCATCTTCCAACCTAATTTCGATCATCAAACAAATTACAGAAGCCCCAAATCAAAATCGAACATCGCACTCGAAACTGGAACAATGTCGTATACTGGGAACCACCCAAATCTACATTCTTCGATCACCAGAGTGGCTTCACCTCCGGCCACATCCTCTTCCACACCCCATCAATCATTACCCTAAATCTGAGAAAGCTCGATCATCTATAGGGGTCGCGATGATCAATTTCTTATCAAAGAGAAAGCTAGGGTTATAATCTCTAATTCAAAATTCCCAATGCCACACTGCTTTGATTCACTTCTCACCATTTTTCCATGATTCTACCATCACCATTCCAACACCAGAAACAAATCCGTTTATACCAAACTTCTTGATTTCCAGATAAGACCAAAAACCCATTTTCTAAACAATCTTGGATATCTCGTTCAATACTATCTTAAAAATTATGTTTTAACTCTTAAAAATCATTATCTGAGACAAGTATTTAGAATTTTAAAAGAAAATCACAAGATTATATAGTTTGAATTTTAACATATATTAAATTTCCTACTGTCACTTCCTTTTCCAGGTAATTTTTAAACTTACCTTACTAAATTTTATTTTTAAAAACTTAGACTAAGATTAAACAAACAAATATTGTTTGAATTACAGAACTTGACAGAGAGCAGGTGACCAAATTTTTGAATTCTGATTACAACTTTAAACTCTGAACTATGAACAGAGAGGTATACATATGCAATCAAACATGCACACTTCAAACAGATACATAAATACATACATTCAGCTTAGAACATTCATGCACACATATATTCAAACATACATCACAATTATACTTCAACATTTACCACATGCAACAAATTTAAAACTGTTTTAAATTTCAGTTTACTCACCTATTTCAGATGAACGGAGCTTTGAAAGAAAAACTGGAATTTGGACTTTGAAAACTTTGCTTTGATTCCTTTAAAAGATTTGAAAAGCTTTTGACACTTGCTTCTGTCTCAAATTATAATGCATGCACTTGGAAAGGATCCAGACTTGAAGAACATGGTTACAGATCTTTTGAACTTAAGAATTAAGCCAGGCTTTTGGTAGATTACAGGTTTTTGAATATTCCAGGTTTAAGAAATAATGGTTTCAGGTCTTTGAATTTGAGAATCAAGCTTTTGCAGATGAATTCAGTTTTGAGATTCTTGGTTTAAGAGAATCTTTCCAGTTTTGGGTTGGAGATGATTTCAGATTACAGGTTTTGAACTGGAAATGATTTCAGTTTTGATTTTGAGAATATTTCAGTTTGGTTTGAGGATGATTACGGTTTGATATGTTTTCTGGTTTTTAGTTTTGGTCTTTGAAGAAAATGAGATTAGAAAAGAAAAGAGAATGGAAAGATAGAAATTTATATAGTTAATTTAGATTTAATAAAAATTTAAAGAAAATAGAACAAATGGTTGACACTTGTCACATACATTGTTTAATTACCTTACACATATTACTAACATGACTTAATTTATTAACACTTGTTATTATATAATTTCATATTATTTTTAAAAAGAGTTTAAAAGACTTTTATATAAATTTCCTAAATAGATAAATACATATCTTATTAAATAAATACTTTTCTATAATATACATAAATGAAATCTTTAAAAGAAAATAAAATAAAACTCATTTATTCTAATAAAATCATATACAATATATTTAATTCATTTTTAAGTGTAAACATATCTTTTGTATTTATTTACTATTAAATAAATACTTTCTAAATTTATATACAAAATCTCTTTAAGGAAGACAAAAATAAAACAAAAGTCTTATTTTAAATAAAAGTCTTGTTCATATATTCTTATACCCAAATATATTAAAATAATTATCTTTTAAAGATTCAAATTTAAATCCAGATTTGAATCCAAATTTTACTTTAAAAATCCTATTTAAAAATCAACTCAATATTTATATTTTTAAATAAAAACATTATTAAGTTTGAATTAACTATTTCATTTAAAAACAACTCAAGACATATATATACATATTTAAACAATACTTATTAAATTTGAAAATGATAAGTCTATTTAAAATCAAATTTATAAAATAATACAATTTAAATAATTATTCTTATTAAAATTAATCTATACTATAATTAAAAGATTATATTATTATTTGGTTATTTATATTTGAAATAACAATTTTATCAATTTTAAATAATTTAAATTAAGAGATTATCACATTTTAAACTCCTCGAAATTCCGGGATATCACACTTATAGTTGTTTCTCTTGAGATTATTCATCTTTCTGTATTTCAGGAATTTCCGAAAATTCCTGGTCATAAATGCTATCTCTTCATCATTATCACTGTTTGAGTCTGATCCGTCGGTTAATGCATTAAATGCCATTGATTTCTTTTCAGATGCTTTGCTTTCTCTTCTCCCGATCATTTGGACTTCAAACGACATTAGATTTCCAATCAATTCTTCTATCTTTAAGGTACTGATGTCATTTGCCTCTTCAATTGCAAGTGTCTTTTGATCCCATTCTGGAGTGAGAGAATTTAAAATTTTTCTGACTTGATCTTCTTCCGAAAATTCCTTTCCCAAGGATATTAAAGAATGCACAATATCCTGAAATCGACTATACATATCTGAAATAGACTCATTAGTATTCATTTTAAATAACTGAAACTAATTTGTAAGCCTGGAAATTTTGGTCTGTTTAACTTTGCTTGTTCCTTCGTGAGTCACTTGCAAAGTTTTCCAGATTTCATATGCAGACTTACAAACTAACACTCTATTAAATTCATTCCTATCAAGTGAACAGAACAGAATATTCATTGCTTTAGAATTATTTTGTGCAACAGCCTTTTGCTCAGTGGTCCACTGTGCAAAGTCAGTTGTGGGTTCAGAATATTCATTCTGTGTGATATTCCAAGTGTTTAATCCTACAGATTGTAAATATATTTTCATCCTACATGCCCAATATGCATAGTTACTGTCATTAAAAAGTGGTGGTCTGACAGTAGGCTGACCTTCTACAAATGAACTAGTGTTAGAAACAGTACCAGTGTTGGTAGCCATTTTGAAAACTTTTCAAAATTCAGATTATGAAAGTTTTGAAAACCTTGCTCCGATACCAAATGTGAGGAATGCGGAATAAGGATCTTAAGGCTAGAATGAACACTAGAGGGGGGGTGAATAGTGCTTATAAGAAATTACTAAATCCTTTTGAGTTATTGTTGATTTGTACACAAATGTATGCAATATTCAGACACAGATATAATCACAGAATCAAACACATATGCTGAAATAAAGTAAATGCAGTAAAGGAAAGAACACACCGGATTTTATACTGGTTCGGAGTTACCCTACATCCAGTCCCGCACAACTAAGTACGGGTTTCCTTTCAAAAGAAATTCAACAATTACAACCCTCGATTTCAAGGCCACGAGGTACACCCTCCAGAATCACAATCCTCTGGGTAGAGATACTTGATTTTCGGCCAACAAGTTCACCCAATTGATTTCTCAAGGCTACAATCACACCTTTTCTCATTTGATTGATTTCCAAGGCTACAATCACACCTTTTACTCTATTGATTACAAAGAAAGCCTATAACTCTAAATAACACTGAGGATCTTAATGAGATAGTGATAGAGAATCAAACCAGAGATGATCTAGTTAGATTCAATGTTGATTTCGGTAGAGTGATGATAGGATTTTGAATAAGAAAATGTGGAAGAAGAAGAGAAGTGAAAAACCAGAAAATCTGATATATAAATTCGTTGAAACTAACCCCTATTTATAGAAGAACAACAGCCATGTCCATTCGTGAAAGGTTATGGCGAATAGACACTTCTTTTGAAATTCAAATTTTTGAATCTAACTGTCACTATGTCGACATGGGGTACTAGGGCATGTCGACATCCCAAAGCATTTTTTGAAGATTTGATTTTCTTTGAAAATAACCTTTATCTTATATTAAAAACTATTTAAACTTTATAAATATACTTGACTATATATAAAATACATAGATAAATATAGAGAATAATATATATAAAATTTTACTATAATTTTATATTTAAATCTAAGTATAAATATATTATAATTAAAAGATAGTTTAAAACAAGAGTTTATTAAAAACAAAAAAAAGAATATTTTAAGGCTAAAACATCTTTTTGAAAATCATTTGAAAAGATAATTTTTAAGGCTAAAACATTTTGAAAAGCAGTTTTGAAAATCATTCTGAAGTAGTTTTGAAAATCATTTTGAAGTAGTTTTGCAAGCTTCTTCCTGCAGAATATCTCATCACATCAGGACTCGAGAACTTGTACAAAACCTGGATGTTCGTGGGTTTGTACGCCACTTGTCGTAGGTTTGTAAGCCACTTGTCGTGGGTTTGTAAGCCACTAAAAAGGTAGAAATGGGTTCCATCCCAAATGAAAATACGGAATGAAGATTTCAGTGCTATTGTGAAGTTTTAACATAATTCTGGACTCAATACTTATCTTGAATCTTGAACTCTTGATAATCTTGATATTCTTGATACTCATGAGTTTTCCATCTTGATATCTTGAATCTCTATACTGTACAGTTTTCATTCTTTGTACCTGCATAGTTAAATCCTGCATATACATATATGTCTAGACTATAATGTTAGTATTTTTATTTTATAATCTTATTCTAAGGTTGTTGTCATCAAAACCATCAACTCATGGACTAACAGTTAAGGCGTTAACCATATCCCTCTTAACCTATTTATATATTTCCATACTATACAGTACCGTAATCTCCACCATACACAGTTGTTAAAGTGGTTTTCGGTATTGGCAGAGAGTATGACAATATCTGATCTCGGTCTCTTTAACAACCAATTGTTATTATAACACTGCGGTCATTTCAAAATAGTTTAGACTTCAAAACCAAATATCATTTTCCATTTCAAAACCATATCAATACTATATCATTTTTCACTTCAAATATATCCATTTCCAAAATCATAGCACTTCAAAGTTATAACACTTTCAAAATTATAAAGCTTAGAAATTATAACACTGTGGAAATCATAGCACTTGATAACATAATACTTTGAAATTCATAACTTTGAAATCATAACTTCCCACTTGAACAGTTTAGATATTAATAATAGTATATATAATAAAATAGTTTATAAATTAAAAAAAATAGTATATGTAAAAATAGTTATAAGTTAAAATAGTTTATATTAAATATAATTTATAAAGTAAAATATATAAATAGTTTTAATTATAATTTAAAAATACTTTATATAAAAATAGCTTCCTCAAATTTCGCAATCGATTCAGATCAACTTGAATTCCAAAATTCAAATTTAATAAAATCTCAATTCATAAATTTCAACTCAATTCAGTTTCTTAATTAACCATTCAAATTATATCGATTTCACAAACAGATTTGAACCACAATTAAACCATTTCAATTTCAATATATTTCAAAGCTTTAAATATTCCATATTTTCAAAACTAAATTTGATAAATTCATTTTTATCTCAAATTCACTTTACTATTATTTAGTTTTGAAATATTTACTTAATCATTTCAATAACATTTAAATAAACTAAATAACCCATTTCAATTTATGTAAATTTGAAAATATCCATTTAAATCACTTTTAATCAAAATCAAGTTAAAAAAATCATATATTTAAAATCTCAAATTTAATAAATTCCAAATCAAACTTATTTGAGCAAAATTCTTAAATAAATACAATTTCAAACCAATTTCTATTTCTCTTTCCAACCTTAAATTATTAAAATTATTATAAAAATCTATTTTTAAAAATACAAACTTTTAAATAATACTTAAACACAATATATACATATTAATTCAAATTTTATTAAATTAAATGTTATTATTAAATTAAATTTATATTAAACTCATTTATACATATTTTAAAATAGTAAATTTATAAATAAATTCTTAAAATTTATAATTTCAAAACTAACTTATAATCTTTTTAAAATTTTCAAAACATATAATTTTAAAAATCAAGAATTTAACAATATATAAAATAACATTTATATATATGGTATTTAAAAATCAATATTTAATATAAAACCATATATATCATTTTAAACCTTGAAAATCATTTCAAAAAATATATATAGAACAACGGTGTCTGTATAATATTTTCTATCCTATGGTCAAGTGATACAGATATTTATCATTTCAATCCCCAATTTAAATATATACGGGTATATATCTTTTCAACCCTCAATCCCAAATTCAATTTAATGAAAATCGCTTGGGTTTATCATTTCAACCCATAACAATTTTCTCCTATTCTACAAGATCGTTCGGGTATGTATCATTTCAACCCATAGGGATTTTATACTAATAGGGAACTTGCAGAGTGAGAACAGATATGATAACAATATAACAGGCATATATCATCTGTATAAATAACATATAATGGTGTCAGATGTCACAGGTGAATAGATACAGATAAAAGCATATATATATATAGCAATGTAAATAACTAACACCAGCATACTTCAATTGTCGTTTCACTTGAAATCAAATTTAATAAATATAAATACGTTAATCGTGAGTGATTGCTCACCTTTCGAGGCTAGAGAGGTTCGACAAATGAAACGAGTTACGAATCCAAGCACGAATTCCAAAGCAAAGCTAAATTAGCACGAATCGACGAACGAAGCTGATAAATAAGGATAGATAAAATCAAATCAGAACTGGATCGATGAAGATAATTGATATAGTGAACTTATATCTATATATACATATATATATATAACTATATATGACTATTTATGAAATCATATGCTCAATTCAAACACATTTTAGATTTAAATATATATATATGTAATTCAAAATCATTGTTTTAAATAAAACACATTAAACAAACATATTTGCATAATATAATTTGAAATAAATACACATATATATATACTTAAAAAAACAAAATACTTACATATATAAAGTATGTTCATTTGCAATTATCTAAATATATATATTTTAAAATCAAACATATATGTAACAGGACAGCAAAAATCATCACCATGATTCACTGAACTAAAGTATATACAATTACCAGGTTTACATATATATAGGCTTCAGGAAAAATATAAAAGTAACTGCTTATTGAAACATACATATGCAAAATCCAAATATATAACATTTCCCTAAATCAATACCTAAATAAACTTATATATATATAAGCTCATAAATATAACAAATATATAACTGATATACAAAATTACATTTGATACTTCTTTCAAAGTTCCAAAAGAACATACCTTATATAAACAATATATATTTATAGTCATATTATACTTCATATAAACAACAACAAAATTTCATAATAAATGGTGACTAACAACATAAACTAAAACAATATATAAAGATATCATATATTTCACATTCAACTATCAACTTTATTAATTATAAAATACATAACATATATATATATAATATAATTCATAACAGATATATACTTCATATACAAATAAAATAGACAACAATATAATATATATATACAAATAGCTCTACAGCCCACACAAATATACCTTTACACAAAACTGATCAAACATAAATAACCAATGTATATATATATACATATACATATATACATACATACATATATATATATATATTATAACAAACTCAAGCAGAGATTTATAACTTGCATATTATAGCACAGATCATATAAATTTACGGATTATATGTATATGTAGTCGGATATAACACACCTACAGATACCTTTATATATAAATTATTATACTATATATATATAACTTACTTTTAAAAACAAAGAGGCTCGGTTTGCCTTGAAGGGGAGGAGGAACAAACAGTGATGGCGGAAGGCTGTCACGTAGATCTCGGGTTGGAACATGGTGATTGTGTATATGGTGAAGGGGCGAGCAACTCGCAGCTTGCATGGCCTGGAACGATGGGGTTGCTGATGGTTTGCACGGCTATGACGTGGCCGGGGATGTGTGGCCATGGAGAGAGGGGAGGCGTACAAGCTGGGCTCGGCCGAGAGGGGAGAGGCAAGTCGAGTCAGAGGCTTGGTGGGGAAAGCTCTGGAGATGGGAAAAGAAGAAGATGGCTGGAAGGTTGCGTGAGTTTGGAAATGAACAGGCATGAAACACGTTGCACAAGCTTCAACCAAAATATGAATGGTTATGAGTTTTGTATATATATTTTTCAGAAATAAAATGAAACGACCCACCAATATATATCAAAATGGTAAGAATACCAAAGGTTGTACACTGACTACCAGGAAGAATAAAAGCTGATGGCTATTCGTTGTCCAAATACAGAACCGATACGAATGACTGTTTCGCAGATTCCACCGCGTATCGAACTTCAAAACACAGAATTGAATATACCGCAGAGATCAGCACGACGAGACGATCAAAACAGTATACGGATATTAGTGGTACGATCATCCTATCAAAAGTCGATAATCGGTACCGAAAATGCTGCTAATTTGCCGAAAATAAGATATACGTTGCAATAGCAGTCCAAATTTGATGAAACGGAAGATGACGTCTCACTCAGAAGATGATTTACAAATTTATTATATAAAAATATCCAAGTTTGGAAAACATTTTATTATCATCAAATATTAACTGATTTAAATTGAAATAAAATTACACAATAAAATAAACTTCTATATCAACTGATGAAAATTTACCATTTGCTATGTTTAAAAATACGTATTCCAAATATCAAATTTTTATTTCAAAATTCAATTATTGAAAAATTTCACAAAATCTCAGTTTAAATTATATTATTAAAACCATTAAATTTACGGGTCGTTACACCATATCTCAAATGAGATAAACTCCATAACAAAAGTACTAAACATAGCATGCCTCATATCATCCCGCATATAACAAAATCAACAATAATGGTTTAGGGAAAGTCATAACTCCTAAAAAGGAAAAATCCCAAAATCCACCATAACGGCAATCTCAAATGCATTCTCAAAGAGAAATCACAATCTCAAAATACGCCATAAAGGCGATCAAGTATATCTGCTAAGTGGAGAGCATAAATCCCAAATAAACGCCATAAATGGCAATCTTAAATCTAATTATAAACGCCAAGTGTTGGCAACTCAAATCTCAAATATAAAGCTCAAAAGAGTTCAAATTCGCAAAGAGGTAATCACCATATATATAATATCTCAAACGGCTCGAATGGCCAATAATGAAAAAGGTGCTACACTTGGGAAATCACAATAATCAATGAAATCATCTCAAAGAATTTGCACGTGCATATGGTCGAAGCCTGCCAAGTACTGCTCTCTCAAATAAGGCGCCACGCCCAAAGGTAAATACGTCGCAATGACAAACATTCTGAAGGACAAATACGTCGCAATGACAAACGTCCGAAGGACAACATCTTGAAGGACAAATACGTCGCAATGACAAACGTCTCTAAGACAATGACCCGAAGGTCCAGTACTGGTAATATGTCACAATGACAAATGTGTCACAAACTCTCAAAGTGTTAACGTGCGTCCCATACCACACGTTCGCACTGAACGGTTTACTAACCGCTAGTAAATGCCACACTAGAAAGCAGTAAAACGTTTACCTCATCTCATCAGTAAATCGATTAATTCTCTTTCTCATATGCTCGAAAAGTGCAAAAATGTGTATTTTATATTTAAACTAATTTACTTTAGAAAAAACCTTTTAAAACCAATTTACGAAACCAGTTTTGAAAACCATATTTAGAAATTCCCTTATTATAGAGAATAAATAGATTTTTATATTTGGAAATGCTTTTACAATAAGATATGATAATTATTTGAATTGTAAATTACATATTTTTGCACTATTCGAGCGTATGAGAAAGAGAATTAAACGATTTAGTAAACGCACGTGTGATGTTTATTGTTCTGTGATGTGATATGCATTTTGTTATTGTATTTTGTTCTGATAGATCCATTAGCCACCTATAGTTTTGTATTAAGAATTTATTGGATATGTCGATCCATGAGAGATAGGAAAAAAATATAGAGCATTTATCGACGTATTTAGTAGATGTTTAAGACAAGATTATAGATCGTCGCTCCTAACCAGCCCTATTCTCCGCATTAGCAGACAGAATTACCCAGTAATTCTCTTTGTTAATGTGGGTCTCGGGATAGGGCGTCAAATTTTGGGAAGTGATTGTCTATTAATTATTTTCTTCCTTTGCATGTCTACCGCATTCAAGTTTCAGGATTCTACAGTCTAATTCAAGGCAAAAGGTTGTATCTTACAGCTCTAAATCGATTAATGAGGTGCTAAGGTGAGTTACACCTCACATTTCAAGCTAAAATCAAGTTTGGCAAGCAAAAATCTGTAAAAAAAAAAATATAGAGCACCAATCGACGTATTCAGTAGATGTGTAAGACAAAGCTATAGATGGTCGCTCCTAACCAGCCCTATTCTCTGCACTATCAGACAGTATTACCTAGTAATACCTTTTTTGTATAGGTCTTGGGGTGAGGCGTCATAGCAGCGGGAGGCTGAGTGCTCCTAAGAAGCTCAATAATCTGATCGGTCGACATATAGACTCCTTCGGGACGAGAACCACTGGACAGTCCCGCCTCCGAAGTGCGACCTCTTCTTCTTCCAGCCTTGAGCTGAAAGTTGGTATGCACATACTAGAAAACTTCATCTTTCAAACAAAAAAAGAATCAATGAATTCCGACTGGAAATGAAAAAGTTACACTGTCTCAAAATACGCCATAAGGCAATTAAATATATATCTCCAATTTCTACCCAAATTATCAATTTATATTTTTATTGGGTAAATGCAACAATATTGGAAATTATGGCCAATATTACCCTTTTATTGAATTTAAAAGGAGAAATTAGAAGTAATTATGTATTTTATTAATATAAAAGTGTGAAATATTGTTTAAAGATAATATTTTGATGTTTAAATAAAGTTAGAATGGTTTATTGTAATTTATTTGATAAGGAAACAATTTTTGAATAAGTTGTTGTATTAAAAATGGTGATTTTGCACTAAAATATTGTAAATTGTGTAATATTGATAAAAATAAGGTTTTATTCAGAAAAATAACTTTTTATAGTTGAAATAAATTTTTACTTGTTAAAATAACAATTTTATTTTCATACAATTGGTTGTATACATTTTATTTGGTTTAAAATGAGAAAATTTGGTTATATATTGTTAAAATGGGTAAAAATGAGCATTTGTACTTAGAAATTTTTATAAGTATTTACTATTGGACTTGGTAGGCAATGAATAGGATCCAAAACCCATCACTAGAAACTTCTGATGAGAAGAAAATTAACAGTACGTAGTTTTTCTCCTTCATCTTCTTCTCAAACTCAATACAGTAAAAAGAAAAAAAGAAAAACAATGGCCACTTCATGATAAATCCAATTCCATTCAAAATTGTTGCAAATAGAAGAAGAAAAGTTACTGTATACGCTCTATTCTCTGTTCCTTGTTTCTATGTTTTTATGGTTTCTGGTTGCCACTTTGAGTGGCTGTAACTCTTTGATTTTGCCACGAATTGCTGCCGGATCCTTTCTGAATCAGAGTTTAGTTGTTGTTCTTAGTGCATGTCAAATTTCATAGCAAAACTCCTCTGTTTGATATGTCAAAACAATGCTAGAAAATCAGACCGAGTTGCAGGTTAGGATCTATTGGACTTTTGCTAGCTACACTTTTGGACTTCACTATCGACCTTTTGGATAGGAGGCATAGTTTTTGTTGTAGTATCTTGTAGTGGACTTTGATGTGTATTCTTTTATGGGGATGTAATGTAATGTAATGTGTGTGTATATGTATATCCGTCTGTGTTGCTGTTCTGTGATTTGTGATTGTTGTTGTTATTATGTTTTGTTTCTTAATCGATCCTGTAGCCGCCATAGTATTGTATTCGATAGAAACTAAGTATGTCGAATCACTTGAGACGAAATGGAAAAAAATGAGTACAAATCGACATACTTAGCTCTTATCTAATACAAGATTATAATGGTCGCCCTTAACCAGACCTATTCTCCGCATTAGTAGATAGAATTACTCAGTAAATTCTCTTTGTTAATGTGGGTCTCGAGGTGGGGCGTCACAACTACTGATAGCTAACCTGAAATAACTCGGTCTGACCCAAGTATAAAATACACGGGTCAGTCTAGCAAAAACAATCGGTTAAAAAGGATAGACGATAATATGAAGCATAAGATACAAGGTAATAATACTTCTCGAATGAGAAGAGGCATTAGAAAGAACACATACTCATGACTTAAGTGAACCAAGGTCACTTAAGTATACAAAGACCTCAAAAGAGGTAAACTCAACAATAATACTCAAATAATATAAACAATTGCCTCATATCATCGGCGACATCCCAAAACATCTATATGGTATCAATGAACCATGTCTCCTAAAAAGGAGTAGTCTCAAACTCAAAACTCAAGCAGCGCCATAAATGGCAAATACAAATATGAACTCAAAATAGAGTGATCTCAAAACTCAAAATGCGCCAAAAAGGCAAACTCATCAATATATATATATATATATATCCAAGAAGGAGATTATAAATCTCATATAAAAACGCCGAAGACGGCAAACTCAAATCTCAAGTATGGACCAAATAGCCCAATGAAAGAATGGACCCAACGGCCCAATAAAAAGGATGGACCCAACAGCTCAAATCTCAAAATATGCACGTGCAAAACTCTTGTCCAGTACTATATAAATTATAGTACCTACCCAGACGATCGAAGTCGTAAATCCCAAACGACCGAAGTCATAAAACTTAGCCGACCGAAGTCACATAAACTCGTGATTATGATTCCAATGTGCTCTTGAATTTCGATATGTTGATGATATATCTCGATTCCAATCATTGTGACATGTTGTATTACATTTGATGTATCTGTGTGTGTGTATGTATATATATCCGTCTGTGTTTGCTGTTCTGTGACTTGTGATTGCTGATGTTATTATGTTTTGTTTTTGAATCGATCCAGTAGCCACCATAGTAGTGTATTAGATAGGAATTGAGTATGTCGAACACTTAAGACAAAATGGGGAAAAAACGAGTACCAAATCGACATACTTAGCTCTTATTTAATGCAAGACTATGATGGTCGCCCTTAACCAGCCCTATTCTCCGCATTAGCAGATAGAATTACTCAGTAATTCTATTTGTTAATGTGGGTCTCGGGGTGGGGCGTCACAGCTTGCTAATTTTTCAAAATACAAAGGGATATGTCGACATATCCTCTGCAAGTATGTCGACATACTAGCCGTAAATTTCAAAATTCAAATTTGAATGGAAGTGTCCTTTCTTCGTATCTCTTCACGAATGGACATGACCGTTGTTTCCCTATATATACAAGACTCCCAAACGAATTTTCATTAACTACTTTCTTATTTTTCTCTCCTCTTTTCACTTTCTTGATTTCTAAATCAATTTTTATTGAAACTCTACCGAAATTCAACCAGAATCAAATTCAATCATTACTAGTTTGAATCTCTTTCATATACTCTCGGATTTCTCTCATATCTCTCACTCAAACCAAGATCAAGGTGTTATTCAAGAGTTATAGGATCAATTGTAATCAAGATCGAAGATCTAAGTCTGTAATCTCTATCAAATCATGCTCTTATACTCTGTGGTGTGTTTGGTATCCTTGAAATCGAAGTAGGTGTGATTGTTGTCTGTTTAAATCAATTGGGTATGCATAGTAGCCCGTAAATCTAGTGGGTGTGCTTGTAGCCCAAAAATCAAGTAGCTCTACCCAAAAGCAAGATTGGAGGGTGTGTCTCGTAGCCTTGAAATCGAGATTGTATTTGCATTTATTGGTTGAAAAAAAATCCGTACAAGAAATTGCGTGGGACTGGTTGTAGGGTAACTCTGAACCAGTACAACATCCTGGTGTGTTCTTTCCTTTTTACTTTTACTGCATTTACTTTATCTATACTTTGTTTATGTGATTGTTAATTACACCATTCCAAGTAAAAGCTTAAATAATTTAAATAATAC
This sequence comes from Allium fistulosum, assembly GCA_030737815.1. Taxonomy (NCBI): domain Eukaryota; kingdom Viridiplantae; phylum Streptophyta; class Magnoliopsida; order Asparagales; family Amaryllidaceae; genus Allium; species Allium fistulosum. Next base: position 1,160,582,995 of record CM060902.1, on the reverse strand, counting down.
TCATATAATCCATTAAACACTATTTATCTCCCTCCATTTGGTGTTAATTTTACCTTACGATCCCTATTCCGCTGACTCACACCAGTGATATAGCTGGGCAAAACAATCCGACGAAACACTTATTGTGGGTTGTTTTCTTTAATTTCTTCTCATGTTCAGTAATATTCAAGTTCATGGAAATTATCTTGTATTTTTTTCTTTGTATGTACAAATGAAATTGGATTTTGTAAACTGTCTTATCTACCGTCTAGGTATGCCTTCCATATCTATTTAAGTTGGTTTGCTTTAGTCATGCCAACATAACGAAACTACCATGTTCCGATTTATGGAATTAGGTAAACAGTGCATGATGTTTTCATTCAACATCTTATTTACTTTATGGATGATCAAAGATTAAAAAAACGCTAGTTATGTTGTTTATTTATTTATCACTTTGTTAAACTCAACGGTTGGTAATACTTATACGTTATAGGTCATGAAATTCCAAGTCTTAATGTCCTACAAAATACTTAAAGAGGACAGTCATTTCTCATGGCATAATCTTATATATATGTTGTTTAAAAAAATCAAAGCTAGCCAGCTTACACAGTTTCTGAATTTAACATTTGCTGATAACATAAAAGAACTTGGAATTGCAATGTGGCCAGCTGACACAATTTGTGAGGTGAATTTTGTTTTGTTTTGTTATGTAGCTAGGTAATCATCACACAATATATCTCATTTTCCTTTGTGATAGGTAACAGTTAATTGTGTACTCTTTGCCGAAATGATTAGTAGTCTTTATTTGTCTTCTGCATCATGAAATCTACTTTTACAATAAACAGGACCTTTACCAATGAAAAACGACTGGAATATCATATTTTTAGATCTTCATGTGACTTTTAGAAACATGCATTAAGCATAACATTGTAACCATGGTATTCTTATGCGAAAATGTTCAATATTTGCACTACAACAAAAATACCCTATTACAACACCCTTTTTACAACGGGCATTGGTTGCCCGTTGTAATAGAAGACTGTTACAACGATCCATTCATGCCCGTTGTAAAAGATGCCATATACAACCGCTTTTTTACAACGGACATTGGTTGCCCGTTGTAATAGAAAGCTATTACAACGGTCCATTCAGGCCCGTTGTAATAGATGCCAACTTTACAACGGTCATAAATTGCCCGTTGTAAAAGGTGCACACTATTCATAAATTACAACGGCCAGAAACCCTTCATTAAAAAAAGCCGGCCTTTTTATTTTCGTTCCTGCTCGTTCCTCTTTACTCGAAACTAGGGTTTTGGAAAAATCGAAGCTTCTGTCTTCTCGATCAAATCAGGGCTTCTCCAATTTCTCAATCCAAATTCGAAACTAAAAGGAAGTCATGATCAGGCGGTGGAGGCGGTTGTTGATACTATTGGTCACGGAAAATTCGATGATGAATTGGTGTTGGTAAGTTCGAGTTCAAGCGGCGATTTAGCTAGTGGCTGTTGCGATGCAGGTTGTTGTGGTTCACTTCAGTGATGAGTGTTCGACGACGTCAGGGAAGTGAGAATGTTGACGAGTGTTCGGTGGTAATGGTTACAGAGTTCGGTGGTAATGTTATTGAGCTTACGCAAGGTAAAATTCTAACGCTTTTCTGGATTATATTTTGTTTAATAAGTGGCTTGGAATGGTTCATCTATAAGTTCGTTTTGGTCCTGCTTTGAAAGATTTGACCATGATTTTTAACATATGTTTCTACTGTAAAATTTTGAAATATTGATCAATAATTTTCAGATTTCTTCGTAAAGATAGTACCATATGATTTTTAACATATGTTTGTACTGTAAAATTTTAACATCACTTAAACACATCATCATGATTTGGGTTGAATGCTAGGTATTCGAGAACCACTTCATAGACCCACTTGGTATATGGAAATATTATAACTCCGAATCTCTGATTGTCTAAATGGAACGATGAAAGTTTTCTTCACTTTTCAAGTACGAAAGCAGTTTTAAATCCCAACAGGTGTATATTTTGTGAAATTTTTATAATTCAAGAATAAACCGTGTGTGATTTCATTTTTAATTTATGAAGTATTTAAGTAACTAGTTCTAGAAGCATAGGTTAATTATAATTTTTGAGTCTGTTTGTGCCCAAAGTCTGGTCTACTTAACAAAGCATTAAAATAAGAATAAGGAGTAAATATTCTTCGAATCATTATAAGCTTTTTGTTCATAATGCAGGTGTTGGAATTTTAATCCCAAAATAAAATCCAGCTATAATCAATGTTGAGATAAATAATTTAGTAATGACGGAATAGATGTTATGTGCTCTAACATGTTAAGGAATAAGTCGTTACTAACTTGCTTTAGTTGTCATTGTACATAGTGAGCGAATATATGGGTCATCATCAACATTATAAATCAACTTTATTCTTACTGTGGTTTGGTATGAAACAAAATTAGCAAATATATGCCAACTAATTTGAAACATTTATGTGACTGGCTATTGACCCTCAAGAGAAACTCATCCCTTTTAATAACATATTATAGTAGGAAAAGAGTTTGATCAGTTGGTTTCAACTAAAAATAATTCTGAATTACCTGATTGATATGCCGCTTATCAATTGTATGTTTCCCTTCTTTCAGTCCTCTAGGCATTTGGTTTTATCATCTGTTATACAAATTTGTTGTTGTTAATTTCAAAATGGAGAAAGAAAGCTCACTTGTCACCTCTTCATATCCTTTAAGAAACAACGAGAAAGTCCAACCTTGCTATCTCAGTCGTCACACTTCATCTCGGCATGATTTCTGTAAGCATGGGAAAAATCTTGAAGTTGAACCCGAAGCAAACAGTCTTAATCCAAAACAAACCATTAAAAAGACAAAGAATTCATCTCAGCCAGCAGTAAGTAATCAAATCACACTTCTTGATAGCCCTAAGTTTCCTGATCATACCAAAATCCATCAATCTGAAAAAAATCAAGTGAAACACAAGTACTCGGATAACGAATATCCTAAAATCAAGATAGCTCAGGAGAATACCAACTCATCTGTGAAGAGAATTGTTTCTCAATTATCAAAGGCAGCACCTGTTATAGAAGTTACTCCTTATGTCAGTGGTGAAGGAAAGACTACAGTTGCCTCAAAAACAAAAACACGCCTTATAAGATCTTCGTCTAAAAACAGGTCTTTACACAATTCAAGTATTCGAATAAAACAATCTGTGAGTGATGTTCTCAGTGGTGAGTTGTAGCAGGGCAGAGGGTGTAGTTGCAATGTGATGGCTGTGGCAGAGGCTGTTTTGCTGTGGTATATATGGTTCAAGATGAAAAGTAGCAGTTTTGTTGTAGTTTGTGCAGTCAGGTGATGAAGTGTTATAGAGGAAATGTTGAAATGGCACTAGATGTTACGGGTATGTAAGTTGTATATTGGGGGAGGCAAAGGCAGAAAGCAAGTTGATGGCAGGGGAACATAAGGCAAGTCAGTGGTAAGATGAAGTTGAGCGCAGCAGTGGTATGTGAGTTGGTTGATTAGAAGTGTTTGACAGTTTTTAGAATTTTTTGACAGTTTGAAGTGAACTGCGGCGAGGAGTCGAGCTTGACAGAGGAGTAAGTTTGAAATGACAAGGTTGTATATGGTATGGTGGTGAGGAAGTTAGAAGTGGTATGTGTTGACAGAGTTGAAAATGCAGTGTTTGTGAATATATGGTTAAGTGAATGACAAGTCCGTTAACCATATGGAGGAAGTGAATGACTGTGGTGGGTGGTTTGTTTGTAAATGTGAAATGGTGCAGAGAACTAAGTAGAGAATTGGGTAGAGAACTAAATAAATGAAAAATAGTGTATATTAGAACTATGTCAATGTAAACTTATCTAACTTTTTGGAATATCTTGGAATTTTATGACTCTAGCTTTTAGTCTTTTCGAATGTGATTTCGGTTGTTTTATGATAATATTTATTACTCATTAAATTATTCATTATTGGTATGAAGGTATGCTGCTGTAATTTTTTTTTAAAATTTGCATTTATTTTGCAACGGTCAGAAACCGTTGCAATATTCCATATTACAACGGGCATTGCCCGTTGTAAAAAGGTGTATTACAACGGGCATTGCCCGTTGTAAAATATGAGTGACCTATTACAACATCGCCTATTACAACGGTCCGCTGCCCGTTGTGGAACACATATTACAACGGGCATTGCCCATTGTAAAAAGCCTGTTTTGTTGTAGTGTTGGGATATATCAAACCTCACCGTTAAGAATTTTTCTCCAATGGTACTATGGATGGTGAGAAGATTTACTTTATCAGATATAACATAGCTTCTGATCTACTAAATTATTTATTGTTTATAGTTTTATACTGATGTGCATACTTATAATAAGTTGTAGTTTGAAACAAAACTCATAGAGCTTATGCCTTTTGGTAAGGTGATACTTAGAGTTCATGAGAACTCAAATAGTATGATGAAACATTTTTCTTAAAAAGTGACAAAAGCAAAAAATCCTTAAAGAGTTTTTAAAGAAAATTTAGAAATATAAATATAGTGTGGACTATTGGGATATCATCTTGTATTCTTATTTCATACTTCAATATGTTGCTAGTATATATAGTATATGCTAAAAGTTTCCTAGTAAGTTTTCCACCCCATCAAAATATAAACGGACCTTAGTATTGTAAATATGTCAAAAGTAGATCGAAATAATTAGCCATAGGATTAGTACTCTAATTATAAAATAAGCATTTTGCCAATGACTATATTTTTTAAGCATTACTATTCACCTCTTAATTTACTTTAAATATTATCCAATTAAAATATTGAAACATGACATTATGAACCCACTTAAAAATACCTACTAATACCATACTTTGCCAACTTTTTATTTCATTGTTTAAAATCCTAACATTCCATTATTATTCTAATCAAAACCTTAAATCACGGTCTTGCTTTAATGCTAAATTGAAAATTTTGGTTAAAAGAAGAACTTATCTCAAATGCTAATTTACATACATTGTTTTCTTCTTTCAATAAATAAATGCAAAATGAGATGATTACTGGTATTGAAATTTATTTTCCTTTTGTATATATATAATGAGTTAAGTAAAAATCATTTTCCTCTTTTGGAATGGTAGAAATTTTGATTGCAATTTTGAGCAACACTGTAATGTCATTTGGTTTCATTTGTCAACATTGATTCACCATTTTCCTAATTAATCATGCATGCTTTGTTATGCAGTTTGAGCATGAAAACACTTTTTTCTATTTTTTTAATTAGAAAGTATAATGTTCTGTTGTTTGAATAAAAGAAGAGATTGTGCATTTATTTCTGTTTAGCTTTAGGTAGTGAATATGGGTAATATGTAGCGAGTACAGGTAATATCAAGGCATGGGCAATACTTAGAGGATGTTAAGGTGTGAATGGTAAAACTAGTCTTTTTTATAATATCAAAATGTTGTCTGTTATACGTCTAATATACCAAAACAGTGACTAATCAATAATTATTCATTTCACAAGTTTACAAATCAGATTTCCACTACTTTGGAATTCCGTATTAGCTATTTATTAACAATAAGTATGTTGTAATTAATTACAACAACAAACTAACAACTATAGTAATAATAACTATAGCGATTAATCAAACGTTATACTATTTAAAGAAATAGTACAACATAGAAACGAAAATGATATATATATATATATAAATCAACTAGAAATCTAACCGGTTGAAGAAGGAAATTTCGTCTGAGGCTTGTCGTAACAATTTCCTTAAGACTTTATTCAAAGTCTCCCAAGATACAACAGATGTAAGTTGCTCGAGATCGTGATGTGTATGATCTTCTGTGTGATAGGACTGATTATGAGTTTAAGAAATGAAGATAAAGAAGAGATAATTCGGTTTTTAAAATTGAGTGAGGAAAGTGATCAGGTTTCCTCCTTATTCATAGTTGAATTCCCAATGGCTACCCGTTGAGAAAAGTAGCATCCCTTCATTTGCAACGCCAAAAAGTGTTACTGTTCGCAACAAATACTTTCTTTCATTTGCAACGCCAAAAACTGTTGTTGTTTGCAACAGCCGCGTCCGTTCGTTTGCAACGGTTCAGAACTGTTGATGTTTGCAACAGTCGTGTCTCTTCATTTGCAACGGCCAAATAATTGTTGCGGTTTGCAACAGTCGCATCTCTTCATTTTCAACGGCTCAGAACTGTTGCTGTTTGCAACAGTCGCGTCTCTTCATTTGCAACGGTCACAACCGTTGGAAAATCCGTATCTATTTAAACACACTTCTGTTTTAAAATCAGTCCATTTTTAGGTAGCAAAAATATATGACACAACCCAATCTTATTGGACCTGCACCCGACTCGGCCCGGTTTGGTCGGTCGAACGGGCGACGGCGCACGCGCGTGTGTTAGTCCATGGCCATATAGGTCCTCCCCCTCGCACAAAATTACCTGACCCTAAGGGCCAATATAGGGATTGAGAGTACACTATATAAACAAGAAAATGGACTTATTTTTGGCGATGTGGGATATATCTCATTCACTATTTGTGAGAATTCAAACAATCCCCCACATGAATGACGATATATGTCTCCCCCACACAAAGTGTCATATCACACAGTTTATATGAAAATAATGCTATATCGAGGATAAGTAGATATTTCACTTTGAACTTTCCCTAGTTAAAACTTATCGGATATACTTGGCTAATCGGTGAATTATTTCATCTTGAACCGTCAGCCGTTATTGTATTACCAGACAATAAGCTTTACAAAGCATTATTTCCCTTCACATCCAATCTCTTGGTTGTGTTCATTTTGGTCCTGACCAATTTTTGGTTCTGCGAGTGTTTATAGAGAATAAAAGCCTTTAATATTCTCATAGAGCCGACCCGGCTCACACTAACATAGGTGATCACAACCATTAAGAATATCCTACATATACCCCACTTGTTATTTTCAAGATATGGTTATCATTAAAAAACATAGTTTTATCCTTTTAATACTTCTGTAGGCATGCATTTATACTGTACACCATAGGAATGGAGTAGGACTAAGTCCAAACAAATGCATTACGCCTTGAGTTATTCAGAACTGGTTTGCCTATTGATCCTAGTCCATGGGATCTCCAGTCGCTAGGATAGGTTTCCGTATAAGTAACTCTTGTTGGTTTAGGCTTTTAAACCCATTCCACTCGATGCGCAGTTAATTTTCTCTCTTGATAAACCTTTAGTAAATGGATCCGCTAGGTTATCATTTGTTCGCACATAATCTATGGAAATAGTTCCATTTGAGAGTAACTGCCTAATTGTGTTATGGCGTCGATGAATGTGTCGTGACTTTCCATTATACACAAAGTTTTGCGCTCTGCTTAATGCTGCTTGGTTACCACAGTGTATGCATATGGCCGGTACAGGTTTAGGCCAAAACGAAATATCTTCTAAAAAGTGGCGAAGCCATTCTGCTTCTTCGCCTGCTTTATCTAAAGCAATGAACTCCGATTCCATAGTGGATCGAGCTATGCATGTTTGTTTAGTAGATTTCAATGACACTACTGCCCCTGCTAAGGTAAATACATAACCACTCGTTGATTTTGATTCCTCTGAATCAGCATTCCAGTTTGCATCACTATATCCTTCTAAGACGGCAGGATATTTTCCATAATGTAAGGAATAGTTTGTGGTATTTTTTAAATATCCAAGCACTCTCATTAATGCTTTCCAGTGTTCCTTCCCTGGGTTGCTTGTATACCTGCTTAATCGACTTACTACATAAGCTATTTCTGGTCTTGTGCAATTCATGAGATACATGAGACATCCTATTACATGAGAGTATTCCAGTTGCATTACACTCTCATTAGTGTTTTTATGCAGTACTTCCGATGGATTATGTTAGGAAATCAAATCCATGGTTTTAATGACAACAACTATACAATGAAAATCAAATGTACATATACATGGAACTTGCTAGAACAACATCACTAGAGAGACAAGAACAAGGCTCAAAGAACGTTACAAAAGACTACAAGTCAATAGGATCAATGGAGCAATGACACAGATGCACAAATTCAACATGCACGGGTTTCAGACGTCTAGGTGCACTAGCCAGACGTCTGAAGAAATCCTCTGGAATACAAACAGACAGGATCAAACGTCTGGTTGATGCACTCAGACGTCTGAAAGGCTACTGTATACAAAAAATATATATAGCCAGACGTCTGAAACAAATACCAGACGTCTGATGCTGAACTCGGAATTTAAAATTCAAATTACAACTACCGCATTTGAAAAGACATCTTCGCTTCTCTTCGCCGCAACTCTTCATCATCAACAGAAGCAACTATAGAGCACTCATTAATGGATGCAACTACTCAACATACCTATCTACAACTATATATAGCATTAGGAATCAAGAGAAAGAACACACCTGACACACCTGACAACTCGACTCTCTATTTTGATCATCTCTTGTTCTAATCATCTACTTATCCAATCTGAAAATATGAGATCATACACTTCTATATTCTCTCGAACAATATTGTATTCAATCGTCCAAGAGATATAGGAAGTTCAATTGTACTATATAGTCAAAATCCGTGTAATAGAGAACACATAGTTGACAAAGAAACTCTACTATTGTAAACCTGTTCCTCCGGGTGAAGTGAGGGTTATTTAGTGAAAGGAAATTCCGAAGAGGAGCTTCAGGACTGGACGTAGGACGGGAGGTCCAAACCAATATAAAATCTCTGGTGTGATTATTCTTATTTACATACTTTACTATTGTTACACTATAGTTTAAATGATTCATATACTTGCCATTTGTATAATCGATCCACCATACTATAGACTTTCAATTGGTATCAGAGCCTGGGATTCTAGAGATCGTAACAACATTCTAGAATGAATGGCTATAAAGAGATCTACTCAAGGCAATAGGAAGAGGAAGAGCAATAAAGAAGAATCAAAGGACAAAACAAACAATTGCTTCATGGCTAAACTCAGATCACAATCGGGATGCTTAGATTCTTTAAATAAAGATCTTCTGTTAGCACATGATGAATTATTAAAAGATTGTAAAACCTTGAATAAAGTTAATAGAATTGCTTTAGAAAAGTTAAAAGATTGTGAGTAAGAAAATTTCAGTTTAAAAGAGGAAAATAAATTTTTGATAAAACAAACTAAATGTTTTGAAAATACCGTAGAACAACTTGTTTCACAAAAAGATTTTCTACAAAAAGAAAATGAGTAGTTAGAAGATAAAAACAATGATCTTTTAGAGGAAATCAATGTTTTGCAAAATAAAAATACTATCTTTGATAAAGAAAAGGAAAATTTTTCAAAAGAAATTACGGATTTGAAAAGACAAAATGATTTATTACAATCATCTTTAGATAATTCAGAATCTCGAATTTCTCTTCTCGAAAATGAGAAATGTACGATAAAAAGGGAGAATTCTGAATTAAACAAACAAATTGATATTTTGAAAAACAGTAATATTTCTTTTGAAATAATAATTTTGACTTCAAAGCTAAATTTGATAAACTTAACACTGAAGTCACAAAATTTAATAAAGGTCAAAACGATTTAAACATTATTTTATCTAGTTCTAGACCTTTACATGACAAAAGTGGTTTAGGATATAATAAAACTGATCGTAGAAATAGCACTAGATACACTTTCATGTATAGAAAAAATGTTAGTGCTAGTACTAAATTTCGAGTAAAGTCTAGATCAAATTATTATAGAAATTCAAATACTGCCATGGCCAATAATATTTATAATTTCTCTAGAAGTACAAAATCATTGAACGGAAATATGAATAAAAATTATCTAAGTATTTGGGTTCCTGTTAATTGGAAAAATAGAGAAAAATACATTGATGATTATTTTGATATGGTAGTTAATAATGAAAATTATATTTATAAAGGTTCAACCACACCCAAATGGGTATGGTTTCTAAAGACCTAACCCCCCGGACCCTAACATAGTAAATGGGTACCAAATAATGATTTTTACAGCTACTAGGAGAAACAAAAGGAAAGATTTTGGAATTTGCAAATATGATTCCCTTATTCTTTTTTGATAATGACAAAGGGGGAGAGATAATGGAAAGCACATATTCAGGGGGAGATTTATAAAAATTATATATAAGTACATTGTATAGTTGTCATCATCAAAAAGGGGGAGATTGTTAGGAAATCAAATCCATGGTTTTAATGACAACAACTATACAACGAAAATCAAATGTACATATACATGGAACTTGTTAGAACAACATCACTAGAGAGACAAGAACAAGGCTCAAAGAACGTTACAAAAGACTACAAGTCAATAGGATCAATGGAGCAATGAAACAGATGCACAAATTCAACATGCACAGATTTTAGACGTTTGGGTGCACTAGCCAGACGTCTAAAGAAATCCTCTGGAATACAAAACAGACAGGATCAGACATCTGGTTGATGCACTCAGACGTCTGAAAGGCTACTGTATACAGAAAATATATATAGCCAGACGTTTGAAACAAATACCAGACGTCTGATGCTGAACTCGGAATTTAAAATTCAAATTACAACTGCCGCATTTGAAAAGACATCTTCGCTTCTCTTCGCTGCAACTCTTCATCATCAACAGAAGCAACTATAGAGCACTCATTAATGGATGCAACTACTCAACATACCTATCTACAACTATATATAGCATCAGGAATCAAGAGAAAGAACACACCTGACACACCTGACAACTCGACTCTCTATTTTGATCATCTCTTGTTCTAGTCATCTACTTGCTATCCAATCTGAAAATCTGAGATCATACACTTCTATATTCTCTCGAACAATATTGTATTCAATCATCCAAGAGATATAGGAAGTTCAATTGTACCATATAGTCAAAATCCGTGTAATAGAGAACACATAGTTGACAAAGAAACTCTACTATTGTAAACCTGTTCCTCTGGGTGAAGTGAGGGTTATTTGGTGAAAGGAAATTCCGAAAAGGAGCTTCGGGACTGGACGTAGGACGAGAGATCCGAACCAGTATAAAATCCCTAGTGTGATTATTCTTATTTACATACTTTATTATTGTTACACTATAGTTTAAATTAGTCATATACTTGCCATTTGTATAATCGATCCACCATACTATAGACTTTCAGATTATACGGCGTTCGTACTCCTTTAATTCCAAAATTTTGAAATTTTTCAATCACTTTTTCGACATAATGTGACCGAGATAATTCAATTCTATTAGGTGTTCTTATTATTTTGATTCCCAAAATAACATCCGCAACTCCTAAGTCTTTCATATCGAAATTGTTGATTAACATCTGCTTAGTGGTCTCTATTTCCTTAGTATTTGGATCGAAGATTAGCATATCGTCTACGTATAGACAAATCATCACGTATGATTGTCCAATTTGTTTGTAATAAACACATTTATCACATTCATTTATATGAAAACCATTTTTCATCATAACACTATCAAATTTTGCGTGCCATTGTTTTGGAGCTTGTTTTAGTCCGTATAATGATTTGACTAATCTACATACTTTGTTTTCATTCCCTTTGGATATAAAACCCTCAGGTTGCTCCATGTAAATCTCCTCATCAAGATTTCCATTTAAGAATGCGGTCTTTACATCCATTTGATGAATCTGTAGATTATAGATGGATGCAATTGCTATTAACATTCTTATAGAGGTTATTCGTGTTACTGGTGAATAGGTATCGAAGAAGTCTATACCTTCTTTTTGACGATATCCTTTGGCTACCAATATTGCTTTGTATTTTTCAATGGTTCCATCTGGTTTCATCTTCTTTTTGATGATCCATTTACAACCAATTGGTTTTATTCCAGGTGGAAGATCAACTATTTCCCAAGTTTTATTACTCAGAATTGAATCAATTTCACTTTGGATTGCTTCTTTCCAACATGAGGATTCAGAAGATGACATTGCTTCCTTGTACGTTTGAGGTTCGTGTTCTAACATATATGTTAAAAATTCCGAACCAAATGTCTTGGAACTTCTTGCCTTTACGCTTCTTCTTGGTTCAACTTCCTTAATTTCACGATGAGTTTCTTCTTCATGTGATTTACTCGATTCTTCTCTTGTCCTTTTGGGGACATTATTTTCTTCATTTCTTTTGTGCGGAAACACATCTTCAAAGAATGAGGCGTCTCTTGATTCCATGATTGTATTTACATGAATATCAATTATATCAGACTTGAATACCAAAAATCTATAGGCACTACTATTCTGGGTTGGCCCTAAATAGTAACAATCTACTGTTTTTGGTCCAAGTTTGACTCTCTTAGGAGGCGAAACTGGAACTTTTGCCAAGCACCCCAACACTTTGAGGTATTTAAAACTTGGTATGTATCCTTTCCATAACTCATATGGAATTGTTCCTATTTTATTGTGAGGAACCTTGTTTAATATGTGATTAGACATATTTAAGGCTTCCCCTCCACAAGTTCGTCGGTAGGCCAGAAGTTAAGAGCATCGCATTAATCATATCTTTTAATGTTCTATTCTTTCTCTCAGTTATACCATTTGTTGTGGTGAATATGGTGCTGTTGTTTGATGAATTATACCATTTTTGTAACAACCCGCATATCTATCGATTTTATATTTAAATATTTTATCGTTAGTCGGATGTTAGTCCGAAAAGCTACTTTTTGCATACGGTCAAATTAGGACTCGAGACCACCCCCATTGAGTTCAAAATGACGTTTGCGATCTTTTTGAGTGTAAACTTCGATATGTTTGGAGATAGTGAAATTTTCATCACTTTTCCCGCTTGTGACTTTGGTTTGGACTGCACCTTTCTTAGTTCAGCCCAACCCTCTTCCTCACTTGATTTCACCATTTGTTTTAACATTCAAGCTTCATCAAAAATGGTGGTGGGAAGTGGAAATTAAAACTCCAAACTCAAATTCTATTGCAAATCCGAGATTCAACTCCAAATTCAAGTAGAAGATAGTGGATTCAAGCTTTGGATTGCTTCTCCTTACTTTCAATCTCCATCTTCATCAAATTCCGTGAAAAGGTGAGATTTTTAATCTCACATCTCGCCTATAACTGTCATTGGGTTGTTGGAAACGACTTCCTATCACTTTAGCATTAATGTTTGCAACTGGTTTGGATTGAATTGGTGAGAAACTCAAGTTTCAGTGCTGTTTGCAAAATCTGGCCCTAGGTTGTTCTGCCCTGGTTATGTCGTCCAGGCTGCTAGCTCGCGCGTGGAAAAGTCACCACTTTCTTAGGTCGTTCACGAGTTAAGACTTAGGTCGCTTGCGTGCTTAGGTCGTTCTGGCTTAGGTCGCAGGGAAATAGGTCGTAGGTCGAAGCAGCTTTAGGTTATAGGTCGTTGCCGACCTAAAATTCCTAGGCAAACCACTAAGTCGCTCGACTTTTGTTAAGTTGTAGGTCGTTGCCGACCTATAATCTCCAGGCAAAATGTTAGGTCGTTCGCCCTTAAGTCGTAGGTCATTGCCGACCTATAATTCCCCAGGCAAACTTTAAGTCGCGAGTCTTAGGTCGCGAACCATGTTAGGTCGCGTACCCTTAGGTCGCGAATCACCTTAAGTCGCGTAACTCTGTTAGGTCGTAAGGCCTTTACTTCTAAGGTCGTATGGACTTAACTTCGTTAGGTCGCAAGATCTTGTTTCCCTTAGGTCGTAAGGCCTTAGGTCGCGCCTCACTGATAGGTCGCGCCTCACTGTTAGGTCGCGCACTTCGTTAGGTCGCTCGCGAGTTAGCACTTAGGTCGTTTGACCTGTTTTCCCCTAGGTCGTTCGACCTGTTCTTCTGCTAGGTCACATGGCATTCTTCCCTTAGGTCGTTTGGCTTCTCGAGGCCGCTTGCCTTCACTAGGTCGAACCCCGTACAACTCTGCGTAGGCAATCTTATCTGAAAAGCATTTAACAGAACTTCCACTTTGATGCATTTTAAGCCGATTTCCTTGGATTTTGCTCACGTCTTCGAATGTGAATTTTTGTGATAGATTGTTTCAACAATCGCTTTATGACTTGTCACTTTAAAGATATATGAAGGTTTCAATACTAGTAGTAAATATCAAAACTCTTTCATCAAAGCGATTTCATCACTATTTTAAATATCAAAAGTTCATTTTCTCAAACCGATTTCCAATCTACTAGTATATACAAGCCTTCACTTCACTCGAATGAGAAATTGACTTAAACGACTTAGTAAAACGAGTGGTATGAAACGCTTGCGTTCACTTCGTCAGTTAGCTCTTGGACTTGTTCGATTGAACCCTTTTTATGACAATTTTCTAGTGAAGATTTACAGCTTGTTCGTAAATATTTAAGTTAAGCAAGTGGTTATGGGACATGAAGCTAAACTCATATATTTACTAGCTTGGTGTGATTGACACTTCCTTATGATCATGACGATCATTTTTGTGATTTAGACTAGCGATTGAGCGATGTCTCTTTGTCTGCGAGGGAGACTGTAATAGCCCGCTTTTCCGTACCCCTTGAATAGACACTAATCTCCATCTATTTACTCAAGGTGAACGAAAAAAACCGAACCATTAGGGTTTTAAAAGAAGAGGTAGAAGAAAAGATAGAAGAAAAGAGAAAGAAGAAACAAAAGAACAACATCAGAAACAGAAACAATATCAGAATCTCACATATCGCAGCGGAACAATATATAATAGATAAATGAATAATCTTTAAAACAAAGAACTATATCATTTTATACATACATCAATCATCAGAGTCAATATACAACAATGGACAGTTATATAAACTTGTCCTCATACAGAATACACAGCGGAATAAATACTATCAGATAAAAATACTACGTCTCGCCATCCAGCTTGCTTCCAAAGCTCCAGAATATCCAGAATATCCTGATAACATAACTCTAGGCTGCCCGTGTGGAAATTGGTGGGCACCCAGAGTTTAGAAGGGAACAATAAACTCCGAGTCAGTCATGGTGACTGGTGTGAGATCGTAAAACAGTTATTCTTTAAAATAAACAACAGGATAATTTTAAAGTCAATTCGAAATGCTTTTGGAAAATGAAACTACCATAAGACCTCCCACCACACACACAATGCAAACGCAGAATTGGAGGAGATTTCTTCTTATGATAGTCAAAGATGCTTACTACGTAAAATCAAATCATTTTTGATATTATTATTAGTGCATAGTGTAGAAAACATTTCGAAAGTATAATATTAATCTTAGCCAACATAGACATTTCGAACTATGCCTACTATAGCTACCATCTAAACAGTGGGGCGCCACCATAAGTAAATGGCAGGTTCTACAACTAATACCGTACAAGTTCCGTATTGGGAAATGGATTTCCAACAAATGGTCAGGCTAAGGAACTTCCTTTCCTCCTGCCGAATAGGATCGCCTCTGGCTGGACGTCCCGAGAGACAAACTGCTCTCTGCCAAACAAGGCCGGGTTACCCCTGTAACAGGTAACTCACGAATATGTCATCACCCGGTCCTTTGGTACCTTTATCCGAGCGCTCGATATCCAACATCACACATCATAAAGAAAGTGTATCCACATGAGTAAGTATCTGGGCTCCATACCATGATACCACCCCTTTCCAGAAGGAAATGACATACCCTAAAGGGCGCGACCCTCATAACCTTGCCGCAACATTCCTGTTTCGACCATTTCCGGGGTGTGAGGCTCGACGAAGTCTCGTCCACAAAGCTACGCTTTCTCAAAAAGCCCTGCTTCGGGTCAAACAAAATGATCAACCTATGATCACAAAGATATAAGATCAAACAAATGATCATATCACAAATGATCAAACACTGATCATTTCACAGCAACACTCAGTATGCCACGTTACCAAATTGGGATATATCGCTGATAAATTTCAACTACATAACCTCTGAGCTCGTACGTCTCAGAGAAGGGTGTTAAGCTAAGAGAATAAATTCTCCGCCACCAACAGAAATGTATTTGAAAGAAATCAGCTTTACATCTCAAAGTGTAACGTCAGACACACATCCATACAAGTCTGTTCCGGGATCGAACAGAACCGAAGGCACTTCTCACGAAGCCCTTGCACATCCGGATAATTTTCAATCACGTCGGGACTTCCCGTCACTAAGGGTGATAAAACCTCTAAACCGGAGATCAGCCGATGTAGAGTAACTCGACGGTAATCCTTCCGTTTTCAAAAATATCCGGTCTTCAACGCCGGTCTTCAAATGCGATTCATAACGACGTATCACATATTCGGAATGGGTTATACGACCCCATGGTCCTTTCCCGGCTAACCCGAATAGTGAGCGTTTATTCAAAAATAAGTGTGGCATTCAAATTCATCCAATTCACAACAAATACCTATCTAAAGGTAATTATTGATAGTCGGTTATTTAACTATCAATAAAGATGCGCAACATCATCAGATTCCAAATAATTTTCCCAAATTATTTTATCTTCCAAAATATCTTTTACTAGATATAAAATTTCCACACTTAATCATTTGAAAACAATTTCAAATCAATTTCCACATTTCATTTTATCTTTGAAGATAAAATCTCAAAACAGTTCATTTCATATTGGAAAAGCATTTCCATACTTATTTAAAAATAAGTATTTCACAAATCATTTATTTTCAACATTTGAAAATATTCGATATACTTAAATCAAATTAAGTATATATTTCATTCTTTAAGGAAATCATTTACTATAACAACATTTATTTGAGTCAAAACGAATGTTACGTAAAACATCGTTACGACGACTCAAAATCACTAGTATAGGGATTCGGAATTTAGATAGATATATGAATCCCAATACTACATTAAAACATTTCCTTTCGGAAATCATTTACTATAACAACAGTGTTATAGTCCATCATTTCCTTATTCTCTCGAAAACGTCTATTTCAACAATAAATGTTGAAATCTATGTATTTGATACTTATCACGTTTTAAAACATCTTTTAAAACAATTACTTCATTTCTGTAATATCGCTTTCCCAAAACAAGTTCATTTTACTTAACAATATATTCACTATCCAAAATCGTGAATATACTTTACTATTTACATTTCACTATTTTCTACACGTTTTATTTCGATAATAATTCGCTATCCAAAATCGCGAATATATCTCTTTTGATAATTTTCTATATTTAATTTATCAAATTCAATTGATCTCGAATTTATAAAACAACGTTTATAAATTCCATTTTCTATTTTCTATAACAACTCCGGTTTATAAATCTCATTCTATTAACTTCAAAAATTCACTTATAAGAATAAGTGATTTCGGATTTATAAAACAACGTTTATAAATCACATTTGTACTTTATAACGATTTCAACTTACAAAATCATTTCATTTTGCAATTTCTATTTATATCCCATCTGAGTGCAAAAGTCGAATTTATAAGTAAATTTCTTATAAATCTTTTATTCTACAATATCTATTTACTTTATAACTTCACGTTATAAATCTATTAATTTCATTCACTTATGAAATCCATTTATACTTCTTTCTAACACTTATAAAAAATTCGTTTTATAAGTCCAATATTTTGATTTACAAAAATATCAATTTTTATAAATCTTTCTATACAAATCGTTTATAGTTATTCAAAAATCCCAACTTAAACCATTTTATAAATAAATCGACTTTTATTTCAAAAACGACACTTCGGTTATATTTCACTAAAAATTATAACTTTTATAACTTTAAAATTTTACGTTTATAAATCGATTCAAAAATTCCATAAAACGTATATTTTCAAAAATCACTTTAAAAATCCTTTTAAATTAAAAGTCGTTATTTTTAAAGTTCAAAACTGAATCCAATGATGCAACAGCACCAATCAGTCCATCACAACAGTCAAATATCATATATCATCATATGATAACATAATATATCAAAATATCTGTAAATAATCAATACGGTGAGGAATCCAGTCGGATCCCTCCAACCTGTTTCCCTGCATCCACAGATGTTAGCACAATACCAATTCCGCTCCAGTACGGAATTATCGCGGTATATAGGTTTTATAAAAATCCGCTTACTAACGGCGCAATAGGGTCTCATCCGCTATACGAGGTGGGAAATCAATCAATCCAATATATACATATGCCAATATGTATATACTGCTATATATAGATATATATCCTATAATATCTAATATCACATCCAATATAGCAATCATATCAATCAATAATAACTGCAAAAATTCCACATTCGATTTGAGTGAGAAGATCTCACCTTGATTTTAATTCTGATTCCAGCGTTTATTTCGAATAAAATTAAACACGCGTTTAATTTTACCCGAAATTCAAACTAGCTCCAAACGACCTCAATCCAGTTGCATCGCGTAGTGCTCGACAAAACGATTGCAACGCAATTCGTTTCGTAATTTTCTGATACTGTATGAACCAGTTATAGCTTTTTAAAGATCGAACAAATTATAATACAATTAATTTTACATTTTCCTTTAAAAATTTTACCCCTATCAAAATCTGGTCGTTCGTTTCAAAGCAGCAGATCGTAGCCGCTCCAACGTTTCTTCCCGCTCCAGATAAAACACACGCAAGCCAACCCATAGCTCGATCGATTAGGGTTAGAAATCGCGACACCTACGAACACCTGGAAGTTGATCAGAGACCATCACCTTGTAGCCCTTCGCGTGAGCCACTCTCGGCTGTGATAGCTCGAAGCTCGGTCGAGCCATTAGCACGAAAGACGATGGTGAACGGCCAGAGAACGCGGCCAGGTAGCACCTCCAATTGACGACGATAGGTCGAATCACCCGTTAGATCTACTCGTCTCTCCAAACTCTACAACACTCGTTTAGAAAGTTTTGCGAATAGATTGATGGAATTGAAGAAAATTGGAGGAGAAGGATCGAACAATATTGGCCATTGAAATGTTGTAAGTGGCGGCCGAGAGAAAGGATTAGGGTTTGCTGAAGAAACGTGTATTTATAAACAATTATAATTATTATTTTAATATTAAATCCACTTCTAAACTATTTTCTCAAACGATCTCCAAATCTGACGTGCCGCCTGGCGTTCGTAAGGTTTACCCCACATTCCGAACGCAATGGAACAGGTTTCGGAAGCTAATTCGATCGTCTGTGCGAGTTACGACAATAAACGATCAATTTAAATTAAACCGATTTAAATCGATTTCGAGGCGTTTTAATTTGTACCGGACAAATGGTAAATCCAAAAATTATGAAAATTGAAATCCGATAATAACTAACTATTATGGATCCAATGGAACTGGTCTCGTTCAATTCTGAGACTGTTCGAAAATTGGCTATTTTTACAGTCGATAATTAAATATTAAAATATTCAATTTTCACAGATTAATTTTAAATTCAATTTTAAAAGTTCTATAACCTTTCTATAACTCCAGTATGATTTAATATAATTTTATAAATCATTTTCAATCACTTTAAACTCGATTTACAATTATCTCTGGAATTTCAATCGTTAAATTATCGATTTAATTATCAAATTAAATCCAATGTCCTTTAAATAAATTATTCGACTTATAAATCCCACTTATTAATATTTAAAATCAATTAAATATTCGAATTTTAATTATCTAAAATTCTGGGTCGTTACAGAGACTATACCCCGTTTGTGTGATGTTTCGCCATCACATATGTAGGGTAGCGCCCTACGGTCTTCGGGCCATTACTGTGTGGAAATTTAATGGATAGCTTCCATGAGATAGCTTCTCATTCATGTGTTTACGCGTAGGTGAGTTTTCATGCTCCCATTCATGTGTTAGGCATCCCCCTTTTTATGTGTTTTCTGGATTTCTGATGATGATTTCTGGAATTTTGTGCTTCACCAATTTTCATGATTTTCATTGATATGATATCAGTTTTTGTGCATTTGTGAATTCATGTGTTATTTACTTGTTATGAATACAAGTTTAGGGTATGATACCCTATTTTATCTTTGAGAAGATTCTTGTGATATTGATTAATCTTTTGTTGATTATCATTTACATACTTATAGTAGTATGTCGTTATGGTTATTACATGTTCATGTCATGCCTTTTACTTTATACCATATCATCTGATATTTATAGCTAGACTGATCTGTTTATTATTTTCTTATAAATAATACTCGGGTCAGACCGAGATGTTACAGGTGCTTCTGCTTGACTTCTCTTCAGGATTATTCTGACTTTTGGCTAACTACATAGATTAGTAGTTTTTGGATGTACACCTTTGAGATATAGACTCTATGTTGTGTACTTATTCTTTTGTATAGCACGTGATGCTATTATTTTGTTTTATCGTGGATCTTTCTGACCACTACTCTGATGTACACTTTCATGTGTTATATATTTATTCATATCTTCTTCCGCCTTTGTGATATGGATGTCTGTGACTGATTTTTGTTATGATTATTTCTATGTTTGTTTCCAAAGATTATATATAGCCACCGTGTGATAGCTTTGTGTTTGTATCGGTATGTCGGATTTCCTCCTTAAAAGATATGCATTCTATTCTATCTGACGTATCGGTGCTCGAACAAAGAAGTTACATGGATGGTCGCTCCTCCACAGTCTTATTCTCCATGCTAATTGACAGCACTACATCGTAGTGTTCTTGGTTAGCGTGGGTATAGAGGTGGGGCGTCACAATTTTTGACACAGAATTGTTCAAATGGTGATTCATATTCTCCACCTCGATCAGATCTCAATATCTTGATCTTTTTATTTAACTGATTTTCTACCTCAGCTTTGTACTTCATAAACGATGTAATTGCTTCATCCTTGCTATTTAAAAGATATACATAGCAATATCGTGTATAATCATCAATAAAGGTAATAAAGTACCTTTTCCCACCTCTTGTAAGTAATGATTTGAAATCACATAAATCAGTATGAACCAAACCTAGTGGTTCGGTGCTTCCATCAACTGTATGAAATGGTTTTTTGACCATTTTTGCTTCTACGCATGTCTCACATTTGTAGTTTTTATCTACTTGGAATTTCGAAATTAACCCCAAGTTTGATAGTTTTTTCATTTTTTGAAAATTTATGTGTCCTAATCTATCATGCCATAGTAAAATTTCGTGCTCAAGCAAATAAGAAACTTCAATTTTATTAATAGCATAATCAGAATACATAGTTTTATTTCTGACAACGGCTACATTTGCCTTAAATAGGCCATCACATAAATATCACCTTCCTATATACATTCCAGCTTTGGACAGAACCATCTTGTCTGACTCGAAGACCATTTTGAATCCTTTCTTTGATAGCACTGGACCAGAGATGAGATTCTTGCGTATGTCTGGAACATGGAGCACGTCATTCAATTTGACAGTTTTTCCAGAAGTAAACTTGAGGACTACTATGCCACTGCCTTCGATCATGGAAACTGCAGAATTACCCATGTAGAGTTTTTCTTCCTGATTGAATTTCTGGTATGTAGAAAACATGGAGTTTTCAGAGCAAACATGACAAGTAGCGCCTGTATCCACCCACCATTGGTTAGGGTTCTGAACCAAATTGCATTCAGATATAACTGCTGAAAAGTTAGACTCGTCTACTTCCATGTTATCCACCATATTTGCCTCTGAGTTGCGTTCCTTTTTGTGTCTGCAATCTCTAGCGGCGTGTCCTGCTTTTCCATAAACCCAACACTCGATATTAAACTTCTTGGTTCGTTTGTTGTTTTTGGGTTTGTTTTTAGGCGCTTTTCTCTTCTGCGGGAATTTCTTCTTATTGTTTTTCTTGAAATGCTCTTTATTCTTTGACTCTTCTGCCACAAATGCCTCTTCGCTTTGTTTTGTCACTCCGCAGTTATCAGCCTCAATTTTTAGTTTGACAATAAGATCTTCAAAGGAAATCTCCTTTTTCTTATGTTTTGGATAATTGCGGTAGTCTTTCCAGGATGGTGGTAATTTCCCTGTTATCGCTTCAACAAGGAAGGATTCTCCAACTTTATGTCCTTCTGCTTCAAGTTCATGAATTATGAGTTGGAGTTCTTGCACTTGACTAGTTACGGATTTGGAGTCAACCATTTTGTATTCCATAAACTTATCTACGATGAACTTTTTCAAACTGACATTCTGCGTTTTATATTTATGTGCAAGTGCAGTCCATAAGGATTTTGCTGTCTGGTGCGGCTGATATACTTTATATAGTACTTTATCCAGACAATTCAGAATGCTGTTTCGGCACAGGAAGTCTGAATGCTTCCATGAGTCAATTCCGAGAAAAACAGCTGCATCTTTTTCTCTAGTTTGTCCGCCTTTAGGCTTTAGTTCATCCTCCTCGATGCACTTCTGCAACTGCAGCCCTAGCATGGTGAGATAAAACAGCATTTGATTTTGCCATGTTATGAAGTCATCACCATCTCCTTTGAACGGATCAGGCCTGTTGTGAGTAGTAGCCTTTGTTGATAGTTCAACTGTTTCCATCTCTGTTTTAGTGAAAACAGGAAAGTCTTAAGATGTTATACGTCTAGTATACCAAAACAGAGACTAATCAATAATAAACTCGTCTCACAACTTTACAAATCAGATTTCCACTACTTTGGAATTCTGTATTAGCTATTTTTTAACAAAAGTATGTTGTAACTAATTACAACAACAAACTAACAACTATAGTAATATTAACTATAACGATTAATCAAACATTATACTATTTAAAGAAATAGTACAACGTAGAAACGAAAATGATATATATATATATATATATATATATATATAAATCAACTAGAAATCTAACCGGTTGAAGAAGAAAATTTCGTCTGAGGCTTGTCGTAATAATTTCCTTAAGACTTTATTCAAAGTCTCCCAAGATACAACAGACGTAAGCTGCTCGAGATCATGATGTGTATGATCTTCTGTGTGATAGGACTGATTATGAGTTTAAGAAATGAAGATAAAGAAGAGATAATTCGGTTTTTAAAATTGAGTGAGGAAAGTGATCAGGTTTTCTCCTTATTTATAGCCGCGTCATTTGCAACGCTAAAAACTGTTGCTGTTTGCAATAGCCGCGTCAAAACATATGACACAACCCAATCTTATTGGACCTGCACCCGACCCGACCCGGTTCGGTCGGACGGGCGGCAGCGCGCATGTTAGTCCATGGCCATATAGATCCTCCCCTTCGTACAAAATTACCTAACCCTAAGGGTCAATATAGGGATTGAGAGTACACTATATAAATAAGAAAATAGACTTATTTTTGGCGATGTGGGATATATCTCATTCACCATTTTTGAGAATTCTAACATTGTATCCTTATGATCAAAATTTTCTCAGCCTAACTTCTTCGAACTGACAACAATCTCATCCTAGGAAAGTCCATCAACCATGGAAAACTTTAAATTAATTTCTTTCAACAATATAAATGCATTCACCATGTACATTTTTGTATAACAAAGATGAATTGTTTAAAACAACGAGGAAATAACTGAGAATGGATAGCGCATATGAGAACATATTGCACAAATGTTGTAGAATACATAACTATATGAATTCAGATAATTGGTACAACACAAATCAATTATCTAACGATGAGTATTGTCTGACTATATGAAAATGCACCTTGTAATTAATTATATAAAGGAATCAAGTATATGACATAAGATCTTAAAGGCTTTGTTGTCTTAAATATATGTAACGGATGTCATACTAGATGTAATCATGACAATTAATATGTTATACTCAATAGTGAACAAAATATTAGGATTAAGAAATCAGATACTATAAAGAGACTTCGAGGTAAATGAGAACATGTGGTCTCTAGAATATGTTTACGTATAGTTCATTTTAATATTGCAAAACAAAATCAGATGATAGACTAATTAATTATTTAGACAATGCTTAGATTATCCGAGTGTGCATAATAAACTCCATTAATGAAGATTCAACTGAAAATAATAATGAACGATTTTTAAGGCATGTCTTTTTCATAACTTTATTGCTATTTATAATAAGATTTGTATGAGTTAAATACTAAATGAAACTAATTTTGGATTTGAATATGATTATACAGTAAATGGGCTTAAAGACATTCCTACTTCATATTACGATTTTTCTAAACTTTGTTGTTATTCTATAACCATGTTTATACGATACTAATTAAAATTCGAACAAAAAATCAGCTAACTATGATTATTATCGGCTTATTTAAACATCTGAGGAAAATTAGTTGTAATTAAATGCAATTACAAATGGAACAACGAGATTACAAAAAAGAATAATATAACCAATATATATTATATGCATCTACTTGTAGTGAAGTAAAAATAATAACGATCAAAATCATAGTGATAGTAAATAATTTGTTTTACCTTTCCTTTAATCGAAACATCAGAGATAGTTTGATTCAATTTAAGTAGTTAAGTTAGAGTTCCTTAATTTGAAACAACCAACGCACTACATTAACAGAACTAAGTATGGGTGGGCAATGTTTGTATTCAAATTCATTTACTAAGTATTTCCAAATTATATATGAGAAAATATTAGATATATTTTACTCTACTTATGCTAGCTAAGATATAATCCAACATGGGGTATAATCTTTCATATAACATATCAGATATGACAAACTCAAATTAAGTTAAGTTCAAAAATATAATTTATTAATAGTTTAGTATACAAAATAAACTAATAGCTAAAATTTCAAATTACACAAAATAGGGGAATTTCACAATAACTTCTATGTAAAGGCTAATTAAACTTTAGTAAGACAATTTCTTTTGCTTTCATATATATATTCTAAGATTACATCATAACATTACGCTTATTTTATTCTTTAAGCGAAATCTTACATCATAATAATATATATAATACCAACATTAAATTGTATACTTACATCATTACATCTTTTTAAATGTAAATGGAATAATTTAGATATAATCTCTTCCTTATAGACGCAATCTAACAAATTGCATCCGAAATTTTCTAATCCAATTTAGTATCGAATTTTAGTCCAATTATATTGACTTATCATATATATATAAAAAAACCTGGTCTAATACAGAGTATATCATAATATTACATAATAATAGTATCCATGATGTAGAATATGCATGTACTCTTTATCTTATCATATATAGTATATATCACAAATTTAGAGCATATAATGTAGTTCAAGAAGACAAAATCATAAGCATGGTTAGGTTCAAACAACTTACACTCTTCAAACATTCTCTCCCCATTAAGATTGAGGCACCATGGCAAGCATATACCAAAGTCCATAGATTCAAAAATCAGAGTTTACAAATACATCAGACTTTGTGGTACATAGTCTTGTTCATAATTTGTATTCCAACCATACATTAGCGCAACAGATATTAACCTGAACGAATTCAATAGAATGCAAAAAATTATTATAATATTGATGGATTAGATCTACCTATAGGGTTAGAAATATGATACTTAAAATTAGCAAAATGTAAAACTACGAATAACTCACCAATGAGTAGACTTCAAACAGCTGATTTCTCCTTGTTGGAAAAACTCTTCGATCGCAGAAACCTTTGACTATAGACATGGCTCAATGGTGTAAGCAGAGCTTCGGCGGATGGTCCGACGAAGGTAGTATTGTCGATGGTATAGGCAAAGAATGAGATTATTAAGTGATGGCAATGGATTAGGGTATCTTCAGTTTAGGTGAAAGCAATGAATTAAGGTTAGTTATGGGTTAGGGTTAACAATGAATTAGTAGTAATAACAGATTAGGTTGCATGGTGGTGATGGTGTTGAATCAACATGACGATTAAGGTTAATGAAGAAAGTGGAATAAAATGAGATAGAGAAGAAGTAAATGGGATGAGAATGAAGAAGCAAACAAAAATGAAAAGGGTATTTTTGGTATTTTAAAAAGATGTGGTGGAATTACTATTCAAAAATTTCTCTTTATTAACAATAGGGATATATATATTTAAATCGAGTGTTATGTATATATTTATATTATTAAATAGCTTCTGGATTTAATAAAGAAATTTGTTTACTATTATCGGCAATGATATGTGTGTGTCTTTATATATGTATAAGAAATTTACGTACGAACTTTCCAAAAAAAAAACTTTGGTTTGCATATTATTTTCAATTTTTTTAGTTTGAATAGGTCAAACTAATTTTGAAATTTTAAAATGAAATATCTAATTGATTATTTATTAAAAAATAATTTATTTTGCTACACTACAAGGCATACACTGTTTTAGCAATGGCAAATAGCCATCGACGGCCGTCGCTAGCCAACGCTAATAGCCGTTGCTTACATAGTCGTCGATCCAACAAAAAGTGACGGCCTTAGCGGCGGCCTCGTCGATGACTTTTCGATGGCTATCGACAACAAAGCCATCACCAACTGTCACTAGCCGAAGGATACGTGTCAAGACTCTAAGCAACCTGAATTTGCCACTTGGGCGTCGCTGGTCATCGTTAACCTGGGAACCAATAAGCCGTCGCTATACTGAAAATGCTGTTTTACAAAACAACCGCTCATTCATCCATCAAACCACACATATATATTCATCCGTCGCTACACCTTATATACCACACATATAAACCCAATTTCACAAATACAACATCGCATACATCGCATAATATTATATATCATAAAAAACCAAGTTTATATCACAAAAATCCATATTTACAACAGCATTCCATCAAAAATTCATCAAACATCCACAACATACCTACTAATCGTTTAATCAAACATCCACAACCATCAAACACATTCCAAGTTTAAAGTACACAATCAATCAATATCCATTAAAAAACACAACAATACATATTAATCACCATTTCCATCATTTCCCGACCATTGGGAAGGAAATGTCCCGTGCTCTACCATGAATGTCATAATCCGCTCATCTAGCAGCATAGTCAATTCTCCACTTTTTCGCCAATCGTTCAATTCTGCTATCTTGGCTCTCAACTGTGCTATCTCCTTCTCAGCCTATGATTACCTACATTCAGCCTGAGAAGTTCTTACCTGTAAATTAGTTAATAGCTAGTTATAATTTATATATAATATTAAACAAAATTTATAAATTAGTTAATGAAGTAGTTTACCTTAATAAACATTACCTCATGATTACCAAACCGTAGCGTTTGTTCTGCATCGGCTTATCGGTCACAACATCAAAAATCCTATCCTCCTCCTCAACAGTCAACTTCTCTCGGCTTGTCGCCTCCACCACTCGAGCTCACTCCATTTGAAACCTTTCCTGAAATTAAAAATAGAATTTTCACAAAATAAATATTCAATTTATAATTTATGTAATCTGAAATAAGAGAAAAGAGTTAAAGCATGTTTACCATGATAGCTTATGATTTGGGGTCTGTCCAAGTAAATGATACCGAGCCATCTTCATTAGTCTGCTTAAAGGCGTGCATGTAAGTGAAGACCTCCAGATATGTAGGGTCACAACCCTTCTCCTTCGCCTGCAATTGTATATGATTAAGAAATGTATATATATATGATTAAACAATGGTATAAGTATTTTATAAATGAAATTTATAAATTTACTGTTCCCTTTCGATATTGTTGGAAGGATTTTGATCCGCCACAGTGTGTAATAGGATTTTTATTTCTGTTTGCGAAGTTCTGCATAGATACTTCTAATAAATTTAACATAAAAGTTATATTTACTGTCTGTAACTAATTATATATATGATTGACTAAATTAATGCAATTATTATATAAACTTTAAACAATTATAATAAAATATGAAACTAGAAAACTTATTATTCAATCAAGGTTTTTATTTTTGTGTTTTGCGCCCGTGAGGGTGTCCCTGAAGTTTTTCCACATTTTCTTGTTCTATTGGTTCCTAAACACCTGTTGATCTTCCTCATCTACAACAACCTTAGCCTATTCATTACAATTAAAATGAATTATGCATAGTATATTAATTTTCAAAGATCAAATATGTCATTTTCAAATGAATTATAAATTTATACTTACCAACAAGTCGGTCCATACAGTGTCTTTAATATAAGGTTGGATTTCATCCCACGTTGGCCAATAACCCAACATCTGACTCATGTATGCCTTCTTAGAGACAGCCAGAATATAGTGGAAAGCTCCTGCTCAAAACCCCTGTATTAATTTTGAGGAAGACATTTAATAACCATAAATAATATACATGCAGTAAATATTAATAATGTTGCAATAAATTTTATACTT
This sequence comes from Allium fistulosum, assembly GCA_030737815.1. NCBI lineage: Eukaryota > Viridiplantae > Streptophyta > Magnoliopsida > Asparagales > Amaryllidaceae > Allium > Allium fistulosum. Next base: position 1,160,554,855 of record CM060902.1, on the reverse strand, counting down.
ATCCTCCCATTTTGGGAGTCATACTCGCCCTTGGGCGTAAATCAACCAAGCCACTGGCACCCTCGCTAGCAGCGCCACTAGCACCCTCGTAAGCAGTAGGAGAATCCAAAAAATGAGATCTAGAAGTTCTCCTATGAGACATATTATCTGTACAAACATATCATTTCATATAATGAAAAAACATATCATTTTATTATTAGAAAACATGTCTGATTAATAATCACATAAAACTTCCACTAAAACTACAAAAATGGGACAAGATCTTCTAAATACATAGAATTAATAAAACAGAATAATACATAGCTCACAACATAGTCATCACTATTAATAACAGCGGGAATATTTTATTAACAAAATTTTAAATTTTAATCATATTTTACAATTCATTTAACTATTTTAATTTTTAGTTTAACTATTTTGTAAACTAAAATTTGAAGTTTGCAAAAAGGCGCACTAATTAATTAATTACTAAAATTAATTAACTGTTAAAAATAAATTTATTTTATAATTACCACTAACACTTATAATTAACACACACTAATTAATTAACATAAAATTATGTTTAACCGTAAGCTTTATATTTAACATATTCTCTATTAAACCATGCATATTAGCCCTAAAATTATTCTAAACTATAATAAACAATCATGTATACTAATCAACATATTATTAATCAATGATTATATACTAATTTTTGGATTTTAAATTAATTCTAATTTATAATTACAAATTAAACAATTACGTCACTAATTAATATCACCAAATCAAGTAATACACTTTTATCACCAACTAATATGCAATAATCATCAATTTTAAACCCTTAATCATACCAATTAGCCTCAAATCAGAAATTAGGGCTAAAAATTTACCAAATTGAGAGGAAAATGGAGAGATTGGAGATTCCGACGAGTTGTGGCGGTCTATGGCGACGTTGACGAGTGACGGCGGCTTCCAAGGGATAGTGGCGGCTTCCAAGGGGTAGTGTCGGCTTAGGGAATCGATTTTTTTTTGCATTTGTAGAGGTTTAGTGAAGATGGAATAATAAAGAAACTGTCATGGTCGGATTTGTGTATACTCGACATGCCATCGACTAGTGACAACACGTCAATTTTCTATTTTTTAAATTTTTTTTTTCTTGTTCATATTATGTTTTAAAAAATGTTTAAAAATACTAATTTAATTCTGAAAAATAAACAGTATATTTTAGCACAACCATTCAACTTAACGACTATTTGTGATCGGTTAAATTAGTATTTTCGATAAACTATCTTCATGTAATTCGAATATTTATCGTTACTGGATATCTAACTCGCATGACCAATATATGTGACTTTTAGTCGATTCATTAAGCAACTTCGATAAAGTTGATTATTTATAATATTTTTACGAATTAAAATATTTTAAACTAGTAGGTAATTAATTATAAATTTTTAGCTGTATTTAGTATGATAAATTATATAAAATAAAATATTCGATAGAAAAATAAATTTATTGGATCTTTGTCAACCTAAAAGACTTTGGACCTATTTCTAAAAGATGATTAAAAAATAAATAACTTTAGGGATTTGATATTTAATTTTAAATTTATAGTCGTTCGTCGACATGTAGACTAAAAACCCTTCATTTGAAGACCAGACGACCTCAAACGAGTCTAAATTCGAACCACTGATGCTTGGTAATGTGTTAATCCAATCTGTACGGTTGGATCCGTAAAAAATGGCCCAAAAAATTGGATTAACACATTACTAAATATCAGTGGTTCGGATTTGGTCTCATTTGAAGGTCGTTCGGTCTTCGAACGAAGGGTTTTAGTCCGGATGTCGATAAATGGATATAAATTTAAAATTCAAGTTCGACACCTTACAATTTTTTATTTTTAATCATCTTTTGGAAATAGATCTGAAGTACTTTAGATCAACATAAGATCCAATAAATTTATTTTATATAATTTAATTATACTAAATACATTTAAAAATTCATAACTAATTACCCAACAGTTTAAAAAAATATTTTAATTCATAAAAATGTTACACATAATCAACTTTATCGAAGTCCCTTAATGGACCGACTTAAAGTCGCATAAATTGGTTGTACGAGTTAGATTTTTAATAACAATAAATATTTGAATTACACAGACGATAGATTATCGAAAATACTAATTTAACCGATCACAAGCAATCCTTAAATTGAATGACTGTGCTAAAATATCTTTTTTTATTTTTTAGGAATTAGACTAGTATTTAAAAAAAATGTAATGGAAATTAAATCGATTAATTATTTAATTGGTTAATTAATATAATGACTAGCCATTATCCATCCTCGACGGGGCCGTCAAAGTCCGACCGTCGCCTCTTCCCATTGCTTTTTAACCGTGTGTCTTGTAGTGCTACCAGCTGCACAAATAAAAAGATATAATAAATAGTATTTTAAATATATGATATTTATATAATTTAGATAATTATTTAAAAAAGTCAAATATACTTGTAGTTGAACTTTAAATTTTTACTAAATATATTTTAAATAAAATCCGCATACATATATATTGTACATATTTATATTTATATATTAGTATATATATAAATAGAGCATTTTTACAATAATTTTTTTATCATTATATTTTAAATGTATATATGAGATTTATACTTATATATATTTATATAAAATTAAGTAAAATATATGGCCGAAAAAATAGTAATTATTTATATGTGTGCGTGCTTTTATATATATTTAGGTTATATTAATATGTATGTAATTGCCCATATATCCCTTGCAATTGTATATAGAAATTTGTTACACACTAACAATTATTGACTATATGATACAACGATTAATTTTACCTCTATTCTCCTAGGTTTGCTTATAATTTATTATTGTTGTGGTGTTCTTATTTTGAATATGAACATTTTAAAACATTTAAAAATATGAAATTGAAATAAATTAAGTTAATAAATTAATTTGTAATAAAATGAAAATAAATAAAATAATTTATTTTTCAAACTCATTTTATTAATAAATACTAAATTTGATTTAGTATAAATAAATCTTTTTCAATAAACACAAAATAAGATCTTATTTAATAAAAGAATTATTTTGTTTGGTAAGGACCTTTAGCTCAAGTGGTCATATGTAACGGCTGTATTTTTAACAATTAAAAATACTAAATTAAATAAGGCTTGAAATTAAAAAAATTAAAAATTAAAAATTTATGATTTATTGATGTAAAATTTGTTAAGATATAAAACATGATCTTAAATAAATGCTAAAACAACTAATTTCAATAGGTAAAAGAATGTAATGCATATTAGAATATGATTTAATGATATTGATTTGAATATGATTTATTTAATAATTGTTTGAATGTAAGTTCCATTGATTGTAATAATAGATGTTAATATAAGAATGGAATGATTTAACAAGTAAATGTTGGAATATATGAAATGAACAGAAAACAGTTGTGGTACAATGAGAATTCGTTTGAAACCTAATATTGAATATAAACTACAATAAGAGATGTTGGAATCATTTAACTGAAAAGAAAAGGCTAGTGCATCGTAATTAATAAGTTCAACGTAAGAATTTACATTTTAAATTAATTTAAAATGGACATTTGAATGAAATTTAAGCCTTGACTTGAAAAGAATAAAATGAATGTTTATCTCTAACTGGAATATAATTGTAAAGTTTAATTTGGATATAATTGTAAAGTTTAATAAGGAATAAAATAAATAATGTAGTAAAGGAGAAATCATATGTTATTGAAATTGATTTTAGCATAGAATATGAAATCAGTTATTGGTAAGTAAACTTATTAACCCTTGTGTAAACAATAAATTTATAGGTAATTGATTTACTAAGATGTACCAATTGTTGTATGTCTCATCTCATTATTTAATCCGTTTGAAATTTATTTTGTAATCAACGGATTTAAATGTAATTAGAATAGTTCGGTTAATATGGAAGGAGGCGTTAACTGTAGAAAATGGGTGTGATAAATGGAAACTTATGTTTAATAAGTATATAAAGGAATTGTTGATTTAATATAAAGAACATTTAAGTCAAAATAAAAGAATTTGTTGTAAATTAAATTGTAATGAACTAGGGTTTTGTTACGGTAGTAATTAATTGTTGGAATTAATTTAATATTTAAATCTTTAGTTTAACATGAAAATTTTGACTTTAAAAGATTATTAAACTTCTGTTTAATCAAGAACGATGATAGAAAACTTTTAATTTAGAATTTAAAAGTGATTGAATCAATTTAATAATAATTCATTTTAATTAACATGCAAACATAAATATAATTTTATTTTTAAGCTAACTTCTATATACAATAGAATTAGGGTCTGAAACTAGTTCTATTGGGTTTAGAAATATTGAAAACCCACATTTCGATATATAGGATGACCTATTTGCGTTTCGAGAACGAAATGGGTTTTCGGGTCTTCGTAAACGCTTTGGCCCAAATCAATCTTTCTCTTGTATATAAATATATTATTATGAAACCCTAGCAGCCTCCATATCTTTCTATTCTAATATTCTGTACTTCCTTCAAGATCTAGTTTCTTCCTTTTAATGGAGATTATCCTAAATCTATAATTACGGATTTCAAATCAATTTAAAATTCAAACTGTTCAAACCCTATCAAACTATATATCGCCGTGAAGCTCTTGACGAATGGAATCAACATCTGAAATTTGTTTCTGCAATAGAGGCTTGGTTTGGCCGGAAATTGGTGATCTTTCTCAGCCGTCCGTTGTAGGGTTTGCAAATTGACGGTGGATCTTCGACTTTGGAGCGATCGGATGGTACCACGGCGTAGGGCTTGACAAATGGTGTCGATCTGTGTGGGTCGATTGGGTGGATGATGGCCAAATTCGCCAAAATCAGCAATGGAAACGGCGGCGGCGGCGGGGAGTTTGGGCAAAGGTGGGGCGGTCTTGAAAGCACGGTTGGAGGCAGCCTTAGACGAGGAAAAAAGTGGTGATGTCAGATCAAGTCAATGGCATTCGAGGTGCGACGGTTGGTGGCTCAAAGTCTGCGGCGCTGATGTGTTTGCGGTCCAGTATCTTGGGTTTGAACGTGCGGTAAGGGTTTGGGAAAGGTAACGTTAATTACCATTTAGCCCTTTGTTATTTAATTTAATTTTAAAAAATTTAAAATTTAAATCTTCTAACTCGAATAACTTTTGCATACGAGCTCCAATTCACACGCGGTTTCTTCCGTTGGATTAGTATTGAAATTCTGGACTATACAAAACTGGTTTGGTTGAATTTGGAGACTGTTGAGATTTTGGGCTATTGTTGAATTTTTAATGGACTGTAATCAAAGGTTATTGATTAAACTCACTCGCGCAGTACTAAAATTTCCATTGCAAGTTAAATCAAATTTTTGATGTTAAATTTTTTATTGTTGTTGTTGAGTTAAATTGACATTTGAATTGATATTGAACCTGAATTAACATTGAATTGAATTGCCATTTAAATTGATATTGAATTAAATTGCTAATTAAACACCCAACATTTGATAAATAGTAACTGTTATGATATATTGGTTGATTTGGATGTTGATTGAAATGGACGCTTATTGATTGATATGTTGGATGCATGGTTGTTTATTTATTTTGATATATCCCTGTTATCACCTTGTATATTATTCCCATCATTTAAATGGTCATTTGAATCATTTTAAAATTGGATACCTATGACATTTAAATTATGGGTTGAAATGATATATACCCATACAATTGAAATGTGTAAAAACGATCACTTGGCCATAGGGTAGAAAATTATATACGGACACCGGATTTGGTTAAACTGAATGGTTTTAAAATCTTTAATTTGGATTGGTTTGAATGATGTTTTTTTAAAGAAAATAATAATTTGGATTTATATGAATTTAATTATTTTCTAATTCGAGCTTGAAAAGTTGAAAATTGAAACTGGTTAAATGAAATTGTTCAAAGGATTTAACTTGGAATCTTAAAGTTGAAATTGAGATATGATGTAAATTTATCGAAATTGAATTATTGAAAGGTTTAATTTTTAATTTAAACTTTGGATTTATTTTCATTAAAGTGGTTTAAATTGGTATTACGAATTTTGATTAGGAGATGGAAAATCCTGTAAACATCTCTGAAGTTATTACACTCATATTTTATGTGATATTGATTTGACTTATATAGGAATTGTTAGTTCCGACTCGAGTGTATTGTTTTTCATTATGCTCAGGTTCGCCTGAGTATTTCAGTGTTTGAAGACGTTATTCCTTGAAGATGAAGATGGAGATTGGTGACCGTATTTATTATTATTTTTGCGCTGCATTATTTGGTACGTTTGTTTATTGTACTTTGATTGATTCCGTAAAATGTGTAATCAAATGTATATTGTAAACAACTTCATGAACTGTTTTATTTGATTGTTATATTCTGTATTGCTTTTCTTCTTTTCTCTTATTTTCTTTATTAAACCTCATTGATAACCTGCTCTTTTGGATGGTTTATGTTAGACATGTGTGGTTTATTGTCGACTTAAATTATCCAAAAAGGTGGGTCTTCACAGTTGGTATCAAAGCTTAGGTTTAGAGATACCTTAGCCTATTAGGGGTAAACTCATTAAGAGATAGGGTAATGTAATGCCCTATTATGAGTTGAGAGTATATATACGAAAAAGCGTATTTGTTAGTTCTATAAAAATGTTTTATATTGTGTTAATTTGTCCTGTTGAGTATTTATGAGTTCTGATCGGTACTTGGGACGCAAGGGCATCGATAGGGATTTCTAAACACTTGAATAGGGCAGTTCGACACAATATTGTTTTCGAAATTGGTAAATGAAACGATTTTAAGTCAGATTATATTTTGCATATATACAAGAATGAATTTAATAAAATGATATAATCCTTTATGATTGTTTCATGATTAGTGGTTGTTATCACTTTACTGATTGATTGATTGGAATGGTAGTGCTTATTGTCATTTATTGATTGATTAGTTGTTCTCGGCCAGTTTATGAGCATCGACTAATGGTTGCTGATTTGAGCATTTGGCTATTGTCGTGAATTTTTGAAATGGGTTTAAACGGTTAATAAGAAATTGGATATTTTCAACATGAGATTTCGAAGTAAATACATATCTGAATTCCCCACTGTATTATTATAACGAGTATTTGGTACCATATTCGGAAGTGATATATGAAATATGGTTTAGATAGGTATGCTTTATAACTAAAAAGTTATTCAAACTGAAAATTTGAGAACTTGAATTCCGAGGTTTTTGAAATTAGTTTCTAAGACTTTGAAAAAAATATAGTAGCATTTTTTGAAAGTATTATCCGTACTAAAATGTTTTCCAAATGATTTCGAAAGAAATAAAGTGCAGAATTCACTTCTATCGCTGGAAAATTATTTTGGTGACGATCGCGACATCATCGACGTTTATTTCGAGTTTCAAAGTGGTGAAGGCCACTATAGTAGCTATGCTACACGATCGAATTGAACTGATTTTGATTCAAATCCTTGAAGTATGATTTGATATTCGAAAGATATGTATATATTTATTTCAAATGATTGAAATAAACTCGTTGTTTAGTTTTCAAATTTTGGTTGATGATATTATGGACACATGTATCCTATGCATTATGATTGATTGATTGTGCATATCGTTGGGATAATTGATTGTTGATTTCCAATTTTCTCTGAATTGGAATTTGATTTTTTCGACTATTTGAATAGTCTAACACTTTCAAATTGAGATTTAATTTAAAGCTTGGTATTTTAGAATGGTATATAAAGGTTTAGTTTTGTAACTCTTAAGTTAAAGGATGGTATAATTTAAACAAGTTTTAAACTGTTAAATGTTTTGGTAAGTAAAATGAATAAGGTTATTTTTTATTATACAAATATGAAATTTAGTTTTGAAATGTTTTAAATGAAATTTTATTTTAAGAAATGTTTATGAACTTAGTAATGTTTTATAAAGTAATTTATGTACAAAATGATTTTTCTAAAACATATTTGATTTGGAAAAGAAAATTTTGATTTATAAACTTGACATAAATTAAATAGAATTTATTTCTAAAAAACTATTGATTGTGAAATTTTTTAATTTTAAATGGTATTCGATTTTGAAAGGGAGAATGATTGTTGAAATCCTATATGAATTTGAAACTGAACTGATATTTTGAAATTGATTGATTTTCCAGGACCTTTGATTTCATAAATATTTTAATTGAAAGTTTTCAATTCTTATATAAAAATGATTTTATATAAGTATGAAGTTATTTCGAAGACTATTGATTTGAAAGGTACTCGATTTGAAAAGTTATGATCTTATATATAATGGAATTTATATAAGTATGATATTCGAAGTTTATGATATGAAAGGGTACTATGTATATTATGATACATTTCGAAATTGAAGATATGGGAGTACCCTCTGTGAAATTCGATAACCCACTTTGTAGGTTCATTATATTGATTTGATTTTCGGTCGTCCAGACATAAACTCATGAGTTCCTTTGAATTCCATAGCATAACCTATGGTCTTATGATTTAGATTGTAGCGTAAATCGAGGGTAGAGATTACCTCCAGTACTATGGTTTCTGCTGGGATAGCGACGTAACCATTGCGTACTGCGATCTACGGTGTTTGAGTGGTACTTTAATATCTATTTTTAAGTATTTTCACTAGATGTTGAAACCGGTCTACTAAGTATTGGAGATTTCTAGTCTTGCGCCTGATCAACGTATGGCTAAAGTCTGTAAGAACGAGGACAAACTTGTTAAAACATCGAGTTATAAAAGTATTTTGATAAAAGTATTATATAAAGGATATTTTGATTATTTTTTTCTTTTCTAAATACTTTAAAAATGTTTAAAAGATTGTTTATTTAGGTACGACATGGTTTAAATGTTAATTATCAATGTTGTAAATATCGTGAGAAGTTATTAATTCAATAAAACATAGTTAAAGTTAATGATTATTGATTTATTGATAATGTTTGAAACGTATTTTGATATTAAAACTAATAAATTTATAAATAATGGATTTAAGGTTTTCAATAACTCCTTTCTAAATATAAGTAATGATGTAAATAATTATTTTCAGATAGTTTACATATATTTATAAAGATGTTATTTAAAATATTTAAATGGTATTTATAAATGAAGCAAGAAATTTTATAAATGAATTTTTGTAAGGTATTAAAGATGATTAATTTGCGAATGAAGTTTTCAAATGAATGTTTCAAATAAAATTTATATAAGTTTCTTTGAATTTATAATTTAGAGATATTATATAAATGGACTATATATAAAAAAATTCTGTTTTAAAATTTTATGAAAAATAAATGATTTGGGAAGTTTTATTTATAGTAATATGTTGGAAAATAAATTTGAATCTCTATTTTTAAAAGTATGGTTTGAAGGATTTACTTGGTTTTCGAAGTAGTAATATGAAATTTATAGGTTTATTTACTATTTGAATTTTGTATTAAACCGAAATAAAGGTTTTCCATGATTTGAATATTCATTTTAAAACAAGTATTTTAAAATTAATTATGAAGATATGAAATTTTATACTTTGATTTGAAAATTTAATGTAAGATTTGAAAACAAGTTTAATGAAAATTATGAAGATATGGAATCAATTTGGATTGAAACTGTAACAACCCTGTATTTTACAATTATTTTTAAATTGATTTTTCCAGATTTAAAAGCTTTATTTATGAAAATAATAAATTTTGTTATTGTAAATATAAAAACTTTGATTTTGTATGTGGATTAGAATTCCAAATATGACTAAATTAAATATTTCCAGAAAATGTGAATTTTGGTCAATAGTCAAACTTTGACTTTTAAATTTAAATTTTAAACATTTGAAATTTGAAATTTTATCTTTTATTATGAAAATAGATTTAATAACATGAATACTGCTTTTCGTTTCGTTGAAAACGGAGTTAAAATATAAAACTTATGTACATTTCAATTTTTAGTATAATTTGTTTTATTGTGCAATTTTGCCTATTTTAAATTTTATAAATCATATTTTCTTTCTTATTATTTATTTTAATATGTGTCAATATGTTAATTTATGTATATTTTCATCTCTAAATATTTTTAAAAATAATAATAGAGTTTTCCAAAATTTACTATGATGATTTCCTATTTTTAAAGGCTGTTTTCCTATTTTCTGCTATTTTCTCCATTTAAAAATTATATGTAAATTAAATTTTTAATATTTATTTTGTGAATATATTTTTATTTTATGTTATTATTTATGTTTAAAAATATATTACAAGCTCATATGAATTTTCTAAAATTTATTCTATTCAATTTCAAATTTTCTAGACTAGTTTACTATTTTTAAGCAATTTCCTTAATTCTTTTTATATTTTCTTTAAATTTAATTATATATTTTTATTTTATTTCACTTTGTTTCGGTTTTTAGATGCACTTGCTGAATTTTATTTCATTTTATTTGATTTAAAAGAAAAGGAAGTATGGAAGGTTTTAAAAGCTAAGAAACGTAAAGTCGTTTCACCGTTTCTTTTACCGTTTCTTTTTCAATCAATACATCAGTTATTTTGGCCGTTCCTTATACTTTCTTCAGCTGTAACTCTCTCTTATTCACGTGAAAAACTTCTCAAAATTTCAGTTCTCATCTCCTAAAACTCACGGCTAAGAAAAATTTGCCAATGGCTTCCATTCTCTACTTCTTCTCTTCACTTTTCCTCTTTTCTTTCAATGATTTTGCTTGATCTCTTCACATGTTTGCTTGGCCTAGCCTCTACCACCTTCATCCCCATCATCACCTCCTCCATCTACTACAGCAAACACTCCCTTCCCTCTGACCAAGACAGGCCATGACCTTCCACTTGAAGCCATCACCACAAAACTCCACAAAACATTGCCTAGACCACACATATCATCACCTACCCTCCATATCTTGCTTTGGCCACCCCCTTAGCCACCACCACCACTTGCTACATGACCTTTGGCTGCTGCTGCACCATCACCCTCCACTGTCCAGACCTGTACCATGCAAGGGCCGAGCCCCACTTGCCTTTGGATGAGCCAAAAATGCACCAAAACTCCACTTATTTTGCCTTGACCCTTTGTCTTATTCATATGTAACTCCTACCATCATCATCTCCTTGTTGCCATGCTATTTTGATGCCATAAACTGAGATTATGTCCAGCTATGGCTGAGCAAAAGATCCCCTTGGTCAAGCTCTTGAATGGTTAAAGAAATGTCGAATCACTTTGCCCTTTGTTGCTTTTTATTTCAAGTCATTTCGATATTGTTTTGTGTTACATATTTATGTATACATTGTCTTGTTTTGTTTATATGTATACAAGGCAATTATATTTGGCTCTCCACTCTCAAATCATATTCATGTTGTCGTGCCTTCAAAGATTCTGTGTTGTGTGTTTGGTCGTCATCTCCAGCTTAAACAAGTGAGTTATTCTCACCAGACAATATGTACCTATATAACTAGTAAATTGACACCCTGCGAATCTGTAGAAATATATTATCATGTTATACTTGACTATGTTATGATCATATGATGTTTATACACCTGTTATATCATATGTTACTGTTATTTAATGTTATTCTGTTATTTATATCAGTTATCACCATTGCAAGTTCACTGTAGACTAGAATCACTATGGGTTGAAATGATACATACCCGAACGGACTTTAGAATAGGGAAAAATCGTTATGGGCTGAAATGATAGGCCTGAACGGTTTTTATTTAATTTATTTTAACTTGGGATTGCGGGTTTGAAATGATAGAACCCGGATTTTTCTTTTTAAACTGCGGATTGAAATGATACATATTCGTATCACTTGACCTAGGCTAGAAAACTATATACAGGCCCGTGGTTATTTTATAAAGTGTTTTGAATATTTTTAAGTATTTTAAAAATATAAATTTATGAAATTTGATTTAAACAGATTTTGAAATATTTTGAATTAAAGAAATTATGATTTTTTCTATGTGTAAAAAAATGTAATTAATGAATGGTTTAACTGGATTTTTGAAATATAACTTAAGTTAGAAATTTGGAATTTTGGTTAAAAATGATATTTAAGTTATATAAATAAAATGGATGTTAAATTTTATTTGGAAATGGTAAATATGATAATTTGATAAAATTTGAATTTAAGTGATTTATTAAAGTATTATTGATTTTTCTATGAATTTAAGTGGTTAAATAAATGAATGTTTAAAAGTGATCTTTTAAAATATAACTTGACTAGGAAATGTGAAATTTGGTTTTAATTAAAGGTTTAAGTTAATTAAATAAAATTGGAAATTTAGTTAAATTGTGAAATGGTAATTTAAATTTGAAGTGTTAAGTTTATTTGTTGAAATGTGAAGAATTGGACACTTTTACACTTAAATTTATTAAGTAAATTGTTGAAAATTGGATTTGATTATAAGAAATTTATTGTGAAAAGATATATGTTAAATGATATGTAAATGAACATTTTAAATGTTAAAATATGATTTTTAAAATGTTTATGTGTTTTAAATTAAAGTTATTTAATTGCTGGAAATAAACTAACACCTGAAATTAACTTTTAATAGCATTCAGAAATGCTATAGATTCTGTTTTGAACTAAAATTGTGTAAAAAGAGCTATTACAGCATTTCTGAAATGTTGTAGTTGCTGTAGTTGAACTTATAGGCTAATATTGAACTCAGGCCTATTATAGCATTCTCTGGAAATGCTATAATGATCTGCACTCTATGTTGAAATCAAATTTAACCCTTGTTTTGAAATCTGAACTACCGCAGCACTTCTGAAATGCTGTCTTTTCTGTTTTGAACTATAATTCAACTAAAACTGAGTTTTAACAGCAGTTTTAAGTGCTGTCTTTGCTGAATTAAAAATGTTTTCAAATATAACTTATAGCAGTTGTTTTTAAATGCTGTGAAATGCTGAAATTTTAATAATTAGGGTTTTTGACTTAGTAAACGAACTCAGAATGACTTGAAACTTTGGAAATTGAATACTTAACTTGTAAGAATAATAATTCCACTTTTAAAAGGTTTAAAAGGAATAAATTTAATTGGAAATATAAACCATTTAAAGGTGATTTGAAATGACAATAAATGAGTGATATCTTTGAATTTAAAAGGATTTAAAGTTGAATATTTGGATTTTGTAAAGATATTATATTTTGATATATTAAAATGATTTGAAATGAAGTTTGGAAAGATATGATATTTTGATATATTGAAATGGATTGAAATGAAGTTTTGGAAAGATATGATATGTTAATATATTGAAATGGTTTGGAATTGATTTAATCTTTATTTTGATAAAGATTTGGATTTGAAATGATATTCTATTTTGAAGTATAAAATATTATTTTAAAAATTATAACCACGGGTTATAATAATGATTGGTTGTTAAAGAGACCGGGATCGGATATGGACATACTCTCTATCGATACCGAAAACCACTTTGACAACTGTGTACGCGGTGGAGTTCCCAGAATGAAGTAGGATGGTGGCGACGTTCTTAAGGTATGTTACGTGGACCCAACTCCCGTGAGTTGGCATAAGGTGGCTAAAACAGGAGCGATCTCGGACCAGTGAGGTAGCACCTCTTCTCGGACACATTTCTTCGATATTATACTCTTACTTGTGATTGATTAGATGGCCATCCTCCGATTTGGGAGTGTTGTTCGAGGTGGAACGGTAGTGGCTGCTATGCGTATCCATCAGTCCGTGTGCGTAATTGGTATATCTACCCTGGCATTGCCTAGTTGTGTCGTGTCACCTACCATATCAAGCATTACTACGATTATGATTTTAAGATCCGACCGCGTTAAGGTTCTCCATCCCCTTAACGCTATTTTCTATATGATTATACTTTACTTATTTAGACACTATTATAATAGCGAATATTACTACATAGTAGATATTTTAACGGATCCTTAGAGGATGGGCGGTCCCAAGCATCTTCTAAGTTACTTGTACCTTTATTACAGTTCACTTGAGTTGGTTTACATTATATAAGTATATATTGTCCTGACTCGAGTGTTTTGTGTTTTGCTTTACGCTCGGGTCAGCCTGAGTTATTCACAGATTTGGATTTCCACTCTCTTGGAGATTTGAATCGCTGGAGATTATCTGCTTGTCATGTCCTACCTATTTCAATTCCGTTGTTCTACTCAGCTTGTACTTGGTTATTTTATTGAGACTTTTGTTGTACTCTATTTCTTCTGTTGCATCTTATGTAACTCTGACATATTTAGATAGTAGCTTCATGAACTACTATTTCTTTTACTTCCGCTGCATTATTTTACTCTGTGTCTGTGATCTGTGATTATATTTATTTACTGTATATTCTGAGATTTGCAAAATTTTAATTACAACGCGGTATTTTGAGCAATTCAACTCCGGCATGAGTGTCTACCTATACACTTATAATGGATGCGAATGGTTGAAAATATCGGGTCGTTACAGTTGGTATCAAAGCTTTGGCTTTGAGGCAAAACTCAGCATATGGAGTAGATTTATTTACAGAATCACTTTCGTTCGAGTTTGAATCTTTTCCTCTTGATTCGAATTTCCTTTAAATTTTTGGAACGTTCCCTGCGGTTCCAAAATTCATTCTTGTCCCTCACTATTCATCTTCTTTTGATTCTGGAGTATCCCATGACTCCACTTCCAATGATCTTATAGTGAATTGGCGGTCTCGCCAATATTCTAATTTTCTTGTAAAAGGGTGAAAATCCTTTATAATCAGCATCGATTCACCAGAGATTTATATTTATCCTTGGTTAGATGCTAATATCTTTTATTATTCCAAACTCTATCTCTTGAGATCGAAGGTAGATTTACCCCAGAAAATCCACATTTGATCTTATCCATTAAGTCACGGTTGACCCGGTTAAGGTTGTCCGCGATTTATCTAAGCTTACCCATCTCTCTACTCTGTTTAATCATCTTGTCTTTTGTTCCAATCTATCTTCCAAACATTTTGAATTGTACTTGTAAATTAATGTTTTGTTTTATATTATGTTGTTTGAGTTGTTGATGTTGATTTGGGTTTCCGATCGATTCGTCTGATCAACGCTATCGATAGGATTTCTAAAACACTTTGATAGAACAAACTGACACAATATTATTTTAAATTTGGTTAATGAAATAAAATTTTGATATATAAGTAAATTTATGGAACTTAATAAATTGATTTAAATTGATAATTTGAAATGATAATACTTGATTTATCATTTATTGTTCTACAAATGAATTTATAAATAGTTGTTTATAAATTGATTTGGGAACTGAAATGAATTTGAATCAAGAATTTGAGAATTCAAGTTTCCGATGGTTTCAAACCTTGTGTTTTCAAGTTTTAAAAGGATATATTATTTAAAGTATTTCGAATAGAAATTTTGTTTTCAAAGAATTTTTGTGACGACCGCCCATGATCCCTGCACCGAATCTAGAGATAGTGCGCTGTAAAGTGTGCCAGGCAACCATGGACGATTGTCAAGGTAAATTAAAACAACAGAATCTATCGTATTACTCACAGCGCATGGACAAAATACAATAGAACATATATATAGTGAAGCTTCACAGAATAGAATCTCATCAATAAAACTTCATAATATTTGAATACAAACATCTGAATAGTCAATACAATAAGCCTCACTACATATCACTCAGAGAATACAAAGCAGCGGAACATCCAGTACATATAGTAAGAAGAAAATATGCAACCCTCCAGCTCGTCTTCGATATCAGCATCGTGAGAAGAGAACAGCACCTGTCACCTGCTACCTAGTCTGCCCGTCCCAAAATGGACGAACAACCCAAGGCAATAAGAGTTAAAACATAAAGCCTTGAGTCAGACAATAGTCTTAGTGAGCAGTAAATTAACTAACAACATACCAAAAGAGTACAAAGGAAAAAAGGAATAGGAATATAACCCTCCCACTCCAACCTCTTTCTACAGTGATAGCCCCTAGACACACACTAAGCAGAAGCAAACATAGCAGAGCATACAATGTAAAGTAAAGAAATTATCACTCGAGTCAAGGGCGATGTTTTCCAAGTACAAACCCCCAAGGCCTAAACCAAGATCAGATAAGCACCCAGAAAATACCGCTCTTGAGACCGAATGACGATACAACCAAACATCCATGACTCTGGCTATCACTGTTATCATTGCTTCGATATCACCGTTAATTGAATGACCGACACATTCTTTCAGCCGTCTGTCAAGGGCTAATGGAAACCCCGGTTCTAGACATAACTCCCGCACGTCATCGTGACCCGTGCCTAGGACTATCGAATCTGCCCAGAGTACTTGACTACCCAATCAGTAGCCTTCAGGGACTATCGAATCTGCCCAACGTACTCTTGCTTTGAGCATGCTAGAACCTTCAACAACGATGAGATCTCAGCCTTCTAGTCGTCCTCCTTGACAACTATTTCCATACTAGCTCAAGCGCCTCTCGAGCATCCATTATCCTCAACTCGAACCATATCACCGAGTTATCAACATGCTTGCAATGATCCCGTCTGGATTAGACCAAGACTATCTCATAGCATGCTTCGCTTCATTACATCCTCGCAAAGCCTCATCTCATCATCATCATCAAATCTATGCATAAGAGCTTCATCATCCGCTACATATGCCACAAGCAGCTTTCCCAATTCAAGAGCCTTTCTCTTAGCTTTTGAATCATCTTCGGTCTAAATCAAATCATCAATTCATCTAATTCATAACAATCAACCAAGTCAAACATTAATCCAAGCAATCAAGCATTCAAATATGATCTAAGTAGACAATTATCACAATAATGGCAATTTCGTAATTAAAGAGTTGAAAGTCAAATAAGCATGAAAACATGAACAATATCTCTACAATCTTGATGAATGAACTTGTATAGGTTAACATGTAGTAAAATGGATGTAACATCATCATGAACAATGGATCTATATGGATCTACACTTAGGATGAAGAAAATGTATGGAAATCACTATTTTAACACCAAATCGAGCCAACAATCCGATATACTCCTTTGGATCCGTGTGAGAGATAATCACCACTCACCAAATCACCAAAACAACCTCAAAAGCAACACGCTTCAGATCTGGATAGCGAAGGATCAAGCTTGATCTATCACGAATCCGCTTCAAACGAAGAAATCTCACTTCAAAGGATGAAGATCTTCAATCCAAGCTCTTGAATCTTCAATCTTGATCTTCGATTTGGATGAAAGGAAGCACTAGATCAGAGTGGAGAAAAGAAGTGAAGAAGTGTAGAAGTTGAGCTCTCAAAATGGCAGCACTTCGTCGCTTCGAAATCTGGATCCCAAAAAGTGAGAACAACCTGCCTATTTATAGCTGAAATCCCCCTTAAGTTGCTGGCTCGGAATTAGGTCGTCCACGACCTACGACCTAAAACCCCACCGACCTAAAACTCTCAACCTATCCAAACCTTACGACCTACGACCTAGCGCAAACGCGCGACTTAACACATGCGCTTCCACACAGTCTACGATCTAACAGAACCACTTGTATACGACTTACGACCTAACACAGATCGCGACCTAACACTTAGGCAAAACCCAGCGACCTAACGCAGACTGCCTCTACGACCTAACAACTTACTGAGTTACGACCTACGACTTATAAAACCTTGCGACCTAACAACTTAGCAACCCACGCGACCTAACAGTGTTACGACCCAACACTTAAGTCGTCTGAACGACTTAACTAACAAAGGCTGCTTACGACCTAACTATCACAGCACCCCCATAGGTCGCTTACGACCTAACTACTTAACCTTAAGTCGCTCAAACGACCTAACACAAAACTCCTAGGTCGCCCACCGCTACCCCAGCTTCCTTAGGTCGTTGCCGACCTAACTATACTAACTCGGTAACTACTAGGTCGCAAACTCTCTTAACTCGCTAACTTCTATAAGTCGTCAACACTTAGGTCGCTCGACCGACCTAACCTACCATACGACCTAACCACCTACGACCTAAAATCCTTAAGTCGCTAACTCACTTAATCCCTTAGGTCGCTAACATCCTATAGGTCGTCCCAACCGACCTAACACTTAACCAGTTCACTTCCTTAGGTCGTGCCCGACTTACCACTTCAACTACTAATGTCAAGATGCAATGCTACTAGTAGTAAGTCGGAGCTGAAGCATCCTAAGTCGCACACGACCTACGACATACCCTAGGTCGTTAACGAGCTATGACTTAGACTCAGGACGACTTATCACAAATGCGACCAAATGTCAATTGTTTTACGATGTTTCGATCCGTAAAAATACGGGTCGTTACATTCTCTCCCCCTTAGGAATTTCGCCCCCGAAATTCCAAACAAACAAAGCAACCAAATACTATTCTGCATGCCTACCATCCATAGCAATCAACAGACCATGCATCCAATTCTAGCTTAGCATGTAGAATTCTAAAACCAGGACAAGTTACAATATCGTGAGATGACACGACACCTTAGGGCCATACCTTGAAGAGTTCAGGATGAGCTGCCTTCATCCTCTCTTCCACCTCCCACGTACAGTCGTTATCATCATCACTCCATTGTATCTTGAGCAACTTAACTACCTTCCTCCTAAGCTGTTTCGTGTCGGTCTCCACAACACGAAGCGGCTTACGAGGTCTTCTATCGACTGGATCAACTTCGAAATCTTCATAGCTATCAGCAGAAACCACTGTATTCGAGTCGTGCACATACTTCCGTAGATAGGATACGTGAAAAACATTGTGCACACTCGACATCTTCTCAGGTAACTCCAATCTATAGGCGAGCTTTCCAATTCGCTCGATGATCGGGAATGGTCCAACAAATCTCGGAGTCAATTTCCCTTTCTTCCCGAATCGAATAACATTCTTCAGTGGAGAAATCTTCACAAAAACCATATCACCTACGTCGAATTCCAAATCCTTACGACGCTTATCGGCATAACTTTTCTGACGGTCTTGGGCTGCCTTCATTCGTTGCCGAATGATCTCTATACAATCCGAAGTCTGTCGAATCATCTCTGGCCCAAGCATCAGTTTTTCTCCTGTCTCCATCCAACATGTCGGAGAGTTACACGGTCTCCCATACAATGCTTCATACGGTGCCATACCAATGCTTGACTGGTAACTGTTGTTATATGAAAATTCCACCAAATGAAGATGATCTTCCCATGATCCTCCGAAATCCAAAACACAAGCTCTAAGAAGATCTTCCAAAACTCGGTTGACTCTCTCGGTCTGACCATCCGTTTGAGGGTGATAAGCTGTACTCAAACACAACTCGGTTCTCAAAACTTCCTGGAAGCTCTTCCAAAATCCACTAGTGAACAATGGGTCTCGATCGCTCACTATACTCTTCGAAATACCATGGAATCGAACTATCCACTTAACATACAACTCAGCCAACTTTGATGCAGTCCTAGTCGATCGAACAGGAATGAATCTGGCACTCTTAGTCAGACAATCTACGATGACCCAAATCCCTTCATTTCCCGTTCTGGTTCTAGGTAGTCCATCAATAAAATCCATCGACACTTGCTCCCACTTCCATGTAGGAACTTCTAATGGCTGAAGCAATCCACTTGGCTTCTTCTATTCGGCTTTTACCAACTGGCAGTTCATACACTTGGAAATAAAATTTCCAACATCCCTCTTCATACCTTCCCAGTAGTAGGTTCTCTTCATATCCCGATACATCTTATTTCCACCTGGATGAATTGTCAACTTCGAGTGATGACTTTCCCTCAGAACTTCACTCCTCAATTCATCTATATCGGGAACAACTAGTCGTCCTTGCTTTCGAAGCCAACCCTCTCGATCGACCTCGAATCCTTTATCCTTTTCTAGATCCAATCCAGATTCCAAATCACGGATAATCTTGACAAGCTTATCGTCTCGCTTTTGGCTCTTGCCAATCCTTTCCACAAGAGTCGGTCTTATCGATAAGTTTGCCAACATCTCAGGTTCCAATTCGCATCTAGGCCTGTAGTCAAATCCAGCTAAATACTCGAGATTCTTCCATTCTGAAAACATGGCTCCCAATCCTGCATGTCTTCGACTTAACGCATCCGCCACTGCGTTTCCTTTTCCCGGAGTATAAGCTATACCAAAATCATATGATGCTAAAAACTCTAGCCATCGCTGCCGCCGAAGATTCAAATCCTTTTGGGAGAAAAGATACTTCAACGACTTATGATCTGTAAACAACTCGAATCGAACTCCCAATAGATAATGTCTCCACATCTTCAGAGCAAAAACAATCGCCGCTAACTCCAAATCATGAGTCGGGTAATTCCTTTCATGCGGCTTCAGTTGTCGACTTGCATATGCAACAACTTTATCCCTCTGCATCAGCACTGCTCCAAGTCCAGTACCACATGCGTCGGTGTAAACCACCATCTCATCATTCCCACTTGGAATAGTCAAAACAGGAGCACTTGGCAATCCCTCTTTTAGGATTCCAAAAGCTTGCTCACACTTATCATCCCATCTGAACACTAGGTTCTTTTTCGTCAATCCTGTTAACGGTGCAGCCACCTTGGAGAAGTCTTTGATAAACCGTCGATAATATCCTGCTAATCCAAGAAAACTTCTCACATCAGATGCATTCTTAGGTCTAACCCAATCTTGGATTGCTGCCACCTTAGCGGGATCAACCGCTATTCCATTTTCAGAAATCACATGGCCTAAGAACCTCACTTCACTCTTCCAGAAGTGACACTTCGAAAACTTAGCCTTCAGCTGATGTTTCCGTAAGATTTCCAAAACAATACGCAAGTGCGTCTTGTGCTCTCCTTCAGTTCTGGAATAAATCAGAATATCATCCACGAACACAAGTACAAACTTGTTCAACTGATCTCTGAACACTCTATTCATAAGATCCACAAAATATGCTGGCGCGTTAGTCAACCCAAACGGCATTACCAGCCACACAAAGAAACCGGATGGTGTTTGGAAAGCAGTCTTCGGCACACTATCCTTAGCCACTCTCAACTGGTGAAATCCCGTTGCCCAATCCATCTGAGAAAACACCTTGGCTTCGTGAAGCTGATCAAACAAGTCATCTATTCTCCGCAATGGATACTTGTTCTTCTTAGTCACCTTATTCAGCTCACGATAATCCACACACAATCTCAACGACCCATCTGCCTTGGTTGCAAACACAACTGGTGCACCCCACTCGGACACACTACGCCGAATGAATCCTTTCTGCAAAAGATCATCAACTTGCACCCTCAACTCTTGCTGTTCTCTAGGCGCCATCCGCCTAAGAGGTATATCTACCCTGGCATTGCCTAGTTGTGCCGTGTCACCTACCATATCAAGCATTACTACGATTATGATTTTAAGATCCGACCGCGTTAAGGTTCTCCATCCCCTTAACGCTATTTTCTATATGATTATACTTTACTTATTTAGACACTATTATAATAGCGAATATTACTACATAGTAGATATTTTAACGGATCCTTAGAGGATGGGCGGTCCCAAGCATCTTCTAAGTTACTTGTACCTTTATTACAGTTCACTTGAGTTGGTTTACATTATATAAGTATATATTGTCCTGACTCGAGTGTTTTGTGTTTTGCTTTACGCTCGGGTCAGCCTGAGTTATTCACAGATTTGGATTTCCACTCTCTTGGAGATTTGAATCGCTGGAGATTATCTGCTTGTCATGTCCTACCTATTTCAATTCCGTTGTTCTACTCAGCTTGTACTTGGTTATTTTATTGAGACTTTTGTTGTACTCTATTTCTTCTGTTGCATCTTATGTAACTCTGACATATTTAGATAGTAGCTTCATGAAATACTATTTCTTTTACTTCCGCTGCATTATTTTACTCTATGTCTGTGATCTGTGATTATATTTATTTACTGTATATTCTGAGATTTGCAAAATTTTAATTACAACGCGGTATTTTGACCAATTCAACTCCGGCATGAGTGTCTACCTATACACTTATAATGGATGTGAATGGTTGAAAATATCGGGTCGTTACAGAAACAAAAATGGACTGGGTTAAATAAGGTTAATTAAAATCCTACTGTGTGAACGGTTTTTTATATTTGTTATTGATCATTTAATGAGTTAACGATCTATGTCTGGGCTTAATTTCATTGGATATTTACTATTCTCATTTGAGCCATCAAGCGGTCAGACGAGTTAAATCGTTGATTAAAATGATGATACGGTTTACTTGAATAAAAATCTGTAATAAATTCCCATATTTGAGTATTTTCACCCTAAATAATAGATTGTTTATTTTAAACAATTTGCCCCTTTTTAAAATTTTATTGCTTGGACTCGAAGGGACCGGAATCGGCTATCAGTGTTATCTGGAACCACTTCGATTTGGAAATCACTCCGAACCTTTACGGGCTGAGTTTAGAGTTCATACACCGAGATCGGATTAATTCCACAAATTCAACTATTTTAAAAAAGTCACTGTACTTAGACACTATTATAATACCGATGGATTTCTGTAAAGGTGTTTTGGTTATAATAAGATGAAACACTCGTCATGTCTGTACGAGTTACCTTGGTTCAAAGAAGTTTTATAACTTCAGTTTTTTAATTTAAGTGGGTTTACTTGCGCTGGTTTCCAGCCTGACTTGGGTGTTACTTTATTGTAATGCTCGGGTCAGACCGAGTATTATAGATTTTCAGGTTAGGTCGCTTTTGGAGGTCAGGAGACGAGCTGGATGGCAGAGACGTATTCCACGTATTTGACTATATTCCGCTGTGTATTGTAGGCTGTATATTCAGCATTAGGGGCAAGTTGTTATAACTATCCATATTTTTATATTGGCAATTGTACTTTGTTATCTTGTATGTGTATTAACAGTTACAGCTTTTCTTTGTATAAAATGCTGCTATTGTATATTATATTTTGTTCTACTGCGATTGTGAGATTCTATGCCATGGTTTCTGTTTCTTCTTCTATCTCCTTTTCTTCTTAACCCTAACAACCTAGTGTTCCAGCACTCGATTGCTCGGCACTCTATACAATGAATGTATTAGTGTCGATTTTTGGAGGTCGAAAATCGCCCGGTCGTTACACGTGGTATCAAACCAGAAGGTTAAGCGAGAAACTTGGCTCTGGTGGGGATTACTCATTAGAGATAGGGTCAGTAGTACCCTAGAATGAGTTGAGTGTATTATATATGAGGGCGTACTTGTTATTTTCTTATATAATGATTTTCAAACGGTTTTAAAATAAATTTTATAAGATTATATTTTGAAATAATTTTTCTAAATTATTATAGTATATTAAGTTGGTTGGTTGTTGTTATCAAAATTAAATAAGGTCATAAAATTAAGTGGTTATATATATATATATATATATATATGTATGTATGTATATAACCAAATGGGAATTTGACAAGAATGGACCATACGAGTAAGTTAAGCTAGAAATGGATTCAAATCAGAATTTAAAATTCAGGAAATTGCATAAGTGTTTTTCAAAAAGTGTTTTGAAATGAAATAAGTTTACCCTGATTATATTTTATAGAAATAATCTCTCAGGAAATTATTGTGAAAAATATATGGTGTGTTTGGTTCCTGAATATGATAATATTTATTTGTTGTTGTGTTTAAATAAAGAATGTTTATTGCAGAATAAACAATGATGAAACAGTGTGAAATGTTTATGGAAGTGGAATTATATAAGCTGAATTTATAAATGTGAATTATAAATTAAAATGGATTTAAATTGTGAGATTTTGAATCTAAGTCCCGAAAATATTTAAATGTGTTTCAAAGTGTTTAAGGAAATAATAAATAATATTATTTATAATATTTTTGAATATAGAAATTTTGTTTGAAAACAAGAGTGGTTTGAAGATGGATTTGTTTTGGATTAAAAACCAAGAATGGTTTAAGGTTAAAGTGGGATTTGGTATGTTAATGGGATAAATATGTATATATAGGATATATGTGTATATATATATATGTGTGTGTGTGGACATATATGGTTTCAAAGTTGATTTGAAATAAATAACTGGGTGTTTGAATCCTGGAATCCCCCTTAGAATAAGATGTATAACCCAAAGGGAAATAAGTTTTTGAACTTATAAGTGGGAAGTGATATTGATAAGAAATTTAAATTTGGGATGTAAAATTTAAATTGAGTAAGGTTAAATGGATTGAATGAATTGGAATTTAACTCGGGGAAAGTTAAATAAGTTTTGAACTTATAACCCGACTTTGGAATTTCAAGGTGAAATTAAGATTTTACTTGTGGAAGTTAAATGGGTTAAATTGGGAAAAGAAGTTATGTATGATTTCAAAGCGATTTTTGGAATAAAACGAATTTCGAATTCTGAAAATTTGTGGTGGATACTATTGATTGGTGTTTTAGATAATTTGGATGTTTATTTACTTTGATATATCCTGCTATCATCCTGTTTGTTATTTACAGTATATAAAACTATAGATTGGATTATTTCGAATAAATTAAGAAGTGGATTGAAATGATATTTATCCAACCCTGGGATTGAATGGAAATAAAATTGAAACTATGAAAATGGAGTCATTTTGAACTTAAGTTGAAATGTTAAAAATGAACTTGTCAACCGAAATTGTTTGAAGAATCAGATTTAAAGGTTGAAGTTATAATTGAGAAATAAATTGAATTTCAAAATTTTATTTGTTTTAAAAAGATTTGAACCCTCACTTGAACCTTGAAATAAGTTCAAGTAGAGGTAATTTAAATGAATATTTTAAATTGGGCTCAGAATTGAATTATTTTTAAGATTAGATTGTTAAAATAAATATTAAGGGTTAATTTGATTTAAGTGATTAAATCAACATTTCGAAAGCTGAACTCGAATCTATACAAATCGAGATGGTTTAAAAATTGAGAGTTAAATTGCAATTAATTCAAATTGGAATTGAGTTGAATTAATTTGAAATTGAAATGGGAATTGATTTGAATTAAAATTGGAATCGAAGTTAATTCAAATTGGAATCTGGATTGAATCAATCTAAATGAAAATGGAAATTGAAAATCGATTTGAATTGGAGATTGGTAATTGAATCAATTTGACTCTGAAACTATTTTCAAATTAATATAAACCGTCTTAAATTATTTTCTTAAATATTCAAATTATTTTGGATTTTCCAAGATATTTACTATACAAACCATTCTTTTTAATACACAAACTATCTTATATCAACTATGTAACTATTAAAAAAAACTATTCAAACTATTTTCTAAATTCAAGCCAGTCAAAGTGGAAATTTTTTACATTTAAATCATGGATTTAAATACTAATTGTGATAAAATTGAGGGTTATAACTCAAATGGAAACCCGAAGCAATTCAGAATTTGGGATCGAAATCAAGATATTGAGGCAAAAATGGTTTTAAAGTGAAAGAGTATATTTTAAGTAAATATGATGATTTTAAAAATGGGGATTGGATAGTACTATAACTGAAACTTACTTTATAGGAAGTAAGAAATGTACAAGTAACTTTGGAAGGTATTCGAACTTGAAGAATTCGGTTTGGCATTAAAGAGAATATAAATGTTAGTTATGTATTCAAACTTCCCTTGTTGAATTTATGATCAGAAGGAAATGATCTTTGAGGGATATTTGAAATACAAAATGGAGTTTATACAAGTATGAAGTTGACTCAGAAATTATTGATCTAAAAAAAATTATTCAAGTTGAAAGAATGATTTGATATGTATATGAGAATGAAATGGAAATAGTTTTGGAACTCATTGATTTTAAAGGAATTTTGATTTTGGCAAAAAGTCAATTTTGGAAATTTGGTAAACCAAATTTGAGAACTATCGATTTTGAAGATATCGATTTTGTATAGATGAAGTTTATATGTGATACATATAAAGAGTATGATTTGAAAGGTACTATATATGTATATAGTATGATATGTTTTGAGAAAGGTATAGGAAAAAAGGCACCCCCATGAGAGTTGAAACTTATAGTAGGAGATCCACTGGGTGGTTCTGCCTAGAACCCTAAGGGCGGGTTCAATGAAATTGGGATCCCAGAGGACGTCCGGATAGAAACTCGAGTTCCTGATGATCATTTGTTGCGTAGCGTATGTCGGGTGGTGCTGATACCTACAGTTACATTGGGTTTTGCCGTGATGGCAACGTAACCATTGTTGTAACTGCGATCTATCGCAGTTCCATAGCGTAAGTCGAGTGGCAGTGATTTCCTACAATCTATGTTTGATATCGCTAGGATAGCGACGTAACATCGGTAGATTGCGATCTATGTGGTTTGGTTCATAGCGGAATTCGTGTGGCAGTGAGTGCTTATAGTCTACACTGGGTTCCACTGGAACAGTGACACTCCTTTGTGTAGTCTGCGATCTATGTGGTAAAGTTTCGTTTGGCAGCGTAATTCGGGTGGCGTTGATGCCTATAGTTACACGGGTTTTGCTGTGATGGCAACGCAACCCTGGGTGTAGCTGCGATCTGTGCAGTTCCCATGGCGAAAGTCGAGAGGTGCAGATACCTACATTTTTCTTATGGATTTCGTCGGGATGGCGACGCAATCATCGTGCTAACCATGATCCATGGGAGGGGGTGATGCTTTCCATAGCATTCTTGAATAGTGGTTTTCAAGTATTTTCACTGGGTGTTGAAAACGAGTCTACTAAGTACTTATAGATTTTCAGTCCTACGCCTGATCAACATATGACTAAATTTCTATGAGAACAAGGATGGACTTGCTAAGACATCAAGTTATAAAAAGTATTTTTATATAAAACTAGTTTGGTAATACTATGGGATTTTAAAGTGTTTTAAATTGTATAATAAAAGAGTAAGGAGTTAAAATGTTTAAAGAATGATTTAGTTAATAATACACATCAAAATTAAAATTCTCGTTTTCGTTCCTTTTCGAGGACGAAAAGTTCTAAAGGGGAGGAATGTAACGACCCGAAATTTTGGGCACCTATTATTTGGATAATTTTCTGATTTAATCATTTGTAATATAAATTTTCATCAGTCAAACAATAAAAAATCCTGATTTTTATAGATATATATGTATAGTTGGGAAGCTATGGTTTAAAAATTTTAAAAAAATAAATCTCTCAAAAATATTTAAAATAAAAACTCCATTTTTCTATTACAAGATACAATTATATATATAGATATATATGTATATATGGGTGTATATGCTTAACTTTGATATAAAATTTAAAATAAAAATATATGTATAAAGATAAGAATAATTGCTTAAGTGTCTAATATTTGTGTTGTAACATAAGTAAAAATCTCTATAGATGACACAAGGATAGGTTATATATATATATTTGTATAATATAAAAACTGTGTTCTAAACATATGTTTGTAGTATGTATATACTTAAGGATAAAGATATGCATGTAAACATACAAGGGGACATAGCATTAAATGCACATTCCCTCAAGCCCATATTATATCAAATCCACTTTCAAATTATCAAATCCCCTTTCAAATACAGATCATTATCAGAATAAAAAAATAAACTTACTGTACAAAGAAACTGCAGCCTACTACTCTCTTATATGTACCACTGCTTTGTTTCATTTTTCTCATTCGAACAACTAAAGTAAAAAGAAAATGAACAGCCATTACAACTTTAAGGAAATAAAAAACAACTCAAAGTACAGGAGATCAAAACCAAAGAGCAAGCAAACATTTCAAAAAAATAGAAAAAGAAAAGAGAAACACTACTCTATTCAAAGGAAAATGTGAGTAAAACTAACTCTTTATACTGGTAATATATGCTATAGTCTTGGTCAAGGAAATTTAAGTGTAGTTTGATATGTATGTTGTACAACAATATATATATATATATCCTTGTAATGGATATATGTAAGTCTGTAACCAGAGAAGCCAGGCTGTTCATTATCTTCCTTTCAACACTGCCCTGTATATTGAAAAGAAAAAAAACAGTGTAACTCTTGACTTCAAAAATCCTTACCTCTCACCCAAATTAGTTTTAGGTTATGATGTTAAAAGAAAAATTGCTTGTTTTTTATTGTACTTTATTTTAAAATTTGTTCTAATAAATAATATGAAGTATAGAACGTAAAAAGTCAGTTTTACAGTAAGTAACCAAATATTGTTAGAAATTCAATTATCTTTTTTTTTTGCTTTTACTTATATGAAAGTGATCGATATTGGAAGTGGAGAATTTTAATGGTGGTTTCACGATTTTTAGTCACGTATGTGATGAGATAAGGGGAGATGAACGGGATTGGCGTTTGGCCAATTTTCGACGTCTCACTTGATTTCGTGGGCAGCATTTGGACGTAGAGGAGGGGCAAGCATTGGGGTATCCATGAAAAATAGTAGGACATTTTCTTTAAACGCTGGTGGTAGCCGAGCGAGTCAAGATTAGGGTTTTATGTAGGTTTACTTTTGGCTTCGATTCGAGGCCAATGGCGTTGATGTGAGTGGAGGAGAGGCATGCGGTATAGGGGGAATAGGAGGAGGTGGTCTTGGCGAAGCCTTGGGTGAAGTATGGTATGGAACGATGGGGTGTGGTGGCTAGTCGAGGCATCTTTGGTAGGCTGTCATTTCTAGCTCTCGCCGTGATGTTCGAATTTTCGAACGATGCTGGGTTTTCGAGTTCTAGGTGGTGGAGTACGTTGGGGTGGTCGGGTGGGGTTTGGGAAGATGACCGGCGACAAAGAAACTGGCCAGAGACAATCGTGCACAATTCGGTTGCACAGGGAAATGAAGGAAGAGTAGGGAAAAGAACAGAGGTAGGAAAAGGAATCTATGAAAAGAAAGGTAGAGGGGAAAAAATTTGGGCCATTATGGGCTAATGTAAAAAGAAGATAAGAAAAAAAGAAAATAAAAGGAGAAAAGGAAAAGAGAGAGAAAATAAACAAGGGAAATAGAAAAAGAAAGGGAAAAAGGAATATATATATATATATATATATATATATATGAAACTTATATTTTTCTTTTAACTCCAATTTTATTGCCAAATCAACAGGAAGTCCTTTGCGTTATAATTCTATTTCCAAATGTTTAGACTTAATTTATTTAGGTAATATAAAAATTAAATTATCCATATTAATTTAGGTGAGTAATTTATTTACTTCTTAATTTGTTTAATCTTATGTTAATTAATAAAATTAGTATAAATTTGGTTGTTTAATTTTATCAACTATTGAAAAATTGATTTATAATTTCTTTAATTTGGAATCAATTTGGATTGAAACAAAAATGGACTGGGTTAAATAAGGTTAATTAAAATCCTGTTATGTGAACTGTTTTTTATATTTGTTATTGATCGTTTAATGAGTTAACGATCTATGTCTGGGCTTAATTTCATTGGATATTTATTATTCTCGTCTGAGCCATCAAGCGGTCAGACGAGTTAAATCATTGATTAAAATGATGATACAGTTTACTTGAATAAAAATCTGTAATAAATTCCCATATTTGAGTATTTTCACCCTAAATAATAGATTGTTTATTTTAAACAATTTACCCCTTTTTAAAATTTTATTGCTTGTATTCGAAGGGACTGGAATCAGATATCAGTGTCATCCGAAACCACTTCGATTTGGAAATCACTCAGAACCTTTACGAGATGAGTTTAGAGTTCATACACCGGGATCAGATTAATTCTACAAATTCAACTATTTTAAAAAAAGGTAACTGTACTTAGACACTATTATAATATCGACGGATTTCTGTAAAGGTGTTTTGGTTATAATAAGATGAAAAACTCATCGTGTTTGTACGAGTTACCTTGGTTTCAAAGAATTTTTATAACTTCAGTATTTCAATTTAAGTGGGTTTACTCGCGCTGGTTTCCAGCCTGACTCGGTGTTACTTTATTGTAATGCTCGGGTCAAACCGAGTATTACAGATTTTCAGGTTAGGACGCTTTTGGAGCTCAGGAGACGAGCTGATTGGCAGAGACGTATTCCACGTATTTGACTATATTCCGCTGTGTATTGTAGGCTGTATATTCAGCATTAGGGGCAAGTTGTTATAACTGTCCAGATTTTTATATTGGAAATTGTACTCTGATATCTTGTATGTGTATTAACAGTTATAGCCTTTCTTTGTATAAAATGCTGCTATTGTATATTATATTTTGTTCCGCTGCGATTGTGAGATTCTGTGCTGTGGTTTCTATTTCTTCTTCTATCTCTTTTTCTTCTTAACCCTAAAAACCTAGTGTTTCCAGCACTCGATTGCTTGGCACTCTATACAGTGAACGTATTAGTGTCGATTTTCGGGGGTCGAAAATCGCCCGGTCGTTACAGACTTAAATATTTAATAAAAAATAAATTATGTAAGAGATTGATCTTTATATAAATAAATGAGTATTAAAAGTGAATGAAAATTAAATGATGTGTTAAAGAAACTAGTAGAAAAAAATACGTAAGTTGTGTGCAAATCATTTTATTCGCACAACGGTTCTGATCCAGATTCGAATACATGATTTGTGGTAATTCACACAGTCGGAATTAGGATTTTTAACTTGATTCTTGACGGCGAACGTTTGATATGGATTTTTGATATGATTTTGAAATTTTCTATTATAGTTTGTGGCTATGTAAGGAGAACGGAGATTTCTAATCAAAGAACTAGATCAGAGTCCGCACTAGAGTGGATGGGTTATCAATATTAGTTCGAAAGTGGAATTTGTGTATTCAAGCAAGTGATCAGAATTGATATTGTGTACAGATGATATATGTACATCATACGAACTTTAATAATTAAATGTTGTGCTATGATTATTGCTTCTGATTGCTATACTATTTTGGTTGCATGTAACTGCTACATTCCATTAGAATTGCATGTAGAAGTGCATCATACTTATCAGTTGTGTTACATCGCTTTGTTGCATATGATTACTGTATTGTGTGTTATTGGTAGTTATGATAGAATAATTAGGATATTGTCATTTTATCATGTTTAATTCTCTTGAATTATGTAAGTAAGATTCAGATTTATGGAAGCAAAAGGTAGCTGCTGCTTTTGGTTTCATAAATATAGCTTTGTTTGCTCGACAAATAGGCACGTTTTTTATTACGGTTTTTGTACAGTATTTTATTGTTTTCCCCATGGTTTAGGATGCCTTATTATTAAAATAAGATATATAGACCATGTAATTATTGATATTGTTATTTTTCCGGACCTAGCCGCACAAAGGAAACACCGTCGAAATTTTTCGTAAATTTAGAACTTAGAAATTTTCGAGGAAATTGGTTTATTTTCAAATTTATATTAAAACTATGTAAGTTTAAATTGTTTTATAAATTGATTCCTTCTTGTTTCTTTTCAGGGATGAAAAGTTTTGAGTGGGGGAGATTGTAACGACCCGTATTTTTGACAATTAAAAATACTAAATTAAAAAAGGCTTGAAATTAAAAAAAAAATTAAAAAATTTAAAATTATGATTTATTGATGTAAAATTTGTTACCATATAAAACATGATCTTAAATAAATGCTAAAACAACTAATTTTAATGAGGTAAAAGATTGTAATGCATATTAGAATATGATTTAATGATACGGATTTGAATATGATTTACTTAATAATTGTTTGAATGTAAGTTCCATTGATTGTAATAATAGATCTTAATATAAGAATGGAATAATTTAACAAGTAAATGTTGGAATATATGAAATGAACATATAACAGTTGTGGTATAATGAGAATTCGTTTGAAGCCTAATATTGAATATAAACTGCAATAAGAGATGTTGGAACCCATTGACTGAAAAGAAAAGACTAGTGCATTGTAATTAATAAGTTCAACGTAAGAACTTACATTTTAAATTAAATTAAAATAAGCATTTGAATGAAATTTAAGCCTTGACTTGAAAAGAATAAAATGAATGTTTATCTCTAACTAGAATATAATTGTAAATTTTAGTAAGGAATAAAATAAATAATGTAGTAAAGGAGAAATCATATGTTACTGAAATTAGTTTTAGCATATAATATGAAATCGGTTATTGGTAAGTAAACTTATTAACCCTTGTGTAAATAATAAATTTATAGGTAATTGATTTACTAAAATGTAACAATTGTTTTATGTCTCATCTCATTATTTAATCGGTTTGAAATTTATTTTGTAATCAATGGAATTAAATGTAATTGGAATATTTCAGTTAATATGGAAGGAGACGTTAACTGTAGAAAATGAGTGTAATAAATGGAAAGTTATGTTTAATAAGTACATAAAGGAATTATTGATTTAATATAAAGAACACTTAAGTCAAAATAAAAGAATTTGTTGTAAATTAAATTGTAATGAACTAGGGTTTTGTTACGGTAGTAATTAAATGTTGGAATTAATTTAATATTTAAATCTTGAGTTTAACATGAAAATTTTGATTTTAAAAGATTATTGAAATTATGTTTAGTCAAGAATGAAGATAAAAAAAACTTTTAATTTGGAATTTAAAAGTGATTAAATCAGTTTAAGAATAATTCATTTTAATTAGCATGCAAACATAAATATAATTTGATTTTAAAGCTAACTTCTATATACAATAGAATTAGTTTCTGAAACTATTTCTATTGGGTTTAGAAATATTGAAAACCCACATTTCGGTATATAGGATGACCTATTTGCGTTTCGGGAACGAAATGAGTTTTCGGGTCTTCGTAAACGCTTTGGCCCAAATCAATCTTTCTCTTGTATATAAATATATTGTTATGAAACCCTAGCAGCCTCCACATCTTTCTATTCTAATATTTTATACTTCCTTCCGGATCTAGTTTCTTCCTTTTAATGGAGATTATCCTAAATCTATAATTACTGATTTCAAATCAATTTAAAATTCGTTCAAACCCTATCAAACTATATATCGCCGCGAAGCTCTTGACGAATGGAATCAGCATCTGAAATTTGTTTCTACAATAGAGGCTTGGTATGGTCGGAAATTGGCGATCTTTCTCAATCGTTTGTTGTAGAGTTTACAAATTGACGGTGGATCTTCGACTTTGGAGCGATTGGATGGTACCACGGTGTAGGGCTTGACGAATGGTGTTGATTTGTGTGGGTCGATTGTGTGGATGATGCCCAAATTCGCTAGAATCGGCAACGGAAACGACGGTGGCGGTGGGGAGTTCTGGCGAAGGTGGGGCAATCGCAAGGGCACGATTGGAGGCGGCCTAAGACGAGGAACACGGTGGTGATGTCAGATTAGGTCGATGGCTTTCGAGGCGCGGCGGTAGGTGGCTCAAAGTCGGCAGCGCTGATGTGTTTGTGGTCCAATGTCTTGGGTTTGAACGTGCGGTAAGGTTTTGGGAAAGGTAACGTTAATTACCATTTTGCCCTTTTTTATTTAATTTAATTTTAAAAAATTTAAAATTTAAATCTTCTAACTCGAATAACTTTTGCATACGAGCTCTGATTCATGTGCAGTTTCTTCCATTGGATTCGTATTGAAATTCCAAACTGTATGAAACTGGTTTGGTTGAATTTGAAGACAGTTGAGATTTTAGGCTTTTGTTGAATTTTTAATGGGCTACAAATCAAAGGTGGGTGATCAAACCCACTCACGCAATACTAAAATTTCCTTTGCAAGTTAAATCAAATTTATGATGTGATATATAAATTTTTGATTGCTATTGTTGATTTAAATTGACATTTGCATTGATATTGAATCTGAATTGACATTGAATTGAATTGATATTGAAATTGAATTGATATTGAAATTGAATTGCTAGTTAAACACCCGACTTTTGATAACTAGTAACTGTTATGATATATTGGTTGATTTGGATGGTGATTGAAATGGACGCTTATTGATTGATAGGTTGGATGTATGGTTGTTTATTTATTTTGATATATCCCTATTATCAGCTTGTATATTATTGGCATCATTCAAATGGTCATTTAAATCATTTTAAAATTGGATACCTGTGACATTTAAATTATGGGTTGAAATGATATATACTCATACAATTAAAATTTGTAAAAATGATCACTTGTCCATAGGATAGAAAATTATATACGGACACCGGATTTGGTTAAATTTAATGGTTTTAAAATCTTGAATTTGGATTGGTTTAAATGATATTGTTTTAAAGAAAATAATAATTTGGCTTTGTATGAATTTAATTATTTTCTATTTCGAGCTTGAAAAGTTGAAAATTGGAACTGCTTAAATGATATTGTTTAAAGGATTTAACTTGGAATCTTAAAGTTGAAATTGAGATATGATGTAAATTTACTAGAATTGAATTATTTGAAAGGTTTAAGTTTTAATTTAAACTTTGGGTTTATTTTCATTAAAGTGGTTTAAATTGGTATTACGAATTTTGATTAGGAGATGGAAAATCTCGTAAATGTCTCTGAAGTTATTACACTCATATTTTATGTGATATTGATTTGACTTACATAGGAATTTTTAGTTCTGATTCGAGTGTATTGTTTTCCATTATGCTCGGGTAAGCCTGAGTATTTCAGTGTTTGAAGATGTTATTCCTTGAAAATGAAGATGAAGATTAGTGATCGTATTTATTATTATTTTTCCGCTGCATCATTTGGTATGTTTGTTTATTGTACTCTGATTGATGTCGTAAAAATGTGTAATCAAATGTATATTGTAAACAGCTTCATAAACTTTTTTATTTGATTATTATATTTTGTCATTCCGCTGCGAGATTCTGTTATTGTTTTTCTTCTTTTCTCTCATTTTCTTTATGAAACCCCATTGATAATCCACTCTTTTGGATGGTTTGAGTTAGACATGTGCAGTTTATTGTTGACTTAAATTATCCAAAAAGGTGAGTCGTCACATCATAGGTATGACATTTTAGACATAGGTTTTAGAGATAATGAGTTCGAGCACCTGAAACATCAAAATGAGTGCTCTACTTGAATGGAGTATCACTTTTATCATAAAAAAGAAATTTATTTAAAATTCAACCTTTTAACCTCGTTGTAAATGCACTTGATACAACACCAAGCAGTAGATACCTCTGATTAATAGTGATTGTCATTATCGACTTCACTAATCATTTTCAACTTGAGCACGATTATGGCACAAGGAGATTAGGGCATGAGTTTTTGAATAGTAGAAATTTGGTTATGTCCCTTATTTTCAGATTTGGTACATGAAAAACCCTTATCAAAAACATGTTTTAAATTACATCCGTGTTTTTAATTTCACTATATAAAAGAAATTCATTTTTTTCAAAAATTAAATTTGAATATTAATTAATCGCATGTACATATGATTAAAAATAAATTATTTTTGGATTTTTGTTGAACAAAATACAAATATTTGTAGATAACTCTACGTATACTTTTAATCTAGAAACTTCAAATATTTAAAAGATGGTATTTAAAAGATGGCGTTTTTATGAAAATTTCTTTTTGAATATTGAAGATGAAGGAGATTAGGACTACTTTGTTTTCTTCTTACTTGAATTGAATTAGGAATTAGGGCCCAAGGGGACTAGAACATAGAATTTTGAGAGGGAAGCGAAATGAATAATACGTAATCAATATAAGAGGAATTTATTTTCAATATAGTTAGATCTCCAATTAGACTTAGTTAGATTATGAAAGTCGAAGGAAAAAAGGTTGTGTACAACTTGTTAACCTTTGATTTGTATAAAATTATTGATATTAAAGAAATTAATACTCATGTGATGTATAGGGAAATATTTTTGGCAGTAAAAACATTTATGTGTCATATATTTTTCGTGGAAGCATGTATTTTGTATGTAATCTAAAGGATGCGTTATAAATGTGTTTGTATTGAATTATTTATTAATGTGTTTATATAAAAAGATGATCAGAATTTGCAATTTCTAAATGAAACCGAAATTAACCGATTGGAAAATAAATGAGAACGAAAATTTGGGTACTGGTGAATTTCCATAATGAACTTTTCAGTCCACTTTTGTATAATGCACCTTGGACAGAATCAATTGTCAGTGCATTTGTCATTTGCAATAATCTGTATGACATCCTATCACAACGTATTCATTATTACTTACCACAGGGAAAATAAAACTAAAAAAATATTGTATTAATTCAATTTAGAGGAAGTGTCTTAAGCAGTAGACTAAACCACATAAATTGTCAAGCATTTATTTGAATTTACAGGTCATGCAAGCGCCAAGTTAATATGCAATTACAACAGTTTGGAAGGAAAATAAATTCAAATTACACACACGTATACGTGTTATATATATATGTATGTATGTATGTATATATGTATGTATGTATATATATATATGTATGTATGTATGTATGTATGTATGTATGTATGTATGTATATATATATATGTATGTATGTATGTATATATAATTGAAGGTGTCAAAAGCACTGGCTAATGTTGTGTTTGAGACATGATTGCCACAGCGATTCTTCAGCCAGAAGAAGGCGCCTTCTGGTGGCTGAACTAGCTTGCGATTGTGAGATGTGTACATCTCTTTCTTCAACTGTACCAATATCTTCACCATTGTATACCCCTTCTGCCAATTTGCTAGCATGCTAAATTTCTTTCGCTTTACCTATGCTACAGCCCCACACACACATACCAAAACAAGAAACAAAAAACAATTCAGGAATGGAAGAAAATCTTGGTTAACCTTTCATTGCGTCAGAAATGCTGACTACTTCTGGTCACTAAAAGTGGGTCAAAGCTTTGAAGGAATTCTATGCTCAGTTCGTTGCAACGAGAAAATTGAGGTAAAGGTCACATAACCAATTTCACTACAAGAAATCGTACGATTTCCGACGGCCAGCAGCCGTCGGAAACCGATACAATAAACCGTCGCAAGTTATCACGTCGCCTCAAAGTTTTTCCGACGGCTTCCAACAACGTTCGTCGTATACTTTCCGACGGCTACCAACAGTTAGCCTGACGGCTCTAGACGGTCGTCGAAGACATGTGGCGGATCAAGAGGTAGTAAAAAACCGCCACTAGCCGTCGGAAAATTTTGACTTGTAAGCTGTCGCCAGCCGTCGAAATTTCTGAAGCATTTTTAGTGTATTTTGCTACATTCTAGCCTACTATACACAATCTAGAAACATAATATTGTCACACACAAGCACATGTCGAATTCAGATATTCAATATAATATCAAATCATACAAATATACTCAAGTCACATAAAGAAAGTTAAACCAAGCATAACTCGCATAAAATCAAACCAACCAACACTTCGTTAACATAATATATATACATGTCATTATACAAAATATACACCGTGGAACACCAACTCCCCACCATCAACTCACAAATGTCAAAATGACCAACAACTCAATATACCATCAAATAATATATACAACATCTCAAAGTATCCAACTCCACGAACTCAATGTATCATCAAAAAATACTAAACAATGACGTAGAACAAAAAAACATACCAATCACCCCTGTCAATCATCTCCAGAACCTCCGGAACCAGCTGAAGATGGAAAGCGGCCACCATACTGCTGCATGTACTCAGCAATATGCAGGTCCAGCAGCTGTGTCATCTCAATGGCATGCCGACGGTTCTGCTCCTCCAGCTGCGCCACCCTAGCTCTCAATTCCTCGATCTTTGCTAGATCGATCTGAGCTCTGGTTTGGCTGGCTCTCCTCTGTCTACTCTACAATACTTATTTAATTTAGTAAATCAATTACTATAATCTTACTATCGAAGTTATAGCATAATATGTTAATTGGTATATCTATAAACTTATTATTGAAACTAAAGCGATGTGAAGTTCTTTAGAACTGGAAGATTACTAAATTATTATATCTAAATATATTAGTCATTACCACTTGATTGCCAAAACTGTAACGCCTGTTCCGTGAAGGTGGATCCATGACTGACTCAAAAATGACATCCCCCTCGTCCGTAGTCAGCTACTCTCGAACAGTTTCCTCCACGAGTTTCTGCCGTTGTTCCATAAACCGTGCCTGCATGAACAAATAAAAGTACATTTGAAATTAATAGCATGATATCTTGATTCATTATACTTTAATAATTAAAACAATTACTAATAGTATATAAACTAAAATATGCTTACATGGCTCTTTCACGATTCATCGTCATACCATGTATATGAAACAGTCCCGTCTGGATTTACATTCTCGACGGCATGAGTACGGGCAAATACATCCATGTACGATACGGGACCCTGCACCTCGGCTTCCTGAAATTAATTATTATGTACTATTAATTTTTATTCAAAATTATACGGCACAATAACTATGTACAATTCACAGCTAATAAATTTACCAACTCCTGTCGATGTTGTTGGAACGACTTGGACCCTCCTCGATAAGTGACAGGATTTTTGTTCCTATTTGCAGAATTTCTCTGCGACTCTGCCTGTACATTTAAATAAATAATACATTATTTACTTACCAAATATTTTTTGATATTTATATATCAATCAACTAATTGATAAAAGATTAGTACACTTGCCTTCGCTTCATCACTATCCCAATGCACCAACCACCCTTCCCACACACTCGCTCCCATCCAGTTCGGCTTCTCCCCTTTATGCTTCACAGCCGACATAGAATCCCAGTAATTCTTTCTCATCTTCTGCATCCAGTGGTGTCATACCAGCTGCATGTCGTCTTTTTGGACGTCGACTGCGACCTGCATTTCATGATAAACAAGCGACAAATAATTAAACAATATAAGGCGAACAATAAATAAGCGACAAAAAAATTAAGAATGGAAAACAGAAGATTATACTTACAATGAAATCCTATTGTATACCCTCCATGATGTGGGAAGGGATATTATCTCTTTTGGGCCAACAAGCCGTCATCCTACTCTTATATGAATCTCATGAAACTGATAGAACTACAGCCGACGGCTGTATGTCGAACCCCTGTGTTAAATATGATATAGATTATTATATCGTACATAAAATATTTATGAAGTTGAAAAAAAATTAATACTTACCCCTCCGCTCTAGGCACCAGATATAACACGGGACGCTATGGCGGCTGTGTTGGGCCGCTGCCATCGCCTCCGGATGAATGAGATGAGCTACTCCTTCTGGACGACATGATACATGTCACAAACACATCATTTTATAAGAGAATAATAGCATAATAATGAAATATATTGTATAATAATGACATAAAGTACATAAAGTGCAAATTATACCTGATTCGGATTGGGTCTCATATTCCGACGATAAGCAGAATATATGGCATTTTTAACATAAATTGCTCAATAAATGACAAATGGTATAAATGACGTTAATGGCATAAATTACACAAATGACATAAATTAAGTTAATGACGATAAGAAGATTTGGTTTCATAAATTACATAACTTTCAAAATAAATGTCATCAATAACATAAATTGCATAATACATCAGAATTCAACATAATATTTATATCAATCCTCATCGTCTTTTGATTTAGATTCGGTCTCATATTCTATGTTATTTTCCTCTCTACACTCAAATGATTCTAGCAAAATGTTTGATTCATCGTTCAGAGGTCGAAAATCAGTACGATCGTCTGTTATTATTATTTCGTTGCTTTGCTCAAGATCTGCCTAATAAGCTTGTTCGTATTCTTTGCATCAAACGTAAATCTTGCCTTTGTTTTAAAAACTACTGACCAATCTGCTTTATCTCTTTTTAGAGACGGATAAGGAGCGTAATAAACTTGCAATGCTTGTTTGGCTAGTACATAAGGATCGTACTTGTGATAATGTGATGTGTGCTTTATTTCAATAAGATTATACTCCTTCTGCACATTATTTCCAGAACCTGGAACATTGTTGAACCAATTGCATCTAAAACATCCTCCGCGGGTCGTGAGAAATATGTCAGTTGCAAAATTTGGGTTAAAACACCATAAAATCATTTATGTGATTTTCTGGATCATCCCTACCTTTAACAATTACACCTGTATTATTAGTTAATTTTTCAGCACTGTATTATTTAGTGTTAAATTTATATCCATTGATGAAATATATTGGATATGTCTTGATATTTTTTTTTGGTCCCAATACAAGATGTTTCAATCCTTCGTCGACCATACAATTTCGACGTTCATAAATGTACTTTGAAAACTAATCAAAAAATTCTTTACTGAGATCTCCGCGTGGATGTTCTCTTTCATAAATACTGCATATATGAATAAAATATTGCATAAAATTCTACACGCGCATGCATTATTGAAATGAATAAATCAAGAATTATTATTTCATATTACCTAACAAATGGTGCAACCTAAGCACAATTAAGAAGAATATAAGTGTGTGCTACATGAATATCTTTATCGTCTAACCATACATCTACACATTTTCCAAAAGGTCGACCATGTTGTCTAAAAGTAGATAACATTGTTTGAGAGGACTCTTGTTTGTCGCCTTAATCATTACGTGGAACACGTTCAAATGATATGTTCACATGGTCACATGGTCACTGAAATAGTGAGATAAAAAGAACGAAGCTTCTTCTTCGATGTATGATTTACATATCGAACCTTCAACTCGTGCATTTTGCCTCGCTTTTTTCTTCAGATGATTTAAGTATCTATGAAAAATTAATTTACATTAACTTTAACTTTCGAATGTAATTAAATTAATAGGTAACATATTTCATACCTCTCGAATGGATACATCCATCCATATTGCACAGGACCTCGAAATCGTGCTTCGGATGGGAGATGAACAAATGTTCCATTACATTAAAAAAACCTAGTGGAAATATTTTCTCTAGTTTGCAGAGCAATATAAGAATATCTTCTTTAAGTTTACGTAAACGTTGCACTTTTAACGTAGTCGAACAAAGCTCTTTGTAAAATAGACTAAGTTCCGTTATTACCTTCCAAACTTTTAAGGGAAATAGTTCTTTGAATACAACGGGTAATAAATTTTCCATCATTATGTGACAGTCATGGCTTTTCATTCCACTCAATCTACCATTTTTAAAGTCAACACATCTACGAAGATTTGATGAAATCCCATCAGGAAATCTTAATCCTTCCACCCATTTTAACACAACTTTAACTTGATTATTCTCTAACTCATAACATGCTTTGGGTTTTTTATTGTCGTTTGGTTTCATGTGAAGCTCAAGACGTTTGCATAATTCTTATATATCGTGTCTTGATTCCAAATTGTTCTTAGTCTTCCCCTTGACATTCAAAATTGTGTTAAAAACATTATGAAATAAATTTTTCTCATTTTGCACCACATCAATATTATGACGAAGCAGAAGATCTTTCCAATAAGACGACTCCTAAAATATACTTTGTTTGCACCAATTATGAATAGTCAATTTACCTGCAATTTCTGTTTGTACTCCAGTTACATGTATTTTTGGATAGTCCCTTACAAGTTCATATATGTTTTCGCTTGACCATATCATTGGTGGTTGTCTGGTTTCTACTTTAATGGCTAAAAAGTTTTTCTATCTCCTCTGAAGGGATGATTGACATGGAGAAAACATCGATGGCAATCAAACCATGAAATTTTCTTATAACCATTCGGTAAAGAAAATGCCCGTGTTTCTTCCATGCAATAAGGACAAGCTAGATGACCGAATGTACTCCATCCTGAAAGCTTTGCATAAGCAGGAAAATACTTATAGTCTAGAACAAAGAAGCAAACATATGGAAAAAAAATTCTTTCAAACGTCGTATGTTTCTACTTCTTCGCTCTACAGTGTTTTTAACTTCCTCAATCAACGGTTGTAAATAAACATCAATTCCTTGTATCGGATCGTTGGGGCCAGGAACGACAACAGTAAGAAACATATATTGAGTTTTCAAACACATCCACGGAGGTAAATTATAAGGTGTGATGATAATGGGCCAAGATGAATATTTAGCACCAAATTGAGAAAATGGTGAAAAACCATCCGTACATAATCCAAGTCTAACATTACGACTCTCCGCTGCAAAATTAGGATAAGTTTCGTCAAAATGCTTCCATGCTTCTCCATCGGTTGGATATGTCAACGTACCTTCTTCCTCTGTTCTCACACTATGCCATCTCATATGAGGTGCAGTTACATAAGATGCGTATAACCTTTGAAGCCTATGAGTGATGGGCAAATAAAGCATACGTTTGTATGGAACTTCCTTTCCCTTCTTTTTTCTTGGTTTGTACCTTTTCTCGTTACATATTCTACACTTCGTAAGAGTGATGTCCTCTTTCCAAAACAACATGCAGCCATTTAAGCATGTATCTGTTTTTTGGCAGGGTAAACCAAAAGCCGACATAAGTTTTTTAACTTCATAGTGATTTTCACACATTTAATTATCGGGCAACATATGTCATTTTGCAGCTATACAATAGCTGTAAATCCGGCTTCGGTGATGTTGTAGTTTGACTTCATCGCAATGTATTCTACGGTTACTGATAGCTGAGTGTCGCTTTTACAACCATCCCAAAGAGGTTTCTTAGCAGCATCCAATAAATCGTATAAAAAAATTGCTGCAATATTTGGTTCTTTAACATTAACATCATTGTCACCATAGGGAATATTGATCGTGATGCATCTTAACCATATTTTTTATACGATTCGTCATAACAATTTCATTACCAGCCACCTTTTATTCAGACTCTGTAGGAGTATGTGCTACAACTTCTCCATAACGATCCCAAACACAATATTCCGGTACGAAATGTTTTTGCACAAATGAAATTTCACAATATCTGGTAACAAATACTTTAAATGTTTACACCTACTACATGAACAACGAATTTCTACGTCCTTTCTGTTATTACTTAAAACGAATTCAACAAATACGTTTATACCATTATAAAAATCTTCCTTTATTGAGCCTCTCAGTCCCCTTTTTTGATACATCCATCTCCTCCGATCAACAAAATAATCGATTATTTTTCCTATTTAAAAAAATATGTCACAAATTCAAAAAAAATATTGGCCATTTTACGAATTAACATTTTATTTTTCTATGTATTGATACATAATATTATACGCGTCAATTTTACCCAACTTAAGAATACAATATTGAAACGTTGATTTATGGTTTTCTTTTTTGCTGGTTAGTCATCCTACTTCCCATTACAAAAACAGCAAACACTGACATTTCGTAAATTATTTCGTTTTAAACGATTCAACAAAATTTTGGTAGAACTTCCCCTTTGTTTTCTATATTGTACACAAATGCATGTAGACAGGAAACATAAAAGAAAAGTGACGGCGAAATTTTGTGAACCGTCTAAAACGAAATAATGTATGAAATGTAATTGTTTACTGTGTTTATAACTTATCCAATATAGGGAGAAATCTAGCAAGTATTATACCAGATGAATATAAATGTCAGTTTTATGACAAAAACGAATATCTATATAACGATCATGTACAATGTTATCCCGCCTTTTGGCAAGGCCGTGACATCAAGGAATTGACTGAAAACAAAAGATAGTTCATCATGAAGACCAGTTATATGCAGGTTCATTATGGATGCTGGTAAATTTTGC
The DNA here is from genome assembly GCA_030737815.1 of Allium fistulosum. Classification (NCBI taxonomy): domain Eukaryota; kingdom Viridiplantae; phylum Streptophyta; class Magnoliopsida; order Asparagales; family Amaryllidaceae; genus Allium; species Allium fistulosum. The sequence goes on along the minus strand of CM060902.1, from coordinate 1,160,511,422 downwards.
CCGAGTCCGGATTAAGCTACAATTGATATGACACGACAAGCAAAGCTATGAAAGCCAACATTCCAAATTTCAAATCAATCAGGATTCGTATGCTCAAGATATGATCGATGCAAAATCAAGCAATAATCTCGTTCGTATCCATCCAAGCTCGCAGGCCTCGTTCGCATCCATCAAAATCAAACATATTTGTATCCATGGGGAGAAGCAGTTCATTCGAATTGATCAAGTTCATTTCCATCCCATTCGTATCCTAGATGATCGTACCCATCGAGTATGTGTTGCTTCGTATCGATTCAGAGAGCGTCATTTCGTATCCATCACATTTAGCCTATTCGTATCGATCCATCGATACGAAACGAACTCAAACGAGCGACACGAAGAGAATAGATCTGGATCGATACGAAGTGGGGCATGGTCGACCGATACGAAAGGAGGGTTAACCATCGATACGAAGTAAGCAACAAGGGACCGATGCGAATGAGAGAGACACAAATGAAACAAAGCTAAGAGCGATGCGAAGGAGACACGTAAAGATGGATGACTTGGTCACTCGGCATAAAAAGTGGATCGATCCTAAAAGTTAGCGCCACATCATCGGTCATCACGTGCCCAGAAGCGATGCGAACAGAAGCGATGCGAACTCGGCAACCTTCAAAAAATCCAAACTTGCATCGATTATAACTCGAGATCTACCACCAAATTTTCACAAGAGCTTGCGTACAGCTCCAAGAATGTACCTGACAAATTTCAGCCTCAAAGGTCTATTTTTGGAGCGATACAAACTCAATTCGTATCGCTCCCAGATCGAGCCGAAATCACCTGAACTCGTTCTCGTGGGCCGCTCACGTGAGAGAAGAAGTCTTTCGAGATCTGGGCGAGATATTTGCTGCCTACGCCTATAAATAGTGACCCTGGACCTACAGAAAAAGGACTTTTGGGCTCGTCTACGTCCAGACTCTGCCAAAATTACTATTGTACTTGGATTATACGGTTGTAACTCATTGTAACCAGCGAGCAAAAATCAATAAAAGACAGCCATTTCATAGTGGACGTAGGCCATACGCCGAACCACTCTAAATTCGTGTGTTTCTGTGCATTTTCTTGTTCGTTGATTGGTGTGTTTGTTAGATCTACCTCTTTTTACATTTAATTTCTTCATTTTATCTCTTCAATCACATCTGAAGAGTGTTGTGCCCAATTTTGGTACAAACATACAACACTTGTCGGACGGAGCCAAAAACTCTCTAAAGGACGTAATAAAAAAGTAGTTTATACAAAGATTGAAAGTTTTGTAGTTTGTCTTCTTCTTTATTATATAATATATTATTGTTTGTAAACGGTTGAAAATTACTAATTTTATATATTTCAAAAAATTATTAATTTACCACATTATTTCGTGTATTTTATCAAATAAGGTTGCTTTAATATTCTGCGTTCTTTACGGTTTTATGACTTTTTAGCTCCTTTTCCCTAAGGTGATTGTTGTCATTTTCCAATCCAGTCGATTTCTCTTTGAGACTCATGCATTCATTTTTATACAAGTCAAGATGTTTAGAAGCAATGGACATTGATGAATCTAACTCCGACTGAAGTAGAATGTATCTCTGTTTTTCGATAAATAACTTGTTTTCAAGTTATATGGCTTTTAGTTTGAGTACAAAGGGAGAATATTCCAATTAACATAAGACAATGCAAGAAATAACACATATATAATGGTTTACACGTATACACAAATTCACAAATTATACCTACTCTTCACAATTTCAAGCTAACAAATAAAATAGGTATTCCATGGGATACTATAAACCATCATTAGGCTATCAGAAACAATTAGAATCACTAATTATTCCTAATTTATCAACTTAGGTAAATCTAGATTTAGGATAAAAATTAGATTTTTCGCAAAAAATAGAGATTATACCTGAGATTGGAAGCAATAGAGAGTGGTTAAGGAGCCGTGCAAGATCTGAAAGCTTGAATTTGGGGTTTGGAAGCTTGAAAATGGGTTTTAGAGGTTTAAACTCGTTTTTTTCGTTTGTTGAAATGGGGAAGAAAGGTCTCGGCTGAGACCTATATATCGTGAATTTCCGATGGCTTTCAACGGGCCGTCGGAAATCAACCATCGGAAGCCGTCACCAGTGGTTGTCGGTATTTCAGCTTTTTCTAGTAGTGTTTGTATGTAGTGTTACTAGTATATAAATTTGGATAAACTCTGCACACATGAATGAACAAATGATAATAAATCTTGCATTTACAGCCACATGGGTCATTTTTCTTGATAACTAATATCTTCCCATATGTTATACATCCATATGCATGTCTAAGTGCACCTCTAAATAATGTCAAATTATGTTATACATGTACATGCTTTGGACATAAGAACAAGGCAAATGTTGGAAACAGAACTCAAAAATCAGTCCCCTAGCAAGCAACGAGTTGACCTAAAGTCAACGGATTAGGATCAACGGGTTGTAAATTATCAACCATAATCCTTGCTCAATTAAGAAGCTATAAAAAATTTCCAACTCTGCCTCTACATTAGTCTATAACTCTAACCCTAGCATAGTTGGCCTTAGCTAAGAAGTATTAAACCTTATAATAAAATGGGGATTAACCACACACCCCTGTCTTTTTAAAATAAAATGAGAAAACATTTTAATACTCCTCTCTTAATTCACATATCCACTGAAAGTTCCTTAAATTATCAAAAATCTAACATCAACAAACGATGATTGAGGTATCAATTTTGGTATCGATGAGCACGACTAGATGTGAAATAGTTGACTAGTACCCAAGCTTGATCGAATTCTCACCACTGGGGATCGGAATTAGGGTTTTATAAATAACAAAATTAGGGTTTTTTTGCGGCGACCAAAAGAGACGAGGTTGGTACTGTAACTACCGTCGGATGCAGATTTTGATGTAGGATCGACTGATGGTGGTTGGAGGCGGTAGTTGTAATTGTAGCAATGACAAAGTAATTCAAAGTTGGTGTTGGGTCACGGTGCAATAATTTGCACTTTAAATAATAATTTGTGAAGATACTGTCTCAGGCCTGTCAATGTTAATGAATACCCAAAAAATTTGAAATCCGTCCTCATCCGCATCCGAAAAGCAGATAAATATCCGATATTCGGAAAAACGGATGCGGAGGTGGATATGAAGACATCCGTATCCGAAAATTATCCGTTCGATATTTTTCAAGATTGCAATTTAAATTATGTGTATTTTAGTATAGTGAAAGATATTTATTTATGCTTTTATTAAGCTAGAAGTTTATTATACACACTAAATGCATGCTAACTACTCAAACCTATTTATTATTATTATATTTATTTATTTTTAACGCTTTTATAATCAATGGGATTGAAAAAAGTTTATGCTAAATTAGAATTTTCCATTTATATTTCTTGACTTATCAGTCGTTAACGGATAAGATAATTATCTTATATCCGTCCGTATCCGCATGACACTATCTGCATCCAAAAGTATCCGTTGACAGGCCTAGATGCTAATGTTTTTGACAAAAATATCTGTATATTTCAAGGTGCATGTTACGGATAATATTTTAACTTACTGCATGAATATTGTTGCACAACAAACTACCGTTAATGTAAATAATTGCAGTACACCAACAACTAATTGCACTACAAATAATTGCACTGCAAAATGCATTAACGTTTAAAAAAATTCTTACATTTATTTTAGTATTGAAATTCAAATACATACAAAAATATTTAATCTGGTAATAATTAAGGGGAAATTTACAAATCCAAATTTAACAACAACTATTTTTTAATATAAAAACAAAGGCTTGATTTATCTGATTTTCATGGGAGGTGTGTATGGACTAGGAGCGTCTCCAACAGCCCTTGTTCTGTGCTTAATTCAGTATCAGCAGAAAAAATGACTTCAACGGTTTATATTACCCTAAATATTTTGGATAATATACAAAGAATCCTGAATTGGGTCTAAACGTCTGTTTAGTAGGTGCTTGAAGTATGCACGCCTAATAAATATGCATTTTGAATCTCTTATTTAATACATAAAAAGTGAGATTTATTATCAAGCGTCTATTTAATAGGCGCTATGCTTTAACGTGTAAAGTCAGACGACTATTAAATCGGCGTCTAACTGTTGGAGATTTCCAAAGTTATTCAGTTCTTAATATTCAAGAGCTGAATATTAAGGGCTTCATCCGTTGGAGATGCTTTAACGTTTTTTTATAAAAAGGACGTGAGTCAAAATTCCACTAAAAATATATATAACAGTATAATTTTGTATGGATTTGCAACTTCAAACGACCTAAACAATGCCAATAAAATAAATTTCAATGTAAAAGAAAATGGATCATATATGGGGGATCCTTCTTTATATATATATATATATAGAAAAGGACATTTACAATCAATTTTTTTAGTCTCAAATCTTACTCAAACTTGGTCTGAAGACAAATTAAATTATGACATTGATCCTCCGAATTCTTCTTATATCTTTGTACGTTTAATAATCTTGATCGTTTGATTACTTTGATCTAACAATTATTAATTTGAGTACAAAATTTGAATGCAAAAGATATTCCACACGCCCCATTTTTCCTGGAATAGAATATTGACAATGCATAATACAAATTTTATAGTTTCTTGGATTTGTATATGGTCATGCTATCTATGATTGACATATTTGAATATTGGGATTCTAGAAGATTGATATGATGACAATTTTTTCTCGTAAAGAATATTTAAACAACAGTTGATGAAAAGTATGAAAATTCAAATAGTTTAGGTGGATTCAGCGAGCAAGTGGAGATGGTCCTAACTTGTTACAGGTCAATAAAGCTCGACTTTGGCTTGACTCATTTACACCGTGAACCTGCCTATAGTTGGGTTTACGAGACGAGCTAGACTGGTAGAGCCAACTTTGCAGTTTATGGCTACATTATTAGCTCTATGTGACCTTCAAGGAATATTGTGATCAAATTTTGAGTACTCTCTCTAGTAAAATTCACCACTGGATAAATAGGATCTTCTAATAATGGAACCACCTTACATATATTTGATTGTGGTTGGTTATCTAGTTTATTTATGGTGACTGGTTATTGAATCTTATCATACTTGCTGATGTTTCCTTCTTTTTGTTGTTTTACTGATATGATGGTAGATTCAGAGGTGCTTTTTGCAGATATTAAGTTAATTATATCAATTAAATCACAATTGTTGGTATCAGAATCCTAGTACTCCCGATGTTTTGAGAGAATGCCAAAATTAGATGATTAAGAAAATTTTTGTACATTTAATAAACTTCACCGTCAGAGTTTTAAATCTCACATGCATCCTTCTAAGTGGGAGAGGTTGTTTTTTGCTGTGTGAGAGGTTATTTTTTTTTGGGAACATGCAGCCTTGTGTAATTGCCAATTTTATTTGATCAAAATAATTAAGAAAAGTATTTTCACTACTTCTTGTCCATTATTTCTTGAATCTTCAATTAGAGTTTTGCTAAAAAGATTGCTGAAAAAGAATGTAAACTAGTATTAAATAATAAATTGTAGAACAATGATACATAGCTGATATATAGGTACTTATAATATACAAGTTGTTATAATGTAATGGGCTGAGTGAAATGATACAGTCCATATACCCGCAATGTATAATAATATATATACAGCGTGACTTGCTCTCTTATTTAATACCCTCTCTCAAACCTAATGAGGGTTAGGGTTTGCGATTTTATCCCTAAATTCTACCGACATTCCAATTCTCAATCTTCATGCTTTAATTCTTCAAAAATCTTGCTATAGGTTAAAATAAGGATGAATACCGTCCCTAAATATTCTGCTTAAAGTCAATTTAGGTTCTGAGATTGCTTTCAGCTGCCGACTTTGATTGATAAGCTTGCAAAATTCTGCTTTAAGCATTGTTTTGTGAAAGAATTTGTTATGCAAGGAGAGGATGAGACTATACTTACTTATTGTTGAGCTATTATTGATGTCTCTGATCTTCAGCTCTAGTTTTAATCTGATGAAGTTTTGTTTGGACAATGGCTTCGTTAGAATGTCAATTCTTTGATAAGTAGCAGGTATATGATTTACTATAAACTTTCCCTTCACAACTTGTTCTCTTACAAAATATAGATCTAGTTCATATGCTTGGTTCTAGGATGTAAAACCGAATTTGCTGTAAGTGAAATTGCACTCATATTGTCACACCAAATTGTTGCTTTGTTGCTAGTTGATTTGCAGTTCACTTAATAAAGAGTCTATCAACATAATTCAGTTGTAGCACTAGCAACACTCATATACTCTGCTTGAGTACTAGATCTTGACACGGTTTGTTGTTTTTTAGAGCACCATGACACTGGATTTTTTTTCTAAGTATATGCAGTAGCCTAAAGTTGATTTTCTGTCATTATAGTCTGTAGCCCAATCTGCATCAGCATAACCATTGATAGTTAATGTTTTCCCTGATTGAAGTAGTAGACCTTGATTTATGGTTCCTTTGAGATGTCTTAATATTCTCTTTACAGCTTTCCAAGGTTCATCCCTAGGTTGTTGCATGAATTGGCTCACCTTGTTAACATTGAATGTAATTTCTGGTCTTGTTATTGTAGTATATTGTAGTATCCAACTATACTTCTATATTGTTTGTCATTTGTAATCAGTTCACCTTGTCTTTTGATAAGTGTAGATTGCTTTTCATTGGAGTATGCAGTGATTTGCTTGATCCATTTTGGCTCTTGATAAAATTTCTAAAATGTATTTTTTATGACTTAACCTAATATTTTATCAAGAAAAGCTTCTTCAAAAACTTAATACTTAACCATTTCAAAACTCCTTTATTTTAGCCATGGGTTTTATTTTAAAATGAGATTGGGTTGTTTGTTTTGAAAAACAAAGCCTTTCGAAACCTTCGAAACCTCACTGGATAACCTCCTTCGAAAGCATATAATCTATTTTCAACACAATAGGCCCCTGCCTTTCGAACACATTAAAACCATTATTTCGAAACCTTTCAAATGTATTAAAGCATTAGCTTTTAATTTTACATAGCTTCGAAACCAATTGAAAGTACCCCTTTCGAAACCATTGAAAGTCCCCTTTTCGAAACCATTGGGTTTATATTTAAAAATATCTTTTGGGTCAAAGTGAACACATACGAAAGCACCCCTTTCAAAACCTTGTAATATCATATAAAAGCATTTGGGGAAAACTTGATGGCGTCGACACCATCCTTTCGAAAGCCTAAGTCCTTTGGGTAAAATACTTGAAGGTTGGCTTCTGTTGTGGGCATTCTCGCCCACCGCATAGTGAATATGAAAAGTCAGAGGAAAAATTGTCAGAATCCTAGAATAGACTCAGAGCCGCTTAGAAATGTTCGCAAGGTCAAGATGTGAGCATAGGTCTGAACTGCATCTCAATTCGAATAACAGTCTGAAAGATATGATCATTTTAAGATATGCCTAACACTTTCCGACTGTAAAGCCTCAGAGACCGTCTCCTGCCAAGGCCCGGCCCCGCATAGACCAGCAAAGGACTTACCCTACAAAGCCAGGTACGCATAGGTCCATCCCAGCAAGGCCGGACCGCACATCTAGCCCAACAAGGCCGGATCCGCACAGGTTCGGCCCAGCAGGGCCGGACCCACACATGTTCATCCCCGCAGGGCCAGACAGCCCAGGCAGGACCTACACGGGTCCGGTCCAGCATGGCCGGATAGCCTGGTCCGACCCCAGGCCAGACCAGGAAGCACTACCGGACCAGCTTCCTGGTCTGGCACTTCCAGACCAGGCAGTGCTGGACCAACACCTGGTCCGGCACTGCCAGACCAACTTCCTGGTCCTGCACGGACCAGCAACTGGTCCGACACAACTGGACCAGCCCCTGGTCCAGCACCCTAGTGCCGGACCCACCTGGTCCGGCCCCAGGCTAGACCCGCCTAGTCCGGACCCTGGCCGGACCCACTTGGTCCAGCCCTTCTGGGGCTGGACCCACCGGACCTACCTGGTCCAACCCTTCTAGGGCTTGATCCACCCGTTTATGTCCTTCCGGGGTTGGACCTACCTGATCCGGCATTCGGGATTCCAAGGTCGGGATGGGCGACTGAAGGAAGCTACCAGGATAGTATTCAACTAGCATCCTAGAGCAGTGGAACAACAGCAAGGTTGAACCAAATTTCAAGGGAAGAAAGGTTAAACCAAAGCCTAGAAACCATGTACTCAACTGCCTCTCCTCACAACCTCACTCTATAAATACTAGACATATGGGATCATAAAAAAGGGATGGATAGAAAATAGTGAAGTTTCCATCAAAAATGGTATACAACTTTGAGAGAGAAAATCCTTAGTCCTAACAACAAGTTTATTCATATTCAAAGCTTGTACATGTAATCAGATATGAAAGAGATAATAAAAGAGGAACAGTGGACGTAGGCACATTCAGGCCAAATCACTATAAATTTTGTGTCTTTTTACATTTCAATCCTTTATTTATTCTTTCTTGCAAACTATTGATTTTCTACCATATGCACTCGCAACAAAAATTCATCAAACGATAGTTGTATACTACAAACAGTATTCACAGCCCTACTACAATGTCTTGCAAGTGTTTGCCCATTTTTTGTGCAAACATTTTTGGTGCTTTCACTGAGAGCTGAACTTTCATTTTTTAAAAGGAAATTCTCTCTTTCTTACTTTTCTTTTTATTTTGAAACCTACTATTTCTAATTTTCTGACTTGAGATTATCGTTTCTTCTCTTAAGAAACTCTCTCCCTTTTTCTAAGATCTGAAATCTATGTTTCTTTTCAGATATACCCTGACTGTTTTACATAACACAAATAATCCTCCTTTTCTCTTCAGATCTAAACATCCATTTTACTACATAGAGAAATTTTCTTGTCCACCTTTTAGATCTTACTTTTACTATCCATAGACACTGTTTATTAGCAAAAAAAATAAAAAATGTCATCTCTTAGACATGAAATCCTTAGATATTCCTTTTACTACTCTAGGTCCACAAACATATGTCTCTTGACAAAAAAGAAACATGTACTCATTCTTTGGATCTGAAATCAAGCCACCTTTCTATTTTCATTTGGAATCCAAAAACATGGTTTCTTGGCTTAAGAAACCTCTTTTCCCCTCTGTTTAGATCTGGATCATTATTTTCTTTCATAAGATAAAACCTGTTTCTAGTCTTAAGATCTGAAATTGCATTTTTTTAATAAAATTTATACCTTTTTTTTCAGATCTAAAGTCACTGTCTACTTGGAATGAGAGATTCTCTTTTTCTTACTTTCTCAATTTGAGATCATTGTTTCTTAGATTAAAATACTCTATATCTCCCAGATCTGAAACTGTTACTTTAGGAAAATGTATTTCTCTTTTCGGATCTGCAATCACTATTCCTTGAAGATAAAAAAAAGTTCTATCTTTCTTTTCTCTAATTTCAGATCTACAAACAGTGTTTTGACCAAAAGAAACTCTTAGTCATTTTTCAGATCTAAAATCAAATCTTATTCTCTTTCCATCTAGAAGCATTGCTTCTTTAACATAAGAAAACTATCTTCCTCTTTTGTATAAGAGGAATATATTCCCTAGTAAAATATAAAATTACGGTTCTAAGAAAATCCTTTTCTCCCTCTAAACTTGAAATCCTTTCTCCTGATATAAAGTTATTGTCTCTTTGAAATTAGAGATATTCTCTTTTCCTTTTTTCAAGTTTGTAATCACCATTTCTCGGATTGAGAAGCTATACCTCCTATCTGAAGATGCTCTCTTTATTTTAAGAGTTGGACCATCAACCCTTCGAAGCTACAAAACCTCACAATCCTTTCCGAAAATTGAATTATCTCTCTCGAAAAGTACAAACTCTCTAGGAAGGGAAGGAGAAAAACTTCCCGATATGCCGCCTAAAGTGAGAGAACTCCGCTATAAAGAATACAACTGATGTTAGTACACCCAATCCATATGTGGAAAGACGGAAGATTAGTCTAACAACCTCCCCTTGCTAAAAATTACCGGACATAACTTTGAAATAGTTTTGGTTTAAATCAGTAAACACTTCGCTGCTTAATATAAAGCTTTGGTGGATAAACTCTTGACATGCTTAAGACAGATGAAAGTATTCAACCTCAACATTGTAATACAAGGGAAGCCCCAGTCTAGGGAACACAGGGGGCATCCCACCTAACCATATGAAACCCAAGCACAGCCCTCATCCATCCAGCATCTAATCAAAATACTGCAATCGGGATCCCAATCATGGTGATTGATACTCAAAGTCATGGTGATTAAAGTCATGGTGATTGATACTCAAAGTCTAGATATGACAAGCTCGACACTTCGTCACTCTTATCATGCCCGAAGGCATCAACAATCCAACGCATACTAGACAGAATTCAAATAATATAGCTCTCCTTACCTAGGGATATGTTCAACAAATATGAACAGAGAAGGAGATACGATCAAGAGTTACTAGTCCACCCTTCAAGAAAGAAAAACTTTTGAGTGCCCACTACAAACCTTTATAAGGGGCTAACCCGGTCCCCTAGACACTTGCCAAGATCTCCACACTTGTTGATAAACGGGGGCACACAAGAGGTACTATATAATTGCTTTTCTTTCATTCTAATCAATCTTAAGCAATTGCAGGGTTCTACCATCTACTCTTGGATCTCCATCCTTGGAAAAAGGTGAAGGAAGGATTCGTAAATCCTTTGCATGTGTTGATCGACCTGAGGGTGCTCACATGCTACATGAAGTAAAGACAAAAAATCAAACTAGCCCCTACAACTATGCATGACCTCTCCATTGGGTCAGCAAGGCACATAAAGATGAGAAAACATCACTGTCGGGAGTTCGGATAGATGGTCACCCAGGGAAGCTAGCACAGCTTGCAGTACAAATGCTATAGAAAAATGGAAGAGATACAACTCTCTTCCTCCGGAGCTCGAATGATCAATGATCAGAGAGAAACCATCCATTTGAGTATGGTGTTACCTCAAAGGGTAAGGAAGAGGACGCGATGGAAACGACATCTTCCGAGAACTTGGATAACATAATAGTTTATACAGAAAGGCTTTGAAAGACCGAGCTCCAGTAATTTCGACATATTTGGCCCGCAGCAGAAAGGCGAGAGATATCCAGAATCACCAATCAAGATACTAGCTTCACTACTCCATCATGATCTAATAATCAAAAAACACAATTCAAATTGATTAAGAACTAAGGATAGCAGGATGCACACTAGGGACATCCACTATAAGTCCACCAAACTAGTCGAAGTCAACCTGACAAAATGACTAGACCAATGACTACTAGGAGGCAGCACTAAAATGCCAAACAAGAATCTTGGTCCAGTAAAACCCGCATTATCAAATAGAGTACTTGCAGAAAATCCTTATGAGGAGCTCTCCGATCACACAATATGCTCGCATAAACATATCATAAGCATGACAACATATGGTCTTGCAAAAGAGGTACCATAACAAACCTCTTCTTTCGTTTTTATCTAACTCGGTTGTTGTCATTCCAGGACAATGCCATCGGCTCCTAGGTTCCACAGAGTCTTACAAAAATACAAAGCGAGAATTCCTATCGAAGAGAACATCTTAAATCAGGCATACTACACAACCTGGTACTTTGCGCTTCTTTCGAAGCGGCATGTTTGGTCTAAACTACTCTTTCCCTCTGACCGAGACAAGAGACTAATGCATTCACTTAACACATATGCAGTTATATTCACTTAACACATATGCAGTTATATTCACTTAACACCTATGTTATTACAACCACTACTTCTTTTATGATTAGCAACCCAGATCATAAGCATGTGTTGGCAGCAGTGAAAATAAGGTAGCCATGACTAAGGACACTAGCCCGGGCAGTTCACTGCGTACGACCGCCCCTTTCCCTAGCAATGACATACCAGTCAGGCATCCAGGCACAAATCTAGCTTGAGTAACTCAAAGAATAAGTGCATTCGAAGCCTAGCGTGGATTGACTCATAACAGGAGTTGCCCCAGGCCAATGGGCAGGTTGAAGCTATCAACAAAGTCTTGCAAACACTAATTGAGGAAAAACTAGATAAATCCAAAGGAGTGTGCGTTGACGAACTACCCACGGCACTGTGGGCCTACCAAGCCTCCTACAAAACAGCAATAGGACATATTTTATTTGCTCTAAGCATATGGGGATGAGGCCATTCTTCCGGTCAAAACAGTTGTCCCTTCACATCGTAAGACACATTATAATCCAAAAGAAAACGAGGAGCTCCTTAACATGTCCTTCGACCTGATTGAAGAAAGAAGGAATAACACCGCTCTCAAGACCGCCGCACACAGACGGAAACTGGTAAAACAATACATCTAAGGTGAAACCCTAAGAGTTACAAGAGGGAGATATTGTTCTCAAGCAAGTCTTTCCCCATCCAGGCGCACTAGATCCAGTTTGGGAAGGACCATTTGTTGTTCATAAGGATCTCCATAACAGAGCTTACATTTCGTCGACAGTTGACAGAAAAGGTGTTTGGGAAAGGAAGAAATCTCCAACACCTCCGTCATTACTTCTCTCAGCTTGTAAAAAGCATGTATCACCTGAAATAATAAAAGAAAGACAATGGACGTAGGCATATTCTGGCCAAACCACTGTAAAAATTGATGTTTTGCTCGATTGTTTGTCTGATATTTTTCCTATTGCGATCAATCACAAGCTCTCGCCGGTAGTAATGAAAGCAAGATAACCATGACTATGGGCACAAAAATAGCCTGGGTAGTTCATTGCTGACGATCCCCCCCCCCCCAGCCAGCAATGGTAAACCGACTATAGGCCACGGATTAGCCACGATTATAGCATAGGCAGTTTATCATTGGCATTTGGCTCCCCGGCAACTACGAACCGATAATGAATCCCACGATTAAGGCATGGCTGCAGCCAGGGATAGTTCGTAGTTGACAATCGGCTCCCACGCTAGTCGGGCCATAATAAATTGAATAATACTCACGATACAGGCCATAATAGCCCGGGTAGTTATTGTGTGCGAATCCCGGCTCTAAATCTTAAGTACGGCAGTCGCAAAAGTTACACTCCCTTGGAACATAGGTTGGGCTGACAAACCATATGTCACCAAAATCCACAATCAGGGCAAGTAACTTACGTGCCACGAATCTTAAGTTTAGAAGGACTCTCTTGATGGAGAATATAGTTCGTTGTACTTAAACTAGAATCTTTTAACAATTTCTTTTAGTCGTTTGGCATTACAGACAGATAGTTGAAATATGAATTCCACTCTGCCAACCACAGTAGGATATTCATTCGCTTCCACTCCACCAGAGGAAACGGAGCATCGACTCAACTCCGTCAGAGATAGCGGAACATCAATCCAACATTGCCACAAGAATTAGAATATCCCTTCCAGCCAACTTCGCTCAAGAAACTGTAAGGATTCTCCCAAAGCCGAGCACACTTATGGAACCTGATAAAAACTCAGTACAAAGGTATGACTAACTTTTCTAAGATAAGCTAAATTCGATAAAAAATACTTGGGGGCATAGCACCACCTCACCCCTTGATTATACATATACACTACCACTCAGCTTGGTAATAGCACATTGGAATCATGACCTTAAGTTCGCAAGTTTAAAACCTATTCATGATACAAGGCAGTAGGTTGTGAGAAGCAACCAAGTGCACTATACTGGGTGCAAACCCAGACAAATAATGAGCGCTTCCGGCCGACTTTTGACAACGTCGCTAGAGGATGCTCGGGAGGATGTGATGAGTATTTATGGACTGCCACACCCCTCAAATTACTCTCTAAAACTTAGTGATAGGGAATCACTTCGAATGATAAGGACCACTCTAAACAGAAGTGATTCGATCTCTAACCTTCCGAATGTAATTAATTCATATCAAAGCCTATTTTAACACAAATAGCTTGATACCTTTACCTAATAAATCAATCCCGAGGACACGCGGGATGACTCTAACACATATCTATGGTAAAATTCCAAATAAAAATGTATTAATAGTCTGTAACTAATTCTAAGGCAAGGATGAAAGTCCTTGACCACACTAGGCCTGAAAGGACCCTAAACTTGTAGGTAAAGTCAACAGAATAGGACGATCCTCTACCGCCAAAGCCAATGGGACATTTGAGTTGAAAGGTTGATTCTACCTAATTAATGTAGAGATAGCAAGCCGATTTCACCAATAAACGCCCCACACCGGAGGCATCTGACTATGATAATCGGCATAAACCGGACCGGCAATAGGACTCCTAATTCACAATGCCGACAAATTTCCTTGAGCTCCGGTCAAAAGAGCCAGGACCACTCGCTCAGACCTGACATCTACCCTACTATCGCTTACCAGTAGTCGACTCCAAACAGATGCACGAGATATCAGCAGGCAAACTACCAAGGAAATTGGCTAAGCTAATCTTGTACAAATATGCCTAGGGGCAAGTCCTGGAAAATCTAACAGAAGAATAAGGAATTACTCCAAATGTCATCACTTTACCAGACTAGATGGAACATAAGCCTATTAGCCCAGCTTGGTCAAACGTAGCCAACATCCACTCAATAACGCTATGCATAATATTTTACATACAAATACCCTCCAATGGAAAATCATTACTCCATCAATAATTGACCTTGACCAAGCACGAAAAAATTAATGAAGAAATATACAAACTTAGCAATCAAATGATAAGGCCGTGCTCACTTGACCTGGCCATATGATGGTCCGAACCAGAAATTCCACATCACAGGTCCCAAGTCAAATACCACGAAGGGAATATCATTGGGTCCACGTACTACTCAAGCCTTGAAACCAGAAACAGGAAGGCTAAGGAAAAATATTGCCCAGCCAAATGAAGGATAATTAAAAACGGCGTCAAGTGACCAGCAAGTCCTCCTTAAGACAAACGAAGCCTCACATCCAGCTAACGAAAGGAATCTCATCTTGGGGACGAAGATGAGATGTGGATAGTCAAATGCCAGGATGACACCTACAATACTAGTAAGGCAACTCTAGATCAAACAAAGCATACATTACATTCGCGAAAGTATACTCTGGGGGCAAATGTTGTGGGCATTCTCAGCCACCGAATAGTGAATATGAAAAGTCAGAGGAAAAATTGTTAGAATCCTGGAATAGACTCAAAGTTGCTTAGCAATGTTCGCAAGGTCAAGATGTGAGCATAGGTCCAAACCCTCAATCCGAATAACGGTTAGAAAGATATGATCATTTTAAGATCTGCCTAACACGGTACGACTGTAAAGCCTCCGAGACCGCCTCCTGCCAAGGCCCGGCCCCGCCTAGACCGGTAAAGGATATGCCCTGCAAAGCCAGGTACACACAAGTCCAGCCTAGCAAGGCCGGACCGGATATCCAGCCTAACAAGACCGGATCCACACAGGTTCGGCCCAGCTGAGTCCGGTCTAGTAGGGCCGGACCCGCCAGATCCAACCCAGTAGGGCCGGGTCCGCCGGATACAACCTAGTAGGGCCGAACCCGCATATATCCGGCCCTGTAGGGCCAGACAGCCCAGGCCGGACCCACACGGGTCCGGCCCAGCAGGGCTGGACCAACTAAGTTCGGTCCAACTGGGTCGAACCCGCAGAGGTCCGACCCCGTAGGGCCGGACTCGCACATGTCCGGCCCTCTAGGATGGACACCTGGTCCGGTACAGTGCTGGACCCACCTGGTTCGGCACTGTGCCGGACAAGCACCTAGTCCAGCACAACCGAACCAGCCCCTGGTCCGGCACCCTAGTGCCGGACCCACCTGGTCCCGCCCCAGGCCTGACCTGCCTGGTCCGAACCATGGCTGGACCCACTTGGTCCAGCCATTCTAGGGCTAGACCCACCGGACCTACCTGGTCCAGCCCTTCTGGGGCTGGATCCATCCGTTTATGTCCTTCCGGGGCTGGACCTACCTGGTCCGGCATTCGGGATTCCAAGGTCGGGATGGACGACTGAAGGAAGCTACCAGGATAGTATTCAACTAGCATCCCAGAGCAGTGGAACAACAGCAAGGTTGAACCAAATTTCAAGGGAAGGAAGGCTGAACCAAAGCCTAGAAGCCCTGTACTCAGCTTCCTCTCCTCACAACCTCACTCTATAAATACTAGACATATGGCATCATAAAAAGGGATGGATAGAAAAAAGTGAAGCTTCCATCAACAATGGCAGACAACTTTGAGAGAGAAAATCCTTAGTCCTAACAACAAGTTTATTCATATTCAAAGCTTGTACTTGTAATCGGATATGAAAAAGATAATAAAAGAGGAACAGTGGACGTAGGCACATTCAGGCCGAACCACTATAAATTCTGTGTCTTTTTACATTTCAGTCCTTTATTTATTCTTTATTGGAAACTATTGACTTTCTACCACATACACTCACAACAAAAATTCATCAAACGATAGCTGTATACTACAAACAGTATTCACAACCCTATTACAACATCTTGGGGGTGTTTGCCCATTTTTTGTGCAAACAGCTTCGAAACCCCTTTCGAAACCAGTACCTTCGAAACCCCTAACTCCCTTCCGAACACTTTAATTTTGAAAGCAAAGTAACCTCTTCGGAAGCTACTACTTTATACAAAGGCGGCAAGTCTCTTTCGAAAACTAATTAAAAGACCCTTTCGTAAGCTTTGGTTTCGACCCCTTCGAAAGTGTTTAACAAAACAGGCAAGCGCTTCTCTTTAAAAACAAAACAAAAGGTATCGACCCCATCGGAAGCAATGCTTTCGACACCCTAACTCCCGCCTTATTTTCTCCAATCCGCTACGTACCAACAAGTGATACCATGTGTATTGGTTTTGGCTTCTTTGGTCTCGACTTGGTGGGTTTCGACCCGATTGGAGGCGGTAGTTCTGGGTCGAAAGGTACCACTATAGGAGGTGAAACCTAATTTTTCTGGGTAAAGGCTGTTTTTACAAAATAAAGTAAGTTCTTTGTAACTAACTTACCTACTTTTAAACTTTTGATTGGTTGTCTTAACTTTTCAAACTATTTTACAAATTATTGCCGCATATTTTTAGATCTAAAACATGGTTAATTTTAACAAATAAACTCTTCCCATTTAACCATAATTAAATCGTTTAGGTCCTCCTTTAAAAATAATTTAATTTCCATAATAAATCTCTTAGTAAAAATCCCCAAAAATCTCATAAATTCACTTTTAATATGTTATCTAACATATATAAATTTTAGACCCAAATTCACCATATAATAACCGAAAATAAATTTCTAAACCCAATAATACATATTTTCCTTTGAAAATTCATATTAAATTCTCCACGGCTTAAAAAATTATAAAAATTGAAACCCAACTCCAAAATCATGTTTCCTATAACATATAGTTTTTCCATGGCATTCTAAAATCATTTGCTATCGGTTTTGCCCTAAAACCGTGCGTATCACATTTAAACAATTTGAATTTAAATCAAACATGTTATAAAACCAAGCATATCATCATTCAAATCATCATAAAATGGATTAATTCATAAATCCAAAAACATATGATTGAAAACAAAATAGAGATGATTAAGATTATTATTCACCTTAGTTTGGATAAGGAAATTGGAGATTGTTTGAGATTGATTCCCCTAGCTTGAATCCTAAGCTTTTATCTTGAATTTTCTCTTCTCCTAATGGTCGGCCTACGCTTTCTCTTTCGTTTGCGTTTTTTTTCTTATGATAAAATGAACGTGAATAGTATGCTATCATGAGTATAAGGGAGAGATAATATGGAGCGGCTATTTACTCTAATGCCCTTATGTTTATTTAGTTAACACTTAACCTTTTATAAACCCATTCTTTTAATAAGCACGGACACTAAATTCATTTGCAAATTTCAATCCCCTTATCACTCTACATTATTCTATTTAATTTATCTAATTAAATCTCCTGAATAATGTTAATAAAAATTAGGGGTGTTACAGGCTCCCCTCCTTAAAGAATTTCGTCCTCAAAATTCAGTAAGGACAAAATACTAAACATAGAAATCATCTGTAACAACTCCTACCAACCATACTAGTCTACCTGACTAGCTAATATCTATATAAATATAATATAGACATACCCTCAAAGCAGATCAGGATAAGTATCTCGAATCTTGTTCTCTGTCTCCCAAGTACAGTCCTTCCTGTTATCGCTCCAATGAACTTTCACCAACTTGACTGTCTTGTTCCTCAATCTTTTCACATCTCTCATTGCAACCCGAACTGGTTGTCTAAC
The DNA here is from genome assembly GCA_030737815.1 of Allium fistulosum. Lineage (NCBI taxonomy): Eukaryota > Viridiplantae > Streptophyta > Magnoliopsida > Asparagales > Amaryllidaceae > Allium > Allium fistulosum. The sequence continues at coordinate 1,160,493,180 of CM060902.1, read as the reverse complement.
AAAAGTCAAATTAGGCTCTACTACAACCCTTCATCGGTGATACCTTAATGAAAACCCTGTCTCCAATTGAGAACTCTAGGTCTTTATGCCTTTTATCTGCGTAACTCTTCTATCTAGATTGAGCTTCCTTCATCCTTTCTTAGATCAACTCAATCTTTTCTGACGCCTCCCTAACCAAATCTGGATCTAAGACCAATCTGTCTCTAGTTTCCAACCACATGATGGTGATTTGCATGGCCTTCCATACAAATCTTCAAAATACTAGTATAATAACTATTATTATAGGAAAACTCAACCAAATGTAGGTGATTCTCCCAAGATCCACCAAAGTCCAACACACAAGCTCTCAGCAAATCCTCAAGTACCTTATTGACTCTCTCTGTCTGCTCATCCGTCTGAGGGTGATATGCAGTACTTATCTTGAGCTTAGTGCCTAACACATCCTGTAGACTTTTTCCAAAATTCGCTAGTAAATAAAGCATCTCTATCACTGACTATGCTACTAGGAACTCCATGTAATCTACTATGTTCTTTATGAACAACTTCGCCAAAACAGGTGTCGTCCTGGTTGACTTTACTGGAATGAAATGGGCACTCTTGGTCAATCTGTCCACTATAAAGCATATACTTTCATTTCCTCTATTTGACCTTGGCAACCCGTCTATAAAATCCATAGATATCGAATCCCATTTCCAAACGGGAATCTCTAAAGGCTGAAGTAATCCACTTAGTTTTTGATGTTCGGCTTTCACTTATTGACAGTTTGCACACTGCCTAACCCTTAAGCCAACATCCCTCATCATACCTTCCCAATAGAAGCTCCTCTTCATATCTTGATACACCTTGGTCCCTCTAGGATGAATCGTAAACTTGGATCGATGACACTCCCCAAGAACTTCTCTCCCTAAGTTCTATACATTCGGAATACATAATCGTCCCTTCTTTCTCAACCATAATCTCTGGTCAAGACAAAAATCTTTCAGATCATCGATCTCAGTTCCAACCTTAAGCCTTCTGATCTTCTCGACTAATAATGGATCCTCCTTCTGCTTAGAAGCAATTCTGTCAACTTCTAAACATGACAACATGGCAGTACTCTAACTAGAACTAGTAGTTGATCTTAACTGCACACTACAACTGGCTAAAGCTTCTAGATCCTTCCATTCTACCAACATAGCCAACACCACATTCTGGTATCTTCTGCTAAGAGCATCTTCTACCTTATTACCTTTCCCTGGTGTATGCTCTATTCCAAAATCATAAGCAGCCAAAAACTCCAGCCATCTCTGCTGTCTCATATTCAGCTCCTTCTGAGAGAATAAGTATCTTAAAGACTTATGATCTGTGTATAGCTCAAATCTCTCTCCTAAGAGATAATGTCTCCAAATCTTCAATGCGAAGATCATTGCAGCCAACTCCAAATCATGAATAGGATATCTCACTTCATGCAGTCTAAGCTGTCGTGAAGCATAGACAATCACTTTACCCTTCTGCATCAACACAGCTCCCAATCCAGTCCCACATGCATCAATATACACCACTAATCCTCGGTTTCCGTCTTGAACTACTAATGTTGGTGCATTGGTCAACAAATGCTTTGACTTAAGGAATGCTTCCTCACATTTGTCAGACCAAACAAACTTCACCTCCTTCCTAATAAGCTTAGTCAAAGGCGCTGCTATCCGCGAGAAATCCTTGATGAATCTCCGGTAGTAGCCAACAAGTCCAAGAAAAGTTCTAATCTCGATCACCGTCTCTAGTCTCTTCCAATTATTAACAGCTTTGATCTTATCTGGATCGACTGACAAGCACAACTCTAAGATGATCTTGGAAAACTTTGCCTTTAGCTGATTCCGCCTCAGCGTCTCAAGCACAACTCTAAGATGATCTTCATGCTACCTTTCATCCTTAGAGTATACTAAAATGTCATCTATAAACACCAACACGAATCTGTCCAAATACTCTCGAAAGACTCAGTTCATCAAATCCACAAAGAAAGCAGGTGCATTCATCAACCCGAATGGCATTACTAACCACTCATACGAACCATATCTAGTCTGAAATGCTGTGAAAGGAATACTGTCCTTTGCCACTCATAACTGATGGAACCCCGTCGCTAAGTCCAATTGGGAAAAAACTATGACTCCACTCAACTGATCAAACAGATCATCTATTCTTGACAAAGGATACCTATTCTTGATCGTCCTCTCATTCAACTTACGATAGTAGATGCACATCCTTAACGACCAATCTGGTTTCTTCATGAACACCGCGGCCGCTACCCAAAGTGAACTGCTTGGTCTAATAAAATTCCTTCCTTCTAGATCCACTAACCGCACCTTCAATTCCTTCATCTCAATCGGTGTCATCCTACTAGGTGGTCTACTAACTGCTTCCGCTCCTGGCACAAGATCTATCCGAAACTCAACGGCTCGTTTCAGTGGTAGCCCTATGACTGGCTCAAAAACATCTGCAAACTTTCTTACTACTCGAACCTGACTTAGATCTTCTCCCACTTCCATTGCTCTTAATAAAACACAACTACTCCAGTCAGAATTCTCTACTAATAATATAATTTGGTTATGACTATCAGGTTGTCTCAATGATATCTCCCCATCCTGGCAAAATATCTTGGCCTCTACCTTCTCAACCAATCCATACCCAAAATGATTTCGAAATCTACGAAATCAAAAACATACAGACTACATGCAAACTTATGACCTAACAAATCAAGTTCTAACTGGTCACATCTCATCCCTAGAGTTGCATACCCTCTATTGGATTCGCAACCCATAAGGAAGTAACAAGGTATGTGGGTTCTATGCATAACCTATCAACCAAATACTATCATATAAATGAATGTGATGCACCAGTATCAAATAGTACCCTAACTGGTGTACTCTGAATCAAAAGTGTACCTTCCATCACAGTTTTCTCTTTATCTGCAGCAGTAGGCCTAGAAGAAGATGGTGGTCCAATAGAAAAAACCTTCCCTCTGTCCGCCCTGACTGGCTTTGGACACTGGTTCTTATAATCCCCAACTTGGTCGCAGTTGAAGCATTTCACATCTTCTTTTCTACAGGCTTCTTTCCCTTGCCTGAACGACACTCATGAGCATAATGACCCTTCTTGTCATACTTGAAGCACACCAAATCAGCCTTTTCCTTCTTGGCAGCATCTCCCTTCTGGGCTACCTTCCTCTTAAAGAACTTCCTCTTCTTTCCCTGAAGACCCTGGGAGTCAACTGGCTTCTCTCTAGCACAATCAGTCAGCATCCCTTCATGGCGAATGGCCATCTCCACCACCACATTAGAAGGATCACGGATATGGGCCATGGTCACTCTAGCAAGCTCGGGCCTTAATCCCCGAATAAACCTCTCATTCCTTCTTATGTCAGTGTCTATAATGGAATATCCATATCGAGACAGCTTGTCAAACTTAGCAGCGTACTCGATTACTGACATCTCTCCCTGAATTAGATCCATGAACTTCCTCATCAACGCCGACTTAGCAACCTCAGATAAAAACCTCTGCTCAAATCTCCTTCTGAAATCATCCCACGTTAGCTCTTCCTCCGGAACCTTGGCAATCACACTATTCCACCAGTGAAGTGATGCCCATTGCAACTGCCTTGAGGCCAACCTTCTCTTTTGCCCATCATCCAAACCTAGATCAGTAAAGATTCTCTCACAGTGTAATAACCAATTCTCAACTTCAATAGCATCCTTCGTTCCAACAAACGGCTTTCCACCCAAACTGGTGTAGTCTCTGCTCAACTTAGCATAATTATTCCCAACTGGAGCTAAAGGATTAGCTCCTCCAACATTTCCAACAATGCCAGCAGCAACTCCTGCTAGCAAAAGATTAACCAAGAACTGATACATCATCCTCGCATCTACTGGCCGGTTTCCAGCACCTACATTGGCTTCAGCACTTTGGTTAGCGTTAGTCTATCGATATTGGTTCCTCTGAGTATTAGGTCGAGCATTTCCGTTGATTGTGGTGCTTCCTCCATTGAGATTTCCACTTCCGTTTCCTGCTTCCATATCTTATTTCTCGTAAATCTACATACGAGCATTAGTAAGATATAAAAGAACAGTATAAGAGAGAGAGGAATGCGTACTTATATATATATATCAAATACAAGTACATTACTATAGAGTTATCCCAAACCCAAATCATATTTCCGATTCATTGGATTATTTTTTGAAAAAAATCTTTTAGGTTTAACTTTCTTTTAAAGTTTCATAAACCTATGCTCTGATACCAGCTTGTAACATACCCCTACTTGGAGGCTCAAAACCAACGGCTACGGATGCTGCAGTCATCCATAGTTATTAATCCTTGGTGACCAAATACGGCGGTGTTAGATTCATTGATATACATAAATACATGAATATGGAAAAAATTTAAAACTTCAAACAAGGTCACATTCCATTTCAAATCATTACCAATTCATTACATAATCCCACAATCGTAATCCACGTTCAGAGAAAATATATTTATAACAACATACGCCAAGACCAACATATGAGGTTGTCTCCTTGGGCGATCAGAGTATATACAGGAAATATAACAACTTTTCCATTACAAACAACACAGCGGAATCAAATAAAAGAGAACTCTAAATATATATTATGCCTACTGCACGTCTCCGGAAGCTTTATTCGTCTAATGAGGTACCTGCAAACCTCAACTCTCAAACTGATCAAAAATCAATTGAGTATCCGAGAGTTTAAGGGGAAAACATAAACTTTGAGTCAGACATAAAGCCTGGTATGAATAATAATCTACCATCTCAAATCATTTAGATATCTAGTGAGACCACCCGCTTAGTGGAACGGGTTTTCCCCTCACTAGTATCTTAAAACTTTTATAAAACCATATACTGAGCTTCTGCATCCACAATGGTCAAAAACATAGTCATTTCAAAATATTAGGATGATATGCATACAAGTTAAAACATTCTGGATTTTCCATCCTCTGTTTAATTGACTCCATGTCATGTTTATAGTTTTTAGGGTCACTATTAACCTATTAGTTTTCATGGGCTTACTAATAACCTTTATATAATATATGGAATCCCTATCCTATTTCATAGTTTTCATGGGTGGACTATGAACCTATTGGCCCCTGTCAATTAACTTAATTAATTCATGGGTTTCCCTGAACCTATTGGTGACTCCAATGACTTCTCTCTTATCCTAGTTTTCATAGGTTTACTAGGAACCTATTGACAACTGTCAATAACTTAATCCAGATATATTTTTCATGGGTGCACTACAAACCAGTTGGCCCCTGCCGACCACTCTTTATAACAGAGTTTTCATGGTATCACTATAAACCTATTGGTAACTCCAATAACTTCCTAATCATAGTTTTCATGGGTGCACTACGAACCTATCTCCCTGACAACTTCTTTATTTAAGCATCCTATATTCTGGTCTCCCTGACCTCCTCGATGCAATTCTACTCATTCAGGAGTTTAATCAATTTATTCACTACTGGGTCAACCTAGCAGGTCCTTCTTCCTTTTATCCCCAAAATGCAGTTATGGGTCCATTTTAATGTGAAATATTTATATTTGAAGAAGCAAACATAATAACATAACAATGCTACTCCTGTGGGTGTAATATCCTTGAAATCATTTTCATATTAAAACTTGGTTAATCCCTTTAACCTGATATTTTATCAAGGAAAGCTTCTTCAAAAACTTCATACTTAACCATTTCAAAACTCCTTTATTTTAGCCATGGGTTTTCTTTTAAAATGAGATTGGGTTGTTGTTTTGAAAAACAAAGCCTTTCGAAACCTTCGAAACCTCACTGGATAACCTCCTTCGAAAGCATATAATCTATATTCAACACATTAGTCCCCTGCCTTTCGAACACTTTAAAACTATTCTTTCGAAACCTTTCGAATGTATTAAAGCATTAGCTTTTAATTTTAGAATCATAGCTTCGAAACCAATTGAAAGTACCCCTTTCGAAACCATTGAAAGTCCCCCTTTAGAAACCATTGAGTTTATATTTAAAAATATCTTTTGGGTCAAAGTGAACACATACGAAAGCACCCCTTTCGAAACCTTGCTATATCATATAAAAACATTCGGGGAAAACTTGATGGCGTTAGCACCATCCTTTCGAAAGCATAAGTCCTTTGGGTAAAATACTTGAAGGTTGGCTTCGAAACCTCTTTCGAAACCATTGCCTTCGAAATCCCTAACCCCCTTCGAAAGCCCTAACCCCCTTCGAAAGCTATAGGAAGTGGCTTACTTTTTTTTTAAAACAAAGGTTACCTTTCGAAAGCATTAATATCTTCATTACCTTAAAAAGGCATAAACGGCAGAAGGGTTTCATCCGGGTCGAAACTACCCCTTCCGAACACTTTAATTTTGAAAGTAAAGTAACCTCTTCGGAAGCTACTACTTTATACAAAGGCGGCAAGTCTCTTTCGAAAACTAATTAAAAGACCCTTTCAAAAGCTTCGGTTTCGATCCCTTCAAAAGTGTTTAACAAAACAGGCAAGCGCTTCTCTTTTAAAAACAAAACAAAAGGTAGCGACCCCATCGAAAGCAATGCTTTCGACACCCCAACTCCCGCCTTATTTTTACCAATCCGCTACGTACCAACACGTGATACCATGTGTATTGGTTTTGGCTTCTTTAGTCTCGACTTGGTGGGTTTCGACCCGATTGGAGGCGGTAGTTCTGGGTCGAAAGGTACCACTATAGGAGGTGAAACCTAATTTTTCTGGGTAAAGGCTGTTTTTACAAAATAAAGTAAGTTCTTTGTAACTAACTTACCTACTTTTAAACTTTTGATTGGTTGTCTTAACTTTTCAAACTATTTTACGAATTATTGCCGCATATTTTTAGATCTAAAACATGGTTAATTTTAACAAATAAACTCTTCCCATTTAACCATAATTAAATCGTTTAGGTCCTCCTTTAAAAATAATTTAATTTCCATAATAAATCTCTTAGTAAAAATCCCCAAAAATCTCATAAATTCACTTTTAATATGTTATCTAACATATATAAATTTTAGACCCAAATTCACCATATAATAACCGAAAATAAATTTCTAAACCCAATAATACATATTTTCCTTTGAAAATTCATATTAAATTCTCCACGGCTTGGAAAATTATAAAAATTGAAAATCAACTCCAAAATCATGATTTCCATAACATATAGTTTTTCCATGGCATTCTAAAATCATTTGCTATCGGTTTTGCCCTAAAACCATGCGTATCATATTTAAACAATTTGATTTTAAATTAAACATGTTATAAAACCAAGCATATCATCATTCAAATCATCATAAAATGGATTAATTCATAAATCCAAAAACATATGATTAAAAACAAAATAGAGATGATTAGGATTATTATTCATCTTAGTTTGGATAAGGAAATTAGAGATTGTTTGAGATTGATTCCCCTAGCTTGAATCCTAAGCTTATATCTTGAATTTTCTCTTCTCTTAATAGTCGGCCTACTCTTTCTCTTTTGTTTGCGTTTTTTTTTCTTATGATAAAATGAACGTGAATAGTATGATATCATGAGTATAAGGGAGAGGTAATATGGGCAGTTATTTACTCGAATGCCCTTATGTTTATTTAGTTAACACTTAACCTTTTATAAACCCATTCATTTTAATAAGCATGGCTACTAAATTCATTTGCAAATCTCAGTCCTATTATCACTCTACATTATTCCATTTAATTTATCTAATTAAATCTCCTGAATAATGTTATTAAAAATTATGGGTATTAGATTTCCCTTCACTATCTGTAGTGTATTTTGCTGGAGTGATTAAAGTACCAAGAACGTGGTCTTCCAGACAATAAGCTCTTATTGATGTTTCAATTTGAAATTTCCAGAGGAGGAAATTTGATTCATCAAGTTGAATGTTGATGAGTTGAGTTTGTGGCTTAGTTATGGATTTGATAAGTTCTTGAGTGGCATTTTGTTGAGAGGAGGTGGTTTTTGCATTTGAGGAGACTGAATTATCAATATTGCCTTCGGCCATTTGATAAAAGAGTGAATAAATGTGGGTATGATGAATAGGAGGATACTGGTTGTACAGCCTTGGCTATGAAATGATGAGTATTTGCTGATTGTGGTCTAAAGGCAAGGCACAACAGTTTCAGATGATGGTGGATATTGAATTCAGATCAAGAAATCAAGATTCTTTGAATATAATCAAATTTGATGGGAAAAGTAAAATTGAGAGTGGGTATTCAGGTAAAGGCGAGGCTAGATGAAGAGAAATATGATTCTCTGATAGCAGCCGGAGTGCAGTCGATCTTCAGATGATGACTTCACCTCTGATGGCGATCCTGGCATGGCACTTTACTGCTGTTAAGCAGTTTTCTTATTCTGGTACCAAATTAGAGTTTTGCTAAAAAGATTGCTGAAAGAGAATGTAAACTTTTATTGAATGATAAATTGTAGAAGAATTATATATAGCTGATATGCAGGTATTTATAATATACAAGTTGTTATAATGCAACGAGCTGAGTGAAATGATATAGCCCATATACCCGCAATGTATAATAACACATATACAGCGTGACTTGTTCTCTTATCTAATATCTTCATAACAAAAGAAGAACTTTTTTCAACATGGTTATTATGTAGGGCTAGAAGTTCCAATTGAAGACCTCTATCAATATCTCAAACTATTGAACTAGTTGTCAGTGGCATAAAGTATCAAACAAAACGAGAAATATGTTAGCTTAAGATAAATTAAGTGATTCGTATTTGTTAAATATCAATCACAACCAAAAGTAATACCATCTCTGACCACTACTGATCCAAATAGAAGAAGATCCAAATGTTGAGGTAACTGAATGTTAACCTCTTTTATTGTATCTTGATGATGAAAACACAAATTGACATTTCAAGTATTTTTTTGTTGAATTTGATTCAAAAATCCAACTATTGAGTTTTTTTGGAACTTTTGTATTAAAAATTCTACACATATAGAATTATTATATTTTATGATATTTTCATGGGATGAAATAATCCAGAAATCTTTGCTGGAAATCATTTATTAAAGCAAAATTAATGGTAGATTTGTTTCATTACTTTGTGAAAGTATACTAATAATCCACCGATAGAGTGTGTGTCTCTCAGAGTGCATGCGGAGGAGGGGGCATCTACAGATAATCTGTTTCCTACCAAAACCTTAAAAAGTTTAACAACCTTGATTGAACAATGTGCATGTATCAGATACGTTTATAGGTGGTAACTTGGTCACTTGGAACAATAAGACGTAGAATGTTGTAGCTAGATCAAGTGCAGAAGCAGAATATCGAGCTATGGTATCCACATCAAGTGAACTTGTCTCCATTAAGCAATTAATTGGTGACATGAAGATAAAGCACGCAAAAAAATGCAAATGTACTGTGATAATCAAGTTGCACATCATATTGCATCCAATCCTGTCTTCTATGAGAGGACGAACATATAGAGGTAGATTGTCACTTGGTTAGAGAAAAAATGCAATATGGGGAAATAGAAACTCCATTTGTCAAAAGCAAAAAGAAACTGGCAGATATTTCACAAAAGCACTCGATAAGACCAACCATCTAAACATACTTGACAAGTTGGGTTCTATTAATTTATTCGAACTCAACTTGAGGGGGAGTATTGAGAAATAGGAATGACAGACTCATAATATTTCATCTAGGCTGAAAACATGAAACAAATAAAGGCTAGCATCCATTGTACAGCTGTTGGCTATACTTGGTACTTTGTTGTAATTATGGTGTAATTAGGCAATTATAATGTAGGAAATAAGTAATGGCTAGTAGAATTATAATTTGGGGAATAAGCAACGACTAGTAGAATTAAGCTATGTATAATTATGTACAAAGAGCTTATAGAATCTGAAGAAAAAAAATTTGCAATAAAATTAACTATTCATCATATTCTCTCTTCTCCTATAAAATTCAATAGATATAAATGCTTGGATAGCAATGGAAGAATATACATATCCAGGCATGTAGTGTTTAATGAGCAAGAATTTCCATTCAACAAACCAGAAATCAAAACTACTCAGAAAATATATAATAGAGTTTCCTTACCACCAATACCTTTGGAATTAGAAATTGCCATACCAGTTCAAGATGGAGAAGTTTAAAGGAATCAACAACAACCAACAAGAGATAGCTTCAGCCCACAACTCACAGTGCCCAATTCTAGACCAGGTCCTGAGCAAAATGAAGCATCTGAAAGTTCAAGTTATTCATCACAACAAGGTTGTGGCATTCAATCAGACCCAGGTCAAATATCAAGTGATTTACAATCACCAATACTCAATAAGAGGTCATAGCCAATAGCAGAATTCAGCAATCCACACCTGCAGAGATTGGACATCCCGTGATAACAAGAGCAAAGAGTGGTATATTCAAACCAAAAATTTACAACATGGAGTTTGAAACTGATGAGCCAACCACATATCATCAAGCTATTCAAAGTGAGAAGTGGAAAGCAATTATGAATGAAGAATATGATGCACTAATAAAGGACAAGGCATGGAGTCTTTTTCCTTTGCCCAATCATAAAAATATTATAGGATGCAAGCAGACTTATAGACTAAAGAAAAATGCCGTTGGTTCAATTTCTACGTACAAGGCAAATTTAGTGGCAAAAGGGTATTCAGAATAGAATGGTTTCGATTTCAATGAAACTTTTTCACCTGTTGTGAAACCATCAACTATTAGAATCATTTTAACAATTATTGTACATAAAAATTGGAACATCAAGTAATTAGATGTAAATAATACATTTTTTAATGGTGTTTTACAGGAAAAAGTATACACGAGCAACCATATAGTTTCAAACAAAAAGACAGTGAAGAGCTTGTGTGCAAACTAAACAAGGCAATATATGGTCTAAAACAAGCACCATGAGTCTGGTTTGATAAACTAAAATCAACTCAGACAAGACTTGGATATAATTTAGCAAAATCAAACAATTCAATGTTTGTCAAATTTACTGATAATACTACTGCATATATTCTAATTTTTGTTAATGATTTCATTATTACAGGTAACACTGGATCAGAGATCAGCAGTGTTACACAACAGTTAAATAAAGAGTTCTCCATCAAAGACTTAGGAAATCTAAACTACTTTCTTGGTACAGAGGTTAAAAGAGTATCAGACACTGAAATGCATCTAAGCCAGAAAAAAAATATTTCAGATATTCTCATCAGGGCTAAAATGGATTAGGAAAACTCTCTACCTACCCCAATGACAAGAATCCACATCTATCCAAAAATAAAGGAGAACCAATAGCAAATGACAAGCAATACAAAAGTATAGTGGGGGCGTTGCAATATGTTACGATAAGCAGACCTGACATCTCATTTATTGTAAACAAAGTAAGTTAATTTATGCAGAGACCACTGGATGAGCATTGGAAGGCTGTAAAATGGATATTAAGATATCTTAAAGGGTCCATAAATCAAGAGCTAATCTTACAGTTAAGTAATTCACTTAATATTAATGGCTATGCAGATGTAGATTAGGCAACTGATCATGATGATAGAAGATCAACAACGGAGTATTGTATATTTCTAGGCAAGAATCCAATTTCATGGTGCTAAAAAACAACGCATTGTATCAGATCAAGTACTGAAGCTGGATATAGGAGTGTTGTTAGTGCTACAGCAGAGATTATGTGGATCGAGTCATTACTAAGTGAACTAAAAATTAAGATAAACAGCAAAGCAACAATCTGGTGTGACAATCTTAGCACAGTTTCACTTATGCAAATCCAGTACTACACTCTAGAACAAAACACATGGAGTTGGATCTCTACTTCATCAGAGAACAAGTTATAAAAGGGAAACTTTTCGTAAATCACTTACCTTCCATTTACCAAAGAGCGGATGTGCTCACGAAACCACTATCAAAGCAGAATTTCATCAGATTCAAGCATGAACTGAAGATCGCTGAAGCTAACCAGAATCTGAGACCGCAAGCATCAAATCAGATGTTAACTTGTGCTAAAGAACCAAGCAACCTAGAATCAAGGCATGGCTCAAATATTGTTGAAGTAGATTATAATTTGAGATCGCAAGCACCATATCAGACACTTGCATCCATCAGAGAGCAGATGAAGTTAAGAGATCAAGAAATAAGCAAGGATTTCATGAAATTAAAAAGCAAAATTAAAAGATGAATAAATCGGCTGTAATTTAAGGATGAATCGCAAACCCTAACCCTCGTTTGGGTCTGAGGAGGGTAATAAAGGAATAAGAGAATAACAACTATGCTAGTGGTCAAGCAATATATTCTTCATATTACAAGCAGATGCATTGTGGATACAGGTCTTGGGCCAAACCCATTTACATTATGTACACTATAAATAGAAAGGATGTATCAACGTTTATTATTATCAGTTCTGTACAAAATCAATACATAATAAAATCCGTCTTCTTCAAATTCTATCTGAAAAAGTAAAAAGTAAATGCAGGTTATACAAAAATGAAAGTTCCCATGAAAAGGAAAAAAGCGGGGAAAAAAGATCAGTTTTGCACTATGATGAAGTTTAAATATGTTAGTTTGCAAAATTTGACATTACTGATGAAGCATAATGCAAGAGTTATACATTGACTAAACCAAGTTATCAAAAAATGTTCACTTTGTAAGTATGCATGTACCTGATTCAGACATACAAACGGTATTGTATATGCATATGTATAAGATAAAGGAATTAATCAAAACAGTTATATGACTAAAGAAGACGAGCATACTGAGTGCTCACAAACAGAAGTATGAGGATTTAGCATCTAGAAAAATAACCTTGGGGTTGTAGTATCATCAACGAATGAAATTTCTGCACCCAACAAAATGAAACAACCTGAACCCAGAAACTTTTTCTGTATATTACATGTTCTACTAAGCATGGATAATATGGTGGATATTTACACTCCCTTTTCAAAGGAAGGGTGAAACGTCATTTGCAAAAAGTAATGTATTTCTCAATTCCCAAAAACTACAATTATGAAAATATCAATCATGGGTGTTACCATATGTTAGAACATCCCCAGTCTATGGGTTAAAAGTTTTAAAAAATACTTAGGTCACACATTTGCTTTTTATTGCTAGCCAACCATTGGATTAAGTGCGTGGACTTATCCGATATTGAGAACATCGAATATATCCTTATTGATATTGTCTTTTCTACTCGAATGGACGCTAAAAAGACTGCCAAAACCAGCTCAAAATGCATCTCCTCTTAAGCAATGAAATCACAAACTATTATCAATGACTTCCTCATCTCGAAACCTCCAACATCTAGGTCGATGGGAGCTCACCTCATATCATATCCTTCTCAGATCATGTCCTGTTGGCTTACGGTGCAAATGGTATCTTGAAGGTGGGTATATCGACAACCATTGGATGAAAAAGATGATTCACGATGACCCTAATCCCGATACCCTTTTCAACAAGGTATAGTTTAACAGTTTCTAACATTTTTGATCTTTTATCTACTCCGTAGTGCAAGTACTCAAATAATAATAAAACAATTAAGGTGTACGAAAAAATAATTTTGTGCGGTTCAAATACAGGATGGTGGAATGCAAAGGGTGTAAATCAGTCGGACCTAATGTGTTCGTGTCATGTTCTATTAAAAATTTGTACAAATCAAGCCATATGAGATTTAAATTCGAACACTTTTCAAATGAGATGGATAATGGATGAATAATAGAAAAATACCAAACAATTTGAATGGTTTCGTTTTTTTCCTTATTATAATTCATGTCCTAAATGACAATTGGAAGAACGTGAATGAACATTTTTAGACTTCGAACTCAAAAGGAGATCGGAAACCCATACAAAATTTACACTCCTAGATGCAAGTAGAGTCCGTTATGACTCAAATAACTATTAGAAAAAAATTCATTCATTCCAATGTCTAGTACTTGATATGCAACGTGCTATAAATGTTGATTTGGCGGGTCCAAACAGCATAAATGGGATGAGTGTTAACATTGCTTTTCATGATGCACTTTCACAGACTAGTCGGCATTACACATATACTATTCCGTAATAGCATGACCCGGGTCGAATGAAAATGACATTACCAACCTATATCGATGGAGGACCGAGGGTGTTGATTCTCCAACCCAAAGAGCATTGCAAGTCTCGCCAAGAGTGAACATGAAGGAATTGTATGAGGTGACCTTACGATTGCAATATGTAGCATATTCAACAATTCTATGGTAGATCAATTATGAAGAGTGGATGCGGGTCTCTTCCAACTATTAACAGCTTCGATCTTAGCTGGATCAACTGACAACCCTTCTTCTGAAATCACATGACCGAAAAAATTCACTTCTTTCATTCAAAAATGACATTTTGAAAACTTTGCTTTTAGTTGATGCTGCCTTAACATCACAAGTACTATTCTAAGATGAATCTCATGATCTCTTTCATCCTTAGAATATATCATAATGTCATCAATGAACACCAAAACGAACCTATCCAAGTACTCTTGAAAAATTCGGTTCATCAAATCCATAAAGAAAGCAGGCATATTAGACAATCTGAATGACATTATTAACCACTCGTATGAACCATATCTTGTTCGAAACACCGTCAATGGAATACTATCTTTCACCACTCTCAATTGATGGAACCTTGTTGCCAAATTCAATTGGGAAAATACTTTGGCTCTACTAAACTGATCAAATAAATCAACTCTCGGCAAAGGATACCGATTCTTTTTCGTTTTCTTGTTCAGCTTACGATAATCGATACGCATTCTCAACAACCCGTCTGGTTTCTTCATGAACACCACGTCGTTCCCTAGGGCGAACTGCTTGGTCTAATAAAATTCTTTCCTTCTATGTCCACCAGCCGCACCTTCAACTCTTTCATCTTAGTAGGTGTCATTCTGCTAGGTGGTATACTTACGAGTCCAGCTCCAGATACAAGATCTATTCGAAACTCAATAGCTCGTTTCGGTGGTAGTCCTGTTACTGGTTCAAAAACATTTTCATACTTCCTTACAACAAAAACCCAATTCACTTTATCTTCTGCTTCCATTGCACCCAATATAGCCCAAACATTCAAACTCGAATTCTCAACTGAGTATATGATTAGGGTGTCTTAATGATATTTTCCTATCTTGGCAAAATATCATAACATCATATTTGCTCAACCAATCCATACTCAGAATAATTCCAAAGCCCAAAATCAAACACAAACAAACTGCAGGCAAGAGAATAACCTAACAACTCAATTTCTAAATGGTCACATCTCATCCCAAGAGTTACACACCCTCCTATCAGATTCGTAACCCTTAAGGAAGTAATAAGGTATGATGGTTCTAAACTTAACTTATCTAATAAACACTGAGAGATAAATGAATGTGATGCACCAGTAGCTAACAATAGACTAACTGATATGCTATGAATCAAAAGCGTACCTTCCATTACAGACTTTCCTTTCTCAACAGCAGTCGGTCTCGATGCAGACGACTCCAAAGCAAACACCTTTCCTTTGTTAGCTTTGACTGGTTCTGGACATTCATTCTTAAAATGCCCCACCTGATTGCAGTTATAATATGTTATACTCTTCTTTCCTACAACCTTCTTTCCCGAGGGTTTCTTTCCATCCCTAGAGCGACACTCGTTGGCAAAGTGTCCCTTCTTATTGCAGCTATAGCAAACAATATCAGCCTTCTTTTTCTTAGCAGCTCCACCCTTCTGAGCTCCCTTCTTCTTAAAAAATTTCCTCTTCTTACTTAAAGTACCCTGAGTCTCCACTGACTTCTCCTTTCTATAAGTCGAAAGCATTTCCTCATTCCTTATCGACATCTCCGCCACTACATTACTTGGATCTTGGATATATGGCATGGTTGCTCTAGCAATCTCCGGCTTCAAAGCCTGGATAAACTTCTCATTCCTCTTAATCATAATATCTATAATGGTGTATCCATACATAGACAGATCATCAAAATTAGTGGCATATTCCAACACTGACATTTCCCGTTGCTCTAGATCAGCAAACTTCCTAAGCAAGGTTGACTTGGCTACCTCAAACAAAAACCTCTCCTCGGATCTCTTTTGAAATTCATATCTAGTCAATTCCTCTTCTAGCGCACCTACGATTACCCCGTTCCACCTGTACAAAGCAGCTTCCTACAAGTGCCTTGATGCCAACCTCCTTTTCTACTCATTGTTCAAACTCAATTCAGCAGAGATTCTCTTGCAATAAAGTAGCTAATTCTCTACTTCAATCGCATCCTCGATTTTAAGAAAAGGCTTTCCTCCAAGACTAGTATAATCCCAGCTCAACTTAGCATAGTTGTTGCCAACAGGCACCACAGGATTAGCTCCTCTCGCATTAGCAGCATTACCTCCAATCAAACTAGCAGCTGCTCCAGCTTGCATCATGTTGACAAAGAACTGATACATAGTCCTCATATCCACTGATGGGATTCCAGCACTCACGTTAGCATTTGCACTTGGATTAGCATTTGCTTGTCGATCGGATTCCTTCTAGTATTGAGTCGAGCGTTTCCATTTGTTGTGGTGCTTCCGCCACCTACATTCACTCCTCCATTTCCTACTTCCATATCTAGCTTGCTCATAATCTGCATCGAGCCTTATTAAGATACAGAAGAACGGTCTAAGAGAGAGGGGAGAATACGTACTTATATATAGCAAATACATGTATGTTATTATAGTGTTATCCTATACCCAATCTTATTCTCTCATTCGATTGGATTATGTTTTCCAAAACTCTTTTAAGTTTAATTTTTTTTAAATTTTACATAAACCTATGCTCTGATACCAAGTTGTAATATCTCTCATTTTGAGATCCAAAACTAAGCGTTAAGAATGCTGCAGTCATCCATAATATTAATTTTCGATGACAAAATACGGCTATGTTAATCATATATAACATCAGAAGCACATGAATATGAAATTATTCAAAAATCGGTTCACTAAATAAACTTTCACATTTCATTTCAAAATAAAATTTCATATTCATTATATAATCTCATTCAATCCCCGCGTTCAGAGAAAATATAATTATTACAAAATGCTCCAAGAGCGACAAATGAAGATTCCCCCTTGGTTGATTAGAGTCTAATACTTGGCAATTATACAGTTTACCATTACATTCATTAAGCAAAATGAAAACAACACGGCAGATAAAATAAAG
Organism: Allium fistulosum; assembly: GCA_030737815.1. Classification (NCBI taxonomy): domain Eukaryota; kingdom Viridiplantae; phylum Streptophyta; class Magnoliopsida; order Asparagales; family Amaryllidaceae; genus Allium; species Allium fistulosum. The sequence continues at coordinate 1,160,475,979 of CM060902.1, read as the reverse complement.
CTCTTAAATAGCTATTTTGCCTCCTACATGTCTTCGAAAGCTTATTCATCAAACTGAATCCCGAAAACCCTTACTCCTAGCCTACTCAAATGAGCACCCGAGAGTTTAGGAGAATAAACAGAAACTTTGGGTCGGACAAACAATCTGGTGTGAATAATAACATACCATCTTGTATCAAAATAGATATCTAGTGAGACCACGTCGCTAAGTATAACGGGTTTTTCCCTCACTGGTATCTTCTAAAAATATGTCAACCATAAATCATGCGCTTGCATCCATAATGGTTAGAACAAAAAATAACATGATCATATGCACGCATGCAACATGGGTAAGTCTGACTAATCTGTCAACATAAGGTTATGCATTCCCATGGTTCACCCAATCTCACAAAATGAGCCAGCCGTCACAATTCATAGTTTTCCCAGGGTAACTAAGAACCTATTGATTTTCATAGACCAACTAACAACATATCTCGAGATACAGTTAGGAGGTCTCCAAATACGGTTAGGAGGTATTGGGATGGCCTGTCCTTAATTAAGCTTAACCAGATATACAAAAGTCTCCCGCTACAGTTAGGAGATACAATTAATATTCCCTAGATACGGTTAGGAGGAACAACAATGCACCAAATACAGTTAGGAGTTACATCTAATGCTCCAGATACGGTTAGGAGCCTTCCATCAACTCATAGAGCTACAAGTTCCTTCATGTGCATAAACATCCCTTTATCTCACTAAGCCCTACGCATTGGAATCATGGGCTTTTTCCAACCGGGGGCTAACAACTGAAGCATAGGACACGATCCTGCACCAGTCTCACATTAAACTTATTATCTGGTTTTAATCATATCTTTTGATCAGTCTAAGGCATCCTAACACAATTTAATCTTTCTGATCTCGTGGATGCAATTCTACTCACTCGGGAGCTTAATCTGACCATACTCACTACTAGGACAACCTAGCCGGTTCTTCTGCCCTTAAACTTTTCCCAAAATGCAGTTGTGGGTCATGGTAATATGAGTATGACAATAATAAACAAGCAAATACAACCGATCAATTATAACAAGAACATATAGCATCCATCACTCAAATATGTTCAATTAATTATCATTGGCATTATATAATTACTTAATCTTAAGTAATAACTCCTTTTGGTGATTTCATATAAAACTTGGGCTAAACAATAATTCATTCCTTGAAACCATTTATTATTATACGCTTAATCCTCTTAATTCATATTTTAAAACAAGGAAAATATAGCCCATTATTTTACCAATCCCTCATGCCAATTCATAATCCAATTCTATGGTGGTGACATAAATGTCAGCCATTACCTGGGTTTTGGCATTCATATTGGCATCTTTGCAATATCATAATTAATATAGAAACTGTTTTATTTCTATTAAAAGCAATTACTTTTCGCTAACTCTTAACCCTTGTAAATTTTCTATTGGTAAAAATAAACTTTATCAATTTCTTTTCAAAAAAACTGCCGCAACTTGTTTTCTTTTCCCAAAACTCATTTCGCACCCAAAAAATAATATTAATCATTTAATATTAATTTATAAGATTTTCTAGCTTAATAAATTCATATAAAATCATAAATACTTGAAAAAAAATCCCCAAAAATCTCTAAAAATCAGAATTCATATATTCCTTAACATAAAAAAAATTGGAATCAAAATCATTATTTATTTATTTTTAATAATTAAAACCTGAAATAAATGCCCTTTTCTTCTTAGGAAATTAATAAAATATTCCTATTAATTCGAAAAATTATGAAAATAAAAATCCATCTCTAAAATTATGTTTATCACAACATATCCGAAAATCAAATCAATTTGGAGGTCAAAAACTTAGGTGTTTCTCTTAAAACCTATCATAAAAATTCTAATAAATCATTATTTAACCAAACAATGATATAAACAATCATGGCATAACATGTAATCACCAACAATTTGGAATCAATCACAATTCGAGAATAAAACACATAAATATGAGATGGTCTCTATTATTCACCTTAGATTAGATAAAAAGTTTGATATTTGATATAGGTTTGTTTTCCTAAGTTTTTCCCCTTGATTTGCTTTAGTTTTTCTCTTCTAATCTCCCTAGTAATGGTTAGCCTCTTATTTTTAGCTTTAGATTGTTTTGGTGTTGTAAAATGAGAATGAATGAGAGGGTGAGAGCTTAAGGGTGAAACAAAGCTCTATTCCTATTTTGCTCTTCTCATTTATTCTTCTCTATGGTAAGTTTAAAACAATCTTATTAGTTGATTAATCAAGGCATAACCCAATTAATTATCAAATCTCAACGCTTATCACACCACACATTATTCTATTTAATTTATTTACTTAAATCTTATGAATAATTTTAATTCAAATTATGGGTGTTACAATTATTCATGTAAACACAAAATAAGATCTACTGTAAAATTGATAAAAGGAATATTTTTGGAATTTCCTCATTTTTACTCTCGCTACCAATGCACCTGATTCAAATAGTAATTGATCCCACTTATAAGGAGAACCTTTTGGCGGTTCACGAAACATCCTCCTATCAATCATCATTGTATTGTTGTGTATGAAAAAGAAAAGAAGTATTCTAACTAAGCCCGCCAATGGTACGAGTTTTGGCTTAAGCCGAACCACAACCCGTCCTGTTAATACGGGTATGGATTTTGCCCTAACTACCCAGGCCCGGCCTAAGTCCGATCCGGTTACTATTAGGGTCGGGTATGATTTTATCAGAACCCGGTCCGGTTTGAGCCCGACCTGGTTATTAGTTTTTTGTAATATCAAAACATGAGTATTTATGTTATTTGTTTATCATTTTATTTGTTTGCATGCAGATGTTTTTGCCCACTTTTGTTGTGAACTTGACTACATCACCATCCAATTTGTATGTTAATATTGTTTGTGCATAAATTTTACAAAAATATTAAATTTAAAAGTATGATTTTAACCTAAATATTATAAGTCCGGTATATGGATATTACCCAACAGACTTGAAAAGCCCGACAAGTTGGGCTTGGGTATTAATTATAAAATACCTTATGGGTTTGGATCAAGTTCGGGTTTTGATTGTTGTAATTGGACTCGGGCTTGAAATTTAAGATACCCGGACCGGACCGGTTGATAGACCTAATTCTAACCATGTAAATGCATGCTATGAAACCCTCGATAATATAAACAATCATTTTCTTCTCCATGATCAAAACCACTATATTAGTTGATCGGTACGTCTACCTTTTCGCTTCAAGCACTTTCTACATTCATATGCTCTCCTCACCGTGTCTAAAATTTAACTAGTGTTAGAACTAAAAATCAACCACAGTAAATACTTGCATTAGTATTTCCTCTGGTTAAAGTACGTAATCCTACAACCCAATCAAATTGTTATCATAACATTGGAAGGACAAGAATTACAGAATAGCAGCAAACAATGATATATCATAATCACTGAAAGGACTAGAATAACGGAATAACAGCAAATAAATAAATAAAAGTTAGATAATACAACAATCCTCGCACTGACGAGAGAGCATCATAAAGTTCAATAAAACGCTAACAAAAAACCTATAGCTAAAAAGGCATGTAACACATCATCAGCCTCGTATAACAAAATAGCCCAAAAGAGGAGACTTTCTTCCAATTATTCAACAACTCATGATTACTCGTTGTCTGTACCCTTCGACTTCTTTTTCTTCTTCTTTACTGCAACATCCCCATCATCCAAAACTTCACGACTCTTCTTTTTGCTTTTCTCGACCTCTCCATCATTTGCCTCTTGCTTGGACTTGTCTTTCTTTTTCTTCTTCTTTGGTTCAGTTGTGGGTTCAGCAGCTTCCTTATCAGCGGCTGAAACTCCACGACTCTCCTTTGTGCTTTCCTCGATATGTCCCTTGGTATTGTTGTCCTTGGACTTGTCTTTCTTTTTCTTCTTCTTTGTGTCAGTTGTGGATACAGGGGCTTCTTCGCCAGCTATCATGCTCTTAACATCTTCAGATTCACTCTTTGATCTCTTCTTCTTGCTTTTCTTTGCAGAAGCATCATCAATTTCCATGGCTGTAAGCAAAAAATAAGTTGAAGGGACATACGCTAGTAAAGTTGCATTAAAAATTGTAACCAAAACAAATTTGTAACTGTTAAAGTCATGGTGTGAGGTTCCAGCCGGAACCACGAGATTCCGACCATCTCAGATCGGTTCCGGCCGAAGGCGGGACGGGATTAAGTCAAAATCCCGTCCCGTTTAAAAAGAAAGATATATATATATATATATATATATATATATATTGGAGTTGTTGTAGCAAGAGGAAGAGAAGATAAGCGACAAAAACCTCACATGTAAGAAATTCGAGCAAAGGAGCTCCGAAAAAATTCCCGAGCAGAGGAAATTCAAGCATCACCGACCTTCGACAAAATTCGAGGAGAGGGGCATCTACCAAATTCATTGTAGAGGAGATTCGACCAAATTTGAACATCGCACGTAAGAAATCTTTGTTCGGTTTGATCTGATGTCGTTTTGTGTTTCTTTTGTTTCGTATGAATGAGCAGCAGCAAAACTAGGGTTAAGAAAAGTTGAAATTGAAATGGAAATGGGTTGAAGGTTAATGAGCTGAAGATTATTAGATGGGCTGGAAGTTAATTAAAATAAAAATGTTATATGGGCTACTCCCTTTTCAATTTCAATTTGAGCTGAAATTATAGGAAACATGTCTTAAGTGGACTTGTATTGTTGGACTTGTGCCTTTGACTTGTATTGTTAGACTTGTATTATTATAGAAAACACGTCTTGGACTAGTGTTATATATTGCATCATTGTCTTTTTATAGACTATATTTGTATATAAGTTTGCAACAATTATTATTATTTTTTCATTAAAAATACAAAAATCCGATATCATCACCAAAACCGAAACATAAATCGAAACTTCCGAAATTGACTGAAACCAGTAAAATTTCAAATTACCGAAACCGAGTTCTCGAACCTTGTGTTAAACTATAATTTCCTAGATTGCAGAACATAAAAATGAGCATGTGAAACGATTAGTATAGCTATAGCTAGTGTACAAATGCAGGAGTTAATAGATCCATCGACTGAAAGATGGACAAAAAAGGTTAATACTGCTTTTATACCATTTTTTTCCTTGTGCCCTCAATTATACTTTAAGTGTGAGTGAAGTTCTTATGACTGTAAAGCCTTTAGAATCGACTAATTTACATATATACTGCATTAAAACCTATAGATTTTACCACACAAAATTCATAAATCGATAATAAAAAACACCTTTGGATTTCAAAATAAGATGGAAATATTAAAATCGTGAACAGGAATGCATGGACCGCAAAAGCATGTCGTTAAAATCTTTTAAATTTGATGTAGCATTTGGCTTATGAAGCCTATATCTCAATAAGAATTGAAAGCACAACTATAACTATAATGTAACATTCTACAAATAGTTCTCTCATATTTCCTAGAGTAAGGAGAATGCACGTAAAGTGAAACTTGCAACTACAATTCTACAGCCAAAAATTATATTTCCAAATATAACATGATATTTTAACATATGCAATATGATATAAATATATATTCACATTAAGTATAATTTTGGCACATACCATCAGCATCTTTCGAGCCACCGGCAAGCACAGTCTCAAGTGCAGCCTTCATTACATCCACATTCTTGCGTGGAGCAACTCCTTTATCATAGAAATCCAGTCTTTCCTCCACTTGCTGACGTAAGTTTTCCCCAAACACAGTGGTGTTTGATTCTGATTAATTTATTTAAATAGTTAGATTATCAGAAAATTATAAAATTCTTACATTCTGTGGAACAAAAACCTACCTGAAAAGCAATCAATTCGTGAAGCTATTGAACATTTGTTTGCAAGGTATCGAGCAAGACGACCTTTGTTTTTGGTTGAAGCTCGCCCAATAAAAGAAGAATTGAAGATTAGCCCATATTTTGGAGTGTTTCCTCTAGTTTTCAGAGCCCTATATTATTAGCAGTATGATATGGTCAACACTGTTTACATGTATTTATTGCTTAAAGCACAAGAGGAATTTTTCAAAATGCAAAACACAGGGGGAATATTGAAATATCCACTTTTATTATAGAATTATGTATTCACTCCATCGACTATTGTTGTATAAAAATAGTAAGGCATCATGTAAAATTGGTAGTTTATGCAAAAAATACAGGAACAGTACACTCTAATGATACTGCACTCTGTCAGAAAAAAAAGTATAGCTGACTGAAGCTCATGATGTTTCTATATTTATAAACTGTTCAATATTCCTCTACACTATATCCCTATCTATACAAATTGAATAGAATGAAACAAAAGAACTCACCTATATTATTTAACTATTTACAACGTGAAAACACTAGAGAGATTTTCTAAATTTGCAAAACCCTGAAGAAACATCTACACCTACATATATCTTAATTTAGTAGGAATGTGACAAACAAGTCCATTTAAACCTTATTTTTAAATCACAGACATAGAATTTAGATGTCTGTCAAAATTAACCAAATATACCTGAAAAGTGCTTTCTCTGCACCGAGAATTTGTAGAGTAGAAGCAGGGCATTTAGCTAAATTTGTTAAGCTTCCAGCATGAGAAATCAATCGAGCGCCGACAACTTCTCCAATTAAAGAAGTCAAATTGGGGGCAATGTCATTCATCTTTGTTACAAGGTACTCATATAGCTTCTTCCTATACTCAGACAAGTCCATGACTCTCTGGGCGAATTGTTGAACATTAATAAGATCAATTGGGGATAAATCCTGCCCTGTGATTAAAAAATGATTTATATGTTGAAACTACCCATTTCTAGTTGGACATATTTTAACCAAAGGTTTTTATTTACCCATGGATGATTTTGCTGCTTCAACAATTTCCTTTGCTTTGTCAACATCACCAAGAATTTCTTCTAACTGCGGAATGTGTTGTTCAGATAACTCTGATTTGTTTGGCACAAATTTTGCAATTTTTGCATATAAATAGTTGTCATTAACAATTTTGACTAGCTCTGGGAAATGCCAAGAGTACCATTCTCTGCAATGATTATGAAAGCAAAATTATACATACATTAGGCTAAGCCGTAATGAAGCAAAATTATACATACATACATTGATAAGCAAAATTATACATACATTAGGCTTAACAATTGCAATATGATATTATGAGCATCATTTTTGTGTCCTTATCTTTTGATACTATATGTTATAATTTATGAATTTTAATGAAACTACATGCTAAGCCGTAATGAATCCAAATGTCTAAAATGACATTTAAAGTCAAATATACAAATATTTGCACAGATAAATACACCAAGGATATAAGCCAGCAATGTAATAGATGCCTTTTTACTCAATTGTAAATCATTCCACGAAATTATCTCACATGTAATCATGCAAAGTAATATAACATTAACTTGGAAATTTTCTGCTTTGATTCAGTATCACCCAAAAGAATACTGGGAAGTAAAGTAAGTTTACATCCATGGATGGTCCAACAGGATAGTGACAAGCCTTTTTACTCAATTGTAAATCATTCCAAGAAATTATCTCACACGTAATCATGCAAACAGATCACGCAAAGCAATATAACATTAACTTGGAAATTTTCTGCTTTGATTCAGTATCACCCAAAAGAATATTGGGAAGAAAAGTAAGTTTACATCCATGGATGGTCCAACAGGTTAGTGACAAGTATAGTAGCCACTCTAGCATTTATAATCAAATAGATGCACACAACGCATCAAAGTGCATAACCATTTCACCACGATAACTATACATAAGTTAAAAGGTCAATTTTGTATAAACTCAAAACAGATAATAAGAGTAGATACCTGACTCTCATGGAGAAAGAGTTGACATCCTTATCAAGAGTATCAAGTAAAAATATAGCTTGGATCACCATGTTATCTACTCGATTCACATTAAATTTCACTTTGGCTCTACTATAACTATGGCCCAATCCCAACCGAGCTAACTCCAGATCATTCGGCTATAGTAACGAAAATATATCAGTGTCACATATTCAATGTTGGTCTTCTTACTCTTCACATAAGAGGAAATTTCTACCCAGAAATTCAAAGTCGATCTTCAAACAAATCTGGATAACTGATAATTCCCACCCAAACAATGCACTTACTCATGATTACATAAGTTACATTCAACATAAAGGGCCAGCCCTAAGTTCTATGAGGTTCTAGGGCCCATTAACACTCACATTGTGAGATAACATGTGCTTATCCCTGCATTGGAATTTCATAAAACTGAATGTATATTAGACTCCAGATTTCTCCTCACCTATCCATTCTTATCTCTGCATTTGAATTTGTTTTGTTGATTGCTAAAGACATGGATTTGTTAAGGCAGATCCAATAACATGTGCTTTTACTTAAAGGAACTATTAAGCAAGCCAAATTTACACTGCCTGCAAGGTCCGAGACTTGAGCCTCAGGTAAAGTTAAATCGCATAAGTCTGAAGGTGTGTAAACAGCTCATTGTTTAAATAACATCACTTCTTAGGCAACAAGGATTAGGTGAAACGTGTAGTCAAAAAATGGCTTGTGGATCACAGGTTTTATCAATGAAGATCAGGATGAACTAAGTTGACTCTTAAAACACAAAGGATACATGGTATATAAATCTGGTACAAGAAAATTCCTATATACAGCCGCCAAGCTTACATTTATATGTATACAAAGACGCATGCATGTGTATGTATTATACATACATATGGGCAAGGATCGACTACACCTCATTTTCTGCGGCACCTCTATTCTCCCCGATTTCAACCACGCGTTCCAATTTAAATAATATATTTTCTCTCTTTTGCCACCTCATTATATTATTTAAATCGGAACATGTGGTCAGAGGAGAATAGAGGTGAAGTAAGAATGAGGTGTGTAGGCAATCCTTGCCCTACAGACGCGCGCGCGCGCACGCACACACATATATACACATACACAACACTGCCTGATTGAACTGCTTCCATTCTAGATTAAATATTACCTTCAGATCTTTAATGAACTTATCGAAGAAGAACCTAACACCTATAAGTAATTCCAACACAAAATCATTGCACTGAAAATAAAATCCTATATATGGCCAAGCTTATGTTTATTCATTCAGATACATGTATGTACATTATACAACATCGTCTAATTAAACTACTCCATTCTATATAAAATATTACCTTCAGATCTTTGATGAACTTATCAAAGTGGAACCTAACACCTCTGAGCAATTCCAACACAAACTCGTTGCACTGACAAGGAACGTTCATCACGTCAGAAATTTGAGATCCAACTTTTGGTTCAGAGACTCCAAGGCTAAACTTTGCTTTTGCCCCATCCTTTACTTTTGGCAAGTTCATTCTCAAAAGGTTGCCTAGTTCTTCTGTCATAATTCCTGAAACAAACAATTAAATCCATAAATTCATAAAATAATCTGATTCCAGTGCTCATAAAAATGCAGCAAGGTCATTGGCACAAATTTTCAACAAAATTAGCAAGTATAATCACGTGTTTGTAACAAAAATTCATCTAGCAATAAAGTTCAAACCATGCTATATTAATCACAACCATCCGGGTAATATAAACTCCTAAGGGTTTCGAAGGAGAATGAGCAAGTGACAAATAAATTCGACACTAGCTAGAGCTCAAACTCGCTAGAGTCGCTACCCAGCAAAAAAACCCAATTTTGAACAAAAAATAGTACTGAAAAAAGTGAACATATTAATCCAGTTAGCTTTCAATTTCACTTATATTATCCACTAAGAATTATAGAATGAGAAAGAATAGCAGCATTACGTGTCCAAATTCAAAATAGAGGCATTATTGACAATGTTGCTTCTACAAGCACGAACATAGGCCTTTCATAGGATACAAACAAATACGCATATGGTAATTTTCGCATATGTATCTGAAATCATTTTCGAACATCAAATATTTGTATCCACGGGTAGCAAATGGATATTGGTTTTTTGTCTATCCGCTCATGATTGATATTTTTTTTAAAATTATTCAACTTAAATTCATTTCGGTATTAATGCTCATAAAAATACAAAAAATAAAAATATCATAATAAAAAATTATTTTGAGAAGTGAACATATTTATGCATATAATATGAATTATTACCATTATAAAAAACAAATATTAATTCATCATACTGAAATAAACATAATAAAATATAAACTACTATCTTGATAAAAATTGTAAGAATAATTTTCAGAAGATGATACTATCATATCTGCGTGTGTATCCGTAAATCGGATATGTTCTCATTTTTCGAATTTTTCAAGTATCCATTGAAAGACCTTCTTGTAAATGAACCAAGGTTTCTAGAGCAAATGAAGTAGCTGTTTTATCATTCAATCACTCTCCATTAGATGCGAGCTTTAAAGTAGATATGCTTTTATACGACTACTAGCATCTTCGTTGGCCAAGAAACTAAGTACATCGTCCACTGTTTGTGTTTTTATCGTAATGTGATGCGTTATTAAAAATCGCTAATACTTTGTGGTTGTTAACCCACCATGCAAAAAAAATTGCATTTCAAATTGGTACCAGTTAAGGACCACTAGCTCAAGTGGCAAGTGGTACGACGCTCTAGACAGAGGTTCTAGAAGTCGTAGGTTCGAACCCCTAAGACATCAGGATGAATGTTCTACTTAATAAAGTATCAGTCTTGTTATCAAAAAAATTAAAACTAAAAAATGAGCTAGTTTGGCAGATTAGATATTTGTGAACCATATATATCCAATAGCATTAGACTTGCTCGATTTCTAGCACTAGGAGACTAGGCAAATTCAAAAAGTCATCCACCAAAAGGTTTCAATTCACCATGATTGGTCCGCAGAAATACGTGGGAACCTTGACAAATCATAACTGGCAGAAATCTCAGAGCAAGAAGAAACTGATGCAGACGAGATGCAAATTCAATTTATCGCTATAGATACCTAAGAATTGCGAAATAGCACCGAAACAAGAAATTATAAGACTTTAAATAATTGCTAAATGAAGGTCCATGTCAACTCATTTAAAATCAAATCTAACATACAGCAGTAATAATTTTTAAGTCCTGCATCCTATAAGCTAGTATTGCCAAGTATACTCCCTTATGCACCAAAAACACAACCAAAACTGTACAGCATTACAAGCAAGCTTGGAGGTTTCGGATTCAGTCTTTTGTAGTTGATGGAATATCAAACAATTTCGTTAACTCCATGAATTCTGGTGTAGGTTTTGATTTCAAATTTCGGTGCTTGTTTAAAGATACACTAAAAAGATTAAAATCCCATTTCAAATTACAACTATATCAAATAACAAGAGCCGAAATATCAAGTATAATAACAATTAATTTTTAATATAGCCCACTACTCAAGCTCGGCCACATAAAAGATAGTAACGAAGTCCAACAAACCATTATTTAAAACTTATATGCAAAATATAGGGTGCTGACACCATGATCCTTTCCTCTTCCGCTGTGAATTATCTGTCAGAAAAATCTTGTAGAAAAACTCTATGGAGATCTGAAATAACACTAATGTATCGATTGATTTTTTAGAATTACTTGCTGCAAAATAAAAGTACATATTATTGATTTCAGATTTTATTTTTATTCTCATTTTCTTAAAGTCTTTTTTCGTTCTTTTTTATTTTAATCTACGGACAAAATTAGAACTAGGTTATGTATATATTCTTAATTCAGTCGTGTCCTTATGGAACTTTTGAGGCAAAAATACAAATTTGTCTTCTTTTCTCATGATTCCAATCAGAATCTCACAGTTCAGAACAGAACCTAAAACCATTACTACAAGTTAAACTGCTCAAAGATAATCTTTTTACCAATGGTTAGGCTTAATGCATAGATTCACTAAAAGAAAAAGCATATCTATGACCCCAAACTAAAAAATCACATAGCTAATAACAAGTGCTTGTGATCATAATCTAAACTTCGAAAGCTTCTCTTTTACCAAGTCCAACTCATTTTTGGAAACATAGGTTTACATACACTGAATACCTAACTGAAAATCCCTGAAAACTTTATATATATATAAAAATGAATCGACGAATGAACAGTGTTATACCCCTTTTTTTTCATTTTTTTTTCTTTTTTTGCATTTTGGACTGATGTAACATGAAGTACTGCATATCCAAATTACTTCGTTTTATTCTATTCAAAGCCAACTGTTGCATGTGAGTTATTCCATTAAACATAATCTTGAATACAAAGAAACCTAATAAAATCTGAAATATTATTAACAACCGTAGAAACTAACAATAAAAGATGATCAAAACTTAATATAAATTAAACCTTCAGAAATGGCGTTGCACTGGTTAAGAGCATCCAGAGCCGATGCAAAAGGGCTGAACGCTTCAAACTTGACGATCTTCCCAAATCTATTGAGATCGAGGATGGAGTTTTTGACTGCCTCAGTGCTCTGACCAATCTCATCCAAGCCATACGCGTTAAACAGCGCATAGCCAGAGGCTGACTCAAATAAAAGGTACAGCGTCATGGGTAGGATAGAGAGAAAGAAGTAGCAGGGAACTGGAGGCGGGAGAAAAAGAAATTTATGGGTTTTTTATTCAGCAGAGCTAGGTTTATCTCCGACAAAAAAGACAAAATAGGGGTTTGCAAATAACCTTTCACCCTTGGGAATTTATGTTGATTTAGCTCAATTTTACAATCTTATTATGCAAATAGCTTTGTTTTAAAACTATTTACAAACGTAACCATGCTTCGATCAACTCAGCGCTGAGTTGGCCAGAACGTACTGGCGCAATTTCAAATTACCTCAGTTGAAACAATTTATTTATATTTATTTTTTGAATTAGACGCTGTTTCAAATAGCGCCAATAAAATTGGGTCGAAAAAATTAAAAACATACAGGCGGCCTCTGCGTACAAAACAACAGCCTCCCTCTTGCTCCTCGCTTTACCAACTCTCCCCCAAACATCAAAACCGAAACTCACTTTCTCAATTTTCCAAAATTAAAATCCTAACTCTATTTTAGCTTATTGCTTTTAATAATTGAACCATGGCTAGTTCGTCAACACAGGAAGCATATATAGGTATCAATTCTACAAACAATCTTCATTTAATTTACAATCTAGGGTTTGTTGATGTTGAAATTGTTAGGAGTAGTAGCTATTTAACTTTGTAATAGTTGTTTCATCTTGTAATTCACAAATTACTTGACTATATGTTGTTAAACATCGATTTGTAGTTGAATTTGAAATTGTTGATTAGCAACTAGAATTCAGAATTTTACTATGTTCAAATTGTCAATATTTGTTGTAGATTACACCGAGATGTCACCCGGACCGATTGGCGGTAGCGTTTTATACTTGCAAGCACGTCATTGATCGAGCAACAATGGCGGTAATACACTTTCTTTTGTAATACCGATATATATTGATTTTTGTTATTATTAGTGCTTATATGTTGTAATTTTTTTGACAGAACAAAAACGCAGTTACAACTATTGATTACTCATCGACGCTCAAGATAGTGACTTTCTCTCATCCTGGTGTGCTAGAGTTGGTACATAGAGCTGGCTTCTTGCTTATACATCGATTGGGTTACACCCGATTGGATCATCGCCTTATCACTACCTTGGTGGATAGATGGTGGCCAGAGACGTTTACATTCCACCTTAGAGCTGGTGAGATGACCATCACCTTGGGTGACGTTGTTGTGTTGCTTGGTTTACCTATAGATGGTGCTCCATTGAGCAATCTGAAGCCGGCTGACTACCTGTCGATGTGCGAGAGCCTCTTAGGTCTATCGCCTCCCCCTAAGCAGTGGTGGGGTATGATAGTTTCCACTTGGTTCCGACAGCAGCTTGAGGGGGCCATTCCAGCTGACGCCTCCCAAATTCAGATTGAGCAGCAGGCTCGAGCTATTATATTGCCGATCATCACTTCACGTTTGATATGTGATCATTCGAAGACCCATGTCTGGCTTAGGTGGCTTCATTTCATAGAGGACTTTGATATATCTCATTAGTATTCGTGGGGTACTACGGTTCTAGCATATATGTACACCGAGCTGACTGGGCTCGCTTTGTAGAAGAGCGCATCTATTGGAGGCTGTTTGACTCTAATTCAGGTATTCGCATTTTTCCTCTTCATATGCATATATTTTATGTACATATACATTTTTTTATGCATCTACACGTTTGTAGCTATGGTCTTGGTCGTATCTTCCAGCCAGGAGAATAACAATGAAGAGAGCGGAAGTTAATTTATCTTTGCCATATGGTGCTGGTATATTTACTGCATTATTTGATTACACACACATGTTTTGCTCCACTAATTCTTATTATCTTGCTCTAGTAGATGGATTGGCCCGAAGAACACGGTGAATAATCCTAGACATAATGTTATGTTCTACCGCAACGAGTTTGATGTACTCGGTTGTGATGCTATGACCCGGACCCCATACACACATGCACTTAGACAGCTTCCGCCCTTATGCACCGCTTTCCATTGAACTATGGACAGCACGGTGCCACTTGTTTGTTTCAACAATGTAGTGTTTCATCTTTCAGATAGAGTGATGCGATAATTTGGTTTTAGACAGCATCTGCCAGAAGCAGCTCCTCACTACCGAATCGACAACTCAGCCGGAGAGTATGAGGTGGCAATTGAGACATAGAATCATCATCATATGCATACGCAATAAGAACAAGACCTCACGCTATCGGACGACAAGTACCATACATGGTGCTTGTACATCACCCGACGTTATATTCTTCGTTTCGTAGAACCTCCTGTTGAGGTAGAGTAGGCTGCTGAGGTAGACGCATATACCCCGAGAGCTCCACTTGAGAGGAATGTGGTATGTGTCAATTGCTATTATTTAACTTGAGAGGAAAGTGGTCATATTTAGTTTGCATATGTGTTAATTACTGCTATTTAGTAGGCGGACGACATTTACCGTGCTATGGAGTTGGTTGACGAGCTATCGAGAGAGGTGCCGGAGCGTACGAAGGGCAAATGCTTTAGTGTGAAGCGTATATTGCAATCTATTCCAGGAAGAACAAGCTAGCTAGACCTGCACCGCCTCCTCCTCCCCTACCTTTTCCTCTTGCACTCATTAAAGCACCTCTTGAATCGATTCCTTCGTCTCCTACGACACAAGTATACCAACGTAAAAACCGGAAGGGTAAGGAAAAAGGTCCTTCATCTTCTCAACCTACGCAATTCGAATACGGGTCTTCACAGCCGCAGAGGTCCAACCAAGAAAGCGAGGAGTCTTCACTGGACGATGTTCCATTAGCAAGGAGGAAGTAAAAAAACTCCTCTAGCGGTGAAGAGGTCGCGGTAAAGCGTTGATGTGGCATGGTGTTAGTCGGATGTTTAGCTTGTAGTTTGATTTGTAGCGTCGGTTGAATATTTTGACGTTGTATGATTTCGATCATTGGATTATTTGTGTAATGTTTATGTGATCGTTGGATTATTTATGTGATGTTTAAGGTTAGAATGTCGGAACTTGACCGTTTAGAGTTTTTTTTGGCGGATGGCATATGTTGTATTATGTTTGACAGGTTGCTGATTTGAAACCTGTTAGCCATACCTAAGGTGCTATATGAAATTGCGCCAACTGTCGCAATTTCAAATAGCTCCGGTTAGCGCATTTTCAAATAGCGCCCCAGGTATGGCTTACAGGTTTCAAAACAGAAACCCCCCCACTCTCTCCTCTCATTTCTTACTTTACCAAACTCAACACAAAAACCCCAAAACCACAATTACATTCCTTTTAACAATTCTATATCATCTCTTATCAGAATTGTGATTTTATTGTGAATTTGCTAGATAATCGAAGGTAATCTTCAACATTTAAACCAATTTTCACTTTAATTGCTTTTTGCTTTCTTTGCATCTTAAAACCAATTTTTATTAACCATTACTAGAAATGGATCAATGGGAAATTGATGACGATACTTTAATGGCATGCATGGATGTGTTTGAATCCAATGCAAATGTGGCTGATGGTGAAGTCAATCACCAAAGGTCGGGTAAAGAAGTTTACAACGAAGCGAGAGTGTTTTTGAACACCTGATTTGTACCTGACGAGAAGCAAACACATTTCGTCGCAATACATGGCGGTATGTGGAAAAATCGAGGTAAAGCACTAATTATTGGAGAGGCCCTCCCACATAAATTTTGTCACTGTAATAGCAGGTGTGAAGTGATTGTCGAAAAAAACGAACTCAATGCAGGTCGTAGGTACTACGTTTGTGCACGGTATACGTTGAGTAGACAACTGCCTGGATCGTTTAGTTGTTGCGGTTATACCGAGTGGATTGATCTTCCAATGTGTCGTATAGGGCATGAGTATGCGCTTGAGATGCAGGAAGAAAATTCACGTTTGAAAAAGAAGAATTATCGACTAAAAGAAAAATATGCAGACCTAGAGTCAAGACTTCCGAGATATCCTAATGAGTAATGTACAGTATTTGGTTGTACGTTGTATAAGTTGTATTGTATGTTATCGTATGTTGTGTTGTATCGTATGTTGTATTGTACGTTATCGTACGTTATTGTGTTATTGTGTTGTATTGTAGGTTGTGTTGTATGAGTAATTCATGTTGATGTGTATTATTAATTGGTAATTTGGAGTCCTTACAACACAAACACTAACATGAACAATATCAATAACAACATATGCTGAAGTACAATAATTCTTTTACAAAACATAAATAAATAAAGAGTTACTAAAAACAATAATAAAAACTAAGTTGCCGATGTACAACAACTCCTCTTATGGCCGAGAAATCCACACCTATTGCACCTATTTGCCCATGGAGGCTACATCTCATCCATGGTCCCTTTAATTCGTGTAGTCCTTGGCCTTCCGGGTGCTCTACGAGCGGTTGGTGGCAGAACCAAAGGACCTTCTTGTATTCTCCAATAACGTTTGTCATGAACAGGATGAAATTGTGGTGTGTAAGCGGCCAAGTAATTCTGAACCGAGTACCAAAGCAAGGCAAAGTCATGATGGGCTCTGTTTGCACTGTTAGCAACTGATGAACAAGCAGCCATAACATGCGCACAAGGAAGCTGTTATAGTGAAGGAATGTTACATGTACAAGAACAAGTGTTACCATCAACTATAACTTTGAACTCATCACCAAAGTAGTGAATTACTTGTCATTCGGTTTGGTTAAAGTGAACTATTCTACAACGTCTTGCTTCACTTGCTCTCTCAGCTATATTTGCTTCCCACTTTGGAGTTAATCGACATGTCGAAGCCTTAGCAAACTCGCTTCGTTGACAGAAATAATCCACCAATGGGAAGCAGGTACGAGCAACCAAAGCTTTAACAGGCAATGACCTTGCACCTCCGAGAACACCATTAAGCTTTCAGATGCATTCGTTGTCATTACATGAAATCGCCCACCATCATCCTTACACAAAACCCAGTTCTCCTCCTTCCCCGCCAGACTTCTCTCAATCCAATTGTGAGCTCTAATATTGGTGGTCTTAATTTCCTCCCATATTTTTAGATACTCCACCTCCTCCGAAGCACATGTCACTGCATAGAATAAACCGGTCAAACGTTTGTCTCTAAAGCCGGAAGCTTGAAAGTTTGCTTTCAAATATCTAGCATAAAATCTATGCTTATGTGGTGATCTCCATTTTCTCTCCAATGCGGTCAGTATTCCTTTCATTTTATCGCAAATGAAAGTAATACATCGATTGCTAATACTATAAATAAATCGACGCATGGAAGCAAAAAACCAACCCCAACTGTCACATGATTTGACCTCAACAATCGCATAGGCCAAAGGATAAAGTTCATCATTCGCATTAACTACAGTCGCAACAAGTAATGTACCTTTGTATTTGCCATATAGACGTGTTCCATCGATACAAAGCAAAGGTCGACAATGCACAAATCCCTCGATACAAGGCCCAAAGGCCAGAAAAGCACGATCGAAGACACCAAACTCATCGGTTGTTACATGTCCAACACTATCAGGATTTGTTCTTGTAATTTCAGCAAAATATTGTCGTAGGTTTGAATATGACTCTGCCCAATCACTGTGTATTCGTTCTATTGCCTTGCTTAGTGTTCTCCACGCTTTCATATAACCGATCTTAATAAATAATTGTTCCTCCATTAATACCTGCACAGTTCCAGCAGTTATGTTAAAATCCGATTTCACAAAAGGCACGGTCTTTGAAACCAAAAAATTAGATGTCGCTTGTTTGTGATTGGAGTTAACTGTTGGGTTAACGCAAGTATGATTGCGCGGATATTTTTTAACAACCCACCATCCAGATTACGATTTTTTACAATCTATAGCATGAATTCTCCATTGACAGTTTGCACCGACATTGCAAATGGCGGTGTATTTTTCTTTGTTGGACCTGATTGGCTTAAAATAAACTGCATGTAAAATTGACCATTCACTAAGTTGTAGAAATTTTGGTTTGGTCTCGAATACCATACCAACTTTGAAACCATTCTGAACACAAGACGATGAGAATAGTTCTTCTTGAATTTAAGGTTTGCGACGACGAATCTAGCCAACATTTTCACATTACACAAGTCATTATGCAACGGTATCTCCATTTCAAGTTCATCACTATCAGCACTAGCATTGCCTTCAATCATAGTTTAGTGGATCATTGTTTACTTGCATGTTGTCGATCCATGTTGTATCGTTCTCAGTATAGATACAACAGTCATGTTATCAAGAGCAGGAACATCGTGTAATTGTCCATCTACATGTTCATCTATGTCCATATCGTCATCGGATACATTTGGTTGCATGTTCGATTGTCCATGCGTATCTTGTGCTAGAAAGCCACAATATGAAAATACGACATTTTAAATATAGTTATCTATGAAATACAATTCATTATCATTGTCAAACTTAACTTACTTTTGGTTCATATGGTATAATTCAGAGGATGTGGGCTGCATCGGACAAGACCTATGAGTAGTAGATGGTCCAGCACTATTTTGCATCGGATGATGATACGGAATATAACTAACATGACAATAATATTTGATATCAAATTTAACCTGATGAATAATATGTCATTTAAGAAGAGTAGCAAGTAGGAGTTACCTTTGACTCAAGCGTGCAATACTATCCTACGTCGGATATGGATAGCTGAATTGTAGATTTTATTGAAAATTTATAAAAGGAGGATAACCCAACAACATTTGTTGGTGTTCATATTGTGGTATGTTCATAGGAGGATTACTATAACTAGGAGATGGAATTGGTTGCGAAGGATAGATGGTTACAAGTGCCGCTACAGATGCAAGTACAAGTTGTTCTACTAATAACTTTCTGTTTTTCACAATAAACAACTCTATGGATTTAGAGACGGTGGAGAACATTAAATCAACGTCGTCGTCGTTTACAATTTTAATTGCTTTAGATCTAGAATCACTCCTCCGATTTGGTCTTGTTACTTTGTAAACTGACGCTTTTACTTGCTCGAAGGTAGATCTTTTACGAACTTTTGCCGGTTTGTCAGATCCCCCGTTATATTTTCCACATATTCGATCATCAATAACCAACTCACCATCATAATAGCATATAGTTGCAATAAAATTAGAAGCCATTTTAGGTTGATAATGGAATTATCCTTACGAAGTGAAATATACAAATCTAAAAAAACTAGAGTTTGCAAATCATACCTTTAATGATCCAAATGGAGAAGATGTTGTTATTCTTGAAGTAAATCCGAAAAAACACTTGTTTTTAGATGAAATATCGATATATTTTTTATTTTGGAAAATTGGGAAAGTGGGTTTCGGTTTTGATGTTTGGGGGAGAGTTGGAAAAGTGAGGAGGAAGAGGGAGGCTGTTGTTTTGTATATCCAAAGGCGGCATTTGAAATAGTGCCAACTGGCGTAATTTCAAAAGTCGCCCATATGTTTTTAATTTTTTTGGCCCAGTTATACTGGCACTATTTAAAATAGCACCAATTATAAATTCAAAAAAAAAATTCTTCAACCAGTGCAATTTAAAATGCCGCCCGTATATGTTATTTTTTCTGCCCAATTACACTGGTGCTATTTGAAATAGCGTCAGTTATAAATTCAAAAAAATATTGCTTCAACTGGTGCAATTTAAAATTGCACTAGTACGTTCTCGCCAACTCAGCGCTGAGTTGGCCAAAACAGGGCTACGTTTGTAAATAGTTTTAAAAACAAGGCTATTTGCATAATACGTTTGTAAAATATAGCTAAATGTAAAAAAATTCCTTAACTTTGCTTGGGCTTAAATCTTATTGTAGTAGCATCGAGGATTTCATTTGCGCAAACATAACTCTTAGCGAATGTGTGTTTATAGATTCGTCAATAGTCTTCTTTATTAATAGTTGCAATGGGAATATAATCCTTTGGTTTGACTGTACAGATTTAAAAATGCTCTTATATGCAAATAAGAGGTCATGAATTTCAATCTCACAAAGAACAAAAATTATCATCTGTTTTCCAATAAAAAATATGGAATGTAAATAAGGTGACAAGTTCGAAACTTTGTTTCAGGAAAAAATAACTTTTTCCTTTATATTTTTTAATTTAATTTTATCTAAACTACATTGAAATTTTAAATTTTATAAATTTTAAAAATAATAATTACATGCACGTGCATTGTACGTGCTATGAAATCACGTGGTCGATAGTGTTAGTATTCACATCCGAAATCATTTTCAGATATTGGATATCGACATCCGTGTATACGGATAGATATTGAATAATTATCATATCCAACAACGATCAATAAATCTAGAAACATAAATACGAATTTTTTTTAAGCAAAGCTGGTCGATTTTATAGTGGAATGTCCACTTTTTATTAGAAACAAAGACTTTTGAGTATGGGATTATAGTTGAACTGCTCTAACTACTAGAAAAACAAAATATACATCTATGCTTCCTCAGTAGAAGAGGTGGCACTACTCAAATCAGATTGGTTGGGTCCAGTAACATCTACGAACCCAGTAAAGAAACGAGCTAGGTCTGGAACATAGTCTTCAAACATGATATGGTAGATGAAACTTCTATCCCAAGTACTGTTATCAAACAATAGTTTATTCCACTCACCAAGCTCACCTTTGGATGCTAGGATCAGGGCATATCTGATACATGGTAATATAGACACTTATCTTCACCAAACCGATTCGAAACAAATAGATAGTACTTACGCCTATTAGGGCAGTATCGCATGTCAGGGGATCTGTGTTCCCAAGACTGCTCAGCGTGAATCCAAGAGATAAGGGGCTGGGAGCAAATAGGTGTCTCCGGGTGGAGGGGCAAAAAGTTCCACGTAGAACCGTCCATAGGATCATCTGAAGGAGGAGTATCAGTCTCAACAAGAGTAGGCTTGGGGACCCACTTCCTAACAGATTAGCGAGGGAGGGGTATTTTGCTAGGAATAAGTAACATGGATTTTTCAACTACATGAGGGGCTATAGGTGGATCATGCTTGCAAGCAGAAGCAATTTGACAAATAAGCAACACGTAGAGCAAATATTAGGCTTCCGGCTATAACTCACATTCACAATTTCCAGTTGATCCAAAGCTCTAATATAAACAAGTTTACGTCTTGTGTAACAACCCACACCTCAATGGGCTTGAATTTTTGCTAAATCGAAAATCCAAGTCCACCAAAGTACAAATCGATGATTTGGTATCCTATAAACAAATAAATGCATATCAGAGCACTATCGATATAACTCACAATGTAATAGTAAAGTATAATAAATCATATACTTACTAACCAAGATTTGACACTTCAAATATCTAGTGTCCTTGTCAGTGTCGAGCATGCATAAGAAAACATGTTTTTCCACTATTCCTGCCTTATACCAGTATCTGTCCCTCTAAAGCTATCATGTGGGTTGTAATGAGGAGAATGTCATAACAACATTCTGGTGACTGGTAATTTATACATTTTACACATAATACCGATTTATGCTTATTGTCTTCCATTACATGTTATGTCTTTTCATTTTACTTAGTCGTCTCGACTCCACGTACATGTACAATACGCCCCATCTACCCAAAGTAGACCATAACTACATACGTATGTATATATAAATATATAAGTACCACAGTCCCGCTTTGGACCAAGATAATATCCCCACTAGTATCCATAACTAAGCACCCGTCAGGATCCATCGCCAATGCAATATCACGTTCTCATCGTCATGCATACCAAATAACTCCTGCAATGTCTAATAACAGCTTCACAATATTCTAGCCATATTCTATCTCTTATTGAGGAATTTATACTTGCCTGCTTCCTAATTTTGTAGACTCGGCTCCATGAACTGTATGTATATGGACTCAACTCCACAGACTATATGTGGACTTGGCTTCACATACTACCTTATTCGTTTTTGAAAGACTTGGCTCCACATACTATCTTATGGTGGTATGGAAAGTATTCTTTCCCTACTTAACACCAAAAGGGAAGTGGTTTGGGTTTATTGTAAACAATGTTTTAAATGATATTTGTTTTTACCCATGTAAATATAAATTTGGAAAAGAGGAAATCTTCCTTAAGATTTGTTAATATACATATACAGTTGAAGTATATGGATACATTTTCTAAGTATTGGAAGTGTAGTGTTTTGCGAACATACTTATGCCGATGAGATAAGTATATGGATATTTTTCCAAGCATTGAAAGAGTATAAATGAATAGTGGTTGAGTAGTATACATATGTATATCTTTGTAAAAGTATTTTAAGATAAGTATTTACAAAGTGATTCTAATTAATGGAAGGATTAATTAAAGAGGCTTAGTGCTACTTATGTGTTTAATCATGCCTGGTTTCTTATGAAATTAAATCTCCGATTTGATTGATTTTTTTATAGTTAAACAACCGACTATCAAACCTTGACTAAAAATAACTCTGAAAATATCTAAAAGAAACACAGGAGTTATATGGTACAGTTATCTTCGGTGATGGTATATTGTACGTAACATTTTGCTCTTCTAGGTTAAATGATAAGGAAACACGTCCACTTAAACGATTAGGAGGTGATCTCCACTCTTATATATTGTTTGTTTATTTCCCATGGAACTGGAGTTGAGTTTACCGGAAAGCTATCAATTAGTTTTGGAGCACCCGGTAAGCGGGGGAGTGTACTTATATGAGATGACTCGAAATCATAACCACTGCAAAACCATATATATGCTCTATGCTTTACAAGAGTTTCGTGATTGGTTCAAGATGCTGGAATCTAAGTGGAGATTTGAGATCTGTTTGAGATGCTCAAACATACGTAGTTGTTAGTGATCTATCCAGGATGTGAGAATGCATGTTTGATTCCGAGATCTGTTGAGATATGGGAATCCATATGTGGTTTCGAGATCTATTCGAGTTGAAGACTCATGTGTCAAGATCTGTTTGAGTAGTGACTCATGTGCCGGAATGCCAGACATAGCCTCATTAACGAAGATGACTAAAACAAGAGATAGGATGCATAGACTAGAGGTTTAGCTAACCCAAAGGGTGCAGGCGACTCTACCCTAGAGATACCTATCATTATGCATGCAATGAGTGGTGCACTCGGCCTTGGTGGTTAGCTATGTATTTCCTATGGTACATCAGCTAGGATGTACGATGCTTCAGGAGGATATCTCTGATCCTTATACAGGACGATAGTTTTCGAAGTACTAGGGGCACCTCCATGGAATCCTACACAATTAGCAAACGCGCTTAGTGGTTTTGATTGTATACCTATTATTATTATGATGTACAATTACATGCATCACAACTATTTGATTATATATATATTTCACACCCTAGGCATTATTATAATACCACTAAATTTTCTAATAGTAATGGTTTGGTTGTCGTAAGGTAAAAACCCATCTGTATTTATGAGCGGCTTGGTCTTACGAGATACCTTTATCTTTGAAAGGTTTTATAACATTAGAAATCCATACGATTTGTGTTTTTCATGCTAGTTTACCAGACCGATCTGGGTGTTATTTTCTTATAATGCTCGGGTCAGCCCGAGCATATTTCCAGATTTAGTCATGGATGCTTTAGAGCTTTAGAAGACGAGCAAGATGCCTCCAAGACAAATTCACATATCTTTATTTTCACTACATTTCTTGTTCTGTATTTATCAGCATTTGTGAGGACATGCTGTTATAACTGTCCAGGCTGATGGTATGATAGTTTACTCTGATTGATATATATATTACAGTTTTCTTTTGAAAAGATCATGTGTATGTTATATATTACTCGTCATGATGTGAGACTCTGTTTTGTCTTTTCTTCATTTCACCCCAACAATCTGTCTTTTCGACACTTGGATGCTCGGCACATGAATAACGTGGATGTATTAGTGTCGACTTTTGAGGGTTGAAAAGGTTGGTCATTATAGCTTGGTATCAGAGCTTTAATTGAGTGAACACCTAGGCTTTGGAAGGGTAAACTCATTAGAGATAGGGTAAGTGACATCCTAGAATGAGTTTGAGTGTATATATGAGAGCGCATATTTGTTAGTGCCATAAAATTGTTTTATATCGCGCCGATTGGTCTGTGGAGTGGCTTATGAATTCTAGTCGACACGCCTGATCAACGTTGTCGATAAGGGTTTTTAAACACTTGAACAAGGCAAACCAACACAATATCGTTTTAAAATTTGTAAATGAAATAATTTTACATATGATTATATTTTAGTGAATATTAGGCTCAGGTCCCTAATTAGTTTCAAAATACACAAAAACCCCAGTAAAAAAAAGTATGTAAATTAGGTCCCTAGAATTAAGTTACTAAGTAATTGCATATAGTTATGTAATTATTCACTGAATAATCGCAGACATTTATGCAATTATATCCAAAAGTTGCATAAATTTATGCAATTTTTTCGGTGAATAATTGCGGAAATTTCCGTAATTTTTTTGGTGAATAATTGTGGAAATGTCTGCAATTTTTTGATATAATTGCATAAATGTCTGTAATTATTCACTGAATAATTGCATAAGTGTATGCCATTATTCGGTAACTTAATTATAGGGACCTAATTTACAAAATTTTTTACTGAGGTTTTTGTGTATTTTGAAACTTATTAGGGATCTGTGCCAAACTGTCCCTATATTTTATATATAAAAGAATAATTTCTAAAGATTCATGGTATGTTTGTTTGTTAGAAAATTATAATATTCAATTATTATCATTTACTGGTTGTGTTTGGCCAGTTTATGAGCAATTTTACCTTTTCACTACATGGGTTGGGCAGATAGTAATGTGGGAACATTGAAACGAATACCTTATGAATTAAGTTTCGCAATTTGACTATAAGGTGTTCGATGATAATGTTGGGTTAAAATTTGATTTTAATAAAAGTTTTTATTCTAATCTAAACAAAGATGTACATTTATAAAGTGATTTTATATAAGAAAGTGAAATTGTATAAATATGGTTTATAAATAAAAATAATTTAAAACCGAGAATTTGAGGACTTAAATCCTAGTGTTTTTGAAAATTGCTTTTCAAAGTTTTAGGGAAAATAATAATAGTATTATTTGAAAGTACTTATAGATAAAAATATTTTAAAGGAGATAGAAAGCATCAAACTCATTTCTGCCACTAGAAAATAATTCTAGTGATGATTGCAGCTTCATCAGCGTTATTTTCGAGTATTTAAGTGGGGAATGCTACCATAGTAGTTTTGCTCCATAATTGTTTTGACTAAACAAATTTTGTTTTAAATTCCAAAAGTATGATTTGATATACCACAAGGTTATAAGTATATATTATTTCAAAAGTATTTGAAATAAACCCGGTGTTTAGTTATTAGTTAAGCTATTTTATGGACACATGTATCCTACGCATTAGGGTGGTTTGGTTTGTGTATATCATTATGATATGTTGTTTGGTAGTTTTCATTTATAGAGATGAAATGGAAT
Organism: Allium fistulosum; assembly: GCA_030737815.1. Classification (NCBI taxonomy): domain Eukaryota; kingdom Viridiplantae; phylum Streptophyta; class Magnoliopsida; order Asparagales; family Amaryllidaceae; genus Allium; species Allium fistulosum. The sequence continues at coordinate 1,160,450,041 of CM060902.1, read as the reverse complement.
TTTCGGCGATTTTGGACAGTCGAAAACTTCCGAATAGTTGAGAACTTGAAGCTAATTGTTTGAGAAAATATAAAAGTAGAGTTTTGTAACTCTAGAATGGAAAGATAGTAATTTAAAATAAGTTTAAATTTGTTGAACATCTTGAGTAAGTAAAACAAATCAGATAGTTATATATACTCTCAGGATGTAGTAGGGTATTATACAAGTTTTAAACGTAAGTAAGTTTTTACGAAATATTTTCATAAATGATTTTATAATTAAAAAAGAAATTGGTATAAAAACCAATAAGAATAAGTACGTAAGTTGTACGTCGATCATTTCTTCGCATGGTTCTTGATCCAAGATTCAAGTGCATAACTTTGAGGTGATTCACACTGACCCGAATAAGGATTTAGCACTAGATTCTTGACGGTGAACACTTGTTGAGGGTTCTTAATATATTGCCGATGTTTTCTACCATAGTATAAGGTTATGTAAGGAGAATAGAGGTTTCTAATCAAGAAGCCTGATTGGAGTCCGCACTAGAGAAGTCAGGTGAGCAATACTAGTCGAAAGACAAGTTTTTGTATTCGAATAAGTAATCAAATCAAATATTGCATACGGATGATTTATATACATCGTACGGGCTTATGGAAAAAGTTAAGTATTTATGTAGGCTTATTTCTTTCTTGGTTTGATAATGATGAAATTTCGGGCATAAAATTCTTTTAAGGGGAAAGAATGTAACGACCTAAATTTTTTAAGTTTCAAATGGGAATATTTAATTTATTTAAATATTCAAATTTGATTTGAATATAGTGAATAATAAGAAAATTAATTATTAATAAAACGACTTGATTTTTAATGACGTATTTTTTAAAGAATTTATATGATTTTTCCATAATTTTTAATTTGAAAAGTATTTAAATTATTGTTTGACGTATGTTACGGCAAACGATGTTATTTTTGAGAACTTCACATAATAAGAACCGCTGTATTTTGTTGTTGTTTGTGATCATGTCGCATTGTTGTGCACGATCGTATTTTTATTTCTATCGTTTTCAGTTCGTACACAAACGTGATACTGTATAGCGGGGTACCTAGAACTTGATATGATGGTTGCTTTGCTGAAGCTTTGTGTTGCTTTAGTTATACTCCATACCTCACTTTGTTCATCTTCACTTCATTTCACCCACTTCACTCACTTCACTCATCTCTTCTCATTCTTCTTCATGTGAATGAAACAAACTCCACCTCCCATATTCAAAAATCAATATCTCTCAAACCAATCAAAACTAGCCAAAACTTTCAACATAAAAGTTGTTCATTATCGTCCCTAGAATTTTCTAAAAATAGTCGCTCATCATTTTTCCGAGTGGAGTGTTGACGGTTGGCCGATAATAGTAGTGGTCAAATGATGATGGTTTTGCAATGTACACACTATGGAAATCGGAGAGTTGGGTTGTGTTCTTGGTAGCAAGACATGATTTTTGTTGGTGTTCGGAGGGTGTCAGGTGGCCAGAGTTGGTCATGGTTAGGTAATGAATGTTTTCTGTTCATGTAGGAATTTCCGACGTCGTAGGCAGCTAAGGGAGGAACGGGGGTGACTAGAGGAGACGTGGGGTCGAGGCAGAGATCTTGGTAGCGGTGGCAACTGCTTTGGTGGTTAGTGGTGGCGAGGCGAGCACAATTTAGGGTTTAATGGGCTGTTTTTTGGGTTCATCCATCGATGGTTAGCAGCAAGAGGATGGCGTTGAGTTTGACATGGTTGGTGGTGCATGGGTTGGTGGCGAGTTGAACCGGGGGGGTGGCCAAAGGTGGTCGAGACGACGGTAGTTGCAAGATGATCAAGGCGATTTTATATTGCCTAGGCACAAATTTAAAAATTAGAAGGAGAGGAACTATAGAGGCAGGTTGGGTTGTTTATAGGCTTTGGCCTTTTTGGTTTGGGTGAGAATTTAATTTAAATAAATTAGTTAATTGGTTTAATTTAACCCATGTTTAGTAGTTAACTCGTATCTCACTCATACGAGGTCCAATCGAGATGTGATCTTTTATGTTGTGCTCGTGGGAGTGTTATCAATGCATTAAAGTTGATTTTGTCAAGTTTGGAGCTAGTAGAATTTAAAGCTAAAATCGAACGACGTTCAATTTTAGGCTATTCGAGAACGTGTAAGCGATAAGTGAAACAAATGTGAGTTAACTCACCTTTGGTTTAACGCTATATGATATATGTGCTGATATATATTATTATTGATATGTTTGGATGTTTTATTGTTGGTTGTTTGGTTTGGATGAATTGCCGCTTTTGAAAGCGAACAATATATGAAATGATTTACATCGGTCTTATATAACATACAGGGAAGTTTTGTAGAGGGATCCAACATGATTCCTCGCCACTATTGATTTTATTTTCGTTTATATATTTGTTGTATAAATTATTGATTGATGGAAGCTTGGTAGCTTGGCTATATTGGGTATGACTTTGATATGTCGTTAAAGTTGAATTCTTTTTAGAATGAAAACGGTGATAGCAATGGTTAAGTGTTATGGTAGCTTTGGGCTCCTTATAGTATTTTGAAATACTATTATTTGCTGTTTTTGATTGGAAATGGTTTTGATTCGGAGATTTTAAATGCGGCTTTTAGAATTTTCTATGGCATTTTATTGAGAAATAGGTTTTTGGACTTTTCTAATACTTCAACCTTTTTGTTAGTCTTTTCTAACATATATGGAAATGTTTTAAAAGTATTTTGGAAAGTATTTATTATAATGTTTATTATAAAGAAAATGAGGAAGTTATCTTTTATAATAAGTGAATCTGTTTTAAAAGAAGAAAGAAATATTTTGTAATAAATATTTGTGGATTGCTTTGTATAAAATATTGTATAGAAAAATAATAGATTTATAGATGATATTTTATAAATAAAAGAATAAATTTATAAATGATATTTTATAAAAAGGGAAATGATGTTATTTTTATAATTTTGAAATAATAAATCATATTCGTGGATTTATAGTAATATATGGAATAATCATTTTTTGGAAAGTATTTGGTTCTATCTTGAAACCGAATTTTTGTTTTAAATTTAGAGGTTTATAAAAATAAGTTTTATAGATAATTTTAGAGATTTATAAAAGGATTTTTATAAATAATTTTAGAAATTTATAACAGGAGTTTTATAAATAATTTTAGAGATTTATAAAAGCGGTTTTATAAATAAATTTGGATATTTATAAAAGGACTTGTAAATATGGAATGAGTTTATAAAAGGAACTTTATAAAAGGAATGATATTTGATTTCTATAAATGATCATTTTAACTTATAGTGGTATGGAAAGTATTCTTTCCCTACTTAACACCAAAAGAGAAGTGGTTTGGGTTTATAGTAAACAATGTTTTAAATGATATTTGTTTTTGGCCCATATAAATATGAACTTGAAAACGAGGAAATCTGCCTGAAGATTTGTTAATATACTTATACTGTTGAGATAAGTATATGGATATATTTTCTAAGTATTGAAAGTGTAGTGTTTTGTGAATATACTTATACCGATGAGCTAAGTATATGGATATTTTTCCAAGAATTAAAAGAGTATAAATGAGTAGTAAGTGGGTAGTATACATATGTATATCTTTGTAAAGTATTTTGAGATAAGTATTTACAAAGTGATTTTAAATAATGGAAGAATTAACTAAAGAGGCTTAGGGCTGCTTATCTGTTTAATCGTGCTTGGGTTCTTATGAAATTAAATCTTTGATTTGATTGATTGTTTTATTTGATAATTAAATAATCGACTATCAAATGTTGACCAAATATAACTATGGAAATATCTAAAAGAAAGACGGGAATCATATGGTACAGTAATATTCGATAATGTTTTATTGTACGTATAAACTCGTTTTTCTCTTTTAGGACAAATGATAAGGAAATCCGTCTACTTAAACGGTTAGTAGGTGATCTCCGCTCTTATTTATTGTTTGTTTATTTCCCATAGAATGGAAGTTGAGTTTACCGAATAGCTATCGGCTGGATTTGGAGTGTCCAATAAGCGGGGGAGTGTACTTATATGAGATGACTTGAAACCGTAACCACTCCAAAACCATATACGTGCTCTATGCTTTGAAAGAGGTTCGATATTGGTTCAAGACGATGGAATCTATGTGAAGATTCGAGATCTATTTAAGATGCTCGAACACATGTAGTTGTTCGTGATTTATTTAGGATGTGGGAATCCATGTATGATTCCGAGATCTATTGAGATATGGAAATCCATGTGTGGCTCGGAGATCTGTTAGAATTGGGGACTTATATGTCGAGATCAGTTCGAGTGGTGACTCGTGTGATGGAATGTCGCACATAGCCTAACCAGCGGATATGACTAAAACCAAGGATACGATGCATAGATTAGGGGTTTGGCTAACCCAAAGGGTGCAAGCGACTCTACCCTAGACATACCTATCGTTATGCATGCAATGATTAGTGCACTCAGCCTTGTTGGCTAGCTATATATTTCCTATGGTACATCAGCTAGGGATGTACGATGCTTCGGGAGGATATCTCTAATCCTTGTGCAGGAGGACCGTTCTCGAAGTACGATGGGCACCTATGTGGAATCCTATACAATTAGCGAACGCGGCTTAGCAGTTTTGATTGTTTTGTACACCCCCAAGACATATTCACGTATGTTATTTCCATTGCATTTCTAGTTTTGTATTTATCAGCATTTGTGAGGACATGTTGTTATAACTATTCAGGCTGATTATATGTTAGTTTACTGTGATTGGTGTATATATATTACAGTTTTTTTAACAGATCATGTGTAAATTATATATTACTCGTCGTGATGTGAGATTTTGTTCTGTCTTTCTTTCTTTCAGCCTAATAATCTGTCTTTCTGACACTTGGATCTTGGCACGTGAATACCGTGGATGTATTAGTGTCAACTTTTGAGGGTCGAAATGGCTGGTCGTTACAAAGCTTTCGTTTAAAGGATTTAAATATCTTTTCCTATTTACTTCCCCTTTCCCTCACTATTTAACTTCCTATTTTTATTCCTGTTTTAACCTTTTCCCTCCCTTGTTTTAAAGGACTTTTTATTCCCTTTAATTTTTAAATTATGACTTGTCTACCTTTTCATTTCTGTTTTGCTTATATTGCGCATATTCTTTTCTTAGACCATTATTATCACATTTATAATTCTTCAATTTATCCTTAGGGATTTCTGTATTTTAATGTATTGGAATTACATCAACTATTCCTCCATGCTAAGTATGTGAGATTTTGAAAATTAGAAAATTCCCTCCTTTTCTGCTCAAAAATCTTTTTATATAACTTTTGGAATATCGATAAAAATATTAAAATTTAAAATTGTCATCACGACGTTTTTTTGACTAGAACCTTTTAGAAAGATATTTTATTTCCCAAAATCAAGAATTTTGAACAATTTTTTTCATACGAGCACATATATTTTTTTCCTGAACAAATTATGCCATACCGAATGCAATCAGGGTTTAGTCAATAGTTTAACGTCCATGGTGGACTCTATCTAACTACATGATAAATTTAAACTTTTCAAAGGCTTTTCTTTTATTTATAACAACAATCAGCACATCGGTTCATTTATAAATTTCAGATTTTAAGGTATAGATAGATTGACCCCTAGCTTCGCAAAAACCTTTCCCTGTCCTTCGCTGGTCAAAATTTATTCTCCAAAAATTTTCTACCTTTTGAGACTTAACTTTATTTTACTTTTTGTAGCTAATAAATTTCCTAATTTATTTTTTAACTTCCAACCTCTCATTGATTTATTTTGCATTAATTAAGTGTCCATATGATATTTCCTTACTTACACAGTTTTCCAATTAATATAACGGTCTACCTAGAAAACCAATTTTCAAAAGGAACATTTTCATGATGTCATACGCATTTTATAGAAATAGCTAATGCATACAACCCAAAACTCAAAGAAACAATTACTGGAAGCTGCCATTCAACGTCAACTGACCTTAACAATGTTATGGCCATATCACTTCTTAATTAGATAGACCTATCTAACATGTCATCATCTGCAACCCACATATCTTAAATTTCCTTTATGGCTTATGATGAATAAGGTCTATTCATTACTTCCATTTCCACGCCAATTACAGAATAACTGTGCATCCCCACACTGCAGTTAGTAAGAAATACAAACTGTGCATATTTTGAAAAACTCATTGGCAATTGGCTTAGCAGAATAACTTTTCCACCCTCTATCTTGCCTTCCTTAACTTTGAGTCTACCAATGTGCTCTATGTGTTTTGCCCTATCATTACCCTCTGTTACCATCTTTTTTTAATCCAAATCTCTTGATAGTACTCTCAACTCTTGGTATTTACTTTTTTTATCCTTGATCTTTCATACAAGCGTACTCTAGAACTCGTAGAAGTGTACTTTATTACCATTTATCATTCAATTACGGGTTCTTCTTATGACTTGCACATATGTCTAACAAAACATTCCTTGGTTCTAACCAGCATTCTTTACACTTTACGGGGATTTCTTATTGCTATTCTATGAGTAGTTGCCACTATCTTCTTCATAGCCTTATCTTCAACCACGTCTTACCTAGGTAGTCATTCCTATCTACTCCATGTTTAAAATTTAGGTTTGGTTTTCGCCAAATTTTTCAAAAATTAAAACTTTAAAATTTTTGAACTATGCAATCCCAAAACTTTTATCTTTAAAGTACTAACTTAGGAGCTTTTTATTAAATTTAGAAATAACTTGGCGTCTTAACTTTCAAAGCTATAATTTTCAAATCAACTTCTCCTTTTAAAGATCTTTTTCAACTTTTAATTTTTAAAAATGGGGATTTTTAACTCAAACCATTTATTAAGTTTTCCTTTTAAAAACTCAATCGTTATACCAAACCATTTCTTTTTAAAAATGCACTTTATAGTATTTCTAAACATCTTTTATAAAAAACTGGAGTAGATAAGGATAACTCTCACTCTATTATTTTCTTATCACTCATGCTATCTTCATTTTCAACATTAGTGGTGGCTACACTAGCATATTTATAAGGGGTCTTCTAAAAGATATGTGCCATTACTACACCTATTATGGAAACTGTTCATTTTCCGATATTTTCACTAGTACAAAACGTGCATATTGCTTCGCCTCATTTGCATCGGTTGAAGTAAAAACTGATGCAAATAGAACTATTTGCATCAGTTCTATCTTAATAACCGATGCAATTGGTACGTGAAAAGTAATAGGTAATAAAAAAAATCAAATTTGCATCAGTTCTCACCAACAACCGATGCAAATAGTTTTAGTCGCATCGGTTTTAATGTCAACCGATGCAACTACATGTTGATGGCAATATGAAATTTAGGTGGGAAATAATGAAAAATTGGCTCCAAAGTTACTACTTTGGACAAATGTGCTCCTTCCTCCTCAATAACCCAGTCCAAAAAAAATTTCTCCACCTTAGAATCGTCGGTGCCAGAAAATTTAGTTTTTACTTTTTTTTCTTCTTCAACAAATTAAACGAGATGCTAAAATGGGTTTTTTTGCTGCTAATTAACGTCTGCTATTAGTCTTCAAGCTAAAATCCAAGCACTGCTCGCCGCAGATTCAAGCAATTTGATTTGGGTGATTGGATTTCCTTATTCGGTTGTTGTTCTAGTTGTGGTCGTGGGGAGGAGGTTGACAGTGGTGGTTTGTTCTCAATTTTGGTTGCATGATTTTTGTGGCAAAGGGGGTTCACGCATCACGAGTTCGAAGGCGAATTGTGGTGAGGGAAGGTTGGCGGTTTAAATTGCAGGCGATTGAGGTGTCGAGTCGATTGGTTCGTTTAATTGATGGCAAGTGATTGAGGTGTTGGAAGCTGCTTTGGGTCACGGCGATTTGGGAGGTAGATGGTGGAATTGTTTGATGAGTAGCAGTGGTCAGTGAAGAAGTTTGAAAGTGGAAGCTCTCTGGTGGTTTATATGGTGGGTATAGTGGTTGTTGATGGCAGTTTTGTGATGGCAGTGGTTTGGGTAGATGTTGAAACTGGAGTTGCTGTTGTGGGTTGATAGAGACTGTTTGTAAGTAGTGTTGATGATATGGGTTGAGATATTATTATGTAATGTGTAGAGGAGGCAGTTGATGATTATGGCAGAGAAGTGAGCTGTAAGAAAGGTAGTTTTAGTTGTAAGCAAAGAGAGTTGTAGTTGCAGTAAGGAATGTAGAACTGTGATGTAACAGACAGAGGGGAAGAAGTTGTGGTTTGAGATGTTGTGAGGGCAGAGGATGATGGTGCAGTTTTAATGTGAATGCAGGGGGCTGGTTGAACTGTGAATGCATGGGGTGAAATGGTGAGTGGTGATGTTTGTTGCTGTGTTGAAGTGGTAGAAGGCAGCAGTAAGGAGGTTGTAGCAGTAAGTGAAGTGAATGTTATTTGATAATGGTACGTTCTACTTTCATTTTGTAGGTTTAGGAGTTTTTATTTTTATTCAACTTTGAAACTTGATCATATCATCTTGATATGTTTGAAATTAATTAATTGATTTTCAGAGATTTTAGAAATTAAGTTGCTTTTGAGGATTCTAAACATGTTTCTTTCTCTCTTTTTCTTTCATATATGGCCTGATTCATCCTTTTGATTAAAAAATAAAAAAATCAGATCACACTTTCTAGTTTAAAAAATTATAGAGCAAGCATGGACGATTGTGCATGCTAAGCTAGTACACTTAGCAATCCTGTAACGAAAACAACATAATGTTTAATCTATAAGCAAACCTTTCAGTGCTAGAATTATTTAGTTTGTTTCCCAAAAGATCAATGGCTATTCTTTCTATAGAAGTTGATGACATCCATTTGTTATTGGGGGAATTAATTCCCCTAACATTCCAAGTTAAAAAATGCATTAAGAGTCAGAAATATTTAAGTTCTTCAAGTCATAGCGTAAAGAACTCAAACCACTAGTCTTAGATCTCTTTCTTTTCTGAGATCCGTTAAACCAGCTTACTAAAAAAATTCGAGTAGGGTTCTCAACAACAATAGACATTCTAGTGGCTTTGAATTCAAAGATTTCAAGCTCATGAGTAAATTTTCTGCTAGCTTTCTGTCTAGCGCAAGGCCCTGAATGGTGAGAACAAGTATCAACGGTAAACTTGCGAGTTTCAACTCGGCAAATTAGAGTTTACAGAAAATTTTACTAAATTATTAGAAGTTGAATTGTTATTGAGAAATTTTCCATTATTTATGTCATCATCAGAAATGTATGCATTTGAATGAGATATATTTAAAGTATCATCATTAGACAAACCAATACGTGTGCAAGAAAAGATATAAGCAAATTTCTCTTTATTACAGAAAGGCTTAGTACAGCTAAATTTACACGGTAAACAGTAACCCATAGGAAAATTCACATTTAGCATCAAATTGGTACATGCTTATTTAATATTAGTGTACAATCCCCTCTGTTGCCTGTCAACATCATGAATACCACTTCTACGGCAGAGTAAGCTGTCAATATGTGTTGCCCAACACGACATCTGCCATTATAAGGCTTCATGCCTCCATGCAAAACATAGTCTGTATTTTAAAAAACCCAAGTCACACATGACTTATAGTGGAATTTGATGTCTCATAGCTAATAAACCGCATGGCTAATGATAATCCTTGAATTTGATTATCTGAACTGTCCATGACTGGAACTGTAAATGAATCAATGGGCACGTATGTGTAGTGTAAAATTCAAGAAGTTATTGGAATTATTAATACGAATAATTTGCTAGGCACCTGTGAACCAGAGTACAATGTGTTCTGCTTATATTAAAGGTGGTAATACCTGAATGTACTCGTGTCAAATAAGCAAAAGTAGTATGAATTCTTGTTGTACATGGCTTCTTCTTGTGAGTTATTATCTACAACCGTGCTCATACTAAAATAAACATGATCCTTGGTTTTTTTTGGGGTCTGTTTTTATCTGATTACTTCATTAGCCACGGTTGGTGTAAGTTACGATTGCTGTTTATGCATATATAAATACATGGAAACCGCTAGAACTGGACAACAGATAGTTAAGTATTTATGCATCTGCTACTTATTGACATGACCCAGGTATAAAGCAGTAACATCCCCTCTATTAGATGCTTCACACCATGGGCTACAGTGTTTACATTGTTTGATTATGTCGTTTTTGGAGGTTGTCCTAATTCTTTGACAGGCTTCTTGTTTGAAGCTATTTCTAAATTCTGGGGATGAATTAAGCTATCCACTGGCTAAAGAGTAATGTTATGGAAAGGTTTTAACTCTATAGTTTTAAAATATGATGCATTTCATTTTATTTTATGCTAATACTAATTAAAAGCAGGTTTGGTACAGAAAAATATATCAAAAATTTGATTCATCCTTTTATTTGATACCCATAAAGTTGCAACTATAAAAAAAATGATGTATACATGTATCATGTAATATATACATCAAATATTAAGTACTAAATCAAAAGATTCATAACTTTGATGTAGTGGGATGTTTCAGTTTTTTCTTTGATCATTTGCAATCTAAGCATTACTTTCTAGGTTTATCAAATTCACAGTGTCAACAAAACACTTGTCTTTATTGGTTTAGTGAGTGAGACGAAATGGAAGTTGAATACATTTTAAATTTTTATCACTCAACAAACACCATACTATGTTTTTTTTTCTCCTCATTAATCTCCTAAACATAGTCTACCTAGTACCAAAACATAGTCTACCAAGTGGCTGTCATGGCAATAATTTTGGTATTATCAAACATTGATACTATTGACTGGAAATTTGAGAAATGTTGAAAACTTGCAGTGGATGCCCTCTCTATATAAATTGTACTACTTTTTTCAGTTCAAATGTAAAAGAATCATGTAATCATGTTTCTTCTATCACATATATGAATTTCAGATAGCGATAACACATGAGAACTTTATCCAGATTTATGTTTAAATTTATCGAATGAATATAGACGAATGAATAGAGATGGCTACTTGCTCATTCATTGTAGGAACATGGTATGTTCATACATCTACCATTCACTAATCTGTTTTTTCATTGACTTAGATGGATCTATGGAATCAATGTAGGCGTGGTATTGGTCCGACAAAGGGCCTATTTGCTTATATTACTCTTGGAAGTTATTACTTAATTGGAGTTCCTGCTGGGCTTGTATTCAGATTGGTTTATGACCTTCAAGTTGAGGTATGTCCTAATCATATCTACTTGATATTAGAGGAGCAACATGTGTATATGTGTCAAACAATTCTCAATAGTATTCTTGGTTACATAATTATGATCACAAAATCAATTGGCAAAGCAAGCGTTATAGATGTGTAATCATTAGTATTATAACCTGTTTGTGTTGGCTAGCTTCAGTAGTATGACAGTATTGTTAATTGTTGGTGATTGTAGTCAATTTTTTTTTAAGTTTGTTCCTGACCTTCTATAACAGTGTTGTCATTTTTTAACTCTTTCTTAATAATATTTTCTTGTTATGCAGTTAAAGAGGGTCATGGAAATTTATATGATATGGACATTGTACATATTGATTTTGAAAATAAAAACCCCATGACATGCAGTACTTGTTCCTGTGAAATCAATAGTTTCAATTCTGCCGAGGTCTGGTACTTGAACGATTTTTATCTTTCCTACTGTTTTTATTTGTTTATATTTTTACAAAGAGAAAATTTGATTTTCGGCACATGCTTTGAATGTTTTTAGCTACATGATTATTAAGTTCACCAGCACAAAGTATGGCTCGATGATGTGTAGATTATATCTTCCGCAACATTCAACGTACTATTTGATCATGTAAATTTTTCTACAAAGACCCTAAATTAGAGATGTGCGTGTAGCATATTGATTTTTTTTTGTATGATCTGAATATGGTTAGCTAAAATATCTCAAATTTTCAGCGATTCAGCACACCTACTACTAACTTCATTGAAACAGTGCAAAACGATATTACTCAGAGCATTAGGGTGTTCTAACTGATTGGCTTGTTGAGGTATATAAATCCTTTATTTTCCATTTGCCATTTTCCCCCCCTGCAATCTAGTCCTAAAATTCAGAGTTGTGAATAAAATTCACCTCAGATATGTATGCTACAGCTTATGTTATACAGTTTGTTATGGTTCATTCAATTCATTGACAATAGAATAATATTATCTGTGGACATTATTGTTTTGGTTGTCAACTAATTCTAGTTTGTTTGTTAACCTACTTTCTGATTTATATAATAAATTATTTATGTGTCCTATACTTGATATATTACTTAAAGTGGTTCAAAGCAAGCCCCAATTCTTCTATTACCATCAGAGTTATCAAGTTACTATATAGATGTCCCACATACTCACTAAATACTTCAAACATAAACAATTTACGTAATGTGGATTCCGATTGTTAATAAAATAAATATAGTGACAGAGGTGATGAGGTTCTGAAGCAGTTAGTTGCCAGTGATGTGGCTGTAGAGGAAGACATGTGAGTGTGGTGGTATGGTGACAGAGCTCTTGTGGGTTTGCGATTTGAATGAAGCAGGACGAATTGCTCGATTGGGATGTCCCGAGTTCGAGGGTATAGCTTCAGGCGAGTTCGGTTGTGGACTGTTGGTTGAAGCAGTAATGATATGGTCAGGTGGAGGAGCAGTAGATGGTTATGTGGTGAGTTGTTTTGTGATATTGAAGGAATGCAATAATGGAAGGTAGGGAACTAGTGTGACAGGCAGGGTGATGATGTTGTGGTTTGTTTGAGATAGTGGTTGTATGCAATTTGGAGCAGTATGAGTTGATCGGACAAGGGTGTTGTGTGGGGGTTTATGGTGATCAGGTATGTGCAGTGAAATCTGCATTGTGGTGTTGAACTGTAGGGTAGTAGTGGGAATGTTGGATTGTTGTTCTCTAGTGAAATGTGTTGCAGGTGTTGAAAGTGCAGAAGGCAGGCAGAATTGAAGTGTTGACAGTGGGTTTTGAATTGAAGTGATGAAGTGTTGACAGTGGGTTGTGGAACTGATGATGTAGAATGGATATTGATGGTGATGGCGTGCCTTGTAATCAGCTGATGATTGGTGGATGAAGTTGTTGTTCTGATAGAGGATGGTATTGGCAGAGACAATGAAATGTATTGGGTATATGCAGTGATATGAATTTGTTGAAAGTGGTTGTATGAACTTGCGATGTTTATTTTGGTATTATGTTATTCAGTTTGTATTTGCCTTCAAATTTAATTTTGAATGATTGTAATATTGCATGCAATAATTGTTTGTTATAATCAATAATATATATATATATAGTCTATTTGAGTACTGTAATAATGGTTTCTGAGAATGGCTTTTTTGCATCAGGTATAAACTGTTGATGCAATAGAGGGATTAGTTTGCATCGGTTGTTATAAAAAACCGATGCAACAAGTTCCTTTGTTGCATCGGTTTTCATTACAACCGATGCAACATGGGGGCTGTGTCCAAGCAACCAACCATGATATTTTGCATCAGTTGTTAGTAACAACCGATGCAAAAAGGACTTTTTTGCATCGGTTTCAGAACTGATGCAAAAGTGTTAAGCCTGTTGCATCGGTTTCATATGCATCGGTTGTTGAACTGATGCAAAAGGGGGGTAAACAACCGATGCAAATGGCCTGTTTTGTAGTAGTGTTTGCCTTTAATTTCCTACGTTGCTTCTAATTAGATTATTAACATTATTTTGTATATATTTTTAATATGGTTTCTATTTATATTTCATGACTTTACTACTATCCAACTTAATTTCTTTTACCTAAACTGCTCTTATTTAAATTACTTCTGTTTATATAGTTTCCCACTTAAGTGACCGTCTTCTTATTGAACCATGGCAGTATGTTCACTTGTTGCTTTTATTTTCGGGATCTAGTCTTCTTTCCCATACTATTTACCCCATTTAAACTTGTTCCGCTTCCTATTGCCCACCCCTAAAAAAAATTTACCACTTAAATTTTTTTCTTCACTTTAGAAAAATCAATGAGCTACATACAACCTGCCATCTTCAAACCGATAACTTTTTTATAAAAACCTTTTTTATGGAAATTTCCAATTTAACTAATTTTTGGTCTCTACTAAAACCTTTTGTTTAAATAAAATTTAAATATTTTATTTTCCCTAAAAATTTACTATTTACTTACTTTATAAAAATAGGGTTTTTCTACCTTCAAAAAATTCCTTTGAAAAATCATTTCAAATATATTATTTACGTTTTCCTTTTTCCAAACCTTTAAAATCGTTTCGACTTTTATATTAAATTATTTCATATGGGATCAGACTCGGAGTGGATTTTTATTTGCCTCTTATTTTGGACCTTTCTTCTCCAACTTACTTATTGACTTATCTTATTCCAAAAGATTAACATCCAGTTATCATCTTAGAGTGACTACTACACACCATCTTTCGGGAACCTAATTGCTTCTGGATATCTACAACATATAGACTCTTACTTTCTCCTTATCTATACCTACTATACATCATCAATCAGCAATCCTATGGGAATATTCAACCATTGGGCTATCGAAAGCCTAACTAGGAGTCACGTACTATCCAGCTTCAGGGACCTTGCATATGCTACACTCATGATCTTCTTAAGTTAACAGCTTTCCATACGACTAATTTCCCATGGGGTAATCAGGGTAGGTGTACATCTTTAACTTCCTGTATTGTTTCAACTCATAGTCGACTTATCCATCTTTTAGTACATGATTACAACTACTCTATAGTCAAAATTTTAGAATTTAGCATATAATATATTTATATTTATAGGCAAAATAAAAATATGTTCACTCAACGTTTCCTAATTTTTCAAGATCGACTACCCTAAGCTCTTATACCAAATGTAACAACCTACATCCCAATGGGCCTGAATTTTCACTAAATCGAAAACTCAAGTCCACCAAAGTATGGATCGTTGATTTGGTATCTTGCAAGTAAACATATAAATGCATATCGAAGAACCATCGATATAACCCACAATGGAATAGTTAAGTACAATAAATCATATGGTTACTGATCAAGATTTGACACTTCAAATATCGAGTGTTCTTGTCAGTGTCGTGCATGCATAAGGAAACACGTCCTTCCACTATTCCAGCCTTGCACTAGTATATGTCCCTCTAAAGCTATCTTGTGGGTTGTAATGAGGAGGGGGTCAGAACAACGTTATCGTGACTGATAAATTATATATTTTACACATAGCATCGGTTTATGCCGATTATCTTCCATTACATGTTATGTCTTTTCATTTTACTTAGTCATCTCGACTCCATGTACGCGTAAGATATATGCTCTATCTACCCAAAATAGACTATAACTACATACGCGTGTGTGTATAAATATATAAGTACCACAATCCCCTTTTAGACCAAGATATTATCCCTGCTAGTATCCATAACCCAACACCCCATCAGGATCCATCACCAACGCAGTATCATGTTCTCGTCGTCGTGCGTACAAAGGAACTCCCACAGTGCCTAATAACAGCTTCAAAATAATCTAGCCGTATTTTATCTCACCTTCGGGGAATTTCTACTTGTTTGCTTCCTAATTTTATATACTCGACTCCACAAACTATATATATATGGACTCAGCTCCACGGACTACCCCATTCATTTTTAAAAGATCTCTCTAAACGGGCTAACCGGCCTTGTCCCTAACAAACAAACTAGCAAACAGCCATGGCAATGCATGACATAATGTGAGCTGCACTAGCAGGAGGTGTAACCCTATCTTACCCGTTGATCGCTCAAGACCGATGATGCACTCAACTTATGTATAGCTCCTACTCCCTTATTTGGTACAATTCACTAACATATCGTCGAGCCTTGCGCACCATCCCATTTAGATTGCCTAACGCAATCAAAACAATACACCCTAATTTATTGAAGCAGACTCTGTTGGGGGTATTCCTTCACCTATACGCAACTGTATATAACTCCACGTGTAACAACCCTAGATTTTTGTATATTATTTAAATTTGACTTTATTTTATTTTAAATTATTTTAGACTTATTTTATTTCAAACATTTTATTTTTAAATATAAATGTTGATTATTAAGTAATTTATAGTTCAAACTAGTATAATTTGAATATTTTACTGTAAAGTGAATTTCTGGTCAAACTGTTCAAACTTTGACTTCTAAACTTCAAATTCAAATTATTTAAAATCTTAAATTTTATCTTTTATTATGAAAATAGATGAAATAACTTGAGCACTGCTTTTTGTTTCATTGAAAACGGAGTTAAACTGCAAAAGATATGTACATTTCAATTTTGAGTATAAATTGTTTATTTTGCAATTTTGTTATTTTAAATTGTATAAATTATATTTTCTTTGTCATATTTTATTTTAATATGTTTAATATGTTATATTATGTATATTTTGACTTTTAAATATTTTTAAATTGATAATAGAATTTTTCCAATGTTTACTGTGTTGATTTCCTATTTTTAAAGGCTGTTTTCTTATTTTCTGCTATTTTCTTCATTAAAATTTTATTTAAATTAAATTTTATATATTTATTTTGTGAATGTATTTTTATTTTATGTTATTATTTATGTTTAAAATATATTACAAGCTCATACGAATTTTCTAAAGTTTATACCATTTGTTTTCAATTTTTCTAGCCTAGTTGACAATTTTTGCTATTTTCTTGATTTAATTATTTATAATTAATATTTTTTTTTATTTGTTACATTTTCTAATTTTAACTGAAATTATATGTATTTTCAGATATTTAAACTTATTAAAAAGAAATAGAGGAAATTTGAAAAGTTTTAAACTCTTGAAACTCCTAAGGCTTTCCATCTCCCGACCTTTCATTTTCCCAACTCTTCTCTTAATTGTTTTGGGCGTGTAATCTACTCATTTCAGCTGCATTTTTTTTTCATTTCTCCTCCTCTCACAAAAAAATCACGCCTATTCTCCTTGTGAAGCTCAGGTAAAAAATTCAATCTTCTTCTTGTCCTTTTATGATTTTCTACTTGAATTTGCACATGCTCTCCACCTTCATAGCTGTATTCCCCTTCCTCCAAGCTGTGGCTGACCACCACCACCACTTTTCTCTGACCATCACACAGCCTAACACCTCTCCTCCTCAGGCCAAGCCAAGCCATGATGAAGATCATCACAAAAATCCATCTAAACTAGCACTAGCCATCACCTATGCACTCAAGCTGACCTAGTTTTGGTACCATCACCTTCCACCACCCATGGCCGCCACCAACACCACCTCCACCATCTCCAGCACCACCTGGACCCTCTGCCACGTCATCACCTTGGACCCCACTCCTCTGGCCGTGCCCCATGAGCGTTGGCCGAGCCTTGAATCCATGTTAAAGTGACATTGTTTTGCCTTGCTGTGTTGTTTCATGCATACTCACCTTTTGCTATCCTCTAAACATGTTTGGCCGACCCTTAGGCAACCAAAACCTGATCCAAATCTTGCCTTAGACCTGTAGTACACCATATGGCTGAACCTGAAGGTTGTTGGAAGCAAGTGCAAAGCAATTCTACTTTGATTCGTGCAGTTGATTCTATATTATTCTATCGTATTGTGCATTTGAAAACTTATATTGTTTGTATTGTTTTGTCTTATGTATTCGAGGAAGTTAACCTTGTCTCTCCCACACTCATCATCATCATGGCTGAGAAAATGAACCCCTTGTTCGAGCTTTTGAATGGTTAAAGCACAGTCAAGTAATCTATTCCGTTGTTGCTTCTTATCTTCATTGTTTCAACATTGTTTGCGTTGAATATTTATGTGTATATTGTCTTGTTTGGTTATTGTTTACAAGATAAATATCAAGGCTCCCAATTCATTCAAATCAAAAGTCATGCTATATCGTGCTTGTTGTGCTTTCTGGAATCCATTCTGTGTGTTTTGATCGCTAATCTCCAGCTTTAACAGGTGAGTTATTCTCACCAGACAATATGTACCTATATAACTGATAAACCGATACCATTTGAATCTGTAATGTATATTATCATGTTATAAATGCTTACATTATTATCATATGATGTTCACACCTGTCATTACACCTGTTATATCATATGTTACTGTTGTTTTATGTTATTCTGTTTATTTATATCAGTTTATCACACTGCAAGTTCCATGTAGACTAGAATCACTATGGGTTGAAATGATACATACCCGAACGGACTTTAGAATAAGGGAATATCGTTATGGGCTGAAATGATAGGCCTGAGCGGTTTTCAAGGTCATTCATTTAACTTGGGATTGCGGGTTTGAAATGATATAACCCAGATTTTTCTTTTTTTAAAATGCGGGTTGAAATGATACATATCCGTATCACTTGACCTAGGTTAGAAAACTATATACATGCCCGTGGTTATTTTATAAAGTGTTTTGGATGATTTTAAGTATTTTTAAAAATATAAATTTATGAAATTTGATTTAAATAGATTTTGAAATGTTTTAAAATAAAGAAATTATGATTTTTCTATGAGTAAAAATGTAATTAATGAATGGTTAAATTGGATTATTGAAATATAACTTAAGTTTGGAATTTGGAATTTTGGTTAAAAATGATATTTAAGTTATATGAATAAAATGGAAATTTAATTATATTTGGAAAATGGTAAAATATGATAATTTGATTAAATTTGAATTTAAGTGATTTATTAAAGTATTATTGATTTTTCTATGAATTTAAGTGGTTAAATAAATGAATGTTTAAAAGTGATCTTTTAAAATATAACTTGACTTGGAAATGTGAAATTTGGTTTTAATTAAAGGTTTAAGTTAATTAAATAAAATTGGAAATGTAGTTAAATTTGTGAAATGGAAATTTAAATTTGAAGTGTTAAGTTATTTGTTGAAATGTGAAGAATTGGAAACTTTTACACTTAAATGTTAAAATATGATTTTTAAAATGTTTATGTGTTTTAAATTGAAGTTATTTAATTGCTGGAAATACACTAACACCTGAAATCTACTTTTAATAGCATTCAGAAATGCTATAGATTCTGTTTTGAACTAAAATTGTGTAAAAAGAGCTATTACAGCATTTCTGAAATGTTGTAGTTGCTGTAGTTGAACTAATAGGCAAAAACTTAACTCAGGTCTATTATAGCATTCTCTGGAAATGTGTAGTAGTCTGCAGTCTTTGTTAAAATCAAATAAAACCTTTGTTTTGAAATCTGAGTTACCGCAGCACTTCTGAAATGCTGTCTTTTCTGTTTTGAACCATAATTTAACTAAAAACTGAGTTTTAACAGCAGTTTTAAGTGCTGCCTTTGCTGAATTAAAAATGTTTTCAAATATAACTTATAGCAGTTGTTTTTAAATGCTGTGAAATGCTGAAATTTTAATAATTAGGGTTTTTGACTTAGTAAACGAACTCAGAATGGTTTGAAACTTTGGAAATTGAATACTTGATTTGAAAGTATAATAATTACACTTTTAAAAGGGTTAAATGAATTATTTTGATTGAAATATAAACTATTTAAAGGTGATTTAAAATGATAGTGAATGAATGATATCTTTGAATTTAAAAGGTATCTAAAAGTTGAATATTTGGATTTGAAATGATATGATATTTTATTATATTAAAATGGTTTGAAATGAAGTTGGAAAGATATGATATTTTGATATATTGAAATGAATTGAAATGAATTTTTGGAAAGATATGATATTTTAATATATTGAAATGGTTTGGAATTGATTTAATCTTCATTTTGATAAAGATTGGGTTTGGAAATGAGATTTTTTTTAAAAGTATATATATTTTTAAAATGACCATGGTGTTATAATAACGTTGGTTGTTAAAGAGACCGGGATCAGATATGGACATACTCTCTGTCGATACCGAAAACCACTTTGACAACTGTGTACGCGGTGGAGTTCCAGAATGAAGTAGGATGGTGGCGACGAATCCTAAGGTATATACGTGGACCCAACTCCCGTGAGTTGGCATAAGGTGGCTAAAACAGGAGCGATTGACGGACCAATGAGGTAGCACCTCTGATCGGACACACTTCTTCGATACCATTCTATTACTTGTGATTGATTTGATGGCCACCCTTGATTGGGAGTGTTGTTCGAGGTGGGCGATAGTGGCTGCTATGCGTCACCACTAGTCCGAATGCGTAATTGGTATATCTACCCTGGCATTGCCTAGTTGTGCCGTGTCACCTACCATATCGAGCTTCACTACGATTTTGATTTAAAGATCCGACCGCGTTAAGGTTCTCCATCCCCTTAACTCTATTTTATATATGATTATACTTTACTAATTAGACACTGTTGTATATAGCGTATATTACTACATACTAAATAGTTTAACGGATCCTTAAAGAATGGGCGATCCCAAGCATTCTTTAAGTTACTTGTACCTTTATTACAGTTCACTTGAGTTGGTTTACATTGTATAAGTATATATTGTCCTGACTCGAGTGTTTTGTGTTTTGCTTTACGCTCGGGTCAGCCTGAGTTATTCACAGATTTGGATTTCCACTCTCTTGGAGATTTGAATCGCTGGAGATTATCTGCTTGTCTTGTCCTATCTATTTCAGTTCCGTTGTTCTACTCAGCTTGTACTTGGTTATTATATTGAGACTTTTGTTGTATTCTATTTCTTCTGTTGTATCTAAATTAACTCTGATGTATTTATATAGTAGCTTCATGAACTACTATTTCTTTTACTTCCGCTGCATTATTTTACTCTGTGTCTGTGATCTGTGATTATACTTATTTACTGTATATTCTAAGATTTGCCAAATTTTATTTACAACGCGGTATTTTGAGCAATTCAATTCCGGCATGAGTAATAATGGATGTGAATGGTTGAAAATACCGGGTCGTTACACCACGGGTCCTATAGTTGGATATGTCTCACATAAGTATAATGTGTACACAACTGTCGGTTGCCTCTTGTGATAGGCAGACTTTTATTGTGTAACACTACTAAGTTTGCATTCCAACTCATATTAATGACTATGTCATTCTTATTCATTAAGTTATTTACTAACTTTAATAATTCACACCCATCGTAAATGTATACTTGAGGCTACGTGTATGTATGTACATACATACATATATACATAGATATATATATTTGTTCATTCTTTTTACTTATTATGCCTTTATATGCACTATTAACAGTATTTCTTTACTTCTTTATGCGTTTACATCTTATTTAATTTAAGATCGTTTACCGCTTTATTTTAAAAGTTTAAATACCTTTTCCCATTTGTTTCCCCTTTCCCTCACCATTTAACTTCCCATTCTATTCTCGTTAACATTTTATTCCCTCCCATGTTTTAGAGGACTCTTCATACTCTTTAATTTTTAAATTATGACTTGTCTACCTTTTCATTTTCATTTTACTTATATTGCGCATATTCTTTTCTTAAACCATTTTTATCATATTTATAATTCTTCAATTTATCCTTAGGGATTTCTGCATTTTAATGTATTGGAATTACTTCTCTCTCAAAACGAAAAGTTTAATGCTGTAAATTTCTATATCTTATCCAAAAAGCGGAATTTGTGTTTCGTTTGGATTACAAAATGTTACCTTTTTCATAGTTATTTAAACAGACAGTACAAAACATAGCGAATACCCTACTTTATACATCTCTTTCTTTTTAGGTGTATTCCTTGTTATTTCAACCGCTACACTTTTATTTATAAATCTGAAACTTGATAATCTATAGAAATTCACATTGCAACAAGCGATATAATTCAATAAATTAAAACACTACTTAAATCCCTATAATTTATTATGATAACTCAATTTAAGTTTTAATTTGCACAAGTCATATTAAATTTAGAAACCTAGATTTATCACATATTATATAAATTTCAAGGACTACTACTACCCAATACTGAGTTTAGGGACTATTAATACCCAACATTTTCTTGATTTACATACATACAATAGACACTACAAGTTATCAACAATAGATTATTCAGGCGGTGTTTATAACTTTAAATCACATATATAATTTTAGCCTAAAACTCCAACTTATACTTCAGGCATACAGAAATAGATTTATAATGATATAAATCCAATATTATATAATAATATTTGATTTTCCACTCACATTTTTAGCTTTCTAAATCTCCAGATCTAATCTCTATTATTTCAGTTTGACTCTCTTTTCTCCCTATTGTATACACACTACAAGCATACACATATTTATTAAAAATCTAAATTACAGAAGAGATTTAGATTTGATTTATACTTTAGACCCAGATTTATAATTTACCTTGGCTTTGACGAATTGATTTGGCCATATTCCTCTTCTCAGTCATCCTCTATGATTCTCCAATTGTATATACATATAAACTATAACTATTTTTAAGAATTTAGAATTTGGAGGAGAAGAGAAAATGGTAGAGCTCTGGCATCGCTCCAAAAATATGTTTCGAAGTAAAGGTTTAAGTCTGTATTTGTAGAGGTTCGAATCAGTGGCAAACATCTGATTAAACTATATTAAATTTGGGCCATTTGGCCACGTGTTACTGCTAGTTTCACAACAGCACCGATCGTCCTTCATTGCCCTACGGTCGACCGCTATCTATCGACCAACAGGCACCTAGGTTGACCGATTGTATATTTTTGGTTGCGGTTAATTAAAGTCTTTATTTTGTTTTATTTAATCCTTTTGAAACTGATCGGTATAATTTCTTTTTGTTATCAACTTTCTTAACGTTTAAGCAATGCTAGTTATCTGTTAAGTTTAATTAATGGCAATTAACATTAATTGGTTATTATTATTACCTTAATTACATATATAATTATTTCTGACTTGAAAACTTCAAATGTTAATAACTTTTTTGTTTGAACTTCGATCGGAAAACTTTATAATATGAAAATTGATCAGAAAATCTCCACGAACCCAACAGTGCAAGTTTCACAGCTAAATTCTAATGCTTGTAAAGACCTTATTTTCCATTATTAATTAATTTCTTTCAATTAATTATCGTAAAAATTACGGGGTGTTACATCTTGCCACGATATTAGCATCAAAAAATTTCAAACCTCCAGTAGATTCGCTAACCAATTAAGTCTTGTCAAAGGCTGAAGTACATATGATATATTTGTGAAATGTGCCTAAAATGGAATCGATAGAACCTGCTCCTTAGCTAAATCAATAGATAGGCTTCATAAAGTAACAATAAATAGATTACCTTCGATAAAGGCTCAGATTCTAAGATATGCAATCTTTCTTCCAGAGAAGGAAAGTGAAAAAAGAACATGGAATTGTCAAAATGTACTTTGAGCCCACCCTTAAGCTTCCAAGCATGCCTACAATGTTTAGGCACAAGATCGTAAGGAGGGTTGGAGTCCAAAAAGAACCCAAATTCAATCTCAATGTTTAAGACTTCTTGTGGTGGAACTGTAACTCTATTTTCTTCTACAAAATTAAACTTTCTAGGAGAATAGTCACCAGCATTACGATGAAGGTTGGACAAAAGAGATGACCATTTGGCAGCTTGCCAAGGGATGTGGGAAGTTGGGAATCGTCTATAGACTACACATGGTTAACTAAAGCTGGCATTGAATTTGAGACATTTTGTCGAGAACCTTGAGTGCAGAAACCATAGCTCATATTGCCAAGACCAGGAACAGACCAACCTTCAGCCAATTCACAACCACTATCTACAGTAATTTCCAACCCCACGCCTCCATTGTCATGACAACCAAACAGAGCCACTATTGAACCAATGTTGCCAGAGCCCACCCGTCCAACACTGCCACACAGAGGGGAGGTCTGAATCACCATAATAGTCGATGCCGAAGGTGACATAACTGGATCTGGAACAGGAAGCAATTGTGAAAATTCAATAAAGCCCATTACTTGCACAGCTTGGCACAGAGGTTGGAACGCGGTGCTGGATCCGGTTCGTAAGGAGGAATCGTTCGTAGCTTAGTCCAAGCTAAGAGATGGCCTTTGCACAACATATAAGAGGTGAGGGGAAGCTGAGGTGGCTAACGAGGAAAGGAGGGGAAAAGCTTGAAAGTTAGGATGAAATGAGATGGAGGAGAAAAAGCAAATCAGAGGAAAGAAACATGGCTGCCATTTGTGCGACATGAATACGAAATTTTGTTTTTTTCATACTGTTTTTTTTCAATCACATTAATTATAAAAGTATGAAAAATAAAAAATATAATTATAATAAATAGTTTTGAGCAATTAACATGCATTAAATGCACATAATATAAACTATAATTTAATAAAACAATAAACACATATCTTTTAATATACTAAAATATACATAATATAAATTATAATCTTGACAAAAACCGAATAGATAATTTCAGATGGGGATATATTCTTATCTACATCCATTTTTCGAATACAGATGTGGATAGATTTTAGATTTTTCGGGTATCCATGGTTAACTAGAGGTGAGCAATTAAGAGTTTGAAGCAAATAACTAACCAAACAAAATAAACTTGTTTGGTTCGATTTGGTTTTGTTAGTTATTTTATTGGATTTGATTTTTGTTTTTTTGCTAAATTTTGGGTTTATGGGTTGGTTTTGATTTTCAGTATTTGAAAATCGAACCAATCAAATATAAAACGTAAATTATTTTGAAAGATCATAATTATTAATTACTATTGTTTCCCGTATTATTAACTTAACAAAAATATTTATTTTTTCAATTGGTGTTAATATTTTTGGAAGAACGGAAGTTAGTTTTTAAAAATTAAATCTCATCATGTATATATGCATGTGTGTGTATGTGTATATATATTCAGTAACAAGCCAATCAAACCCACCAAACTGTATCGATTATTTTCGATTAGGTTTTGAAAAATATTAGTACAGTTTGGTTTGGTTTTTCTATATCTAGCAGTTAATTTGATTTTAATATTTATTGTGGGCTTTAAACTGAACCAGACATTTTCTCACCCATAATTCCAACTCATTTATAGTTAGGAGCATTAAAGTTTCAAATTTTGAATATGTGCTAAATCAATGCTTATTATTAAGTCAAAGAAAAATAAAATGTTAATTCTATTTATATATCAGAAAATACTGTACACATACCATTAATTATTTCTAAAATTTTAAGACAACCCCTTATGCACTAATAAACAAAATAGTACATAACCTTTATTTAGATTCAATCTTCTAAGATTTTAAAACCTTATTTATCACCATATGAGAGGAAAGACTTGAGGGTTTCCATTCAGCAAAAACCCTTATGCGACCTAAGTAGCTTTGAAAACCATGCAAATGGAGCCTTAGGACTTACTTGTTACCTATATAGGATCCTCTAGGATTTACCTATTTCCTCATACCCTTAAGAATTACTTGTTACCTTGTATAGGACCCGCTAGGTTTATTGTCCTACCAACGTACCCTAACCTGCCTTCACATTTCCAAAAAAAATGGATTAATCGCTTGTGTAGATGAACTAGTTTTTTATTTCAAAGAAGAAGCATGGATTGGGGTTGCAATTGCAAAATTCTATGGTGACATGAAGGCATGTTAAGGTATTAGGGTTTAGTGTGTTAGTTTGAAGGCAATAATGGTAAAGTTGTGAAATGTTTTGCTACAATTGTAATTTATTAGCAAGGGTGCATATGTAATTTGATAAGTGTATGTTAAGTAAAAACACGTATATTATTGTTATATTATTTTGGGTGTATGTGAAGCAATTTTTGGTGTATAAATAAAATTAACCACAATAAATATACCTTAGGAGACTTCATATCATCAGACTCAACCGACAAAGCATTACTAACCAAATTGCTTTAGTACGAAGAAGGTATATGTTATATTTTTTAGTTGTTTTGATCGGTGGTTGTTGACTAAATTTTCAACCAGCCTTAGAATTATATGTTGGGATGAATATTGAAAAAGGTAACTTGCTAATACCATACTTAATAAATGGAAAATGAAGAGCTAATCAATGATAATACAAGTAAGAGACTCAAGATTTAGAGTGGTTCGATCAAGTTGATCTATGTTCACTAGTAGTTTATTTTATTATCTTTGATTTGGTTACAAAAGCATGAATTACCAGGGACAATAATGTGGATAAGAAATAATAGTTTGATCTTTTTACAAGTGCATGCAAAGATGTATTTATAACTATTGAGATTCAGTTTGGATGGTTAAGACTAATGTGTCAGGCTAGGGAAGTCCTCATGGCAATTGATGAAGTTGGATGGTCCAAAATCTAACTAACTAAGATGTAAGATGGAGTGAAAGGCCATGATGATGGCCAACTATGAGCCGTACCGAAGCATGCTTATATCAAAGAGATGGTATGGAGATAAGATGTTATTTGAACAGTGACTTTTTCATGTTCAGGGGGTTGTTGCGGCACACGTGATGCTTTTGTCAGATGAGTAGTGTCATTTTATGCAGATCTTGTTAATGGAAGTGTGCAGGGTCATTGTTACTTTATGCAGGGGCGATCAAGCACTTTTGTTAGAAGCATGTTGAGTAAGAACAAAACATGATGGCTGGATCCGTCCGATCTTCAAAGGAGTGGTGGGCAGTGATGATCGAGGAGCCCGAAAGGGTGAGCGGGAGAGAGACACTTCCATGTTGCGAGCCAGTACTTTGGTGGTGGGGTGAATTGGATGATTCGTGTGCAGGTGAGCTAGAAGATTCATGCGCGAGATGATTTGGAAGATTCGAGTGCGGGGCCTGAGGCAATCTAATAAGAGCAAATCTAGTCGAATTGTGGTCTAGTCCCATTAAGTTTCACAGTGCTTAAGTTCGTCGTGGGTTTCTAAAATGCACTTGCATAGATGATGGACCGGGCCAAGTGTCATTGAGGCCAAATGTTTGTGTGGCGAGAGTGCCAAAAGCTTAATGGGCCAGTCTATTACCTTTGTGTAGGAAATGTGGATTACGGATCTTAATGCAGAATTAACACTAAAGGGAGGGGGGTGAATAGTGTTTAATTAATTTTATGAACCTTTTTGAAATCTTTTCAAATTAAACCCAAACAGATACAATTCACAAACACAGAGACAATCACAAAACCAGACACGGATGCAAATAGTAAATAAAAGCAGTAAAGGAAAGAACACACCGGAATTTTATACTAGTTCGAAGTTACCCTACATCCAGTCCCACACAATTTCTTGTGCAGATTTATTTTCAAATATAATGTCAATATTACAACCTCGATTTCAAGGCCATAAGATTCACCCTCCTGTCTCCGAGTCCAGGGCAAACTCTCTTGATTTAACCAGGCTACAAGGTCACCTAATTGATTTATGGGCTACAATCACACCCAATTGATTTACGGGCCACAATCACACCGTTTTCAATCACACTTTGATAGAGAGAGACTCGATACACTTCGATCTTTCAACCTTTGATTACAAATGATCCTATAACTCTGAATAGCACTAAGATCTTTGAGAGAGAGTGGCAGAGAATCAAACTAGAGACGATCGAGTTTGATTCACTTAGGATTTCGGCAGATTTTTGTTAAAGCATTTGAAATATAAGAGAATATTTGAATGGAGAAGAAGGAGTGAAGAAATGAAGAAAAACTAACTTAAAATTCGTTGAAAACAACTGGTATATATAGGAGAACAACGGTCATATCCATTCTCAAAAGGTTATGACGAATAGACACTTCTTTTGAAAATTTGAAATTTGAAATCTACGGCTACCATGTTGATATGGGGTTTATAGGGATGTCGTCATGCCTATATTATTTTTGAAAATTGATTTTGCTTTAAAATGATTTCTATTCTAAAACTTGTCAAAACAATTTATAAAGTTTGTAAACCATTTTGAATATAGTTTAAATTTATAAAATAGTTTTAGATAGTAATCTTAAAATATATAATCTATAATATAAAAGTAATATTAAGAACTAAGTATAGACTTCTTTAAAATATATTTTTGAAATTTAAAGCTAAAATTTTAAAATCAAGAGATAGTTTAAAAAACAAGAGATGATTTTGAGATCAAAATATTAAAAGATGATAAGAATAGTTTTTTTTTGCAACCAGGGAAAACCTGTTCCATCACCGCCGACATGCGACTCCTGAACAGTAAACCTGGGGGACACAACTGGCCCGCCACAACCATGTCCCCAGGTAGACCAGACCTTTCGGTGGCTTGAAGCAGTTGACAGGAATCGAACTCCTCACCTCATAGGAGGGAGGCCGTTGTTCTTGCCAACTGTGCCAAGTGCGCGGACGCATATAAGATAAGAATAGTTTTTGAATTAATGCTAAAATATTTAAATTGATAGAGATGACTTTTAAAAAGATAGTTTTTAGAAAAATAGTTAAAATAAATTATTTTGAATATTTCGTGGATTCCATTCCACTAGAGAAGGTCATGGGTTCCATCCCACTAAAGAGGTCGTGGGTTCCATCCCACTATTAAAGCGAGAAGGTGGATTTCATTCCACAATTAAAACCCGAATAAAGATTTTAGTGCTATTATGAAGTTTTAACATAAATCTAGACTCTATTACTTATCTTGATATCTTGAACTCTTGATACTCATGAGTCTTCAATCTTGATTTCTTCAATCTTGAATTCATCAGTCTTGAATCTCTATACTGTACAGTCTTCGTTCTCAGTACTTGCATATACATATATATCTAGACAAGAATATTAGTATTTATATTTTATAACAAGTCCTAAGGTTGTTATCATCAAAACCATCATCTCAGGAACTAACAATCTCCCTTGTTTTGATGATGACAATTTATGTTTATAAAATATACTCCATCGAACTCTGATTCTACTCTGACTCCCCCTTATTCCAACAACTCCCCCTTAATCTACTAACTCCCCCTTAGTCTAAGCCTAATTTACAGCCTAACTATCCTATTTTATAATTCTCCCCCTTTGTCATCAACAAAAACTAAGCCTAAACTACATAACTCCCCCTTAAACTAATACTATGGAACTAAATGCTAATAACGAAGTATAATAAGCGAAACGTAAATCTAATTTTATTATATATGATGTTACATTACACATATATATGAAACATAGACAAAAATATATACAAGTACACAAAATATAAAAACATTAATATAATAACAATCTAACGAGAGTCCTTGACAATTGGTGACTTGTGAATCGAAAAATTAGGGAAATGGAGACAAAAGTTTCCATGTTGTTCGACCAAATTACCATTTTTGTCAAAACAGACTTCTCCAACGCAAACAACATTATCATCCTCGTCCATTTGCGCTTCTTCCTCTTCTTCTTTGTCATCCTCTAATGGATTATGAATACGTATGTTTGAGGAATCATTTTCAATCATAATAGGATCTTCATGATTATTCATTAGAGATTTTTGCAAATTTCTAAGAATCTTGCCTTGTTTCTCTTGTTCCTTTGCCATCCTTATTTGCACGACTTGTAATTCAGTCAACATTTGCAGAGAATCCTTCATAATTTCCTCGATCTTCATTACTCGAGCCAATGTAGTACGTTGGAATGGACTAGAATTAGGAGAAGGGAAGGAAATGGTTGCATTTTGGTTTTATTTAGAAGAGGAGGCCATTATTTTGTATTTTCAGAAGTTATTACAGAGAAAATGAAGTGAGAAAACAGATGAATTCAAAATATTGTGGTTATATAACCACCAAACTGATTTTAGAGGGAAAATCAAAATTTCAAATCTGACCGTTGTATGTCGACATGGGGGGTAGGGGCATGTCGACATCCCTTTAAAAAATTTAACAATTTTGTTTTAAAATGATTTCTATTCTAAACTTGTCAAAACAATTTCTAAACTTTATAAACCATTTTGAATATAGTTTAAACTTATAAAAGAGTTTTAGAAAGTAATCTTAAAAATATATAATCTATAATACAAAAGTAATATTAAAAACTAAGTATAGACTTCTTTAAAATATATTTTTAAGATTTAAAGCTAAAATATTAAAATCAAGAGATAGTTTAAAAAACAAGAGATGATTTTGAGATCATAATATTAAAAGATGATAAGAATAGTTTTTGAATTAAGGCTAAAATATTTAAATTGATAGAGATGACTTTTAAAAAGATAGTTTTTGAAAAAATAGTTAAAATAAATTATTTTGAATATTTCGTGGATTCCATTCCACTAGAGAAGGTCATGGGTTCCATCCCACTAAAGAGGTCGTGAGTTCCATCCCACTATTAAAGCGAGAAGGTGGATCCATTCCAAAATTAAAATCCGAATAAAGATTTTAGTGCTATTATGATGTTTTAACATAAATCTAGACTCTATTACTTATCTTGATATCTTGAACTCTTGAACTCTTGATACTCATGAGTCTTCAGTCTTGATTTCTTCAATCTTGAATTCGTCAGTCTTGAATCTCTATACTGTACAGTCTTCATCTCAGTACCTGCATATATATACCCTGCATATACATATATATCTAGATAAGAATATTAGTATTTATATTTTATAACAAGTCCTAAGGTTGTTGTCATCAAAACCATCATCTTAGAAACTAACACTTTGGCGAAAATCGATCAATATTTTGCCCACAAGTTCGCTTCTATTAGTAGAGGTGGACTTACCATTTTTCGCATTTAATGCTAGCTACATATGCTGCTTTCCTAATGACTATAACGATTCAGTATCCGAGATGGCTCAAAGACGATTCATAGATTTGACTATTAATGCAACTGGATAATCATATAAACCTAGATGGTTGAGATCACTTCCCACCTATTCCATCCGACGGCTCATATCAGAAGCCAAAATTACATAAACCACTTCCACTTCTATTCTTAATTGAGAAATTCGCAATTTCGCCATTAAAGTGTCCCTCGAGCTTTTTCAAAGAACTATGTTAGTTTTTTCAATCTCTTTCTCTACATAATCAATGAGTAACTTCTCCTTTGCTTTTATTTTTAACGTTGATTATGTAATGGTTTTCGCACGCTAATATTCTTCAAAATCCGATAGTTTGATTTTTGTCATTTCTCTATCGTTTGTTTTGAGAGTTAGCACATTTGAGAGAGTTCCCTGAGAGATATGTTGATTGGTAGACGTTGAGAACTCGACGTTGATCAATCAATGTTGAACTATTTTTGTACGCTTGATAACTAAAAAGGAAAACATGTTAAAATTACTGGACTACCCTTCCCACCTTAGCTAGGAAGAAGAAGCTTTAGTTAGATTATGGGTCTTGATCCATATGTAGTGTTAAGTGGGTTAAAGTGGTGGGTTAGATGGGCTACACAGTCTTCTTAAGATGATAGGTCACATAGGTCGCATAAGCAAGGGACTTAATATGACGGTCAACCATGGGCCTATGGGGCTCCTCTTTAGGGGCATACTGGGGTCTGGGTTGCTGGGGCCTGTGTAAGTGGGAAGCTTTCCCCTAAGTCTAGTGTAACCATTTGCCTTTGTTAGGGTAGTTCAGTAAGTAGGCTGTTCTTGATGTTACAGATGGAAAAAGGTGGAAAAATAATAGGTAGTGAGGCTTCCTCTGGTAGGCTTACTTTTACGGTTAGCCTATCAAAATTTAAGGAGGATAGAGATCACTTGTCTGAGGAGTTAGCCCAGCATGGGTCGTTGGGGATCGAGCCCATTTACCCTTTGATAGAAGACATATCCAACCAGCCCCCAACTGGCTAGTTTACGTGGTTCATTCCCTACATGCGGTACGAATTGACCCTTCCAGTCTATCCTTACTTCGTCTGTATAACACCCCACCTCTATACCCATACTACCAAAGAGTATTACTAGGTAATACCATTTGATAATACGAAGAATGAAGCAATTTGGGCTATCACAAATGAATACTCTCTTAGGCTAACACTAGTACGTATTTCAAAATAAAATACTACTCATCTATAAGTACTTGGCATCAGCACAAAGCAATAAACATGTGTGTTTACAGGATAAAACAATACACAATATAAAATATATAATAGGGAACACAAAGTCATCAATGATCAACGATAATATATAATAGAGAATATACACAAGTCCAAGTGGGTCAACAAAAGCAAGTCAATTACCCACTTTCTCTAAACACATACAAAGTATAAGTCAATGCATACATTTCAACTTACAACATCCTCATGTATATAAGAGACTACATAAATACATATACAATATCTAATTCAGCTAATAAGTCAGCCTCCAAAGCCATCCCATCAACCATAAGCCAGTCTTGTCGTCCCTGAATCCTGAAATGTCTTGGACTGAACCAAGTATTATATAACATACGGGTCATACTATGTCTAGAATGTAAGTGTTAAAATACAGCAACAACTAGCATGGTGTAAAAAATATATCTCAAAGTGGCATAGGAATAACTCGTTATATATAACATCATATCCTATATCATGCACATATCATCACCCATTCACAATATAGTCAAATAACATACCTAGATTTATATTATCAACACAACCAAGTATCATCAATACACAAATCGTCAAGTACCATGAGCATGCACATAGCTAGGCCTACGAACATCTCTCGAATAATCATAAATTAGACATATCCCAGGTCTGTCATACACATACCAGTGAATAAACAAGCATCCGTATAATAGCAATACATGTCAACATAAAATAGGCTAACACCTTAGCATAGCCTTGATTATCCTCCTTGATAATCTCATGTACGAGGATTGACTATACATTGGACATACGATATCTAGTATAGTCATCTACTCAACATCACACTACATAAAACTCAAAGAGGTGTACAAATGTCGTATGTCTATCTAATGCACATCATAACTAGATGGGAGATTGATAGTCATTTGCTTGCTCTAAGAGACTATACACATGCATATCTGGCATGGCTTCTACAGTCTTTAGTTACCTCAATGACCATCGTGATTCAATAGCCATCGGGTGCAAGTCTACGCTCTGCAATGGCCAAGACCCTGCAAGTGCCCCCAAATGGTATAGACTACCGGCCTAGTGGCATAGGGCAAAAACACACACAATAGTACAGATCTATATAACACTGGGTGTGTCATGGATCCTGGGTGCAACCCTACAATCAAGCCGTAAGGATGAATACTTGCCTAATCTGGTTCACTCCTTGATGGATATGTTGGAACCAGGCTAGCAAGCAGCGGGGTAATTTCAAAAGTTTTATTCCATTTTGGATCTTATTCGGCCTATGAAGCCTAAATTTATTTAAATCTGATTTGAATTAATTTTAAATAAAATCAGTGTTTTATTTAACTTATAAATAAGGTTTAATTTTGATGTTATATTTTTATTTTATAATATAACATGTGTATCATATATAAATGTGTGTATACGTGCATATGCAACATAAACCGTGTACATGGTTTAGCGTGCCTGTATATAAAGTATTGACATACTGGACCTTTCATATAAATATGTGTTGTCTCATACACACACACACATATATATATATGCGCGCGCGTGTGGTTTTATATAATATAAAATTATACTAGTGAAAAAGAAATATTTGTATGTATTTATATACATACACACACACACGCACATATATATATATAATATAATATAAAACAACCTTAAATATTAATATAAATAGTCTAGAATTTAGATTCAATTTTAAAATTCAAAATTTAAATTTCAGATCTAGATTACATAAAATATCTATTAATTTCAAGCTCAAGACGATTTATTAATTTTCTATATATATATATATATATATAATATTTTCGAAATTGAAAATTAATTTTTTTCGGAAAATTACACACACACACACTCTAATACACATAAACTTACATACATTTATGTAAGGGACAGTTTGGTACAGGTCCCTAATAAGTTTCAAAATACACAAAAACCCTAGTAAAAAAAAGTTTGTAAATTAGGTCCCTAGAATTAAGTTACCGAATAATGGCATACACTTATGCAATTATTCAGTGAATAATTGCAGATATTTATGCAATTATATCAAAAAATTGCAGACATTTGCACAATTATTCATTGAAAAATTGCGGAAATTTTCGCATTTTTTCAAAAAATTGCGAAAAATTCCGCAATTATTCACCAAAAAATTCCAGAAATTTCCGTAATTTTTTCAAAAATTTGTGGAAAATTCCGCAATTATTCACCATAAAAATTGCGGAAATTTCTGCAATTATTTACCAAAAAAATTGCATAAATTTATACAAGTTTTGGATATAATTGCATAAATGTATGCAATTATTCAGTGAATAATTGCATAACTATATGCAATTACTTAGTAACTTAATTCTAGAGACCTAACTTACATACTTTTTTTTACTGGGGTTTTTGTGTATTTTGAAACTTATTAGGGACCTAAGCCTAATATTCACTTTATGTAATGCTAATATATATATATATATATATATATATATATCTTATATATATATATATATATATCTTATATATAAAGCAAATACTTGGTCAATCAAGTCAAAGTGAAGCCTTTTTTGGACTATCCAAAATGTCCATCCATTATTTGTTGCTCCATGATACTGTAAAGTAGATTATTTAAGGGTACTTTTTTCCTTTTTATCTATCATGTTTATCGATACTTTCCTTATCTTCACATTCACTTCCAAGTAGTTATTTGTTCTCTCCCACTATTTTGAGCACGAAATCCATTTTCTATTCAAACATCCATTATGTTCTGCTACATCTCATAAATAAGCTTCTCTAAATTATGAATGGATCTGAAAATTGGGCAAGGTGAAGGCATAAAGGCCAACTCTTTAACTTCAGGTATTCAACTCTTTACCGCATGGGACAATGTTAGGATGAGTTGAGCTGCATTAAGTCACTATCTCTCAAAGCTCAACCACTTAATCGCAGATGATGCAACCACTGATGACATTCAACCAAGAATTGCTCAGATGAAAATGAAGGTTGCAGAGACCAACTCACTTTGTGATTCTGAAAAGCTTGCAAAGAGAATTGCAGAGCTTTCATGGTGTGGCTGTCATCACCAGTGCTGCTATAGATATCAATCACTCACGCAACGTCTCCCACCTGAAGACAATGTCCTTTTCTGCTCTCTCTCTACACCACCAATCTCAAACCACCAACATCGCCATTCACAAGCACCCACCTCTTGCTGGGCGAACGTTTATCTATAGTCATGATGATGACCTTCCTATATTCAATCTGAGGTTGCATCAATCAATACTCAAGTCGTTTTTCTTCTTTAAAATACGTTAAAAAATCGAAAACTTTCGAAATTAATGGTGTTAATTCTTTGTTTCCTTATTTCATTCAGTAACTTTAACCCTTTGTATTCTACAGGAAAAATCGAAGTTGCAGCCAAGATAAGGATCCAACAACCGCTTTGGCAAAGAAGTCATAGACATGGATTATTTCAGACGAACATTTGAGATTTTAAAAGCTTTGGATATTGTAAGTTCTTTTGTGCATTTTCTATTTTTATTTGTTTTTCGATGATTATCAATTACCAGCTTCATTGTACATGCCTTAAGTTACGAAACAATAATGTTTAGTTTCTACGGACTAAGTGTTTGATGAAATGACTAATAAGTTCGGAACAGTCATTATAACAATAAATGAGGATGACTTAGGGAGTATTATCAAGGGAACAAAATATACCAAAACTAAATGGTTTTGAATTGTATGAGTTTGATAGTGGAACCATTATCTTCATTACTATAAGATTTAAAACAGTACGATTGCTCATTGAAAGCAATCTTATTTCATGCACGATTGTTTTTGTTATGTATTGGACTAACATTTCAGTCTGGGTGTATCAAGTACATATATTGTTTCTCAAGGATTTTATTTTGCATCAGTTTTTCTTGATGAATCAATAGTATCTTTAAACTGCAATTTTCCTAATCTATTATTGCATTGATATATCATTAGGTTTTGACAGGTTTATTAACCACTCATTACTTACCTTCAAGTGGTAACAAATTTTGAAATCACAAATATGATTTGGATGCACAAGATTGTGATATAAATATCAAAATGAAGGTCACAACTTGAATTTTGATACTAAGAAGAAAGTCACTCATTCTAGCTACAATTAGGTAGACTTTTGTACACTAGATTTGTGTATTACTTATTTAACCCCATTATCTAACTTTCTTTTACTGTGTTAGTAGTAATAAAGATAGAGTGTCGAAACCCTAGATCTACTGCACAGCCACCAGCTCCCCTGGCAATCTCCGCCTCAGTTTCCACCTGCGACCACCCTATAACTCTTGTCGTCATCTCTATTTAGTCTTCCGCATGGCCTCCCCTTCACACCTTAACTGAATGTCCTCTCCCCTCCGCATCCACCGCCTTCATCATTAGATTAGCCGCCTGGATTCCCTCCAGTGGCAAATCTGACTCCCAATCCTTTGTCTGATGATGGTTTCACGCCGGTAAAATTAAAAAAATTGGAAAAGACGGAACGAAGATATACCGAAGCCTAATTCGAATAATTATTCCTCCAACCACTTTCAGAAGAAGACCTTGCGTTCCCCTTCCATATTGATTCGAATCATAATGTTGACCAATCCAGTCTTAACCTAAGTCGCCCTATGCAAACTGAGAATGGATCTGCTACTAACAAATGGAATTTTTCCACCACGAAGAGCCGCACATGGAATGAAGTTATCAATGGTAATAATATTATAATCTCTATTCTGCTCAAATTTTATCAGCCTTGCGAATTTCTATCAATGCAATATGCCAAAATGTCTACTGAGGTTGTTCAAGGCGCAAGAAAACAATGGGATAATGCTATAGTAATCTATGTGGTTGGCCCAAAACCATATTACCCTTATTTTAGAGATTACATTACTAGAGTGTAAAGACCCGTAGTTTTCGATAATTAAAATATTGAATTCAATAAGATTTTTGTAATTTAATATTGGAAGAAATTAAAATTTGTGGTTTATTAATAAGAAATAACCAGAATGTAATGTTAAATTTTTTAATTCAAGACAATTGATAACTACTTTAATGTATGTCCAATTAATTGGAATGATTGTAAAGTTAAAATTGGTTATAGGTTGTAAATAAAGAAATAGGATTTAATAATGTAAACTTAATATAATAAATGACTAATTGAATGAAACCTCAAATAATTGTAATAAATTTTGAAGTTACATTGGTTAGAAATTGTAAATAAGAAGATAAAATCAATGTGAAGTTATTGGTTTTGTTAGTTAACAATAAACTTGGAAATGTGTTTGAATTGGCAAATTGTAACAATGGTAAATTAATCCATTGAAATTTAATTAGTTATAATTGGTAAATAAGGGAATAAATTAAATGTTATAATTAATTGGTGAAATAATATGTAATTCATTGTAATTGGGAAAAATCAGGATGGTGTAAGTAGTTATAACATTTATTTGAAGATAATAAACTTATAAGTGTGATTAAAGTAAGAAAAGGTGACAATTGTTATATGTTACCTATTTAATCAATCTGTTGAATTTAATTTGGAATAAATTGCGACTAAATGTAATTAAATATTATGTTAATGTAAATTAAGATGTGGAGAATATTAATGCAATAAGATATAAACCAATGCTAACTATGCCCATGGGGTAATGATTGATTGTAATAATAGATGTTAATATAAAGATGGAATAATTTAAGAAATAAATGTTGGAATATGAATTGAACAGTAAATAGTTGTGGTATAATGAGAATTCGTTTGAAATCTAATATTGAATATAAACTGCAATAATAGTTGTTGGAATCCTTTAATTGAAAAGAAAAGACAAGTGCAGTGTAATTAATAATGTAACGACCCGCACATTTTAATAATTAAAGTTGTCAATTTAATAAGATTTTGGTAAATAAATCTGGACGAAATAAGAACTTTGTAATTTAATAATGAAATGAATGCCAAAATGAAATGTAACAATGTATTTAAAAAATAATTATTAACAATTGAAATGACATTACAATTTATTGATGTAATGTAAATTGTTATACTTGGCTATAAATTTATGTAAGAAAACAAATGCAAACATTAAAATTTATAAATGATTTAGTATGAAATAAATGACCATTGAATAAAGATTGGGTATATAAGAATGGTAACATGTGTTTGTGAACAATGAATTCAAAACTGTGATTAAAAGTTATAGTAACGGTTGTAAGTTACTATTTAATTGGTCTATTAATCTAGTTATAAATGTTACATTTGGGTATAAAACTGAATATAAGTAAATAAATGTAAGTGTTGTATGGATAAATGAATTAGTATATAATTTGTGGTAATTGAATGACTTAAACATTTGTAAACAATTATGATAATTAGTGGACATAATAAACTTGAGTGTAATATAAAGATAATGATAACATTTATTGCAAGTTACATTTTTATTTAGGCTGCTAAATTTAAAGTAGGAAATCAATTACAATTAAATGTAAGTAAATGTTCATTAATATGGGATAGGACAGTAATTGTAAGGTGTGAATGTAATGAAATAGATGGAAATGTATATTTTATTCATAGATAAAAATAAAAGAATGAAACCAAGTTGAATAAATTGATTAAGGTTTTAATTATAATAAATGTAAGTTTGGAATTTGTTGTAATTTATTTTCCAAATACAATTTAATATACATTTTCTGTAAATTTTATATTTTGGTCAAATTTGTTTTTAAAAATTTGAATTTTTTAAATTCTAATCTTTTTATTTGAAGCTGGATATAATTTTTATATTAGTCCTGCTTTTTGTTTCGTAAAATTCTGATGTATACATTTTAAATTGGATAAATTACAGTGTTTTACACGCAATAAATTTCTGTATATATATATACTTTATATTTTTCATACACATCCATCTCTATTTTATCTCTCTACTTTTTCATATTTTGTTTAGACATTCATTTTATTATTTGGATGGTTATGTGTTTATATCTTTTAGTTATGGCTTGGAGAAATAAATGGGTATACGTTATATTGTCTTAAAGGCTTGGCTTTTAAAATTTTTTATTTATTAGATGTTTCTTGTGTATATCTTTTATATATTTTTATTTATTGAATGTTTCTTATGTATATATCTTTTATTTAATGGCTAGAAAACAAATCAATTAGGCGTATGTTACTTTGCTTTAATTTGGCATACGTTACATTTGCTTTATTTCTTGCCTCTTTATATGCCTATCTGTTTAATTTCCTACCATAGTCATTCACTATTTTTAGCCGTTCTAGCCTTCTTTGGCCGTGTATTTCCCTTCCAAATTATGCCAAAATCTTCTCCATATATCTCTTCCTCTGATTGAAAGACTTTTGCGTACGTTTCTTTTATTAAATAGGAATTAAATCCCCTTTATTATTTTCCTACCATTTATTCTTTTAGCCGTTCTACCACTAAACCTTAGCCGCCACTTCATGTTGTAATTCACGTACAAAAGAAAAGTTTCTCATCTCTCAAATTCATTTGCGTCCAGAGGAAGATACAGTGAGTTTTCATGGCTTCTCTTCCTCTTTCTTTTTTTCTTTTTTTGTTTCTTTTATTTTCTTTTGTTATCTTCATCTAGTGCTCGGCCTCCACCATATTTCCGACCATCTTCCTCCATCCACCACTTGATGGGTAAAGCAAGTTATGCCATTTAAATCATTATCTTTTTCCTTGTTTCAATTTCTATTCTTTTGTATTGAATCATATTCTTATGTATGTAATATTTGTTTGCATACAAGATTTGGATCTGACTCTTCATCCACTCAGGTTTACATTATGCTTTGTCGTGCTTTTTCGTTCTTTGTGGAGTTTGGATTTTTATTTTGAATTTGTCAATTCTAGTTTAAAAAGGCGAGTTCATCATTCTCGACATACGTACTTTTATAATTGTGAAACAATGGCATGTGAGTTGTAGAAAATTTATATGTTATGTTAATATGTTCATATATGCCTGTGATGTGAGTATATGATGTTAAATTCTGTTTATATATTTGTTACATCATCTGATATGATATTATATGTTCTACTGTTCATTTATTTGCTGTTCTCACACTGCAAGTTCTCTATCACTATGGGTTGAAATGATACATACCCGAACAGACTTTAGAATATGGAAAATCATTATGGGCTGAAATGATAGGCTCGAATGATTTTTATTGTATTTTTATTTTATTTTATTTGACTTGGGATTATGGGTTTGAAATGATAGAACCCGGATTTTTTTTTAAATTACGGATTGAAATGATACATACCGTATCACTTGACCTAGGTTAGAAAATATTATACAGGCTCATGGTTATATTTTTAAATAATATTTTCCTAAAAATTATTAAGTATTTTGAATGTTTTAAATATATGAAATTTGAGCTAAAAGATTTGATTTAAATTACTTAAATATAAGAAGATGTTGGTTTTCTATAAGTTAAGATTTTATAAGTCAATAAGTGGCTTTAATGGAAATTTTAAAGATGCGTTGGTTTTAAATTGAATTAAAGACAATTATTGATGATAAATAACTTAATAATATAATTGGACTTAATATGGAAATTTAAATCTAACCTAGTAATGGTAATGAATTTTACTTTATGAAACGAGCATGTTGTGTGTAATAAATAATGTATTTTAAATTGATAAAAAAATTTTACAGTTTTGCTTGGACTTTGGTAATAAAATTTGTTTAACTAAATTCATAGTTATTGATGTCTAAATGAATAGATCTAAAGTAAAATTTTGATTGTTATATTAACTATGAAAAATATTCTTTTGTGAATGTTATGTTTTGGAAAATAAATAGTTATGATTTTAAATGGAAAAGTGTAACTTTAATTATGACCTAACTTGATAATTGGAAATTTGGTTTTTAAAATGAAATTGTTAAGTAAATAAATGGGAATTTAGTTTTTTTATGAAGTGGGTATTTTAAAATAAAATGTTAGGTTATTTGTTGAAATAAAATTTAAGTAAAAGAATGTGCTTTTGACTTAATAAATGAATTATAGTTTAATTTGGATATTTATTTATAAAAGTTTATCTTATTGAATCATAAGTTTAATGATATCCAAATGAATAATTTCTAAAGCGGAAGATGTAATTTTATAGGTTAAAAATGGCTAGAATTGGACTTTTAATGTTTCTGAAAAGTTAACCAATTTATAAAGGATTGACTAACAAATGAAATTAATTTAAATTCGACATTTATTAATAAAAATGTTGTTTTATTAAAATTTATAAGTTAAGTAATATCCAAATAATTTTTTTTGGAAAGTGGAATGAGTTTGATAAGTAAAATGAGAAAAATTGAAGATATATTGTTTTAAAGGGTATAATAGAAATTATAGCGTTTCTGAAATGCTGTGGTTAAATGAACTATGGCTGGAAATATATAAAAAGACCTATAACTGCATTTCTGAAGTGCTGTAATTTCTGAAAATTGAACTATGGCTGAAAATATACTAAAAGGACCTATACCAGCATTTCTGAAGTGCTGTAATTTCTGAAAATTGAACTATATGCTGAAATTACTAAATAAACCTATAACAACATTTCTGAAATGCTGTAGTTTCTGATTTTGAACTATGTTTTGATATATACTAAATATACCTACCGCAGCACTTTATAAATGCTGTTGTTTTGAAAATTTCAATGTTTGAAATGACTGAACGAATGAACTTAGAAATGTTACAACTTTGAAATGAATATTATTTGACATTGAATTTAAATGGTTTGGAAATGAATTTTTTTGAAATTGTATTTAATTAAGAATTGTCTTTAAATATATTAACTTGGAACTTATTGAAATTTAAGATTTAAGAATGTGACTTTATAAAGTGGTTTGGTTTAAGATGATTTAAAGAAATATTTCAAGTTTAATAAATTTAAGGAAGTATTCAGTGATTTGGAAATTTGGGTTTTATTTAAATGATATATTGATTTGGTTTTGGAATTTAAATGATATTATGGCCTGTAAAGACCCGCAAATCCGTCTTCCGAAAACCCGACACTGCTACGTCCACTGTAGCAACTGTCGAACAATCGGATGGCGGAAACGCGAACTTTAATGTTTAAAAGAAGAGGAAGAAGAAAAGATGGAAGAAAAAGAGAAGAAAGAGAGAATAGAGAAGAACAACAACACGGAAGAACAACAGAACAGAAAACAATATCAGAATCTTACATATCGCAACGGAATAACATATAATAGATAATCAATAGTCTTTTAAAACAAAGAACTATATCAGTTTATACATACATCAATCAGAGTCAATATACAACAATGGACAGTTATATAAACTTGTCCTCATACAGAATACACAGCGGAATAAATACTATCAGATACAAATACTACGTCTCGCCATCCAGCTTATCTCCAAAGCTCCAGAATATCCAGACTATCCTGATAACATAACTCTAGGCTGCCCGTGTGGAAAATTTGTGGGCACCCAGAGTTTAGAAGGGAAATAATAAACTCC
Source organism: Allium fistulosum (assembly GCA_030737815.1). Taxonomy (NCBI): domain Eukaryota; kingdom Viridiplantae; phylum Streptophyta; class Magnoliopsida; order Asparagales; family Amaryllidaceae; genus Allium; species Allium fistulosum. The sequence continues at coordinate 1,160,407,744 of CM060902.1, read as the reverse complement.
GAGTCAGTCATGGTGACTGGTGTGAGATCGTAAAACAGTTATTTTTCACAAAGAAAATAAAACAAATTCGCAATGCTTTTGGAAAATGAAACTACCATAAGACCTCCCACCACACACACAATGCAAACGCAGAATTGGAGGAGATTTCTTCTTATGATAGTCAAAGATGCTTACTACGCAAATCAAATCATTTTTGATATTATTATTAGTGCATAGTGTGTAGAAAACATTTCGAAAGTATAATATTAATCTTAGCCAGCATAGGCATTCCGCACTTATGCCTACTATAGCTACCATCCAAACAGTGGTGACCACCATAAGTGAATGATAGGTTCTACAACTAAAACCGTACAAGTCACGTATTGTTTCTTTGGATTTCCAACAAATGGTCAGGCTAAGGAACTTCCTATCCACGATGGGTACGTCCCTGGAATAGACGACCCGAGAACCTAACCGGATCTCTGCCAACACAAGGTCGGGTTACCTCTGCAAAAATAGGTAACTACTGACACGCGTATGCCATCCCCCGATCGTCACCGATCTTCCCGAGGATCCCCGATTCGCAACAACCACAAAGTAATAAATTTGCAGCAACCACAGAGGTTAAGTATCTGGGCTCCATACCATGATACCACCTTTATCCAGAAGGAATGACATACACTAAGGGGCGCTACTCCCTAAAACCTTGCCGCATTCTTCCTGTTTCGACCATTTCCGGGGTGTGAGGCTCGATGAAGTCTCGTCCACAAAGCTACGCTTTCTACAAAGCCATGCTTCGGGTCAAACAAAATGATCAACCTATGATCACAAAGATATAAGATCAAACAAATGATCATATCGCAAATGATCAAACACTGATCATTTCACAGCAACACTCAGTATGCCACGTTACCAAATTGGGAGTATATCGCTGATGAATTTCAACTACATAACCTCTGAGCTCGTACGTCTCAGAGAAGGGTGTTAAGCTAAGAGAATAAATTCTCCGCCACCAACAGATATGTATTTGAAAGAAATCAACTTTATATCTCAAATTGTAACGTCAGACACACAATCCATACAAGTCTGTTCCGGGATCGAACAGAACCGAAGGCACTTCTCACGAAGCCCTTGCATATCCGGATAAATTTCTAATCACGTCCGGACTTCCCGTCACTAAGGGTGATAAAACCTCTAAACCGGAGATCAGCCGATGTAGAGTAACTCGACGGTAATCCTTCCGTTTTCAAAAATATCCGGTCTTCAACACCGGTCTTCAAATGCGATTCATAACGACGTATCACATATTCGGAATGGGTTATACGACCCCATGGTCCTTTCCCGGCTAACCCGAATAGTGAGCGTTTATTTTAAAAACAAGTGTGGCATTCCAAATACATCCAATTCACAACAAATACCTATCTAAGGGTAATTATTGATAGTCGGTTATTTAACTATCAATAAAGATGCGCGACATCATCAGATTCCAAATAATTTTCCAAATTATTTTATCTTCCAAAATATCTTTACTAGATATAAAATTTCCACACTTCAAAAATAAATCAACGTTTATTTTTAAACAGATTCCCTTTTCTTTATAAATTCCATATTGAATTTATATTTCAAAATATCTTCTGATATACGATTTTCAAATCGATTTCAATATTCAATTTCAATTTATCTTTAAGAAGATAAAATCTCAAAACGTTTTATTTCATTTTGGGAATGCATTTCCTTACTTATTTAATAATAAGTATTTCACAAATCATTTATTTTCAACATTTGAAAATATTCGATATACTTAAATCAAAATTTAAGTATAAATTCATTCTTTAAGGAAAACATTACTATAACAACATTTATTTGAGTCAAAACGAATGTTACGTAAAACATCGTTACGACGACTCAAAATCACTACTATAGGGATTCGGATTTAAGATAGATATGTAAATCCCAATACTATACAAAATATTTCCTTACGAAAATCATTTACTATAACAACAGTGTTATAGTCCATCATTTCCTTATTCCTCGAAAACGTCTATTTCAACAATGAATGTTGAAATCTATGGTTTCGATATTTAATCATTTTAAACATCGTTAAAACAATTAACTCCATTTTAAAATATTCATTTTCCCAAACATATCCATTTTGTTCAATAATATATTCACTGTCCAAAATCGTGAATATAATTCACTTAACCAAATTTCAATCATCTCTACACATTTTATTTCAATAATAATTCGCTATTCAAAAATCGCGAATATATCTTCTTCAATAATCTCCTATATATATAATTTATCAAATTCAATCGATTTCGAATTTATAAAACGAAGATTATAAATTCTATTTCTGTTTTAATAACAACTTCAACTTATAAATCTTCTTTTTATTAACTTCTATATTTTACTTATCAAAATAAGTGATTTCGGATTTATAAACAACTTTTATAAATTCCAATTCTATTTATAAAAATTTTAATACCAAATCAATTTCAATATTGATTTCTAAATTTATTTATCACTACTAAATAAATTCCTTATTTTTCTCAAATTATTCAATATTCTGTTTTTAAATGGATCCTTCAAATTGAAATCATTTTACATTGATTTCCCAAATTATTTCAATTTACCAATTGAATTCCTAAAGGGATTTCCAACTTATCTCCTTTTAAATAAATTCCTCTTTAAGAAAATAAATTCCTTTATCTTTTTCAAACTATTTAGAAATCCAAATTTTAATTAAATTCTTCAATTTAAAAATCACTATTATGCGAAATTTCATTTATTTAACATCTTCACTTGATTCTGGAACTAATTCAATAAGATTTTAAAAATCAGCCTTTATTCTTTTAAATTCTTTTCTTCAAATTTATTAAATTTCTAAAGTTAATTCACTTAAAAATTTCTACTTGAATTTCAAAAATTCAATTTCATTTATTTTTGAAATCCAATGATATCAAACATCCATTCAGCTAAATTTTAGCTTTCAAACAATTTCCAGGCATCAATATGATCAATATAATCATTCACAGATTCATATCACAGTATAAATAAATTCAATCAATATGAGGGGTCCAGTTGGATCCCTCCAACCTGTTTTCCTGCATCCAAAGACGTTAGCACAATACCAATTCCACTTCGAGGTGGAATATCGCGGTATATGGGTTTTATAAAAATAATCCGCTTACTAACGGCGCAATAGGGTCTCATCCGCTATACGAGGCGGGAAATCATCAATCCAATATATACATATGCCAATATGTATATATTGCTATATATATATAGATATATCCTACTATATCTAATATCACAATCCAAACAGACAATCAAATCAATCAATAACTGTAAAAGAAAATCCACTTTCATTTGAGTGAGAAGATCTCACCTTCGCTTTAATTTGCAATCCCATTTCCATTCCAGTTTGTTTTTCTCCATTTTTAACCTTGTATAAATATTTTATACAATTTATTAATATTTGAACAGATCGAATAATAAATTTCATTTGGTAATTTTAATTATCCAATGATTTTATTTAAACCAATTTCTCCTTTAAATAAATTTATTTAATTAAGCTAAATCCCCTTTCTTTAAATAAATATATTCCACCCAGATTCTATTTTAAATAAATATCTTCTTTTCAAATAAATTTGCTTTTAATGATTAAGTTAACAAATCCTTTTAAATAAATTCTAAAACTGTTAATTATGTTGATTAAATACATTAAACACCTAAATATATTATTTAAAATCTACAGGTAGTTAAATATTGGTATGTGTGTATATATATATATATTTTTCCTTTACTGTATAATTTATTCTAAACCAATTATTTACCTTTGAAAAATCTTTTTAAAATAATTAAACAGGTTAACTAAAAAAAATTCTCATTTTCAAAATCAGATTTTTATCATTTACTATAATCATTCTTTCGTTTTCTTTCTAATCTATATAAAATCATTTGTTGTTAAAATTCAAGTCGAAATGAAGATAACCCAAAAGAAAGGAAAAACGAATTACCTCACAGAAATTGAACTTCGCCAACGACCACCTCTGCTCGCCGCTCGAACTCCAGATCGCGACCCACTGCCTCCAGTCGAACGAAAACGAGTCGCACGCCCATCGCCCAGTCGCATCGCGACATCGCACGCGACCCAGAACACCTTGCCCTAGAAATCGCGAGTGCACTGCTTCGATTCTTTCCTCCACTGTCGACCTCGCGAAACCAGCAATGACGAAAACGACCCCCCCACAAATCGAACTCTTCCAGGCGCTCGCCTGTGCCTCGACTTAATGGCGCTCCCCGATCTTCTCGCGAACGCTAGTCCTACCTCGAAGACGCCGACTGCATCCCTCCGTCACCTTCGTACCCATACCCTAGGCTCGCACGCGAACACATTCCCTCTCGATGAATGAATTCGAGAATAAGGAGGGGAGACTCGCGATATTCTGATATCGCTCGGTTGTTTTTTTAAAACGAAAGAAGAGGGGTTTTCGAAATGTCGTTCGTTTGAATGAGAGAGACGCGGCCATACTTGATTTTGAAATTGAAAGCTTCGGCCATTATTTCTTTGTGAACGAGAATTTTTTTGTTTTTGATTTGAAATGGGGAAGAGGGAGACGAGATTGTCTTTTAAAATGGAACGAAGCATGCCCCCACGATTTCGTTCGTGATTCCTGGCAAAAATTTAGGCGTGGTTTAAGGGGGAAAACGTGTATTGATATTGACTAATTAAAATTTTAAATTCGAATTGAACTCGATTTAATTTCAGAGCGTTTACTTACCGTGTGCTCACATATCAACTCTGATTAACACGAAAATTGAAATCCGATAATAATTCAATATTACGGACCCAATGGAACTGGTTTCGTCCAATTCCGAGACTGCACCTCGAACGGCTATTTTTAAATATCGATTCAAACAATTAAATTCAAAACTAAGCAAAACAGTTTTAAAATTCAATTCTGGAACTTTTATTACCTTCAGTAATATCGATATGAATTTTAAAAGCTTTCGAAATATTTTTCTTCAACTTTAAATTGAAGATTTAAATTTTTATTCAGCATTCCATCGATTAAATTTTAAAGTTTAATCGCAAATTTCAAAGTTATATCGGGGATTCAAATTAAATCATCGTTCAAATATTTAAAATTAATTAAATATTCTCAATTTAATTTGTTAAAAATTCTGGGTCGTTACATTATGGCTTTGGTTTTTGAAATGGAAATGATATATTGATTTGGCTTTGAAATGAAATAATATAGTATTTAGTTTTGAAATGGATATAATATTTTGGGTTTTAAAGTAAATGATTTTGAAATAAATATCCATGGGTTATAATAACGATTGGTTGTTAAAGAGACCAGGATCGGATATGGTCATACTCTCTGTCGATACCGAAAACCACTTTGAAAACCGTGTACGCGGTGGAGATTCCAGAATGAAGTAGAATGGTGGCGACGATCCTATTGAGGTATGAACGTGGACCCGACTCCCGTGAGTTGGCATAAGGTGGCTAAAACAGGAGCGATTCTCAGGCCAATGAGGTAGCACCTCTGATCGGACGCATTTCTTCGATACATTTCTATTACTTTGTGATTGATTTGGTGGCCACCCTTCGATTTTGATTGGAAGTGTGTTCCAAGGTGGGCGGTAGTGGCAGCTATGCGTTTCCACCAGCCCGGATGCGTAATTGGTATATCTACCCTGGCATTGCCTTGTTGTGCCGTGTCACCTACCATATCGAGCTTTACTACGAGTTGGGTTTTATGCCGTAGCCTGTGGAGTATTGAGGGTAGCTCCTGATCTGGGGGTATGCTAATACTGGATAGACTACTGGGACTATTATGTGTTAAGGTGGAAAATGTAAAGCCTTAACCTATTTAAAAGTAAGATTATTTTATTATAGACATTATTATAATAGCGAATATTACTACATAGTAGATAGTTTAACGGATCCTTAAAGAATGGGCGATCCCAAGCATTTTTTAAGTTACTTGTGCATTTTATTACAGTTCACTTGAGTTGGCTTACATTGTATAAGTATGTATGTCCTGACTCGAGTGTTTTGTGTTTTGCTTTACGCTCGGGTCAGACTGAGTGATACATCATTCGAGACTCACCTTTAGAGTTGGAGCTTTCTTGGAGATCCAGCTATCTATTTCGCTTTTAGTCATTCAGTTGATTCCAGTGATGTATTCAGATCTTGTATTTGACTATTGTATTGAGACATCTTTGTATTCATAAATTCTGCTGTATTTTGTTTAACTCTGTTATATATATAGTAGCTTCATGAACTACTATTTCTTTGCTTTCGCTGCATTGTTATATTACTCTGTGATTTATTTACTGTATATTCTGAGTTTTGCCAAATTTTATTTACAATATATTATTTTGAATTATTCAAGTCCGACATGTGTGGATTTATTGTCGATTTGAATGGTCCAAAATAGTGGGTCGTTACAAATAAGTTCAACATAAGAGCTTACATTTTAAATTAAATTAAGATAAAGATTTTAATGAAATTTAAGCTTTGACTTGAAAAGAATAAATTGTATGTTTGCTTCTAACCGGAATAACAAATGTTCAATTTGAATAAAGGATGGAGTGAATGTTTTAATGAAAGAATAACATAATTTGTTATTTGAAATGCATCTTGGAGAAGTTGATTTCAATAAGATAAAAACATTTACTTTGTAAATAGTGTATAAATTTTGTTGTATATGAAATTTTATAAAACATGTTTGAATTGGTACAAATGAAAAGAAAACAACGGTTATAATTAGAATTTGTTGAAATTAGTAATGAAATGAATTGGAATTAGATTAATTGAAATGTTTCAATTAAAAGGAAACATAAATGAAATTGTAATGAATGAGTTAATATAGAAACTTGCATTTTGTGTCGATATGGAATGAATATTTTAATTAAGATAATTGCATGTTTTAAGATGTATAAAAATAAAACTTTCATTTTGAATAAGTATGATTTTGGAAAAAAAATATTGAATTTTAGGATAATACACACACACACATTAATATCCAAATTTTTAAATATATTAGAGGGTTCGTGGTTGTGTAAATGTTGTGGAATCAATTAGAATTACCTTTAATTAACAATTGTACATTAATTACACATGTTCACATATAATTATTTTTCCATTTCATATATGGTTAAAACTTGTAAATTTGTTGCATTAATGTGACCGTTATAGTAATTAAAAAAATAAAGTAAATCATTTTATAATGCATAGACAGATATATATTCATTAATTAATAAAATTGGTTTGAGTAACATAAATAAATGAATAGATTGATTGGTTTATTAATTGATTGATTAATTGTTAATTGATTGATTGCGCTAATGGAGTCTGCATATATATATATATATATATATATATATATATATATATTGACGTAAAACGAATGTTTTAATAAAGAATTAAATGATAAATATGTGTATATTTGGGTTTGTTGAAGTGAATTAATAGGAGTAAGTTTTGGAATTTGGATCCCAAAGGTTTGTTTATAGTATATAAGTGGTCCCTTCATTTACTTTGCATTTATTATCACATCCACATTATCTTTCTTTTCATTTTCAAGTTCTCCGTGTAGGTTTCATTTGAGCATCCATTTAATTATTAGACTACTCATTCGTTTCTTATTAATTAATAATTGCCTCATTCTTTTCATTTGTTTCTCATTTGTTCGTTTGCTCCTTTCAAGTGCTTTACCTGAAGTTTTTTTTCCTTTTTCTTTTTCCATTTTTAATGTGAACATCTAAATTAATTTTCATGCCATCTAATTAGCATTGACTATTCTCCGTTTCTGAAGTTTATTTTGTCCATGCGTTATTTGTTCTTGTAGTTTCCTTTCATTAGCAACTCTTTCTTCTGAAACTTCATATTAAAGAACATAAGATTTATTTTTATCTTTATTCATATATTTATTCATTTACTTTACCTCTTTCAATACTACCATTTTAAGGCTGTCCATAATTTTACTTTATTTCAATTACTAGTTTGTTTGCATATACTTTATTAGCTTTTCATTTGTTTCCATCTTCATCCCTGTAGCCTCATTTCATTTTTCAATTTCATCTTCTATAGCTTCATTCCTCCAAACAAACTTCCATCTCATTTTTTTCTCTCTCTTCATTTTCCTCCTCCTTCATTTTTTTTCTTCCTCAAATCTCCTTCATCTTTTTTTTCAAAGCTTCCCTTTTCTTATTCTTATTCTTCAAATCTTCTTCTTCTTTTTCAAAGCTTCGTTTTCTTTTTCAATTCTTCATCTTCTTTAAATTTTCTTCTTCTTTTCCAAACATTCTTCTTTTTCCAAATCATTTTCTTCAAATCCAGATCTATACAAACTTATCTGTCTCTTCCAAAACTTTCTATAAAAAAAAAAAGAAGATTAAGATAGAAAGGAAACAAATCAAAAGGAGGAAGTAGTAGCGGATCCAAATCCGACTAGAAAAGGAAAATCCATAAGGTGAGTGTTTTAACCCACTCGCAATTACTAAATTATCTTATGTTAGTTAAATTAAATTTATGATGTGATTAGAAATTGATTGGTTGATGTTTGGTATGTTTAAATTGTTGTTCCAGTTAAATATGACCTTTGTTGCATTTAATCATCGTTTAATTTAATATTGAATTTAATTGTCAATTTAATACCTGTTAATGATAATCAGTTGTCTATTGATTTTTATTGGTTGATTTGGATGATGGTTGTGATGGTTGTTTGATTGTTGATGTTGGATGACTGGATGTTATATTTTATATTGTTATAACACTGCAAGTTCCCTATGGGTTGAAATGATACATACCCGAACGATCTAATAGATTACGGGAAATCATTATGAGTTGAAATGATAGACTCAAGCGATTTCATGCATTTGAAATTAATTTGGGATTGCAGATTGAAATGATATATACCCTTAAATTTAAAACAATTGCGAATTGAAATGATAAATATCTGTATCACTTGACCATAGGGTATAAAATTATATATGGACACCGGATTGGTTAAATTAATTGATTTTAAATCTTTAAATTTTGAATTCAGTTAAATGATATTTTGAAATAGAATATGATTTATATAAACTGAATTATTTTCGAAAATCCAAGCGTTAATGTTGAAATTGGAATTGATTTATGACTTGTTAAAGGATTTAAATTGGAATTTCAAAGTTGATTTGTCTAATATAAATGAATTTTATCGGAATTGAGTTATTGAGAATGTTCGAATATAACTTTGAAATCTATTTAATCTATTTTTAATCTATTTAATCTATTTTAAAGCTATTTAATCTATTTTAAATCTATTTAATCTATTTTAAATCTATTTAATCTATTTTAAATTAAATTTAAACTATCTTAAATCCACCTAAACTACGTTAAGCTATTTTTAAACTATTTTAAACTATCTTAACTATTTTAAACTATTAAACCTTTTATACTATTTATAACTATCTAAACTATTTTCAAAATTTCAGATTGTGTAAAGTGTAAGTGTTTATATTTAAATCCTTGATTTTAAAGTGAACATGTTTAAATAATGTTATAACTTAAGTTGGGATTTGAAATAATATTTGCTAGTGAAATGACATATTTGAGTAAATATTATGATTTTGAAATGAGAGTTAACCTATTTTGTGAAAATGGTTTTGAAAGTAATATGATTTCAAAAGTGATATGATTTCGAAAGTGAATATGATTTCGAAAGCGATATGGTTTTGAGAATATGATATTTTGATATCAATTATGAATTGATTTTTAAAATGTAAAAGAACCATCCGATGTGAAATAAGCGTTTGGTTGTTATAGAGACCAGGATCAGATATTGTCATACTCTCCGCCAATACCGAAAACCACTTTAACAACTGTGTACGTGGTGGAGATTCCAGAATGAAGTAGGATGGTTTGGCGAACGATTCTGTATGAGGTATTTACGTAGCCCTGACTCCCATGAGTCAGCTTAGATGTGACTAAAACATGAGCTATACCTAGGCCAAGTGAGGCCATTCCTCCGATTGGACATGCTTCTTCGATACCATATTATGACTTTGTGATTGATTTGGTGGCCACCCTCGATTTTGATTATGGGAGTGTGTTTCGAGGTGGGCGGTAGTAGCTGCTATGTGTTACCACCATCCCGGTTCTACAAAACGGTAGAGTCCTACCCTGGCATTGCCTCGAGTGCTGTGTTCACATGCCCTATCGTGCCTTCTATGAGTTTCGTTTGTACCATACCTATGGAGTGCCCTCTGATAGCTCTCCAGTTTACAGAGTAATTATGGTACTGTATAGACTATGGGAATATACAAAAATGCGTTAAGGGGGATATGAGTAACGCCTTAATGCTATTTTAATACTTTACTTTACTGTAGACACTATTATAATAGCGTATTGTACTATGTATGTAGATAGTTTAACGGATCCTTAGGAGATGTAAATATCAAACATCTCTTAAGTTATTGCACTCACGTTAGACACTGGACAGGAGATGTCAAACCCCGTAAACATTTCTGACGCCGTTACACTAAAAAAAGTAGGATTGTAATACTGTAGGGCTCTTCCCAATGGTCGAACATTTTTCTTCACTCTAATGATCAATTTATAACCTGCATACTTCACAATGCAAGCAGTGTCAGCATCCTATAAACAACAGTCTATGCCTTTAATGATGAATATAGACGGGTCGAGTTGTGGAATTATCTCACTGAACAATCTAAATTATTTAATCTACCATGGATATTGGTAGGGGATTTTAACTCTATCCTCTCTTCTGAAGATAGAATTAATAACGATCTTTGTAACTCGATGGGAGATAAGGATTTTATAGACTGCATCACGACTTCTAAACTTATTGAACCTGATTTTAGTGGTAATTACTTTACTTGGAGAGGGGGGGGGTAAAATTTCTCAATTCACGGCAAAATTGATCATGTTTTCATCAACTCTTTATGGATGGATTTATTTTATCAATTCGGTATTAATTTTGGTAATCACTCTCTTAGCGACCATTCCCCTATCTATGTTAATCTCATGATAAAGAATGGGAAGAAGAATAATATACCTTTTAGATATAATAACTCATGGCACCTTCAATTTGGATATTTTTCGTCTCTTCACAATGCTTTGTTGCAGGAATTCCATGGCAACCACCTTCATATAATCCTATGCAGACTGAAATCTGCATTGAAGAAATGGTTAAGTACTAAATGTAGCATGCAGAGAGTGATAAATTAGATAAAAGAAGAGGCAAATGATCTATATAAACAACTGGTGCTAAACCCATTGAACGACAGCCTTATTGAACAATACTCTTCTAAAAATGATCAGATACATTGTATCATGGAGAAAATGGCTATTGAAAATGAGTAAAAAATGAAGTCAAAGTGGCTGGTTAGGGGAGACAGGCCAACAATATTCTATTACAGCAAAAATAAATGCTCGAAATCCGAGTCGAAGTAATTACACTCTTAATTTAGATGGAACATGGGCATCAACATCAGAAAAAATTGCTAATGAAGCAGTTAAATACTTCTCTAATTTGTTTTCAGTTACTCAGGCTAATAGTCAATTTCCAGACATAACTTGTAAAAGAATTCTAACTGAAAATGCACGAATCAGCTTAAGTAAGCCATTTCAGTTAGAATAAATCAAGTCTGTCATATTTCAAATTAATGATAATAGCACCCCAGGCCCTAATGGAATCAACTCAAAATTCTACAAAGTACATTGGGAGTTTCTCAAAAATGATATATGTAATGCTATGAATGGTATTCTCCAATCGGGCAAAATAATTAGAGAAATCAACCATACGTTTATATGCTTGATTCCATAGAAACCAGATGCGGTTGAAATGTCTGATTTTAGACCTATATCCCTTTGCAATGTCATCTATAAGATTTTAGCTAACCTTCTTTGCAATCGACTAAAACCTTATATGAATGACCTTATTTCGTATAATCAAAATGCTTTGATTCCTAGATGAATAATCATTGAAAATTCATTACTTGCATATGAAATGGTGAGAGGATTTAATAGAAACAATTCTAACATTTTTTGCCTGAAAATTGATCTACATAAAGCCTATTATAAAATCAATAGAGAATTTATTCATCATATGCTGATTTCCATGGGTTTCCCTCTGATGTTTGCTAATCTCATTTATGAGTGTATATCTACTCCTTCATTTTCAGTGCTTATAGATGGATCTCCTTTTGGTTTTATCGAAAGCTCTAGGGGTTTACGACAAGGAGACCCTCTCTCGCCATATTTATTTGCTATGGCCATGGATTTTCTCACTATTAATCTTGATGTGGAGTACTTGAAGGGTAATCTCACTCCAATTTACAAAATTGATCCTATAATTACCCATTTATTGTACACAGATGACATATTAATTTTGGCCAAATCTACCATAAAGAATGCAGAATGCATTCTGCACACTTTTCAGGGTCTGAATTCTTTAACTGGGCTAGGCCTAAATGAAAATAAATCAATGCTGTTCTTTAGTAAAGGTGCTACCAATAAACAACATATAGCCTAAAATTTGAATATCAGTATAGGCATTCTTCCAGTAACATACTCAGGTATCCCATTATCTAATAACAAACTTAAAGCAAGGGATTTTGGAAGTCTAATTGACAAAATAAATAAAAAAATTCGATCATTGGCACAACAAATTACTTAATATTAGTGGCAGAATTGAGTTAATTAAAACTGTCATTCAACCTATGATTCAATTCTGGATGCAACTTTCCCAAATACCCATGGCTGTGATACAGAGAATTAATTCTAATATTGAGTAAGTTGTTGTGCCAATGACTGAATTTTTTATTTATTTTGTCAATGGCTGTGATACAGAGAATTAATTCTCTTTGAGCTAATTTTATTTGGAAATCTAAAGCACATAAGATGTGTTAGGATGATGTTTGTAAAACTAAAAGTGAAGGTGGACTTGGTATTCGAAAGTTAGATGAAATTGCAAAAGCAGTTGCTATCATATTAGTCTGGAACTTCATAAATGGTGATACTCTATGGTCTAAATGGATGTATAGTAAATATTGTAGCAAAACTTATTTTTGGACTGCTGAAATGAACAACAATGCATCATATACTTGGAAATTAATGCTTAGAGCTAGACAATGGTGTAAATGATTAATTGATAGAAAAAATGTTAACGGTGCTAGCACTAATATGTGGTCTGATCCATGGCTTAATGGATACTCTTTGATTGATAAATTAGGGTGGAATGCTTTGTTAGTGGCAGGTTGTGGCAATAGAAGGGTTTCTACTCTGATTTCAAATAATAAGTGGAAAAATAATCTTAAGTGTGTTCCTACTCAAATGCAGACTTCTGTGTATAACATAAAAATTCATAATTAAATGCATCATGATTACCGGTTCTGGCTGCCAAACAGTAATGGTCAATTTAGTTTGAGTTCAACCTAGAATCACATTAGACTCAAACATGAAGAATTCAACTGGACCAGGGTAATTTGGGATCATTATTGTGCCCCAAAAATGTCTACTTGCACTTTGTTAGCAAAGCTAAACAGCTTGAACACTAAAGATAGAATTTTCAGATGGAACAATAATATTGATAGATCTTGTGTTTTTTGTTTAAATCATTTCGAAGACAGGGAACATTTATTCTTTAACTGCAACTACTCAAGACAAATTTTAGAAGTAATAATGCAAAAGCTAAATATCAACATCAGAAATTTAACTGACTTTTTGCAAATTCTGGAAATTCATTGTGAACAACAGAAGAACTACTCAATTATTAATCATCTTATGAATACTGCTTTCTCGTCCATGATTTGGCATATATGGTGCGAAAGAAACGCATGGGTTTTTAAAAGTGTAGAAATGCCATTTCAACTGAGAATCATGATGATAGTTCAAGATTGCAAAAATTTAATTCAATCTAGACTGGTTTCGAAGAAGATTAGTAGAAAGTCAGAACTTATCTTGTTAAATTTTGGGATTACAAGCACTCCAAGTTCGGACCTTCGACCGCCCTTAACTCAGCTTCCTTGTACTATTCGATCGGCCTCTGCTATATGTTACCATCTCTTGATTTTTGAGTCTGATAGTTCGGCCATTATCGAGTAAGTTGAAAGGAGTAATAAGATTTGAGATTACTTGGTAAAGTAAATGAAGTGTGGCTTCCTCCAGAAGATTCTTTTCGCGTTTTGATCGAAGTCCCGTGGTTGTGATGTTTCGTGTTTCATACTTTGTTCTTCTGCCACATGTGATGTTTAGTTTTTGTTTTTTTGGTTTTATTTCTTTGTTTGTTTGCCGGCCCATGTTGCTCGTACGAATGGTTTTGAGTGCGTCTTCATTTTTTTTACACTTCCATCTGTTTGACAACTGGATTTCTGGAACTTTTAGCTTCTGTTGTAATGTTAATATATGGACATAATATGTACTCTTTTTCCTGGCAAGGTACCCATTTAGGTTAGGGGGATTGCAAGGTTTTAACGAAACATATTATGGAAGTATATGTGTTTTCTCTGTTTGTTAATAAAGTACCTATTTCAAAAAAAAGGATTATTTTTGTTGTTGTTCAGTAACTAATTAATGCAATGATTTTATCAATTAGGTACCATTTTTTGATAATAATAATGTCATGCTCCATTGTTTCTAATAAGTAGTATATTGTGAAATTAGGGATGAATGGTTTGTACAAAAATACAAGGGGCAGAGGCAATGATTGAGGCTGCTTGCATATTGGCTAAAGACAAATTAAGCTGCACTAGAGCCAAGCTTATTAATGGAATGCACATGCGCATGAGCATTGACATTAGAGATCAGTCCTTGGTCCTATTTATCTAAAGGTATATTATGAGAAACATATTTTCCAGATTGATGAATGGTGGTTGAGGGTGCTTACTTAGTGGATAGAAACCCAGCAAACTGAAATGTCACATCAGAACCAGACTTGGAATGATGAGTACATGCACAGGTGCTTTGATTTTGTCGATATATTTCATATTTAAATGATACCCCTAGATTTTCCATTTCTTTGTAGTAAGATTTATTTTCATCCTCAATTTCGTTGTTGGAAATTATTTTAGTATTAGTGTATAAAATAGGTTAAAGTCTCTATGCAATATCATGATACCAACATGACATGATGAAGCTACTATTTTCTTGAATATCAAGCAAGGAGTACTTTGTCTGAAACAATATTTGTTTTGGTGGTGACTACATTTTCTGCATGTGTGAACTATATTAAAAGCCGTGTTTCTTTTTTTGAATTATCATGTTTTCTCACGCTCTTTTCCACATTTATGTTTCATCTTCATACCAGTATAAAATGCAAAGAGTCATGAACAATCAAAGATGAGAGGGTACATTTTGGTTATGGGGGAACACAACAGACCATACAGCAAGATGTGATTGGTAACGAACATTGCAAAACCTGAGCAAAGCATGTTCAGAACAATAAGAAGAATTGTATACAAACTGATACTCGGAAGGGCAAGATTAGTTTTATCACTAATGAATACCAAACAACATGCGAAATAGGATCAGCATGTAGAGCGGAATAGGAAGATACCAAACAACAACAGTAAACGCTATAGCTCGCATATTAGAAACAGGCCGTGCAACAGTGAGCACATAGGGAAGAAACCGAATAGTAGCGACAAATGAACAATACACAAACGGAGCACACAGTTCTCCGAAAAGGGTACCGTGATATATATCACATATTTATGAAACATATATAGTGATTCGTAGAGTTTGTAGTTTTATCTAACTAAAATAAAAACTCACAGTAATAAAGAACATATTTTACATCTTTTTTAAATAACGTTTTTCTCCACTACTTATTACTCATTAGAAAATCTAAATTTAGGTTTGGTACTTAAACATGCATACTTAAACATGTTCCTTTACATCATTGTTATTGTGGCTTGGCTATTTGATTGAATAGGCAAACAATTTCTGTGATAAACATTTTCAAGATTTCATGCCGGCATGCTCATATTTTGTATATTCGAATTCAGTTATTTTTTTGTAGAATTCTTATGCTTTTAACATTATATGAGGGTTCCTTTGCAATTCAAACCATGTAATCAAAAGTTGTATTGCTTGAAAATCATTAAAATCGTTAAAAGAAGAAAATGATATTGGGATGTCATAAAACCATTTTTATATGCATGATAATTTTAGTGATTATTTATAGTCCAGAATATCTTTTTATAAATTATACTAAATTTAATGGTAGCGATACTTCTTCAAGTTAATAACCTACAGTGCATCACATATTTATTACACCTGCATTTGTATTATGCGTATTTTTTGCTTAGGTGTGGAAGTAAAAGGTGCCCTGGTGATGCTATGATGCTGCTTCAGTGCTGAAGTACGAAGGTGCCATATACTAAGTAGGCAAGAAGATGCACAGGCAAGAGAAAGGCATAGGCAAGAAGATGCACAGGCAAGAAGTATGAATGTGCACAAGTTTTTTAAGAAATGCAAAGGCACTGGGCCCAACTGCCCATGAAGCACCAGTAGGCCTCACTTTCTTTACAAACTTGCAGCTCTAAAGATTTGTTTCAGGCCTCACATAATAGTAGCAAAAGTTTAAACCACCCAAAGCCAGCGAAAACTGCAGCAAGACTTAGTTGCAACAAAAACAAGAATGCAAGCAACTAACCAGAAGTGCCTTAACCAAAGGAATAGGTTCTGCATAGGCAGAAATGCACGGCCAAATAAGAAAGGCAGGAGATAAACAACAATACAAGGTGCTGCAAAAAGTGAAACATAAGTGCTGCAGCGATGCTACAAAGGTGCATGTACGGGATGACATGTAAATATAGACAGTGTTGTTTTTCCCCTCAGCTAAACAAAGATGCATGGACACACTACAAGGACGGCAGCAGATAGCGACGGCTTTTAGTTGTCGCCGGCTGTCACTAGCCGTCGCTATCTGCCGTCGCTATTTACCTCGTCGCCCAATAGTATCGCGACGGCTTTAGCGACGGCTCCGTCACCAAAATAGCAACGGCTCGCGACTGCAAATGTGCCAGATGGAAATTTTCCAATGACTAAATGGCGTCACTAGGCGACACAAAATTTTTGCAATTTAGCCGTCGCTATTCTGCAACCTACAGGCCGTCGCTAGCCGTCGCTAATCTGAAGCAAAATTTTTGCCCTTCCACAACCCATTCACACTTCAAACAACAACCATCAAATACCATCATCACAGCCAATATACACTATATTCATCAACTATAACCATCATATATCCATCATATAACATCACTATACATTCAAACAATATAAAATCCAACCAAATCTCATTTTCAAATCCAACCAAATCAAACAATATAAAATCCAACCAAATCCATTAACCAGAATATGTACATAGTAACCCGAAATTTCTACATAATATCCCGACATATATATACATAATAGCCAACCAAATCCATCAACTAGAAGTTATCAAAATATGTACATAATATCCTGAAATATATATACACCAAACCAACCAAAATGTGTATATACCAAACTATAACACGAGCAAACAAACATACATACTCCTCGCCATCGCTGCCGTCCTCTCCAGGCATCCTCCCATGCTGTTGCAAATAAGCCGCAATCCGCTCATCCAGCTGTTGCTCAAAGAAACTCTTCCTCCAATCATTTATTTCTTCCACTGTCGCCCTCAACTGAGCAATCTCCGCGTCTTGCTGCGACCTCCTATATGCACTCTACATTCTCATCGCCTGTAAAATAGTTCATAATTATTTATACATTAGTATATATATAATATTATTAAAATTATTTAACTATTCATAGCTATACCGTCAAAATTTACCTCCACATTTCCATAGCTATACCGCCGACTGGTCCGAGAAGGCGAGTCAATAATAGCATCTCATATATGGTTCTCCTCCTCTAACGTAAGCTCTTCCCGACCAGTGGACTGTGCTACACGAGCCCGCTCTGCTTCGTACCTCTTCTGCGATTACAAACAATTGTTTTACACGATAAAAACCGAATTTCAAATTTTTGAAAATAAAATAAGACAAAATATTGTTAGTAACAATAAATTAATTTACCATTACGGATTGTGATTTGTCATCCGTCCACTCGTACGAAACATTGCCCTCTTCGTCAGTCCTCTCCACGGCATGCGTGGCCTTGAACAGCTCGGCCATAGTGGGCTCGCGGTTGTATCTCGCGGCCTGAAAATATATAAATATTATTGCTAATCTGATTATAAAATATTGTAATAAAATGTAAACACAGTTTATAAATTTAATTACCAGCTCTCTCTTGTGCTCCTAAAAGGATTTGAAGCCACCACGGTGCAATGCAGGATTTTTATTCCTGTTTGCCCGGTTCCGCGCAGATAACTCCTACAAATTAAGATAAATTATCACGTATATATCTTGCGAGATTTATATTAGATTTAAATAATAAAGAAAACATATTTTACTTACTTTTGCTGCCGGACTGTCCCAAAGCCGAAGAAATTCATTCCATACACCCTCACCCATCCAGTTCGGCTTTTTCCCTGCATTCTTAGCCTTGGACAATGTATCTCTGTAATTTTTTCTCATTCGTTTGTTTCAGTGATTTAAAAAAATGTCCAAGTCATCATGGTCAACGTGGACTGCAGCCTGTAAATTAAAATTATTTTAAGTTATATACATTATATTAATTTACAACTGAAATTCAAACTACTACTTACAAATAAATCCGCCTATATTGCGTTTTTGACGTGAGGGGGGATGTCATCCCAGCGAGGCCAACAACCATCCATGCGGCTCTGAAATGCCTTTCTCGAAACCTGTAAAATATAATCTTATGGCTCCACCTCAAAGCCACTGCAAAAGTTATGATATACATGTTTAGTGGATTTTAAAACTTATACTTTAAATAAAATTGATACTTATCCAGCACTTCTAGGAACAACTTTTGCAATCGGACGTAAATCCGGTGCAGTGCCACTACCACCTGCACCGGGAGATGGGGATGGCGTGACATTACCACCTATACTCCGTCTCCTGCCAGACATATCTGCTATAGAAAAACAATATCATCGGAGAACAATTATAGAAATTCACTACTACATAGCATGTTTCAATCACTTTCACAGAAACAATTATAAACATTTACTAGTACAAAACATGGATAAAAATTAACTAAATGTTCATCACAGAACAATTACAGAAATTTACTATTACATCGCATGTTTCAATCACTATCACATAACAATTATATCAATAACGATCAGTCTTCATCGTTTTCTGATTCAGACTCAGTCTCGTATTCTATCTCATTTTCTTCGGTACTTTCGAATGCATCAAATAGGACGTTCGATTCATCATTCAAAGGCCCTACATCAATATCATCAGTTATTATTATTTCTGTATTTGATTCAAGATCGGCTTGATATGCTGCTTCATCTGGAATATTATTTCCATCAAACGCAAACCTTGGTTTCGTTTTGAAAACAGCGGACCAATCCGCTTTATCTCTTTTCAAAGATGGATACGGAGCAAAATAAATTTGTAACGCTTGCTTGGCTAATACAAAAGGATCGTACTTATAGTAGTGTGATGTATGCCTTATTTCAATAAGTTTGTACTCTTTATGCACGTTGATTCCGGAACCAGAAACGTTACTGAACCAATTGCACTTAAATAAAAAAACCTTTTCTAAAGGTTCAACATAATATGTCAACTCTATAATCTGTGTTAAGACGCCGTAAAAATCTTTTAAATGCTCATCTGGATCAACCTTGCCTTTGACAAATACCCCGCTGTTATATGTTAATTTTTCAGCACCGTAATCTTTCGTGTTGAACTTAAACCCGTTGACGAAGAATATTGGATAAGTCTTCACATTTCTTTTCGGTCCAATCACAAGATGTCTTAAGCCTTCATCAACAACACAGTTTCTTGGCTCATAAACATAGTTCAAAAACCATTTGGCAAATTATTTACTGAGATCGCCAGATGGATACTGTGATTCGTAGATACTGCATATATGTAATATGTGTTATTATTATTATGTACGTACAAGTAAATTACAAGTGAATTAATTATTACCTGACAAATGGTGCGACTTCGACACAATTTAAAAGAACATATGTGTGCGCTATATGGTGGTCTCTATCGTCCAACCATATTTCCACACATTTTCCACCAGGTCTACCATGTTGTCTAAAAACAGATAACATTGTTTGAGAAGAATTTTGTTCGACGAATTCCTCATTTCGAGGAACAGTTACAAACGATAAGTTCACATCGTCCTTGAAGTAGTGAGAGAAAAAAATGAGGCTTCTTCTTCAAGATACGATTTGCATATCAAACCCTCAACTCGTGCTTTTTGTCGAATCTTCTTCTTTAGATGATTTAAGTACCTATTAAGATATTTATTACATATTTAGATATACAAATTTGAATTTGAAATTGACATGAACATTGCACATGTTTTACCTCTCAAACGGATACATCCATCCATATTGCACAGGACCTCGAAGAAGTGCTTCGGATGGAAGATGAATAGGTAAATGCTCCATTACGTTAAAGAAACCAGGCGGAAGTATTTTCTCTAGTTTGCATAGCAGTATGGGTATTTCTACTTCAAGTTTACGTATACGATCCACCTTTAATGTTGTCGAACAAAGCTGTTTATAAAACAAACATAACTCTGTTATGACGTTCCATACTTTTACGGGCAACAGTTCTTTGAAAGCCACGGGTAGTAAATATTCCATCATGATATGACAATCGTGACTTTTCATCCCACTCAGTTTACTATTTTTGAAGTCAACACATCTACGAAGATTGGAAGAAATCCCATCGGGAAATCTTAATTCTTCCACCCACTTTAGCACGAGTTTTACTTGCTTATTGTCTAGCTCATAGCATGCTTTCGGTTTTTTACTGCCATTAGACTTCATATGAAGTTTCGGCCGCTTACAATAGTTTGCTATATCAATCCTTGAATTCAAATCGTCCTTGGTTTTGCCCTTTACATTCAAAATTATATTAAACAGATTATCAAACACGTTCTTTTCGTTGTGCATCACGTCAATATTATGTCGGAGTAAGAGATCTTTCCAATATGGTAACTCCCAAAATATACTTTGTTTGCACCAATTATGAATGTCTGACTTTCCTGGGATTTCAGTCTGGACTCCAGTTTCATGTATCTTTGGATAGTCCCTTACAATTTCGTATATTTCCTCGCCTGACCAAACCTTGGGTGGTTTCAGATTCTCTTCTCCGTTAGCTATGAAATTTTTCTTATCTCTTCTAAAAGTATGATTGGGATGAAGAAAACACCGATGACAATCGAACCACGAAACTTTCTTCCCATATCGTAACGAAAATGCTCGTGTTTCTTCCATACAATAAGGGCATGCTAGACGCCGGCCGTACTCCAACCAGAAAGCATCTCGTATGCAGGATAATCATTAATAGTCCATAACAAAGAAGCGAACATACGAAAATTTTTTTCCTTGATACATAGTAAGTTTCGACTCCTTCATACCACAGTTTCTTCAACTCTTCGATCAATGGTTGTAAATAAACATCAATTCCTTGGGTTGAATCATGAGGGCCGGGAACGACAGTGGTGAGAAACATATATGGTGTCTTCATACACATCCATGGAGGTAAATTATATGGAGTAACGATAATTGGCCAGGATGAATATTTACTACCAAACTGTGAAAATGGTGAAAATCCATCCGTACATAAACCAAGTCTGACATTACGACTTTCCGCAGCAAATGCAGGATAAGTCTTATCGAAATGTTTCCATGCTTCTCCGTCGGATGGATGTATCAAAGTTCCTTCTTCCGCTATTCTCACACTATGCCATCGCATATGACAGGCCGTAGCAGAAGATGCATATAATCTTTGAAGTCTGGGAGTGATGGGTAAATAATGCATTCTCTTGTACGGGACTTCTTTCCCTTTCTTCTTTCTTGGTTTGTATCTTTCTTCGTTACATATTTTGCATTTTCTGAGGTCAACGTCGTCTTTCCAATACAACATGCAACCTTTCACACATGCATCTATCTTCTCGTACGGTAGACCGAAAGCGGACATTAATTTTTTTACTTTATAATGACTATCGCACATCAGATTATTGGATGGCATGTGTCGTTTTGCAGCTTGTATAACTGCTGTAAATGCAGCTTCCGTAAGGTTGAATTTTGGTTTCATAGTTATGTATTCGGCGGTTACTGAAAGTTCGGTTCCGCTTTTACATCCGTCCCACAACGGCCTCTTAGCAGAATCCAACAAATCGTATATTTTTTTAGCTCCCGCAGTCGGTTCTTCTTCGACATTTTCGTCTTCATCGACAGCTTCAGTTGTAGGAAACATTGATCGTGCTGCATCATCCACCATATTTTCTATCGGATTTGTCATCATATTACCGTCATCTAATAGTTCAGTATTAGGTGTAGGTTCAACAAGTTCTCCATGACGATCCCAGAAATAATAATCAGGCACGAAACCATATTGATACAAATGTACTTCAACCATATCCAGTTTCCAATGCTTCAAATGTTGGCACTTACTACACGGGCAATGAATTTCTGTGTTGTTTCGGTTATTAGATTTAGCAAATCTAATAAATTCGTGTACACCGTTGTAGAAATGTTGCTTTATTGATCCCTTCTTTCCAGTTCTGACTTCATACATCCAAGTACGGTCGAGAAAATAATTGAACATTTTTCCTGATTTGAAAATGTATGTTAGACAGTTTAAATCATTAATTTTCAACCATTCTCCATTGTAAACAGTTCACCGTTGCAGAAAATTCAAAATAAAAACTTCACTTTATTTTTTAATTTTTTAGTATTTTGGTTTTCACTTCGGTGGTCAGTCATCCTACTTCCCATTACAAACACAATAATGTAATTACATTTTATAAATCATTTCAGATTAAACGGTTCAACAAAATTTCGGCAGCACTGCCCTTCTGTTCCCTATATCGTACACAAATGCGTGTACACAGGGAATGTAAAGGAAGTGCTATCGAAATTTTGTAACCGTTTAAAATGAAATGATTTATAATATGTAATTACTTTATTGTGTTTGTAACTTGTCCAATACAGGGACAAATCCGACAAATATTGTATCAGATGAATATAAATGTCTGTTCCGTTACCAAAACGAACATCCATATAACGATCATATACAACACTTGCCAGACGGGGCCAAAGCCAATCTAAGAGATAAAAAAAATTCTTTAAATTTTATCAAATATTGTTGTTCTTTTAAAATTTTGACAATGTATCAACTATTTAAATTTTATTTAATAAATTTGTATATTTAAATTTTAGTTTAACATTCAATTAACAATTTTAGTTCAATATTCATTTCTTTATTTTTTTACGACATAGATTTTAGCGGAATCTTTGTTGTTGTTATATTCATTTCTTAATTTCTTTACAAACTAGATTTTAGTACAATATCAGTTGTTTTTAAAGTCATTTCCTAATTTTTTTTAATTTTTTTTTAGATATTTGCAGAATTTTTAATGTTCTCATATTCATTTTTTAATTTTTTGTATAAACTTTATTTTTGTACAATACTGTAATTTGTAATTTATCAAACTTAAATTTGTACAATACTGTATAAACTTTATTTTTGTACAATACTGTAATTTGTAATACTCATATTTACAGAATTTAGATTTTAACAACTTAAATTTGTAATTTATCAATTTCATAAACTATGAAATACTTTCATGTAAATTTATCAATAACCAAGTTAATCATTAATATACACTATTTTTTCACCTAAAACAACTAACCATGTTAATCGCCAACAATAATCATCTACATCAATCATTTATTCAACTTGATCATGATAAACTAATTAATGTAATACTTAATTCAAGTTCATGATAATAAACTAATTAATCTACCAAATCAACATACAACACTACTAATACCTAATTTAACAACACTACTAATACTCAATTTAACAACAAATCTCAATCTTACAACAAATCATAATTGAATTAGGGTTTAAACTAAACCTAAAAATATCAAATTTACATTCAAACAAGAGATTAGGAGCATACCGACACAAATTTGGGTGATTTGGAGGCGTTGAAGGCTGGGGCGGCGGCTACAGTGACGGGGGGCGACGGATTGGGGGAAGGAGGAAGGAATTGGGGGAGGAATTGAAGTGAAGCTGTTGCTCTCGACTCAGATCTGTATATTGCGTATAGCGACAGCTAGCGACGGCCGCTTTTTTAGCCGTCGCTAGCCGTCACTAAGCTCCGCCGCTATACGAAGCCTTTCTAGTAGTGACAGCTGTATTCATTTTTAATTTTGCATATTAATATTTACTTGCAAAAATATGTACCCATATGCAATATGAAGTGTGACCGATACGTGTAAATTGATGAATTATACAATATGGAAGGTTGTTTGAATTATGTAGTTATTATGAACAGTGACAACAAATCAATGTGAAACTGATGTTTTTTAATATTTGATTGCCATGTTCTCCCTTCTATTAAGCATGTGCATAGACTATCTCTTATGTACTTTCCGTTTATATAACAATGCCGTACAAAAATATCTTTTTGTCTCCATCATCTATACTCTACCATATTCCACCATGTTCCCTATTAATGCTCCTGTAAATTTGCCATAGACCAGGATATTATGTCCTATTACAAAGGAAAATAATGATCGTTATAATACTAAATCTTACATCATAGCCATTACTCTATTGACTAGCTCCATGCCCACGTTTGCTTATCCATAATAACTGACATCTATAAATTCTTTCATATCTATAAATTCCACTCAAACTTCATGAGCCTAACTTTTATTCATGTTGTGCAAAAATTGCACAAATGCGGAAAAACAATAAACAGGATCTGGATTTGCTAATTTGAACATCACTATCTAGGAGCAATTATTCTATTACTCCAAATAAATAGCAAATAACTATAAAGAAGAAAAGAGACGCACAATATTTATACTGGTTCCACTATCATCAAGGTAGTGTACGTCCAGTCCAAAAGAGAGAGATTTTCTTCCACATGAGAGAGTTACAAGAGATTACAAGATAAGAGTTTACATACCAAAGATCGCTGGCTGAATGCCAAAATGGGTTTACAATGAAGTCTACCCTCAATATATAGCCAACACTACAACAAAACAGGCTTTTTACAACGGGCAATGCCCGTTGTAATATGTGTTCCACAACGGGCAGCCGACCGTTGTAATAGGCGATGTTGTAATAGGTTGACCATATTTTACAACGGGCAATGCCCGTTGTAATAAAAAATTTTACAACGGGCAATGCCCGTTGTAATACACCTTTTTACAACGGACAATGCCCGTTGTAATATATGATATTACAACGGTTTCTGGCCGTTGCAAAATAAATGCAAATTTTTAAAAAAAAATTACAGCAGCATACATCCATACCAATAATGAATAATTTAACGAGTAATAAATATTATCATAAAACAACCAAAATCATTTCATTTCAAGTGTGTTTGCATTTCATTTACATTTTCACTGTGCACTGTACATTTCTTTATAAAACATAAAAAAGAACAGTTATAATCACATAAACACTGCCTATCACCTCTACACTGTGCACGTGCACAATACAACCAACAACCAAGCAACCCAAACCACTACCCCTACACTGTGCACGTGCCAGGTGAAATAGTCTTTGAATACTACAGAAAGATTACCAACAAGCAACCCAACCTCCGCTTTGGGCACGCACCACCCAACTCTTGGTTTCTTCGCTGGTGCTGCTGGAGAAGATGATGGTGGGTTCACCTGTTTCATTATCATAGCATGCACATATATTAACTTTGTTTTTAAATTAAATGGACTGGTCTATATTTAAATCATGCTAGCAACCGAAGAAATCATATAAATTTTATGTTATTATCATAAATTTGGTAGGGTGAAGCAATTTAGTGCCAGATGGAGAAGATTTAATTAAGTCACATCCACTACGTGTTATTTGTGGAGTAATGTGTTATTCTCTCCTTTATAAATTTCCTAATTATAATCATCTTTCTATATATGTGTTATTCTCTCCTTTATAAATTAACTAACCATAATCATCTTTCTATATATGTGTTATTCTCTCCTTTATAAATTAACTTTGTTTTTAAATTAAATGGACTGGTCTATATTTAAATCATGCTAGCAACCGAAGAAATCATATAAATTTTATGTTATTATCATAAATTTGGTAGGGTGAAGCAATTTAGTGCCAGATGGAGAAGATTTAATTAAGTCACATCCACTACGTGTTATTTGTGGAGTAATGTGTTATTCTCTCCTTTATAAATTTCCTAATTATAATCATCTTTCTATATATGTGTTATTCTCTCCTTTATAAATTAACTAACCATAATCATCTTTCTATATATGTGTTATTCTCTCCTTTATAAATTAACCAACTCTGAAAAAGGAAATTACAATTAATATGATGTCCCACACGCAGTCATAGAAACAATATTCTCACAGTAACATTAGCAAAAGTTAAAAAATGAGTTTCCAAATAGTGGGAAACAATATTCTCACAGTAAGACAGCATGACAACCTTTTTAAAAAACACAGAGTCAAAGCTAAAACACTCTGATCCAGATAAACAAAAAGATATACGAGAACAATTATTTCAACCCAAATAACAGCTAAGAAAGAACCTAAGAGAAAATAGCTACTACAGAAGAAAGGAATAAAACGAAAAGAGATGAAGAAGAAGCAGCAAAATTCACAAAATATTGTATATTTGCCAATATACAGGCACAGTATAATACTGTACTATTACTCAACTTACAACATGCTCCACGATGAAATTCTTCTTTGATAGGTGCATTTTGACATACTAATTCAAATGTCAGTGCACAACATTATTTTACCATGATATAATACAAATGGAACATTGTAAGTTCAAAAGGTATACCCTTTTTTTATTCATTCATCTACCCGTGCAATTAATTTATAAACTAGAACAGTTAAATCCATGATTTCTAGTGCAATATTTGTTGATATTTTATATTGTTTAGAACATTGTGCACAGAATGTAAAAGTAGGTGCACAGTTTGATCTAAAAATTGCTTACTTCATTTGATCTGATTAAACTTTTAATTTTGTTTTGACATCTTAAATTCTTCTTTTTATTACATCTATTGAAGCCTTGTTGCTTTTCCTTCTTTTCCATTTAAATCTAAAAACCTCTTTGTTTTTTATTTATTTAACTTGTCCTAACAAACCAGTTCTGCATCAAAGGCTTAGAATAATTTGGGAAATATATTACCATGTAATGTATCTTTATTAAAGGATTTAATCAGTGCATATACAAAAATAATGTGTTTCACGTCATATGGTGGGCAGGCTTTGAGGGGAGTTTGTCAAGCCTATCTACTAAAGCTACCAGCCAATCAACAAACAAGTTATACATACATTTTTTGAAATATATAAGAACATGATTTTTTAACATCGTTGCCTTATTAGTAAAATGCATTATAGCTTAGCTAGTCTAGATAAAAAGCTTCATTTTTGCGGTCATAAATCAAACCCCTACAAAACCTTGTTTAGCATTTTAATGCAAAACAGCCATGTACAAAGATATGAAAGATGCCAATGATGATAAATAAAAACATATAATATGGTAACAATGTTCAAAAATATGAATAAAAAGATATGAATTGTGGATTTGAGTTGTGACCACAAAAAATATGGTAACAGCCACATACACTCGTATAATCTTTGTATATGGTTGTTACCATATACAAAACAGCCATATAATCTTTGTATATGGCTGCTACCATATACAAGACAGCCATATAATCTTAAGCTTTATAGTATTCTTTGTATATGGTTATTACCATATACAAAACAACCACATAATCTTGTTACCGTACAAAATTATGAATAAAATTTTAATCTTTATTCAAAGAATACTACAAAGTTTATAGAAACTACGATGATAAATAAAAACAGCCATATAATCTTGTTACCTTACAAAAATATGAATAAAATTTTAAACTTTATACAAAGAATACTGTAAAGTTTCTAGAAACCCATGATGATAAATAAAAACGGCCATATACCATAATATGGTAACAGCCATATACAAAGATATGAATAAAAAAGAGCATATCTATAAAATTTAAGATTTTATTAATCTATGTATCATTTTTGTAATGTTCTTTTCTTCTCGTTCGTTATTCTCGTATGTAAACTTTACTCCCCTTATTCTTTTCTTTTCGAATTAAAGCATTTTGTGTGAAACTATCTCGTTGATTATATTTTCTCTTTGGATTATCAATCTCAAGAACAATCTCGATTTCAATCTCAATCTTAATCTCAATATTATAATCTCGTCTACATCCAATTTATGTTGCTGATTTCATATTCAATTTTGGATTAACTGGGGTAGGTTTTATTTGATTCGGATTAAAAATTTCTTATCTTATCTTTTTTTTGTGATCTGTTAGTTTGGCTATAGGAAGAGGGATAGCGCATGGAAGCATACATGTTATCAATGTTTTCGTTCTTAGCTTCAACGACTCCTAGCACATTAACCATCATTGTATTTTCACCATGATGTGTCTACACATTATAATTATCCATAAATCTGTTTTTAGTCAACTGCATCTGTATAACTACATAAGAATGATGATTTGTAGCTTTACTCTTCTTTCAAGGACAACATGATATCAAAATCGCATGAATTTGCTTGAACATTTTAAAACTAGAAACGGAATCGTTCCTCCATGGCCTACATTTTTATACATTCAATCTCATTGAATTTTCAACTGTTCCATCTTATGCTTCATGATTAAGATCTATATTATATTTTGAAGAAGCTTAAAATATTGATATATAAATTTTATAGTTATTATTATTTAAGTATTTTATTTATATTAAAATAATTCTAAATTCCAATACTTCAAAATTCAATCTCATTGAATTTTCAACTGTTCCATCTTATGCTTCATGATTAAGATCTATATTATATTTTGAAGAAGCTTAAAATATTGATATATAAATTTTATAGTTATTATTATTTAAGTATTTTATTTATATTAAAATAATTCTAAATTCCAATACTTCAAAATTCTTATAACTTAGAAATACTTAAAGCTTTATATTTATATTAAAATATCGATATGTTTAATGAGTTTCCAATTGCATTTCAATTCACCACTGTTGCTAGTTGTATTTCATACATACCCCAAAGTTCAGCCCAAGCTACGCATCACATATTAGTTAAAATGATTATATAACTACTAATATCTAAAATCAACGATATTTAACTCAACTAAGCTCAGATCGTGAATTACAATAACAACACTTGCCAAATTTAGAAAACGAATTTGTAATTCAAAAAGACTAACCAGTTTAGTAAAGATTGAGATGTAGACAAATTTACCTCAATTTGGGTACAACAACTGTAATTTGCGTAGCAACTTTCGATTTCAACAGCATGGTCGAACGACGGAGATTATTGCGGCAGATTTGAAAGTTTACAGAACCCTAAATTTAAAACTAATCTTACACAACATTCTTCCTTCATCCTCAACATCACCGCGAACAACCCAAAGACTAATCCATCCCCAACCGAACTCGAACTCCCAAGACCAGACAAATTGAATCTGGGAAATGCGAAACGAGTAAAACAATTTCTAGAATTGAACATGTGGAAGAGCAATAGAAGAGAAGAGGAATGAACGAAGCGACGTCACAAAAACGAACGAAGAGGAACGCTTTTAGTTTATTGAAGAGGAACGAATGAAACTAGGGCCGACTCCTTTATATTATAAACTGCGCTTTTAGTTTCATATATTACAACGGCCGTAAGATGCGTTATAAAATTTGAACATCTTACAACGGTCATTTTGAGACCGTTGTAAAATTGGCATCTATTACAACGGATCAGAATGGACCGTTGTAATAGCCTTCTATTACAACGGGCAACCAATGCCCGTTGTAAAAAGTGCATTTTATATGGCGTCTTTTACAACGGGCTTGAATGGACCATTGTAATAGCCTTCTATTACAACGGGCAACCAATGCCCGTTGTAAAAAGGACGTTGTAATAGGGTATTTTTGTTGTAGTGCAATGTAAATTAATGTGAGTCATCAATCAAATTACCAAGATATGGTAAGAAGATAATGGATGCAAATTACAATGGTAACAAATCCTGATGTTTTTTAATATTTGATTGCCATGTTCTCCCTTCTATTGAGCATGTGCATAGACTATCTCTTATGTACTTTCCGTTTATATAACAATGCCATACAAAAATATCTTTTTGTCTCCATCATCTATACTCTACCATATTCCACCATGTTCCCTATTAATGCTCCTGTAAATTTGCCAAAGACCAGGCTAATATGTCCTCTTACAACGGAAAATAATGATCGTTATAATACTAAATCTTACATCATAGCCATTACTCTATTGACTAGCTCCATGCCCACGTTTGCTTATCCATAATAACTCACATCTATAAATTCTTTCATATCTATAAATTCCACTCAAACTTCATGAGCCTAACTTTTATTCATGTTGTGCAAAAATTGCACAAATGTGGAAAAACAATAAACATGATCTGGATTTGCTAATTTGAACATCACTATCTAGGAGCAATTATTCTATTACTCCAAATAAATAGCAAATAACTATAAAGAAGAAAAGAGACGCACAATATTTATACTGGTTCCACTATCATCAAGGTAGTGTACGTCCAGTCCAAAGAAGAGAGATTTTATTCCACATGAGAGAGTTACAAGAGATTACAAGATAAAAGTTTACATACTAAAGCCCTAAATTAGGGATAACAAGAAAAGACACTATTTGGAGATCGCTGGCTGAATGTCAGGATGTGTTTACAATGAAGTCTACCCTCAATATATAACCAATGTAAATTCATGTGAGTCATCAATCAAATTACCAAGATATGGTAAGAAGATAATGGATGCAAATTACAATGGTAACAAATCGCGTAAACATAGCAAGTAATTCACTCATTCCAAAGATGGAAGAAAATAATCCCAAAGCAATGCGATTACGAAGAAAGAAATAATATGCATATCTTTTTGCATATATATTATTCCATAACGTGCGCATGCATATATTTCCTTGTCATCTCATTCAAATGCAATCCAATGATTTATGCATTTCCATAATGAACAAACGTGATTACTTTCCTTCTTCCATATTTGTTTCCTTCTATTTGTGATTTTGTATCAACAAAATTTAACACTCCACCTTGATACAAAAACACATATCTCCAACACTCCACCTCGAATCAAATTCTCTTTTCAACATAAACTCTTAAAAATGAACTCCGCCTTCAACCCAAATGTCTTAACGAGATACAAACCAAAATGAATATTTACTCAATGGGTTCCGGCAAGGCCACCCCCCATCACACCTTGCTAACGAGCTCAGACTATGTCCCTGTCCGCCAACAAAATGTTGCAAATATCCAAAATCAAAAGAAGGTAGATACCAAAATAATCTCAAAGCCACCAAGTCCAAAAAATCCTCTCAATCACCAATCCAAATACAGAGCCAAAAAACAAAAGCCAATGGACATAACAAGGCTAATCCAAATCTCTGTATGCAAGATAAATCTCTCTCCTTCCACATACCTTATCTGCAAACAACAAATTTTCCATGGAAATCAAAATAAGACTCTCACATCAACATTGAGCCATGAAGCAGATACAGGTTCCCAAATCCAGCTGTCCCTTCAACACGTTAAACTTCTTATCACCAAATTTCCAAGACTGGAACGCTCCTCTCCCTCAACATAATCTCCTCCATCTTTAACTTCCATATTGCACAAAATCTCCTTTTCCATCCAAATGAGTAATAGCATAATCACCATCGGATCTACCGCTCTTTCTAGAATCCATTGATGCATAAATTAAAACAAATCGCCTTGCTCTGATACCAATCTGTTGTGCAAAAATTGCACAAATGCGGAAAAACAATAAACAAGATCTAGATTTGCTAATTTGAACATCACTATCTAGGAGCAATTATTCTATTACTCCAAATAAATAGCAAATAACTATAAAGAAGAAAAGAGACGCACAATATTTATACTGGTTCCACTATCATCAAGGTAGTATACGTCCAGTCCAAAAGAGAGAGATTTTATTCCACATGAGAGAGTTACAAGAGATTACAAGATAAGAGTTTACATACCAAAGCCCTAAATTAGAGATAACAATAAGAGACACTCTATTTGGAGATCGCTGGCTGAATGCCGGGATGGGTTTACAATGAAGTCTACCCTCAATATATAGCCAATGTAAATTCATGTGAGTCATCAATCAAATTACCAAGATATGGTAAGAAGATAATGGAGGCAAATTACTATGATAACAAATCGCGCAAACATAGCAAGTAATTCACTCATTCCAAAGATGGAAGAAAATAATCCCAAAGCAATGCGATTACGAAGAAAGAAATAATATGCATATCTTTTTGCATATATATTATTCCATAACGTGCGCATGCATATATTTCTTTGCCATCTCATTCAAATGCAATTCAATGATTTATGCATTTCCATAATGAACAAACGTTATTACTTTCCTTCTTGCATATTTGTTTCCTTCTATTTGTGATTTTGTATCACCAAAATTTAACAATTCACACACTTAACTATTTTGCTTATCCTCGCATTGTCTACTTCTAATATGTTATCATTTTTGTCATTTTTCCAAATATGAGTTCATATTTTATCCACAGCTAACAAACATTTTTGATCTAGAAGAACAAATATGTACTAGAAGGTAAAACGACTATTATATCCCCATCCAAAGAGAAATTCAAATGCAGAAGTACACGTTTAACAACACAGCTTCAATCACTTAATGATGAAAAAGTCGATGCTTTATACGACGTCCCAAAGCTTACTCTTCCTCAGACTGAATCAGAAAATGTTAACAAACTGAACCATTTTGTTCATCTTCCTCGAGTTAAGGAAAATAATGTGGAAAACAGCGACAAATTATTAGAATCTTTCAGCAATGGGTTACAAATGCCACGACATGATGAACCCCAATATTTTCCACATTGTCTTCAAGATGATAATTGAGACGATTTTTTTTTACTTCTAAAGCGGTATGCCAAAAATTATTGACTTCTTATATTTTGTTATTATACCTACCATAAATTTTTATTTCTCTTGCAGATTGAACAATGTGATATAGCTGTTAAGCGATTTCTCACGAATCGCACTAATGCTTCACGTCTACGTTAACAAAAAACGTGTCCATTTTCATGCTTTAGTACTTATTCTTTGTCTACTATGAAAATAAATTTGTGTTTTTCATGTAATTGTTGCTATCAAAATAAATTTGATGAATATATATATTTCATTCATGAGTTAATCTTATATTTTATATTTCATATTTTTACATGTCATAATAGAGTTTACGTATAAAACTTTAAGTGGACCTTAGGTGTATATATGGCTATTGGAGTTATTGATCAACACTCATGTCAAATCATCTGCTTTATGCAAATTATTCAATGGACAGTTGTACTCCCCAGCTTTATGCAATGTGATATGTATATATGACAAAAGTAACAAAAATTTATTCACACTTCTTGTACACCGCATTTAAATGTCACCTTTTTACTTCACAATTTAGGACATTTGCTATCGTGTCAATACAAGTAGTCCGTATAGCAAACATTTTCCCATAGTTATTTGGTAGACATAAGTTTAGAAATGAATTTTGACATTGTTAAAAGCCATTAAATTTCTTCAAAGTTTCGTGTTTTAAAACAGTTTGGAGGCCATCCAGGTTGAAATACTTAGACTCAATGTGCTAACTGCTACTGCCAACATAGTTACACATATTGCACGTTTTGTCAATTCAGCTTTGAGCATCTTTAATGCCTCTGTGATGTTTCATTAAAATTTTCCTACCGTGCTAAACATCACACATAATAATAACATCAATTTTTACTAAATATACTTATTATATTATAAAATTCTTCGCATATAAGATTGAAATTATCTATATGCATATTTTGGCATAGCATGCATAATATTTACAATTACAGTATATCAGCTTTGCGAAAAACACTCACTTGAAAGGGGAGTATAGATTTACTTAATAATGAATTGTTGTGATATTCACAAGTGGCTTTGCACGAAAGGTCTCTATTTCTGATGGTGTTACAAGAAAAGTCCCCGTAGAAATAAGTACGTAAATTAAGTCCCTGTTTTTTCTAAATCAGAAAACGGAAGTTAGCTTGCGCTTTTTAAATTTTCAAAGATAGAAAGTGCAAGTTACATTGCGCTTTTCAAAATTTTCAAAAAATTTTCAAAATTAGAAAGCGCAAACTAGCTTGCGCTTTCCTGATAGAAAGTGCAAGTTAATTTGCGCTTTTCAAAATTTTCAAAAATTTCCAAAATTTCAAAAAATTCGAAAAATATTTCAAAATTAGAAAACTACAGTTAGATAATAACCACTTTCCCATTGAAGTATGCCAATGAAATAGATATAAAGAAATTCAGCTAAACAGTGGTCCCCAGGTATGTAAAATATATTGATATCATTAATATATATATATGCCCATCATGTAAATGAAATTATTAATAAAGAAATGGGAACAAATCACACCAAGGCATTACAACCACAAATAGACACAACATCCATGCTATATATATGACTACAACATAAAAGGTATAAAATAATACATCACATACGTAATAGCTCCCTAGTATCTTTTCTTCTGCAAATATATTATAACACAACATCAAATCTGGGCAGCAATTTGATGCAAACTACACAACCACAGTGCTATTATAATAGATGCTAAGCAACTACAAATTATCACGGTTCCTTTAGAATATGAATATTCAAATGGACTGCATAAGCAAAAAATTACAATAATCTATAAGCATTCACACCAACCTTTCATCTTTATCACCTTTATGGGTTTCAAGTCTACATCATTGTTTGTATCAAAATTGGGCACAACACTCTTCGAAAGAGTTTGAAGACATAAAAATGAAAAAATTAAATGGAAAAAGAGGATTATTTCACAAACACTTCAAAAACAAGTAATAAAAATAAGCAGGAACACGGAAATTTAGAGTGGTTCGACGTATTGCCTACGTTCACTATGAAATTGATGACTTTATTGATATTTCTTTGATGATTACAACTAATTTCAGCGGATAACAACAGATTACAACGGATTATAATAGTGAGATTCGAGTACAGCAGCAGCCTTGAAGCGCAAAAGTGTTTCTGGCAGAGTCTGGACGTCAAAGAGCAAAAAGATCCTTTTTCTGTAGGCCCTGGGGCTCTATTTATAGGCGTAGGATGCAAATATCTCGCTCAGATCTCGGGAGACTTCTTCTGGCACGTGAGTGGGCCCACGCGATCGATCCCATGAAGTTTCGGCCCGATCCGTGATCGATACGAATGGATTTCGTATCGATCAGGATTTGACCCAATCGAGTCGAAACTTGGCATGAACATTCCTTAGCTCGTACGTAAGCTCCTGTGAAAATTTCATAGCATTTGGACTTGTAGATTGCAAGTTATGATCGATACGAATTGGAGTTCTTCGGTGGGCTGTTGCGTTCGAATCGATGGCTTCGAATCGATCACTTCAAATCGATACTGGGCACGTGCTCAGGAGATGACGTGGCGCGCGATTTCTAGATCGATTCACTTTCGATGCCGAGTTGACCGAGTCTTTCCAAGATTCTCGCCTTGTTCGTATCGAAGACTGTTGCCTTGTCACATCGATGGAGGTGATTCAATTCGTATCGAGTGACGTTGCTCCATTCGTATCGATTAGAACTGTCCTGTTCGTATTGATCGAAGTTGTCTCATTCGTATCGATCTGAATTGTCTTTGTTCGTATCGATCGTCAACCTTCTGTTCGTATCGATTGGAACCGCTCTGTTCTTTTTCCTTGGTTGTACCTCATTTCGCATCGCTTTTGTGCACTCCACTTCATATCGATAAAAGGCCTCGAATTCGTATCGTTCCCCTTAGCTGGCCGATACGAAATGAGCAGAAAGGGATCGATACGAAAATGGCATCAGTTAACCAAGTGGGTACGAAGTTGAATGTCTGCGATGGATACGAACAGACGGATGATCGGAAGATACGAACTCATCGATACTAACGATGGATACGAATAGACGAGTATTGGATGGATACGAACTCATCGATACGAACGATGGATACGAATAGACGGTTACGAACGAATTGACCTCCCTAGCTTGCATCGATCATATCTTAAGCATACGAACCCGGATTGACATGAAACTCAGAACGTTGACTTTCATAGCTTTGCTTGTCATGTCACATCAATTGTAGCTCGATCCGGACTCGGACAAAATTTATCGATATACATGGTGAACCTGTGCTTACTCGACATTCGAGATGAGTGGTCTTTGATCTTTAGTCAATTCCTTGATATCTCGGCCTTGCCAAAAGGCGGGATAACATTTGCCCCCAAAGTACGTCTTGTGAGAACATGACGTGCTTTGAATAGTCGTATCCTTCATTTCGAACAGTTATGTCTGACTTGTTGAACGATTGTTTCTTTTTCGTCGAAAGTTGTAATTCTTGACTGGTTTTTCAGTAATATGAACTGTCGACTGTTGTACCGTGTACCGTTGTAACTGATTGCTGTATGATAGCGATTAGCTGTTTGTTGTTGTAATCGTCGTCAAGCGAGTATTCAATTCCTGTGAATTTTGAAAATTGAATGTTAGTCCGTCATACATGCATATATGTTAACCTGACTATCGTTAACGTTTGCACGTTCACAAGTCGTTGTCAGTTTTCCCGTATCGAATTCCGTATCAATCCTCTCCTGAATCGATGGGAAATTCGAGTAGCAACAACGCTTGTCGGTTGTTTTGGAATGTTCCTTCGTATCGATCCTCTCCTGGATTGATGTAAAAGGTCGAGAAATCGTTTTCGCATCGATGTAATTTGCGTTGATGGATACGAAATAATCATTTCGCATCGATAGATTTCTGTAATTCCAACAGACCTTTGCGGCGTTTTTACCAATCGATGGATACAAATGCTTAGAGGCTGCGACTTAATGGATACGAATAGTGTAGTTCATATCGACGCGTCTTGGATGGAGATGAAAACAATGGATACGAACAGTGCAGTTTGTATCGATGTGTCTCGAATCCCTATGGTCTTTAAAGTGACGAACGTAAAATCGTCATTTTGAATCATTGATACGAAGCTTAGGCCTCCAAGCCTGTGGATACGAAATGATGCTTTGTACCGATGAAATTACATGGTTCCAGTGTAGCTTGGCTGCTCTTTTCGT
This sequence comes from Allium fistulosum, assembly GCA_030737815.1. Lineage (NCBI taxonomy): Eukaryota > Viridiplantae > Streptophyta > Magnoliopsida > Asparagales > Amaryllidaceae > Allium > Allium fistulosum. Next base: position 1,160,370,403 of record CM060902.1, on the reverse strand, counting down.
ATCGATGAATTGATGGATTCGAAAAGTTTCACCCGCAGTCAACCGTAGATGGATACGAAAGAAGCTCTTTCGCACCATATTGCCTAACCGTTTCGACTGGTTTACTATCACCGGGATACGAATCGTTTTCTCTCTTACATTCGAGTCCATATAAATACCATTTGGACTTAGGAAAATTTCACTTGACTTCTATTCCCTTTCTTGCCTTCGTATCGAGAAGAACTGAGAAATACAAGACAACCTTCGTCTTCAAACCATTACGTCTCGTTAATTCCTTGAATTTATACTCTCATCTAGGTAATTAGCCGCATAATCTCACATCAAAAACGTTAAGACTCGAGATTCAACGCCAATTTGTCCATAATCGCGGCCTTTTCTGATGACAATGATGAGGCCTGAATTGGTTCAGAGCAACGCCGAGGGAGGAATGAAACAGAGTTATGGCCATTTGGGGAAGATGGAGTGAGGAAGGAAACGAGGGAATCGGTGAAAAGTCACTCGACCTTGATTTCGTATCGATGGATTGGGGGAGAAGGCGTTTTATTTCGTATCGGGCTTAATTGGAGACTTCGAATCGATCTTCTGCCTTAAATTTCGTACGATCTTTCATTTTTGAATTTCGTATCGACCACCTTTACTTTGATCACCTGCTCTAGTTTCGTATCGATTGAGGGACTCGATACGAGGCGGAGTCGTTTGATCGATGCGAAGTTGACAACTCAGGATCGATACGAGATGGATGTTAAACGATCGATACAAAATGACCATTATGGATTGATTCGAAGTCGCTGGCACCGATCGATACGAAGCTAAGGCTTAAGATCGATACGAACTGTATTTTCTTTTGGGATGATGCGAGTTGAACCTTGATGAACTTGAAACTTCTTGCACATTTGAACACTTGATCCCAACGAGCTTCAACCTTGCACAACTGGACTTAACCATTGAATAGCATATTGGACCGCCTATCGAAGCTCGTCGATGGAACTGTAACTTAACAAAATTTTAACGACCTTTAACTCGAATTGGTCTCTAAAGTATGGATGGCATGGTTGTGACGGTCAGCGATGACAGTCATTTCAGTTGAATCTCGAAGTCTTATCGTTCGCACATTTTTTTTACTCTTGTAGAATTTCTCAGATAGTCTGTAGCACTGCACTCGCACACTCACATCCACGCACATCACGCTGGGGAACACTTGGGTTTTTATTGTCTAATGATGATTTCTAATGAGTTGATTAGTTATGGAGTCTTCAAGTTCCCAGCACAGGAAAGTCAGAGTTTGCCTCCTCCAATAATAGAGTTGTCGGCCATTGCGGCTGAAGTTATAGATCCAGCTCCAGATGAGATTTCTGGTGCCAGGTTCATCTGTAATCCCCAGGATTTCGTGCCGTCTAACGTATCCGAAGACATGTTGGGTCGTATATGCATAAGGCACAGTTTGTTATTGGACGATGTTCTGTTACCGGAGCCAAATGATAGACCGCATGCTCCCCCAAAGGGGTTTACTGCCTTCAATCGCCATGCGTGTGCAGCAGGAACACTCCCTCCGTTCAACCAATATATTAGGGAACTGTTGTCCTTCCTTGGAATCGCCCCATCTCAATTACACCACAATGGATATGCTCTGCTGAATAGCTTATTTATTGTGTTCATGGATCACCTTTTTAGGCCACCAGCTCCTACAGAGATTAGATATCTCTTTAACATCAAGAGTAGGGGAGACAACCCATCTTTTTCATTCCTGGAGGCGGTCAGGAATTATCAAGTAGTAACCGGATCCTAGTCAAGGCTGAGTTACTTTAAAACAGAATGGTTCTACGTCCAGTGCCCTCCAGGATTTGCCAGTCGATGGTTAGTCAGACGTAAGTGTTACAGTTTTCTTTAAGAGTTGTCAAAATAATTGTAGTTGATGTAAAACTAACTTCTTCTTTTCTTTACAGCCGCAATTTCACAACCTGAATGCGAGTACTTCAAAAAGAAATAGTACGGGTTCTACAAGAAGTCCCAAATGAACTGAGAGACGTCGATTCGACGCTAACCGATAGAAATTTAAGAATCGTCGGGCTGATCGAGCATAATCAAAGCATAAGGCTTGAAGGGACACTAAGGGCAGTCTCGAAGAAGAGGGTGAAACGCAAAACGCCCGGTGTCGTAATAGCTGAGGGGGTTGATTCAGAAAAAACACCTACTGATGACGAACTTATAGCCGGGCCTTCTGGCGATTTTCAGAGCTCGGAAGGAAGGAGAAAAGGCAAGGCAGTTGCTCATAAACGTTCTAAATCCATGAGATTGAAATCTGTGGTCGTGTCTTTGCCTGTTCCTGGAATTAGAATTTCGAAGGCTCCTCCCCTGCAAGTAGAGAATCCTTTCAAAGGGCTTGCTGATATTCCGATTCCGGATTATGTGTCGTTTCAACATGACACCGGGTTGGAGGAGCTTGACAGTGCTCTTGATCTGAGCGAGTCGCTTGCTATAAGTGCGGCCGACATTTCCGGTTGGTTGGGGGGTTGCACATACATACACTTCACGGCACTACACGACTTGTAACCATAAATTGTTCAATTCAAGAGATCGCTAACTTTTCTTTCGTTTCTCTCGTGCAGGTACGATGTCTGGGAGAGGATCGATGTTAGGGAGCCTCCGCTCGGCTCGCAAGTCCTCCACTTACCACGAGTCTTGCAGGAGAGATTCAGATAGAGATCGCGATCGCAGGTACTCTGGTCAAGAAAGATACGAGCGGGATAGGGATAGAGACTATAGATACCGATCTAGATCCCGTTCTCCACCTCTTAGAATCCCCTCACCACCTCCTGTTCATGTTTCACATCCATCGGAGCCTTCGCGACACAGACCGTCTTCTCACATTTCTAGGCCCGAAACTCATCGCCAGAGAGTCTAAACTATGGCCCCCATAATTGCAGAGCAGGTCATAACCAAGCCCACGAGGGAAGGTGCAATAAAGATTGCCCAACTTAAGAAAGATTTTCCAAATATTTGCTTTCACGGCTACATCTTCCCCCCTCATCTAAAGAGAATCCCTTCGGAAGCTGAAAATACAATGCATGATTACATTCATGACATATACGCCCAATATACAGAATGGATGAAGGCCGCAGAAAAAGCTTCCAAGGTGGCCTTCGAGCGAGCTAAAGCGATTGAAAAGATGAAGTCTAAACTTGCTCAAAAGGACCGAATCATCCAAGTGCTCAATACCGAGGCCGAGTCTTCTCGGAAATCTGAAATCGAGGCCACCAAAAAAGCTGATAAGGTGAATATGGCGATGGAGAGATTGAGGCAAACACATGTTGCCTTGGTGGAAGAGATGGGCCACCGAAGTACTACAGTCACCGCCGAACGGGACGTTGCCCTGAGAGAACTTGGCGAACTTAAAGCTAAATTTTCTGAAATCGCCAAGGAAAGGGACGACGCGAACAACGCAGCCAAGGAGGCATGCGAACAGGCTGTTTTGCTTCGGGGTGAACGGGATGCGACCATGGCTAAGGTCCGCGAGGTGGAGACTAAGGTTGAGGAGGAGGTGAAATCGGCTGAGTCCAGGCTAGAAGTCGATATTGAAGATCTCCTTGTTGTCTACAATGCTAACATGCTAAGGCACATAGGCCTAGCCTGGCTCGATGACTACCCGACACATTTACACAACGCCTGGGGCCGATTGGTTGAGGAGGAGAAGGCGGTGCATCTGGGTGAGTCAGTCAACGAGTTTGAGCTCGAGAATCGTTTGCTGAGTGAAGATGAACGAAGGATTCTCCACGAGTCGATGATTCTGCACGAAAAGGATAGGCTTGGCACCCAGCACTTTAAAGTAGGAGAAGGCTCAAGGGTTGAACACCACGATGTAAGTCTTGAAATTCCTGTGTCAACCCAGCCTGAACCCTTACCTGCGGTTGATCCCCAAGCTGTCCTTGCCTACAATCTGGATCAGCCGCAAATATCTCCGGCTATAGAGCAAGTAGCTGAAGTCGTTCAGCCATCTACAAGCCAAACTGAGGAAGGTACTCTGAACATTCTTCATACTTGTTCAAGATCGAGAGCTTTATTCGATTTGTTTACTGACAGTCTTCCTTTTTTTTTGTCCAGTGACCGAAGTCACACCGATCGTGCCTCCTGCAACTCAAGAATCACATCAAACGCAGGAGGCTATTGTCACCGAAGCGACCACCGTAACTACAACTGCGCCACTTGATGTAATGCAGGGAAGCACGCTTATTTTTTATGAGCAGATGATGGAGGAACTTCTTGGTCATCATAGCGATCCTTTTGCGGACCTACCATTCGTTATGGGTGGAAGCACACCTGCTGCCGGCCCTTCAATGCCCAACACTGATGCTCCCAGCGGGGCTCAAGCAACCCACGAAGAAGAAATATTGGCTGAAATTGACGCTGAAATGGAAGCAACGGCTCATGACGGTAGTTTTGGAGGTAGGTTGGCGCCACCTGGTCCGGCTCCATTAAGGATGATATCACCTAGTGGTACAGTTAATGACACCAGCACGCCTATCCCGCCTCCCATAGCTAATCCAGTTCCTCCGACCCCGCCTTCAGGGAACATTCCCGTGCACTTGAGCTCGGATGAGGAAGTTGATATCATGCCCTCTCCTGGAGATCAGCCGCCGAAAGGCAAAAGCTCAAAAAGAAAAATAAGTGGCAGTGAGTCAACACCGAAAAAGAAGAAAGAGTAGTCGTGCTTCTTTGGTTTATTTTTGGTAGATAGATAGGAATCTACTTTCATTTTTCTTTCGTAGGCCGTGTGTAGATGCGGGTTCGGCCTCTGCTAGTAGGAATTTTTTTGGAATAAACTTGTATATGAATTTCTTTCACAAATAGTAGAAATGAAACTCTTCTTTTTTGGCTCCTTCTCAGTTATTGTGTATTTACTTAAGTGTTCCAATATTTGAAGTGCACTTGTGAAGTTTCAGCTTTCGAGTCAAGTTTGTTTTTATTTGTCAGGTCCGGAAATTGCGGACACGATTCATGATCGGGAAGTGAGTTGAACTTTGATGTCGCACTGCTTCAGTCAATGGTCGACACTTAAGTTCTGCCCCCCAGTATTGGGGATGAGTTGTAGAACATCAGCCAGCGATTGCATCTCACTTATAACATGTTGAGTTTAGTGCCACTGAATGGATGTTTGAGACAAGCGGAGATTGAGTGGTTCAACCACACTCGTTTGATTATCGATGATCACATCCGCACTTCAGGGATTTACATTTGTTTACTGGCGGTTGGTTATGCCGGTTTAAGTTTTAATTATATGCCCGCGCTCTGGGGACTTGGAGTCGACATTTATACTCCGACTCGCACTCTGGGAGTTCGGAGTTGGTGTTTATACTCCGACTCGCACTCTGGGAGTTTGGAGTTTATGTTTATACTCCTTTGGGAATTTGGAGTTGATGTTTATACTCCGATTCACGCTTTGGGAATTTAGAGTTGATGTTTATACTCCGATTCACGCTCTGGGAATTTGGAGTTGATATTTATACTCCAATTCGCGCTCTGGGAATTTGGAGTTGATGTTTATACTCCAATTTGCACTCTGGGAATTTGGAGTTAGTAAACAGACGGTCAGTCACATCTACTGCATGCTTTTTGGATTTCGCTCGCACTCTGGAACGAAAGGTGTATCAGGATTGTGGATGGTCGGATCACATCCACCCTGAGTTAACAAGTGAGGTCGTTAGATGGACGGGTCCACCCTCCTCAAACTTGATTCAGATACAGGCGAAGTCGTTAGGTGAATGGATCCACCATCTTCTAAAACGTATTTGTAAGTTTATACTCCAGTTCGCACTCTGGGAATCTGGAGTTAGGTGAAGGATTGTCGTGTATCAATCCTTTTTTGACTTTGGTGTGATGGCTTGTCCCCGAGCTCGGGTTTCACTTAGCGAGTGACCGGTTGCATCACAGTCACTCCCTATTTGAATAAATCCCACTGTATGATGGGACTTAGCTCTCCGTGCATAGTGATGATCATATGAAGTATTTTAAGTAAATCACAGCTCTGACTCGAAGAGATTGCAATTTATTGCTGAAATAAGAAAATATGGAAAAATCAGTTGCCTTATTACAAATTCTAATCTCGAAATGTAGAAACAAATTGCAAATGAAAAAATAAACTGAATGAATAAACAGAGCCTGTTATGTGTAGTAGCGGTGAAGACTCTCGTTGTTCCAGGCTCTCGGAAGAGTGAGACCGTCAACGGTAGATAATTTGATTGTGCCATCTCCGAGCTTTCGTTCAATAACATATGGTCCTTCCTAGGTTGGCTTCATATGCGAAGGGACCGGATAAATTCTTTTGAGTACGAGATCACCAATTTCAAAGGTTCGAGGTCGGACCTTGGCATTGTATAATCGGGCGATTCGACTCCGATATGCGGCTGCCCTCAGATCAGCACCTTCACGCTTCTCATCCAATAAATCGAGAGATTCAACGAGTAATATAGCATTTGTCTTCGGATCGTAATACGTCACACGATGAGAAAGTACTTCTAATTCGATTGGAATAACAACTTCTGAACCATAAGAAAGAGAGAATGGAGTATGACCGGTTGCGGACTTGTGGGTTGTACGGTAGGCACATAAGGCCATAGGAAGTTCATCGACCCATTTGCCCCCGACCTTTTCCAGCCGTTTCTTCAGAATGGACTTTATAACTTTATTGACTGCTTCGACATGTCCGTTCGCTTGAGGGTGCGCAACTACAGAGAATTCCTTTTGAATGCGAAACCGTTGGCAGAAATCTTTAAATTCAACACTGTCGAATTGGGTTCCGTTATCAGTGATAATGGTGTGTGGGAGACCGAAACGACGGATAATGTTGCGGACTACAAAGTTGATCACTTTTTTCGTTGTTATGGTAGCAAGAGGTTCAGCTTCAGCCCACTTTGTAAAGTAATCAACTACGACGATGACGTACTTCGCACCACCTTTTGCCAGAGGTAGAGAACCAATGATGTCGATGCCCCATACTGCAAACGGCCATGGGCTGACCATTTAAGTTATCTCAGTAGGTGGGGTTCTATGAATTCGAGCATGCTTTTGACATTTATCACATTTCTTGGCATAATTCGACGCATCACGATTTACAGTCAGCCAATAATATCCGTATCGAAGTACTTTCTTGGCAAACGCTTGCCCCCCGGTGTGATCGCCACATTCTACCTCGTGTACATCGTGTAATACTCGTTTAATTTCATCGTGAGCGATACACTGGAGTAAAGGAATAGAGTACCCTCTTCTGTACATGACTCCATTCTGGATGGTGAATCGTGAAGCCTTCCGAAGGACTTGTCTTCTTTCACTCCTGCACTCTGGCAAGATTCCATGCTCAAAGTAATTTCTGAACGGAGTCATCCACGACTCCTTATCGAGAGCGACTTCACATACCCAATCTGTTTCTGCCTGGTCAATACTTGGGGAAGATAACGTCTCTACAGGAACGAGTCTCATTTGCTGCGCTTCACCAGTGCTGGCTAACTTTGCCAATGAATCGGCTTTCTGATTGCGTTCTCGAGGTATACAATAAATGGCATAATAATCAAACTGATTCAGTAGTTCCTGAACCCGTGCTAAGTAAGCAGTCAGTCTTCGATCTCTCGCTTGATATTCTCCCCGAACTTGACACACAACTAATTGTGAATCACAATAAATTTCCACAGCGATAATTCTCAAATCTCTAGCAAGTTTCAATCCAGCTAAGAGGGCTTCATATTCAGCTTCATTATTGGTCGCACGAAAATCGAACTTTAAAGCATAACATATAGATCGGCCTTCGGGGGTTTCAAGTACAACCCCAGCGCCCGAGCACCGGTCGTTTGATGCACCATCAGTGTACAGCTTCCAGACGTATTCGAAAGATTCACTAGTTTCAGGCAAGTCCTCTGGGATGGTAAATTCAGCTATGAAATCGGCTAGGACTTGTCCTTGAATGGCTCGCCTTGGAGTATAAGTAATATCAAACTGGCTCGGTTCGATATTCCACTTGAGTAACTTACCAGACATCTCAGGCCGCGTAAGGACCTGTCGTAACGGCTGGTCGGTGTAAACAATAATGGCATGGGCCTGGAAATATGAACGGAGCTTCCTTGATGCAATAACAAGACAATAAGCCAGCTTCTCCAGTTTCGGATAATTCCTTTCAGCTCCAGTCAATCGTTTGCTGATGTAATATACTAGCTTCTGTATCCTGTCTTCTTCCCGAATTAAGGCTGCACTGATAACGTTTTCTGATACCGCCAAGTAAACATTTAACTTCTCATGATCAATAGGTTTTGACAGAATAGGCGGTGTGGATAGATGCTGAATTAATGCTCGGAATGCGCCCTCACACTCCGTGGTCCATTCAAAGTTTCGTTTTCCTTTTCGGATCAGATCGAAGAAGGGAATGCATTTGTCAATGGACTTTGAAATGAACCTGCTCAGTGCTGCTACTTTCTCATTGAGACTCTGAACTTGCTTTATAGTTTTCGGGGTTTTAAGACTTCTGATCGCCCAGATCTTTTCAGGATTAGCTTCAATTCCTCGAGCATTGACGATAAACCCAAGGAATTTTCCGGATGCAACTCCAAAATGACATTTCAGTGGGTTGAGCTTCATTCTGTATTCTCAAAGTATGTTGAACATTAATTCCAGGTCTTTGATATGGTCAGTGGAAAATCGTGACTTCACAAGCATGTCGTCTACATACACTTCCATGGTTTTCCCGATTTGATTGGCAAACATTCGATTGACTAACCGCTGATAAGTAGCCCCGGCGTTCTTGAGCCCGAATGGCATAACTTTGTAACAGTAAAGTCCCAGATTGGTTACGAAGCTGGTATGTTCCTGATCAGGTAAATGCATAGGTATCTGATTGTAGCCAGAATACGCATCCATGAAGGATAAGATTTCATGTCCAGCTGTTGAATCTACGAGCTGATCAATTCTGGGAAGCGGGAAACTATCTTTAGGACAAGCTTTATTCAGGTCGGAGTAATCGACACATGTTCTCCATTTTCCGTTTGATTTTCGGACAAGTACGGGATTCGACACCCATTCGGGATATAGCGCATCCCGAATAAACCCATTCGTTTTAAGCTTTTCTAACTCTTCTTTTAGGGCGGCAGATCTCTCTGGATCCATACCACGCCTTTTCTGTTTGACCGGGACATGCCGCGGGTCAATATTCAAAGTGTGGCTCGCGATGTCCGGCGAGATCCCACACATATCAGAATGCGTCCAGGCGAATACGTCAAGATTCGCTCATAAAAACTCAACCAATTCCTCTTGAGTCTGTTGGCTTGGCTGAGATCCAATCTTTATCATCTTCGAATCATCATCATCGTCAATCGGGACATCGATTGTCAGTTCGGCCGGGGAAGCTTGACTTTCTTTAGATTCTCCTTCACCTTCAGTTTCTCTTGGGTCAAGGTCCCTTTGGAATTGGCTCGGGTGCCCGGGCCTAGGCCCATGCATTAATTGTCAATTATCAGCAAAACAGACGTAGAGAGATTCCTCTACGCTCTTTCCTTTCTCCTTTCGCTGCGCCTCCCGCAGCTCAGCAACGTAACAGGCTCGTCCAGCAGCCTGATCTCCTTGAACAACTCCCACTCCACGATTAATGGGAAACTTCAGAGTCAAACACCATGGGGCAATGGCTGCCCTGAACTCAGCAAGGGCTGGTCGACCCAAGAAAGCTGTAACGACCCGTATTTTTACGGATCGAAAAGTTCGTTAATATCTGGAATTTTAGCATTTTCAAGTCAGTTCAGATTTTAGGCATAATTTGTCTAAGTCTTAGGTCGTGAACGACCTAAGAGCTAAGTCGTGACCGACCTAAGAATGTTGGGGTTGGTGACCTAAAGGTTTGGAGTTAGGTCGTGTGATGGATGGTAAGGGTTTAGGTCGTAGACGACCTAAAAGGAAGGAGACTTTAGAGTTTCTGGCGAGTTAAGGTGTTAGCGACCTAAGGAGTTAGCGGGTTAGCGACCTAAGGAGTTGGAGTGTTAGCGACCTAAGGAGTTATACCGTGTTAGCGACCTAAGGAGATAGGTCGCATAAGTGTTAGGACGCGTGGGTTGTTAGGTCGCTGGGTTTTGCCTAAGTGCTAGGTCGCGTGAGTTGTTTTGTAGTGTAAGTTGTTAGGTCGCTAGGGTAATTTAAGTGTTAGGTCGCGTGATTCTTAAGTCATAAGCCGTGTTTAGTTGTGAGCTGTTAAGTCGCGTGGGCCTATAGGTCGTATGGATGCGGTTCTGCTAAGTGCTAAGTCGTAGGTCACGCGCATTCTTAAGTCGTAGGCTGGTAGAGTTAAGTCGAAGCCTTTAAGTCGTTGAAGCGCCTGAGTTGTTAGGTCGCGGATGTTCTTGTTAGGTCGCTGGGTTTTGTTAAGTCGTAGGGGGCTTAGGTCGTAAGTCGGAAACGACTTAAGGAGATAACCAAATTTCGACTTAAGGAATTTCTGCTATAAATAGGATGGGTTTTTCTCACTTTTTGGGATCCGGATTTTGAAGCGACGAAGTGCTGCCATTTTGAGAGCTGGACTTCTACACTTCTTCACTTCTTTTCTCCACTCTAATCTAGTTCTTCCATCCATCCAAGTTGAAGATCAAATTGAAGATTCAAGAGCATAGATTGAAGATCTTCATCTTTTCAAGAGAGATTTCTTCGTTTGAAGCGGATTCGTGATAGATCAAGCTTGATCCCTCGCTGTCCAGATCTGAAGCATGTTGATTTGGGTTTGTTTAGGTGATTTGGTGAGTGGTGATTATCTCTCACACGGATCCAAAGGAGTATATCAGATTGTTGGCTCGTTTTGGTGTTAAAATAGTGATTTCCATGCATTCTCTTCATCCTAAGTGTAGATCCATATAGATCCATTGTTCATGATGATGTTACATCCATTTTATAATATGTTAAACTATGCAAGTTCATTCATCAAGTTTGTAGAGATATAATCCATGTTTTCATACTTATTGGACTTTCAACTCTTTAATTACGAAAATGCCATTATTGTTATAATTGTCTACCTAGATCATATTTGAATGCTTGATTGCTTGGATTGATGTTTGATTTGATTGATTGTTATGAACTAGATGATTGATGATTAGATTTAGATCGAAGATGATTCAAAAGCTAAGGGAAAGGCTCTTGAATTGGGAAAGCTGCTCGTGGCATATGTAGCAGGATGATGAAGCTCTTATGCATAGATTTGATGATGTGATGTTGAGATGAGGCTTTGCGAGGATGTAATGAAGCGAGGCATCATGTGATGAAGACTTGGTCTAATCCAGACGGGATCATTCCAAGCATGTTGATAACTCGGTGATATGATTCGAGTTGAGGATAATGAATGGATATGGGAATAGTCGTCGAGGAGGATGACTAGGAGGCTTGGATAGCATCGTTGTTGAAGGTTCTAGCATGCTCTAAGCAAGAGTACGTTTGGGCAGATTCGATAGTCCCAACGACTAACTGTTGATGGTCGAGTACTCTGGGCAGATTCGATAGTCCTAGGCACGGGCTGCGACGACGTGCGGGAGTTATGTCTAGAACCGGGGTTTCCATTAGCCCTTGACGGACGGCTGAAAGAATGTGCCGGTCATTCAATTAACGGTGATATCGAGGCAATGATAACAGTGATAGCCAAGAGTCATGGATGTTTGGTTGTATCGTCATTCGGACTCAAGAGCGGTATTTTCTGGGTGCTTATCTGATTTAGGCCTTGGTACTTGGAAAACATCGCCCTTGGCTCGAGTGATAGTAGCTTTACTTTAAATTGTATGCTCTGCTATGTTTGCTTCTGCTTAGTGTGTGTCTGGGGGATATCACTGTAGAAAGAGGTTGGAGTGGGAGGGTTGTATTCCTATTCCTTTTCCTTTATGCTCTTTTGGTATGTTGTTAGTTAATTTACTGCTCACTAAGACTGTTGTCTGACTCAAGGCTTTATGTTTTAATTCTTATTGCCTTGGGCTGTTCGTCCATTTTGGGACGGGCAGACTAGGTAGCAGGTGATAGGTGATGTTCTCTTCTCACGATGCTGATATCGAAGACGAGCTGGAGGGTTGCATATTATCTTCTTATTATATATACTGGATGTTCCGCTGTTTTGTATTCTCTGAGTGTTATGTAGTGAGGCTTGATGTATTGGCTATTTGGATGCTTGTATTCAACTATTATGGAGTTTTATATGATGTCATTTTGTTCTGTAAAGCTTCACTATACATATGTTCTATTGTATTTTGTCCATGCGCTGTGAGTAATACGATAGATTCTGTTGTTTTAATCTACCCTGACAATCGTCCATGGTCGCCTGACACACTTTACAGCGCACTATCTCTAGATTCAGTGCAGGGGTCATGGGCGGTCGTCACATTTGGTATCAGAGCATTGGTTAATCGGTTTTACCCAACGCTCGCCGTCGTAACTACGTATGAGAGACGTAATTGTATTTTGATGGATGAATACTATATATAATATAGTAGTTTAGTTGAGTTTGAGTCCTTTATGCGGTTGTTTCTCTAGATGTTCTAATCATTCCTTTTTATAGATATTGAGAATGAGTCGAAGAGGGAGACCAGCTACTAGGGAAGGCCGTGCTACTGAAGAGACTGCTGATTATGCAGCCATGTTCGAAGCTATGATGACTTCGATCATGAGAAGGATACCAGTTTCGGGGGCAGCAGTAGATGTTGGAGTTCAAGTCCAAACTCCGAAACCAGTGGATTTTGCTAAGTTGTGCAAGGATTATACTGCTCTTGGAGGAAAGGTTTTCTTAGGAACAGAATCAACTATTGAGGTCCAGAGGTGGATAGATGCTTGTAGAAGGATCTTTGGTGATTTGGGAATTGATGATGCAACTAAGAGGAAGTTGGCATCAAGGCAGCTTCAGGGGAGAGCTTCTGATTGGTGGAACTCTATTACCATCAATACTCCGGAGGAAGAGATTACTTGGGAGCAATTCCAAGTCAGGTTTGAAGCTAAGTTCATTTCTACAGCTTAGAAGTCTGTTCTGTTCAAGAAGTTTGTGGAGCTCAAGCAAGGAGGGAGATCAGTTCTTGAGTATGTTTCTGAGTTTGAAGCGTTGTCCAAGTATGCCCGGTCATATATTGAGTCTGCATACCAGAAGAATGAGAAGTTTGTGACAGGCTTGGACAGTTATCTTGGGAGACAGTTGGTGGATCATTTGGACGATTCATTTGAGAAGCTTGTGGAGAAAGCTCTTAGGCATGAGAGTCTGTTTCCTAAGGAAGGATCTGTTGTTGCTGTGACCAGGGAAGAGTCTAAACCCCAGCAGGGTGGAAACAAGAAGAGGAAGCAGCAGCAGCAGAAGGGTAAGGATGGCCAGAAGAAGCCGAAAGGCGAGGTGACTCGCTACAATTGTTAGCAGAAGGGCCATTTCTCGAAGGATTGTAAGAATCCGAAGGTGCCGATGAAGTGTCACAACTGTGATAAGCCGGGGCATTTCAGGAAGAATTGTCCAGAACCGAGAAGGGACAAGCAGATTGTGCAAGCTTATGCTTTGGGAGTTGTTCCGTCGTCTTCGAAAGCTCCTACTGCTGAAGAGAAAGGAAAGAGTGTGGTTGTTCAAGGTACTCTTTTCCTATGTGGTGTTCCAGTTAGAGTTTTGTTTGATACTGGAGCGTCGCATTCGTTTGTTTGTAATGAACTCGTAGGCCGGTTAGATTTGAAGCCGGACATTGTTGATAGGCCATTGGTTGTGACTAATCCAGTTGGGGGTTCGTCTTGTTTGTGTATGTTATGCCGTGGTCTAGTTGTATCGAGTCATGGTTGCTCTTTTGTTTGTGATTGCTTTGTTATGAACTTTGCGGGGTTCGGAATTATTTTGGGTATGGACTGGCTTAGGAAGTATGCGGCAAAGGTTGATTGCGAGAGGTTGGAAGTGACAGTCGAGAATGTGGAGGGGCGAAAGGTTGTGATACGATGTAAGCATGAAGAAGGCGTCTTCATGAGCTTCATGTATTCGCTGGTTGTTCCACGGGATGGACTGTCATCAGTGCCAATCGCTAATGGATTCGAGGATGTCTTTGACGAAGTCAAAGGGTTGCCGCCGCATAGAGAGATCGAGTTTCGTATAGATCTAGTTGAAGGAGCCAGACCTGTTGTGATGCCTCTTAGGCGGATGGCGCCTAGGGAACAGCAGGAGTTGAGGGTGCAAGTTGATGACCTTTTACAGAAAGGATTCATTCGGCGTAGCGTGTCCGAGTGGGGTGCACCAGTTGTGTTCGCAACCAAGGCAGATGGATCGTTGAGATTGTGTGTGGATTATCGTGAGCTGAATAAGGTGACTAAGAAGAACAAGTATCCATTGCCGAGAATAGATGAATTGTTTGATCAGCTTCACGAAGCCAAGGTGTTTTCTCAGATGGATTTGGCAACGGGATTTCACCAGTTGAGAGTGGCTAAGGATAGTGTGCCGAAGACTGCTTTTCGGACACCATCTGGTTTCTTTGAGTGGCTGGTAATGCCGTTTGGATTGACTAACGCGCCAGCATATTTTGTGGATCTTATGAATAGAGTGTTCAGAGATCAGTTGAACAAGTTTGTACTTGTGTTCGTAGATGATATTCTGATTTATTCCAGAACGGAAGAAGAGCACAAGACGCACTTGCGGATTGTTTTGGAAATCTTACGGAAGCATCGGCTGAAGGCTAAGTTTTCGAAGTGTCACTTCTGGAAGAGTGAAGTGAGGTTCTTAGGCCATGTTATTTCTGGAAGTGGAATAGCGGTTGATCCCGCTAAGGTGGCAGCAATCCAGGATTGGGTTAGACCTAAGAATGCATCTGATGTGAGAAGTTTTCTTGGATTAGCAGGATATTATCGACGGTTTATCAAAGACTTCTCCAAGGTAGCTGCACCGTTAACAGGATTGACGAAGAAGAACCAAGTGTTCAGTTGGGATGCTAAGTGTGAGCAAGCTTTCGGAATCCTGAAAGAGAGATTGACAAGTGCTCCTGTTTTGACTATTCCTAGTGGGAATGATGAGATGGTGGTTTACACCGACGCATGTGGTACTGGACTTGGAGCAGTGCTGATGCAGAGAGATAAAGTTGTTGCGTATGCCAGTCGACAACTAAAGCCGCATGAAAGGAATTACCCGACTCATGATTTGGAGTTAGCGGCGATTGTTTTTGCTCTGAAGATGTGGAGACATTATCTATTGGGAGTTCGATTCGAGTTGTTTACGGATCATAAGTCGTTGAAGTATCTTTACTCCCAAAAGGATTTGAATCTTCGGCAGCAACGTTGGCTAGAGTTTTTAGCATCATATGATTTTGGTATAGCTTATACTCCGGGAAAAGGTAACGTAGTGGCAGATGCGTTAAGTCGAAGACATGCAGGATTGGGAGCCATGTTTTCAGAATGGAAGAATCTCGAATATCTAGCTGGATTTGACTTCAGGCCCAGATGCGAATTGGAACCTGAGATGTTGGCAAACTTATCAATAAGACCGACTCTTGTGGAGAGAATTGGCGAGAGTCAAAAGCGAGATGATAAGATTGTCAGGATTATCCGTGATTTGGAATCTGGATTGGATCCAGAAAAGGATAAAGGATTCGAGGTCGATCGAGAGGGTTGGCTTCGAAAGCAAGGACGACTAGTTGTTCCTGATATAGATGAATTGAGGAGTGAAGTCCTGAAGGAAGGTCATCACTCGAAGCTGACAATTCATCCAGGGGGAAATAAGATGTATCGGGATATGAAGAGAACCTACTACTGGGAAGGTATGAAGAAGGACGTTGGAAATTTTATTTCCAAGTGTATGAACTGCCAGTTGGTTAAAGCTGAACATAAGAAGCCAAGTGGATTGCTTCAGCCATTGGAAGTTCCTACATGGAAGTGGGAGCAAGTATTGATGGATTTTATTGATGGACTACCTAGAACAAGAACGGGAAATGAAGGGATTTGGGTCATTGTAGATCGTCTGACTAAGAGTGCAAGATTCATTCCTGTTCGATCGACTAGGACTGCATCAAAGTTGGATGAGTTGTATGTTAAGTGGATAGTTCGATTCCATGGGATTCCGAAGAGTATAGTGAGCGATCGAGACCCATTGTTCACTAGTGGATTTTGGAAGAGCTTCCAGGAAGTTTTGGGAACCGAGTTGTGTTTGAGTACAGCTTATCACCCTCAAACAGATGGTCAGACCGAGAGAGTCAACCGAGTTTTGGAAGATCTTCTTAGAGCATGTGTTTTGGACTTCGGAGGATCATGGGAAGATCACCTTCATTTGGTGGAGTTTGCATACAACAACAGTTACCAGTCTAGTATTGGTATGGCACCATATGAGGCATTGTATGGAAGACCGTGTAACTCTACGACATGTTGGTTGGAAACTGGAGAAAAGCTGATACTTGGGCCAGAGATGATTCGGCAGACTTCAGATTGTATAGAGATCATTCGGCAACGAATGAAGGCAGCCCAAGACCATCAGAAAAGTTATGCCGATAAGCGTCGAAAGGATTTGGAATTCGACGTAGGAGATATGGTTTTTGTGAAGATTTCTCCACTGAAGAATGTTATCTGATTCGGGAGGAAAGGAAAATTGACTCCGAGATTTGTTGGACCATTCCCGATCATCGAGCGAATTGGAAAGCTCGCCTATAGGTTGGAGTTACCTGAGAAGATGTCGGGTGTGCACAATGTTTTTCATGTATCATATCTATGGAAGTATGTGCACGACTCGAATACAGTGGTTTCTGCTAATAGCTGTGAAGATTTCGAAGTTGATCCTGTTGGTAGAAGACCTCGTAAGCCGCTTCGTGTTGTTGAAACCGACACGAAACAGCTTAGGAGGAAGATAGTTAAGTTTCTCAAGATACAATGGAGTGATGATGATAACGACTGTACGTGGGAGGTGGAAGAGAGGATGAAGGCAGCTCATCCTGAACTCTTCAAGGTATGGCCCTAAGGTGTCGTCTCATCTCGCGATATTGTAACTTGTTCTAAGTCTTAGAATTCTGTACGCTAAGCTAGAATTGGATGCATGGTTTGTTGATTGCTATGGATGGTAGGCGTACAGAATAGTCTTTGATTGCTTTGTTGCTTGGAATTTCGGGGACGAAATTCCTAAGGGGGAGAGAATGTAACGACCCGTATTTTTACGGATCGAAAAGTTCGTTAAAATCTGGAATTTTAGCATTTTCAAGTCAGTTCAGATTTTAGGCATAATTTGTCTAAGTCTTAGGTCGTGAACGACCTAAGAGCTAAGTCGTGACCGACCTAAGAATGTTGGGGTTGGTGACCTAAAGGTTTGGAGTTAGGTCGTGTGATGGATGGTAAGGGTTTAGGTCGTAGACGACCTAAAAGGAAGGAGACTTTAGAGTTTCTGGCGAGTTAAGGTGTTAGCGACCTAAGGAGTTAGCGGGTTAGCGACCTAAGGAGTTGGCGTGTTAGCGACCTAAGGAGTTATACCGTGTTAGCGACCTAAGGAGATAGGTCGCATAAGTGTTAGGACGCGTGGGTTGTTAGGTCGCTGGGTTTTGCCTAAGTGCTAGGTCGCGTGAGTTGTTTTGTAGTGTAAGTTGTTAGGTCGCTAGGGTAATTTAAGTGTTAGGTCGCGTGATTCTTAAGTCGTAAGCCGTGTTTAGTTGTGAGCTGTTAAGTCGCGTGGGCCTATAGGTCGTATGGATGCGGTTCTGCTAAGTGCTAAGTCGTAGGTCACGCGCATTCTTAAGTCGTAGGCTGGTAGAGTTAAGTCAAAGCCTTTAAGTCGTTGAAGCGCCTGAGTTGTTAGGTCGCGGATGTTCTTGTTAGGTCGCTGGGTTTTGTTAAGTCGTAGGGGGCTTAGGTCGCAAGTCGGAAACGACTTAAGGAGATAACCAAATTTCGACTTAAGGAATTTCTGCTATAAATAGGATGGGTTTTTCTCGCTTTTTGGGATCCGGATTTTGAAGCGACGAAGTGCTGCCATTTTGAGAGCTCGACTTCTACACTTCTTCACTTCTTTTCTCCACTCTAATCTAGTGCTTCCATCCATCCAAGTTGAAAATCAAATTGAAGATTCAAGAGCATAGATTGAAGATCTTCATCTTTTCAAGAGAGATTTCTTCGTTTGAAGCGGATTCGTGATAGATCAAGCTTGATCCCTCGCTGTCCAGATCTGAAGCGTGTTGATTTGGGTTTGTTTAGGTGATTTGGTGAGTGGTAATTATCTCTCACACGGATCCAAAGGAGTATATCGGATTGTTGGCTCGTTTTGGTGTTAAAATAGTGATTTCCATGCATTCTCTTCATCCTAAGTGTAGATCCATATAGATCCATTGTTCATGATGATGTTACATCCATTTTATCATATGTTAAACTATGCAAGTTCATTCATCAAGTTTGTAGAGATATAATCCATGTTTTCATGCTTATTGGACTTTCAACTCTTTAATTACGAATGCCATTATTGTTATAATTGTCTACCTAGATCATATTTGAATGCTTGATTGCTTGGATTGATGTTTGATTTGATTGATTGTTATGAACTAGATGATTGATGATTAGATTTAGATCGAAGATGATTCAAAAGCTAAGGGAAAGGCTCTTGAATTGGGAAAGCTGCTCGTGGCATATGTAGCAGGATGATGAAGCTCTTATGCATAGATTTGATGATGTGATGTTGAGATGAGGCTTTGCGAGGATGTAATGAAGCGAGGCATCATGTGATGAAGACTTGGTCTAATCCAGACGGGATCATTCCAAGCATGTTGATAACTCGGTGATATGATTCGAGTTGAGGATAATGAATGGATATGGGAATAGTCGTCGAGGAGGATGACTAGGAGGCTTGGATAGCATCGTTGTTGAAGGTTCTAGCATGCTCTAAGCAAGAGTACGTTTGGGCAGATTCGATAGTCCCAACGACTAACTGTTGATGGTCGAGTACTCTGGGCAGATTCGATAGTCCTAGGCACGGGCTGCGACGACGTGCGGGAGTTATGTCTAGAACCGGGGTTTCCATTAGCCCTTGACGGACGGCTGAAAGAATGTGCCGGTCATTCAATTAACGGTGATATCGAGGCAATGATAACAGTGATAGCCAAGAGTCATGGATGTTTGGTTGTATCGTCATTCGGACTCAAGAGCGGTATTTTCTGGGTGCTTATCTGATTTAGGCCTTGGTACTTGGAAAACATCGCCCTTGGCTCGAGTGATAGTAGCTTTACTTTAAATTGTATGCTCTGCTATGTTTGCTTCTGCTTAGTGTGTGTCTGGGGGCTATCACTGTAGAAAGAGGTTGGAGTGGGAGGGTTGTATTCCTATTCCTTTTCCTTTATGCTCTTTTGGTATGTTGTTAGTTAATTTACTGCTCACTAAGACTGTTGTCTGACTCAAGGCTTTATGTTTTAATTCTTATTGCCTTGGGCTGTTCGTCCATTTTGGGACGGGCAGACTAGGTAGCAGGTGACAGGTGCTGTTCTCTTCTCACGATGCTGATATCGAAGACGAGCTGGAGGGTTGCATATTATCTTCTTATTATATGTACTGGATGTTCCGCTGTTTTGTATTCTCTGAGTGTTATGTAGTGAGGCTTGATGTATTGGCTATTTGGATGCTTGTATTCAACTATTATGGAGTTTTATATGATGTCATTTTGTTCTGTAAAGCTTCACTATACATATGTTCTATTGTATTTTGTCCATGCGCTGTGAGTAATACGATAGATTCTGTTGTTTTAATCTACCCTGACAATCGTCCATGGTCGCCTGACACACTTTACAGTGCACTATCTCTAGATTCAGTGCAGGGGTCATGGGCGGTCGTCACAAAAGCATTGTAAGGGGAGTTTATGTCTAGCACAACGAATTGCAATATCCGGACTCTCCGGCGTTCTCCAACCCCCAACTCCACTTGTAGTTCCACTATTCCAACGGGAATAGTAGCACTTCCATTGAAGCCATGGATTCGGGACTGGCAAGGTTTCAAATCTTTGGTTTCCATCTTCATCTGATCATAAGCTCGTTTAAACAGAATATTTACTGAGCTTCCACTGTCAACCAAAATCCTCTTCATCTAAGCAGGACCCACTTGAGCCGAGATGACCAGTGGATCGATAGTGGGGGCTTCGACCTTATCAGCATCTCTATTTCGGAACACGATGTCGTCAGTCATCGTTTTCTGTTGTTTGGCCGGAGCCTCTTCATCAAAACTACTACAACACTCAAAGTCCGCATGCCTAATAGAGCTGGCATACGACTCCATTTCCTTCCAGCTTCGGTCTGCTGGATGAGGACCACCACAAAC
Source organism: Allium fistulosum (assembly GCA_030737815.1). Lineage (NCBI taxonomy): Eukaryota > Viridiplantae > Streptophyta > Magnoliopsida > Asparagales > Amaryllidaceae > Allium > Allium fistulosum. Next base: position 1,160,350,156 of record CM060902.1, on the reverse strand, counting down.
AGTGTTTATTACTAACCTCCCGCCCGTACGAGCGGGTTCTTCCGGCCTTTCCTGGTTTGGTGCACGATTCTAATTCGATAGGCCCGCACCTCCTGACTGCGGCGCCCGCACAAACTGATCCAACTTTCGTTCACGTATCAGCTTTTCAATGAGATCTTGTAAATGACGGCACTCATTTGTATTATGGCCATAACTTTCATGAAATCTGCAAAACTTCCCTGTTTGGATTTGTCTTTCCGACGACGGCTTCGGAGCAGGTTTCTTGTACTGCATGGTATTGCAGGTCTGCAAATACACATTTTCTGGCGACGTATTCAATGGAGTATAATTGTCGAACATGGGAGCTCTACGTCGTGGACCACGATTTTGATCTCGTTTTTTACCTTGATTTCCACTGTCCCTCTGCTGGTTCTGTTTGTTTTGTATATTCAAGTGAACTTTTCCAGAACTCTCCTCGGATTGTTTAACTGCAATGTTACTTTGAATTCCTTCCAGGCTGGGCCCTGCGTCATCCTGCTTCCTAGACTGTTTCGCATCCTCCCTTCTCAAGAATTGGGCTGCCTTGGAATAGAAACGGTCCAATGACGCAGGTGGCTTCCCAGCTAACCAATTTTCGAACTCGGAATCAGGATTAATCCCCTTAATTAATGCCATTAGGATAGAGTTGTCATTGGGATTGCTTATATCTGCACACGCAGCATGAAATCGCTCCAAGTAGCGTCTGAGTGTCTCTCCGAGAACTTGAGTGACACTAGACAGAGTATTAACATCTTTAGGTCTCGCTACGTGCATACGGAATTGTTCAACAATCTTGGTGGCCATCTGGTCGAAATTAGAAATGGATCGTGGCGGTAAACGAGTAAACCACATAGTAGCAATGCCCCCTAAGGAGATGGGGAAACTACGACATTTAACTGCATCATCAGCTCTCGCAGCGTTCATTAGCCATTCATACTTCAGGATGTGTTGATTGGGATCAAAATTTCCTTCATAGACTGGCAAAGTTGGCATCCTGAAGTGACGAGGTGGTTCAGCATATAATATGTCATCAGTGAAAGGGGTATGACTTCGGGAAATCCTCCAGTCGTCATTAGTGAGACCCTGACTTTCACGGATCATTTGACGAATCATCGTCGGTATATCCGGCATCTGAATATTTGGAGCATGCTGTGCCAAGGTGTGGTCGGGTTCCACAATGCAAGGCTGGACCGGACGCGGTAGACGGTCCGTGTCTCGCCTCCTTGGTTCAAGATTTTCAGGGACATAAGGTTCTGGAGTATGTTCTCGTCGGCGATGATGCGGATCAGCTTGATTTCTAGCATCAACTCCTTGTTCGGTAGCGGTGGTGGTAGCGAGGTTGCCTGTGACATGGTAAGGAACGGTACCCCCTCGGGAGGAGGGTCCGGTCTAATGGCTGGTGGATGGTCCAGCCCAGGGTTGTCCAAGATTTAAGGCAGGTTGGCGTCCGGTGGCTTGGGTGTAGCTTACGTCCAGCCGTGGGCGTGTATATCGGTGGTGATCATCGAAAGAGGCTGAACTCTCGGTGGAAGAATAGGAAGCTTGATCTCTCCTGGATCTCCTTCGCTGCTGGCGCTGCAGCTGGTTGGTCAATTCCGCGTTAGCACGGAGTTGCTGAGTAAGTTGCTGACGACTCTGAGTTATCTCTTGCATAAGCATTTGGAATTCTTCCCTGGTAATAGGCCTGGTCGGATCTGATGGTCCGGCAGCATTCTGGTTGGATGGAGGCAGTTGTACGGGATTCTGTCTATCCCGTCCTTCCTGATCAGCAGCTGTAGAAGCAGTTCTTGTGCTCACCATGATGAATTGACGAAGTCCTTTCCTAGATCTGATGCAAATCTGAATAGGATGGAAGGGCTTTAAGGCTTGAGGTCTGGATCTTCTTCTTGGATTTATGCAATCCGGTATCGATAGCAGATCCAAAGAGCAGGAGAAAAACTAGGTTTTTTCTCAGCGAAAGCACCAAAGTGTTTGTACCAAAATTGGGCACAACACTCTTCGGAAGAGTTTGAAGAGATAAAATGAAGAAATTAAATGGAAAAAGAGGATTATCTCACAAACACTTCAAAAACAAGTAATAAAAATAAGCAGGAACACAGGAATTTAGAGTGGTTCGGCGTATTGCCTACGTCCACTATGAAATTGATGACTTTATTGATATTTCTTTGATGATTACAACTGATTTCAGCGGATAACAGCAGATTACAACGGATTATAATAGTGAAATTCGAGTACAGCAGCAGCCTTGAAGCGCAAAAGTGTTTCTGGCAGAGTCTAGACGTCAAAGAGCAAAAAGATCCTTTTTCTGTAGGCCCTGGGGCTCTATTTATGGCGTAGGATGAAAATATCTCGCTCAGATCTGGGAGACTTCTTCCGGCACGTGGGTGGGCCCACGCGATCGATCACATGAAGTTTCGGCCCGATCTGTGATTGATACGAATGGATTTCGTATCGATCAGGATTTGACCTAATCGAGTCGAAACTTGGCATGAACATTCCTTAGCTCGTACATAAGCTCCTGTGAAAATTTCATAGCATTTGGACTTGTGAATTGCAAGTTATGATCGATATGAATTGGAGTTCTTCGGTGGGCTGTTGCGTTCGAATCGATGCCTTCGAATCGATCACTTCGAATCGATATTGGGCACGTGCTCAGGAGATGACGTGGCGCGCGATTTCTGGATCGATACACTTTCGATGCCGAGTTGACCGAGTCTTCCCAAGATTCTCGCCTTGTTCGTATCGAAGACCGTTGCCTTGTCGCATCGATGGAGGTGATTCAATTCGTATCGAGTGACGTTGCTCCATTCGTATCGATTAGAACTGTCCTGTTCGTATTGATCGAAGTTGTCTCGTTCGTATCGATCTGAATTGTCTTGTTCGTATCGATCGTCAACCCTCTGTTCGTATCGATTGGAACCGCTCTGTTCTTTTTCCTTGGTTGTTACTTGTACCTCATTTCGTATCGCTTTTGTGCACTCCACTTCGTATCGATAAAAGGCCTCGAATTCGTATCGTTCCCCTTAGCTGGCTGATACGAAATGAGCAGAAAGGGATCGATACGAAAATGGCATCAGTTGACCAAGTGGGTACGAAGTTGAATGTCTGCGTTGGATACGAACAGGTGGATGATCGACGGATACGAACTTATCGATACAAACGATGGATACGAATAGACGAGTATTGGATGGATACGAACTCATCGATACGAACGATGGATACGAATAGACGGTTACGAACGAATTGACCTCCCTAGCTTGCATCGATCATATCTTGAGCATACGAACCCGGATTGACTTGAAACTCGGAACGTTGGCTTTCATAGCTTTGCTTGTCATGTCACATCAATTGTAGCTCGATCCGGACTCAGACAAAATTTATCGATATACATGGTGAACCTGTGCTTACTCGACATTCGAGATGAGTGGTCTTTGATCTTTAGTCAATTCCTTGAGGGCCTTGCCAAAAGACGGGATAACAATCATATATTATACGTACATATAAATTTTCATGTATATTTTTGACGCTAATTTTAAAAAAATTATGATACAACTGACAAATTATTCATATATCAATGTACTATACTGGAGCAACCAGCTATTACCGGAAAATCTCTGTATCTTTGATGAAATATTCACTAATGAAGCAACAAAACGAAAGCACTATACAGTTAAACGAACATCAAAAAAGATGGCATAACCCAACTCCAATACAACAATATCACTAGGTCGCAACAAATAAGCATGCAAAATACAATAAGTTAAACCAAGTAGCATTAGCCGTTACTAAATATCTATAGTACACAATTCTTGGATCTTTACCAGTTCAATAACGTACACCTACTCATTTTCTGAAGTTGTAGCAAATTATCTAACCTATACTTTATCTATATATACATACTTGCCACTAAACTCTCCCTTCACTTACCGCTTTATTATCGTTTACACTTTTGCCATATTCTTATGCAAATCCTTCACAAATAAGTCAATTACCTTTATCACTATTTATTCTGTCTTTAGTTTATCTTCACCATTTAATGGAACAACAACAAAGAGAAAGACGACGGCTTAGTCAGCATGCTAGACGTGCACAAGCAAGAGAAATAACCATTGCAAATAGAAGAACATGGTTGAGTGAAGACTCACATATTCAAGGCTTATCAGGTAACTATTTCCCATATATTACCTATACAGATGTTTCAAGTTAGGTTTTGTTAATATAGAAACAACACTTTTGATCATTTCACTCTATATTTATCTTATGCCTAGCTGTTATAAACATATAATTGCATTACTCCTTAAGTTATGTTAAGGGTTATAAGAAGTATATATTGATTTTGTTTTATGATATTTTATAACTATTATGCTGATGTTGACGATAAGTTAGTGAAATAACGCTTCAATACTACTGTGTGCTTATTAAATAAGGTTTCAGATCATGATAAGCTATATGGCGATCATTAATCGAGATCATGCCTACGCGGTCGTCTCCATGTACAAAATCAGGGGGTTGATGGATGGGGTGGGGTGGGAGTGGGGGTAGGGGTAAAGGGGCTGGGGAGGGGGTACACATGTAGATTTTGATAAAATGTGATTTTCGGTCTGATAGCTTTGTCCAAACATTAATAATCCAACATGATCTAAACAAGTAGTGATAGGACTGCCCAGTAGAGATAATACAACTGCATGTGTTGTTTTTGTTTTATACAATCGTTTTTCATTTTTACAAATGGTTTAACTGCATGTACTGAAGCATGCATGTTTAGAAAATATATAATATAAACTAAGTGCTCAGATTTAAGAACACACGGTACATGTATACCTATATCAGTGCTGCATGCGAATATAAATAAATATATCATAATAGACAACATTTTTACAACTTCAAAATACACACCATATAATAAAACATCATCCATACTTTAGTCGGACAGCATCCACCAACATAGCTCAATGGCTTCCATGATAATCAAAAATAACCCAATCTTTGAAATAAACCCTGATCAGATCTCTAGAGGCTCCCCTCATCTTCTCAATCCCTCTCTCATTTCCTCTCCTGCTTCTAATCCAAAAGATAAACCACCTGATCAAGATGAGGAAGGATTTCAAATAGTTATGAATCGGCGCAGAACTAACTCTGCAAAATCTCAGAATCCCTCGCAAAGATCAACAATGGTTCAATCAGATAGATTATCGGCTAGACCTTCGTCCCTAGGACGGGAAAAATACACAAATCCGTCTAATAGGCAATCAAGATCCAGCCAATTGACGAAGACACCAAGAACTCAACCTTCTGCCACATACATTTCAACAAGGGCAGCCTCATCCTGGGCAGATTTAGTCAAGAATGGTGGCTTCAGCAATAATACTGATCTCAGTTACTCTGCCCCTATCAATTTGGGAGACAAGAAAATAGTGGTCGTTAAAGAGGAAATAAGCAAAAGGACTGAGGATAAATGGAGCAACTCTATCATAGCTTATGTTTATGGAACTCGTCCAAACTATCATCATTTCAGGAATTTTGTTTCTAAAACTTGGAACCCTATGGGTAACTTTGAAATCTTTACAAGAAACAATGGCTTCTTCATTATTAGATTCTCAATGGAGCAAGACTGTGTCAAAGTTACTCAAAATGGTCCCTTCTTTATCAATGGCAAATTAATAATCTTGAAAAGATGGGACAAGAATCTAATTCTTGATCGTGACCTTCTCTCTACCTATCCAATCTGGATTAGGCTACCTGAGCTAAACCTCCGATTATGGGATAAGGAGGCTTTTGCCGCCATAGCTAGTGTAGTGGGTAAACCGCTAAAACTAGACGAGCCTACAGCTAAGGAGACTCGTCTTAGCTATGCCAGAATTCTAGTTGAGATAAAGGCCACAGATGATCTACCAGATATAGCGTTAATATCCATGCACGATGGAGAAAACATCAAACAAATCATTGAATACGAATTTATTCCTCCTAGATGTCAAAAATGTGCTTGTTTTGGGCACCTCTCTGATACTTGCTCTTGGAAAACTGTTTGGAAAGAGAAAAAACCTTCCAATAATAATTTGGATAAAAACTCTTTGGAAATTTCAGAAAATGAAAGCGATCGAAATCAAGTAAATCAAGTTCTGGAAAAGATCTCTTCTGTTAATAATATCGCTACAAACAATTGTGATGCTGAAAATCTTTTACAAACTTTTGAAATCAATATGAGCTTGGAGGCCCCAAAAGAAAATGTTGGGAAAAATCTTGCCGAATTGACTGAGCAATCAGAGAGTTTCACCCCACAAGCTTTTTCAAGTGAGAATAAGGATAAAACCACAATTCTTGATGTAGCCATGGATACTGATCAACAACAGATGGAAACAGTTGCTTCTTCAGATCATTATGGCAATTCCCAGAAAGATAATAATATTCAAACTTTTTACAAAGAGGACCAGATAGAACAGTTCTTGCTTCCTCCCCCCCTTCAGGAGAAAGCAATTTTAGTTACAAATATGGTTTCTAATCAACTAGATACTATTTCTAACTATCAAATTGCCTCAAAATTCAACACTTCAGAAAGTTGTGCTCTGCCTGAATCCTTGATGGAGAATGCTGGATTGCTATTCTCTTCTGTCTCCTCCTCTCCTGTCAAAAGCAAAAGGAAGAAGACCAGGAAAAAGTCCATACATGAAATCATAAATAACAATACAGAAGGCAATCCAAACAGTCCTACTACTAACTCTTTTGAGAAGAAATACATTACTAAAAACCCAAAATGGGAAGAATTTCTCAAAGTTCATAACAAAAAAGGTTGCAAAAGGAAAGGAGAAAAAGCTGCTGAAAGCTTGGGAATCAACAGCAAACTCCTGATTTAGCTGTTATTGTATCCTTTAGTATCCTTTATTTCCTTTTTTATTATTATGAATATTATTACTTGGAATGTCAGAGGTCTTAACTCTCCTGAGAGGAAATTAGACCTTTCAAATTTATTGTCTTCTCATAAACCTTCTCTTGTAGGCATTTTAGAACACAAACTGTCGGATAAAAACATTGAACTGTTTAGGACTAATAATCTTAATAATTGGCATCTTATTCACAATAATTCTATGGGGGAAATGGTAGGATCATTGTTATTTGGGATCCTACCATTTGGGACCTCTGTAACTTTACCCTCAATTTTCAATTCATTCACTGTAGCTTCAAAAATAAAGGCGGTTTACAAATTTTTGTTTCTTTTATTTATGCCTCCAACTTTGAAAAGGATAGAACTCTTCTCTGGAATTCTCTCGTTCAGCTTAACTATAATATTTCCCTCCCATGGGTTATTATGGGTGACTTTAATACAATTACTAAAGTTCACGAAAAAAGAGGAGGAATTCCTGTACCACTAAAAAAACTAGAATTCTTCTCTAATTTTCTCATAAAAACTGGTTTAATTGAGCCTATCATCAATGGTAATAAATTCACTTGGAAATCTGGTGAATTTAGAAACATTCACTGTAAACTTGATAGGATTCTTGTCAATAGATCTTTTATAAATCATTTCTCTGACTTTAATTGCTACACATTACCTCAATACACTAGTGATCATACTCCCATTCAACTTACATTATCTCAAATTTCTACAACTAGGAAAAACTTTCCTTTTAGATTCAAGAATGGATGGGTCTTTGACTCAGATTATAAAAAGGTTTTTCAAAATAGCTTACATTTCCCCTCAAATGGTTCTGCTCAGTTTAATTTCAGAAACTTTCTCCATTTTACTAAAAACAATCTTAAAGCTTGGAATTGTACCAAAAATAAAAACAATAATGAAATTAAACAAATTAGAGAGGACTGTGCTAAATTACAAGATAGCATTGATAATGACAGCTCTGATAATATCAAAATTAAAGAATTCTATCAATTACAGAAAAATCTTTCCAACACCCTTCATGTTGAAGCTGCTAACATTAGGCAGAAAGCCAAAGTTAATTGGCTTTCTCAAGGGGATTTGCCTACTAAATTCTTTTATGCTAAAATGTCTGGCCGGAAATATCATAACAATGTTGGTAATGGTAAGATCATCAATGAAGCCCCTTTATTAGAAAAAGAAGCTATTCTCTATTTCACTGAGTTGTTTTACACTGAGGATAATTCCTACACTTTTCCAACCATTTTCCCTAAGTATGTTCTTCATCCTAACAGTGAGGATATTCTCCTTGCCCCTATTTGTATTGATGATATTAAAAAAATCGTCTTTTCTGCCAAAGATGATAAAAGCCCTGGGCCAGATGGGTTTGGGGCCAAATTTTACAAAACTCACTGGGATGATATTAAAAATATGTTATATAAGGCAGTCAATGAATTTTTCATTTCTGGTAGGCTTTTAAAAAATATTAATCATACTTTTATAACCCTTGTCCCTAAAACCAAAAATCCTACTTGTCTGGGAGATTACAGACCCATTGCCTGCTGCAATTTCCTTTACAAAATTATTGACTCTATTCTTAGTAGCAGAATTAAATGCTTTTTAAAATTTCTCATTTCCAAAAATCAATGTGCTTTTATTCCTGACAGGTTTATAGTTGAAAATACTCTTCTATCTCATGAACTCCTAAGGGATTTCAACCAAGCTGGTAAAAATAAAATGTGTCTTAAAATTGACCTTCACAAAGCATTTGATAAAATAAACAGAAATTTTATTATTTACATGATGGGTCAACTAGGTTTTAATGAAAATTTTTGTAACTTAGTTAAGGAATGTATATGTAATGTTTCCTACTCCATTCTTGTTAATGGATCTCCCTGTGGATTCATTCACAGTAATAGGAGTATCAGGCAAGGAGTCCCTCTATCCCCTTATCTTTTTACAATTGCTATGGAGTATTTCTCCCTTCAAATGGATATGGATCTGCTTTGTAAAAATATGAAACCTATTAACTCCATTATCCCTTGTATTACTCATCTATTATATGCTGATGATTTACTAATTTTTTTAAATGCAGATACTTTCTCTGCTGCTACCATTAAATTTTTTTTTGACAATCTCAAAAATCAAGCTGGTCTTCTCATTAATGAAAATAAAAGCAAAATATTTTTCAGCAAAGACTGCAGGAACAAGACAGATATTCTCAACATTTTAAATTTCCAGCAGAGTGATCTCCCTGTCAGATATCTTGGGTTACCCCTCAGTAATAATCAGATCAAGGAAAGAGACTGTGTCAAACTCTATGAAACCATTCAAAACAAAATTAATAACTGGTCTAGCAGAATGCTATCTATAGCAGGTAGAGTTGAACTAGTTCATACAGTAGTCACTGCGGTCATTATGTACTGGGTGCAATCTCAAAACATTCCAGCAAAAACCTTAAAAAAATTGAAAAACTTTGTTCCAACTTCATATGGAATGGAAAATTTCATAAAATTTCGTGGAACACCATAACTAAAACCAAGGAAGCTGGGGGATTGGGAATCAGAAACTTTTCAGATATTCATGAAGCTTGCAAATTTAAACTTTTTTGGAAATTCATTGAAGGCAAATCATTATGGGCTGAATGGATGAGGGCCAAGTATGTCAAAAAGAAAAATTTCTGGTCCATGCCCATCAAAAGTCATTATTCTTATGTCTGGAAAAATATTCTTAGTTGCAGAGAAATTGGAGCCAAGCTCCTTGAGCGTAAATTTAAAGATGGAAAATGCACAAGCCTATGGTTTGATCCTTGGATCAATGGCAACTCACTTATCAACCTTCTAGGCTGGAACAACCTATTTTACTATGGAAAAGTAGGGGATTCAGTTGACACAATTATTCAAAACTCTACTTGGAATTCAGAAGCATTTCCTGCAACTAACATCTTTAATTCTTCAATTAATAAAATTGACATTGACACTAACACTGATGAAGATACTTGGTGCTGGAAATTATCTACTAAGGGCAGATTTTTCTTTAAAAACACTTGGGATTTTTTAAAAGGAAGGGAAATGGAAGTTGATTGGCACAACTCTGTTTGGAACTCTGCTAACTGTCCAAAAATGGCTTTCTGCACCTACTTTGCATTATTAAATCGTCTACCAACTAGAGAAAGGTGTGGCAAATGGAACAAAAACTCTGGTATATCAATTGCCTATTTTGCAAAACCGAAATCGAAAACACTGATCATCTATTCTTTGATTGTACTTACTCTAGACATGTTTGGTTCATTGCCAAAAATAAGCTCAACATAAATCAAAATTTGGCTCTCCAAAACATTAGAGACAGCATTCATTATTTTCAGAAAGCTTACAAAGGAAAGAAAGCAGATTTCAACAAAGCTACAGTAATGCTTACTACTGTCATCTACTTCATTTGGAAAGAAAGAAACAACAGATTACATAACAAAATTGAAACAGACTGTATTCAGCTTTGGAAAACTATCGAAATTGAATCCAACATCATACTTCACAAATTCAGCAGAAACAGTAACAGTCATCATAATATTTCTATTGAAGACAATTATGATAACTTAGTCGAAGAATACTTACAGAAGGAGAACTTTAATAAAAGTTCTCAACTCCCTGCTTTTGAAGATAATATAGTGGATAAGCCATCAAGTTTCATAAATCGCAGTTCCTCAGATGAAGGTTGCTACCCCGCTCTGCATACCAGGAATAATTCCTGCAAGGGAAGAAATCAAAATTTTAACAATCCTTATTTTAAAAGCTCTCTAAACAAAAATTCTTATTTCCCTTTACCTGATATGCATAGGGAGAGCCGTCCATTCAACTCTGAGCCTCTGCTTCCTTATGACTGTCAAATGCATAACAACATTATCATATCCAATGCTGATGTTCATAATGATAAGGACTTCAATAATTGCAAGCACTCATCTTATAAGGTTCTTTCCAATGCCACTAGCAAGGACACTGTTGATAACATTCCAAGCAATCAGATTGCAACTTATCAGGGTAGAAACAAAAGCAATCAGACTGCAACCTGTCAGGGAAGTAACAAGTCTCTTAATTTTAATTATATTAGGACTAATAAAGGTATTAGCACTAATCAAAACATTTTTATACCTGATTATAGCATGAGGATCTGTTGGAACGATAAGGCTAACAACAACTTTCCCCTGCCTGATAACGAGCAAAGATTAGGAGACTCTCACTACATCAGCAAGCTTAATAATAAAATCTACCACTTATCTGTTTGGGAAAAAGGAGAGAGCAGTGACTACTGCATTGATAACTGCTCAGATCTTCCAAGGACTTATCTTAAAAAGGCTTCTGACTCGTCTATCCTCATTTCCTCTGATTTGAAGCTCGGTAGCAACCATAACAACAAGGAGAACAGCTACAGGGAAACTAAGACTAAAACAACTCGACAAAGTCATTTTAGCCTAGTTCCTGATATCCCCAGGCTTCGAGATAAAGAAATCAAGGAGTGGAGACCTCCTTAAGCTCTAGCGAGAGATCTATTTCATGATTTTGCCGTTTTCTCTGCTATTTTTTGTTTTGCTCCGCCATTTTTTTGAGCTCGAGTGTTTTTTGGAGGCGCTGCCTCGTTTCTGTTTTCTGAGATCTAGGGTTTGCCTAGCGATGTTTTGTGTTTGTAATCTTGGTTTCGGGTACTTAGCTCTTACCCGTTTCTTTTTCTTTCTGTAACTATCTGGGCTTGGCCCTTTTACCCATTTTCAAAAAAAAAAAAAAAAATTACTTTAGTCGAACAGTTTTTTAATTCCTTTTTACTATTACTGTCGTGCACCCACTATTTGTTGTGCTCCTTCAATATATACTACAGATTTGGTAATTTAATAGAAGCAGAAGTCTCATAGAGTGGCAAAAAAGAAACGAAAAAACTTAATTTCAAAAATACCCATACATTAGTTATAAAGTCACGTATTTGTAGATGAGATTGAAATACAATAGGAGAAACTATTTGTTGTGCTCCTTCAATATATACTACAGATTTGGTAATTTAATAGAAGCAGAAGTCTCATAGAGTGGCAAAAAAGAAACGAAAAAACTTAATTTCAAAAATACCCATACATTAGTTATAAAGTCACGTATTTGTAGATGAGATTGAAATACAATAGGAGAATCCTAACTGTAGATGAAACTGTATGCAGAATATAAGAATATATAAGATATGAAGTTACGTGTTATAAGGAGACTTCATACATTAGTTAGTAGTGGTAGATTTCAAAAAACAATGACATTGGAGAATAAAATACATGTAGAATAATTAACGTCACTGAAGAAAACAAAATAAAAGTAATTTTGTATTGATGAAAAGTATAGAAGAAGAAGTCTCATTGTGTGGCAAAAAAGAAACGAAAAAAAATTGATCTCAAAAATACCCATACATTAGTTCTAAAGTTATGTAATCAGTAAGATGATAGCTTAATGAATGAGTGAGAGGTTAGTTATGTAATCAGTAAGAAAAATATTTTTGGTTATAGATAATTATGTGTTATTGCTTTCCTCGGTAGATTGACGGCAAATTTGTATTTTGCTAATTGAAACATGATAACTTATAGGTGAGTTTGAGTTTTTATGCATTGGTAGCTTAAACATGATATACATTTTATGCATGCTTACCATGATCCAAATGCCCCCATATGCCACCTTTATGTAATGCTGCCACAAAACTGTGTGCTAATAGTTTCTTACTTCATTTTTCAACTCTCTGCTTATGGCAAAAGTTTCAGACATTATTTTCCAAACACTATGTAATATGATCATATTGCTATTAGTCACTAAATAAGCATGCAAAACTAAAATAAGTACCTGGTATCTTTGAGTGGTTCAATTGCTTTGTTAGTTTTGTATCCTAAACTTTCACACCATTATCAGCTTCAATACCACCAAATCACCTTTCGAACTTTTCTTCTTTCTCATCTATCTACATGGATAGAAATTAGAATCTGACTAATTTGATATATCGCTGCTATTTTCAGTATATATTTCTCAAGTTAATTACGATGTTACCCAACTTAATGACCATTTAATTAGACTTGCTCTTGTGCCATGATATTTAGAATGAAATTTGTATGGATTTTTGTTGATCTTGATAAGTATTGATAGAAAATTTTGAATCATACATTAGCAGGTCAAATTACCTGTGATGACAAATCTCATTGATTATGATAATTATGTGAAAAAATGCACCTTAAAATGAAACCTAAAGTGAATGCACCATGCAAGTTATGCCGTTATGATCTCTCATATTTATATAGTTAATCACTTTCCTATTTGAACAAAAATAAGGATCTGTAACATTGGTTGGACCTTTTACTTGCACCTCTCCTAGTTTTTTACATTATAAATTTGCTTGTCCATAAGCAGTACAAAACACACGTTAAAAAATTTGACTTAAGGTGAACCAAGAATGTTAGTTCTATTATAAAGTACCCAAGGTTTCATGTAATGAATTCACATACCCACGGATATCATGGTTTAAGATGTACAAACATACATCTTCCATACCTAGAATTATAAAAAACTAATCATTTCATGTTAGCATAAATCAACCATAAGTACAAAGGATATATATTGCTCAAGTCACATGGCATAAGGTTGAATAAGCATATCAAGAAGTTATGATATTTGGTTATCAGTAATGAATGAGTATAAAACGTAGTTGATATTAAATATCTACGCACTTTATGCTATATCTCCTTATGACACAGATAGAAATTGAAATCAAATCTACTATGCAAAATCAGTCTGAAGCGACCCTCTGTATTTTTTTCCATTGACCCAAATTATACCATAATAGCCATTAGAATTTCAGAACCCACTACCTTTTTAATACTAAATTCAGTGACTACTTCAAACAGATATTTTGTTAACGTTGATGGTACCAGATTAGTAAGATATAAAACAAAATTGAACTATCTTAAATTAGTAAACTAAAGAGTATATGCTTCAACTTTGAATTATATAACTGATTATATCTTGTAGTTAACCGGATACTTTCATGCCCACAAACATAATTTAGGCTTTGGAAACAATACATTGTTCATTCAACCTTCATGCTAGTTGGCTGTTATGAAATTATAATAATATGGTTTAATCTTTAACCTATTTGCTCATTAATATTTTCAAGTTATTTATTTTGGGTTTTAAGTTTAGGCTTTGTATTGTACTTTATTCATTTAACTTTTATTCTAATTTGGTCACAGTTTTGAAAAAAATCAAAATTTTGTTATGGTTCTTAATCCAAAAATCTGAAATGTTGTCACTTATTGATTTAACAAGCTGAAATCCATATAAACAAATTACTTGTACCCACTGTTTCAGATCTCGTTCATCTCGTCCGAGATCTCGCTCGAGATCCCATTTTCGAACTTGAACGAGACGAGATTTAGCGAAACGAGACATTAATTTTCTTAAATATATTATTTGACGCTCAACTCAACTAAGATAGTGAAATTTGAGGTGATATCTCAATAGAAGCTCCTATAGAAAGTATGTTTTTTCATTTACAGTTTTTTTACTTCTTATGTGAGAGCACAATAAATTGCACTCTAATGACTTTTTACTTACACTCTAATTCTTCTTTTACCGTTTAATGAATGAGCAAAAAAACTTACTATTTATTTTTAACTTTTAATATTCATATGATTAGGGAATTATTTAGTTAATACCAAATCAATCTTGTAATAACTCTGATCAAAAATGTAAAACTAATATTATCATTTTATATAAATTATGTATGTTAAAAACTTTTATATATATAGATAACAGTTATTACAATAATCTTAAAAATATCAAATTTTGACTTAAGTTACTCCGAGATAGTCCCGAGATGGACTTTAAATTCCGAGATGTCAATCCGAGATGTACACCCGAGATACACTCATCTCACCCGAAATCTCGTCCGATACGAGATAATGTATGTAAAATTTCCGAGACGAAACGCGACCGAAATCCGAGATTTAAAACCTTGCTTGTACCAAAATAGATATGTGGAAGGTAAGAAAAATATACAATAAACCAGCTAGCTAATAAATCATCAAATTATTTCTTTCTGTATCATAATTTTGTTAAGGCTTACTGGGCTATGTTGTACTCTTCGTTTGTTTGTGTTGTAGTTACTGTTTCTGCATCTATTTAACAGTCAATAAACCCTATTCTTTAGGGAGTAGTGTTCTGAACGGTTCAACCATGATAATAGGAGTTAGTGTGTATCGTGTGTTGTTGCTTTTCTTTATTTTCAGTTGTAAAAGGCTGTTTTATAAAGTCAGTTTTCTGTATTCAATAAAGTAAGCTTTCCTTCCAGATTTGTGCGTATACCTGAGTTTTAGAAAGCAAGTTTCAACAAGTGGTATCAGAGCCAGGCAGAGGTATGGCAACAGAAGGAGGTTCCTTTGTTCAACCTGCAATTCCAAGGTTTGATGGTCACTATGACCATTGGGCCATGTTGATGGAGAACTTTCTCCGATCGAAAGAGTATTGGAATTTGGTTGAGGTTGGAATACCAGCGGCTGCAGCAGGAGTGGGGCAGTCCGAGGCACAAAGGAAGGCAATAGAAGATGGAAAGCTCAAAGATTTAAAGGTTAAAAATTACCTTTTCCAAGCCATCGATCGAACAATTATGAAGACCATCCTTAATAAGGAAACAGCCAAAAGCATATGGGATTCCATCACTACAAGAAAATGCTATATTAATAGCAAGTAGGGATTGCATGGAAGCTGACTTGCTATAGTTAAATGGTTAATGGTTATTTATGGTTATTTAGGGTAGAGGATGACATGTGTCAACGCTATTGTTATTAACACTGATGCCATTGTTACTCACGTGATGAAAATTTGTGCATTTCCCTCCATCTTTTTTCATTGCCGCTTAAATCCAATATTCCTTTTTCTTGTTCACTTCCATCTTTACTCACGTTCCTTTCCTTATTAACACGAACCCCTCTTTAATCTGGCTCAACACCGCAACCCTCTGCTCTATTCCAAGATAGCTGGCGATTCCAAGTGATCCTCTCCGCAACCCTCTTCAGTGTTACTCACGATTCGTCAAGGCTCGATTCCGCAGATTCGTCAAATTCACGTCTTCACGTCTTCGTAAGAGATAGCGCGATTTCAAGGCACTGATTCTGCACGAGTGAGTTTCCTTACTAATTAGATCCAATCTTTTCTTTAATCAATTCATGACAGATGCGATCTTGATAGGTTTTTTAAGTGTTAAATGCCGATTTTCCTTCTGGGTTTAATCAATTTGTTAGAAGTCTAATGTTTTTGTACTGTCCTAGTGTAATGTGCTCGATCCATGTATGGAAATTTGTCGTGGCTTTGATATCTGTTGAAATATAGCCGGTAACACGTTTGTGTGATTTTTAAGTGGTTATTGAGCTTATGATAGTGGTTAAAATTGTGGTCTAGTGTTCCGATATATGGGTAATGAAGTGCAGATCTGTTCAGTGTTAACAGATCTACTACCCTTTTCATTATGATTGTTGCATTGAGCTATTGTTTCAATATTTTAGTAACCAATAACTAATTAATTTGGCATATTATTAAGGGATTAAATGTGTTTTGAGCTGTTGTTTCTAAATATTATATGTAGCAATTTGGGGTTAATGGTTTTCAAGCGACTATTATATGTATGTATGACTCCATACTTCATTTATGGGTGTAACCAACTATATTAAGAATTCCAAAGATTGATTCAGTTCAAGTACTTCTTGATGGCCTTTTTAATATAGTTCGTTTTTATTCTTTCGTGTTATTTGTTGAAGTAAGCCAACTAACATTTGTCTATTTCTTCTTGTGTCCCTACATTTTATTTTTATTTTTTTATTGATAGCAGTCTATTAGTGACTCAGAACATGCCATACGGAGAAAACATGTAAAATGTTGGCTTACGTTTCTCTTGTAAGAAGTCTTGCTGCTGACAAAAATGTTGTTCAAGGAATCCATGATGACAGCTTATTACAGGGTCCTATATTATGATTTGCTCTTTCTCTAAATATTAGTTGCATTTTTTGCAATTTGCATATTTTATGTTTTGTTTGCCACCAAAGAGAATCTTTTCTATTTTTATTTATTTATTTTTTAAACTTGATCAATAGACCTAAACGTTAAGAAAATGGAATGAATTTAACCATGCGTACATTCAAAGCAAACTGTGTAAACATGTATTTTATTATATGTCAAAATAAATTTTGATTTACTTGCTTTTAATGTAAACACAATTATGTTTCATAACCATGTGTTAATATAAAAAAATTGTACTATAACAAATATTTTGGAGTATCAGTGATAAGAAAACTTCTCAAAGTAGTAGGTGATGTTTCATTGATTAAATATATATAGACACAAAATATAATTTATTTTGGTTATGTTTTACAACTATAAATTGGCTGACAAGTTGTCCAAGTACCACTGTTGTCATATAAAACAGGTGAGACTGCAGTACAATGATTTTGATTAATTTCGTAACTAATTATATCTTTCATTAAATATATTTGCATAGTCTTTGATGACATATGTTTGCTACACATGATCTCTTATTTTCAAACTTATTTTCGTCAAAGTGCTGAATGCTCCATTTTGATGGTATGAGATGCACGTGTATGAAAGAGTAATTAAAAAGGTTTTATATTATTAACCACTGCAACTTGCATTAGCATATTGTTCTTAATATTTTGTATACGCCAATTTTCAAAAGGTAAATTAAAGTTCAA
Source organism: Allium fistulosum (assembly GCA_030737815.1). Classification (NCBI taxonomy): domain Eukaryota; kingdom Viridiplantae; phylum Streptophyta; class Magnoliopsida; order Asparagales; family Amaryllidaceae; genus Allium; species Allium fistulosum. Next base: position 1,160,332,508 of record CM060902.1, on the reverse strand, counting down.
TTCAAGTTATTATTTCAAATTTGATGACAGGCTGAAAATTGTCGTTTAAAATTCAAGAGCCTAGATAAAATATAAACCGTTTTTGTTAAATTTAAGTAAGATTTTCCTATGTACACACTGTTACAAAACTAATTTGGTTGAAATAAACTTATAAAAATAAATCTTTACCTTTAATGTGAAATTATAGAAGTAGAATATTGCTGTTTAGTTTGCTACGTTGGCCAGATCTTAATTTGGCATGACCATTTATTGCAAAGTGTGTCTCTAGCTGTGAAATTGCTTGATTAGTTTAATCATGTTATTCTAAAATTGAGAAAAGTTTTAAAAACCATCATTGATTACGCTTGGAAACTATAAGTAAACCTTACATGATTAAAAATTTCACTATCTTAACTGCCAGTATTATTATTTTAAAAGATAATTAGATACTCATGTATTTATACGTGTGTGAAATAAAACTCATGCCTGAGTAATATAATTTGAAAAGCAAGCCATATGTGAAAAGCTGATATTATTAGCCTTATCATTTATAATAAGTTAGACCTGAAAGGAATGGTAAGATTGTAAATAGAGTATTATAAAGGAGAAAATATAACTGAATAGAAACTTTCTGCATACAAAAAATGCATAGTGATAAATTTTAGTTTGAATGTTTACTAGAGCATTAATACTGTATAAAAAGTCTTTTTAACAGGAAATTTAAGCCATGTTTTTTCCATAGAACTAATGTAAAATACTGGTAAAAGCACATACATCTTGGAAATTATTTGAACTTGGAAGAAAAGAATTTCAAGTTGAATAGATATATGCTGTAAATATTGAAATTTAGTGCTCTATGATTGCAATAGAGTAGGGCATGGTTAAGCTTCCTTTCCTATTATAATGCTTGAAAGTACTAGTTTTGCAGGAAAGTAACAGATAATCTAAGTGAAATCAACAATATACTGTTCTCATGCATGGTTGTTGTTTCCTTTTTTTTGTTCTATTATCTATTCCCAAAATCAAAGTTTTATTTTGCTAGAGTTCAAGTTTGTTGCAATCTTTGTGAAAAGTGTATTTCAGTATATTCTTATATTCTTAGCTTTATTTTTAGATTAAATGCTTTTGACTATTGATAAAAGATCACCGAAATCCAAGATAATTCTTTAGAACGTAATGATTATGTATTTCATGCATTTATATATGGAAGGCGAATTGAATTCATTCAATGGGATTATGAGTAGATGACCATGTTTAATTGTTGATTTCTTCATCATTACAGTAAGATTCTCTGTGGAGGATGATTAGATCTTAAGGCCTAATTGTTCTTAAATTAAAGATCTAATCGGTGAATGATGTTACAACACTACAGTTTTTAGTTTGTCTGACAGTAAACATAATCATTATAGTCACTTACAAGGTCTAAATGTTATTAATTTTGATCGTTTGTGGTCTTATTCATATTTGAATATATGTTGTATTAAATTTTAATGTGCAACAGGAACACATAATTATTATAAAAGATGACTTAATGAGTTGGTTGTGATGGAGCATGCAATAAGCAAGTTGTCAGCAATGATTTAGTTTTCAACCATTCACTATGGAACTGTTTGGGTTGGCTGTGGAAAGGGTTATTCACTCAGTTCAAACTATCTGTAATAGCCTATAAAAATCAGGTATTTTTTCTACCAGATTGCTTGCTACCTTAATGTTGTTTTAGATGACACGGGGCAATTTATTTTTAGACACATATGATCCTTATTCTCTTTCGTGGATTCAGCCACAAATGGATACACCATTTACAATAGTGAATATCTTGGGTTGTTTTCCTTAATACTCCATTTACAACAGTGGCTGTTTAAAGAGATGACTGAATTTGCCTGTTTAAAGACATACACCATTTGCCTGTTTAAAGAGATAGACTGAGTTTCACATACGCCACAGATAGACTGAATTTCACTAAGATAGCCACAGATAGACACATACACCATTTGCCTGTTTAAAGAGATGACTGAATTTCACATCAACCCTAGAATCAATGGTAGCCTTCAGAACATTTTAGTTCAATATCTTGGGTTGTTTGGATAGTGATTTAACTATTTTAAATGTAAAGACCTTAGCATTTTTATAACCATCGTATACAAAATGTATGCATTGATTTTAGTGCTAAATATATATATTATTAACTGATTGAAATTTTTATGTAGCATGATTCGAAATAAATTGTTAATTGCATAGATTATTTAGTTGCCTTTCTCATTGACATACCATTGGCTCTACTAAGAAATTTGTTGGCTTTGACAGACACGTATATTTGTAGCATCAGCCCATATACTAAGCATGGCCTTGTTGAAAGTGCTCTTTATCCATTGAAAATCCAGTTGTGAAGCGCAATGGTAGTGGTCCAACCAACATGAAAAGACTTTTAATCGTAGTGACATAGAATTTTAAATCTTCTTCTCCCCTCAACTCAAGTTTTTTAATGTAGGATGAAAACGCAAAACACAAAAGTAACAATAAACTAAATAGGCCCTACCTTTACTATAGTGAACATTTGGTTTTGACGATTTGTGATGGAAATTAGATTTTAATTTCCCAATTGCTTTGTTAGGTTGTCACGTTACAAAGAGAGTTCACGTAACCAATCATCGGTTCTAAAATATATTACTACGTTGCACATGCTTTGGATCTTTAGATTACTTTGTATAATTTTACTCTAATATTTTGTAATTTTTTTTCCTAAACTAATGATGTTTCTGCTCAAGGAGATACATGTTCATCTTTTTGTTTGAATTGTGATAACCGTTTCGATAACTTCAGGAAAAGATATCTTATTTTCTGGGTAATTCTTTATAAGAAACATCATTTTAATTTGGATATAACTTCTCATGTCTGAAATCCAATATTTTCTCTATTTATAGTAAAACTGCAAGTCATGTTGGGAGTAAATTTGTATTTCTAAGTATTCTCCATTTATATTGTTGACAAACTCATTTAACTCTTCATTGATAAATATCTTTTGTCATGCGACTCATTTAATAACTAACTCATGTGATATCTTTAGTCCTTTTGGAGTAATTTCCATTAGAGTCTGAGTGGTTATATTGCAACATCTCAATTGATAAATCACAGAAAACATACCTTCATACGTTTAATTTTTGAACTTTCCGCTTGATTTAATTGAATAAATCTCAGTTTGAATTGTTTCCTCCACATATGAAAGTAGTTACTTCTTCTAAATGGTTCAAATATGAAGCAAGCGTCTTTTAGGAATTTTTGTACAGTTTTGTTAGATAGGAACTCTAATATTATTGTCAGTTTTCCATAAACGGTTAGTTGCTTAACTAAAACAATCAGCATTCCCTAAACTACTATAATATCAGTGAAAATTAGGATTAAGTTGATATAATATATTTGCTTTTTGAAACTATGTTCATATCTAGTAAACAGATAAAGCAAACCTCGGTGTGGAAAACAATGGAGCTGAATCAACCGATGACTGTCAGTAGTTTTCAATTCCACTTTACTTGGTTACAATTTTATTTTTGATTAACTTAAACAATGTGGAAAACAATGGTACATACACCACACAATCAGCGATCAACTTATTTTATTTTATTTAGTTGCGTTTTGGCTTATTTTCTAGTGGATCAAATGTGGTTAAAAAAACTAAAACACTGCATGGCCTCAACTATCAAATTTTGTTTAGAATTTGAAATTTTCACAATAGTCCAAATTCTTTGATCCCAAAAAAGTAAGATTCTTCCTTTATAGTCTGCAGTGTTATTAGTAAAAGCAGCCCACTTTGAGCTAATCATTTAACTTATTTTCCAGTGAAACAACCATAGTTGGCTTATATCGCATCAGGAGTATGAGTATATCTTGTACCCGTTTATTGTTACTCATACTCCTGACATTTCATGTAATGCTAGTCATTTACTTTCCGCACTACTCCTTAAATTTCTTTTAGTAGGAGCGTTCACAGTAGTTTTCCTTTTATTAACAGTGTGTTTCATCTAGTCTTCATCTGATACACCCTCTTGTCCATGTGATGTTTCTGGAATGTCATTATACGCAGTTCTGCTTGTTCCACTGCTACATATTTCATGTTCAGCTTGCAATCATGTCACATTATTATATGTAATGTCTTCATTATTAGATACATAAATGTTAATGACTATAAAAAAGATACGAACTATCGATGAAGTCATATTCATTGTATAACATAAATGTTAATGAGTATTCTGGGTAGCAAAATAGTAGGCATTTGATCATTTAAAAACTAGAAGTTGCTTTGATTCTGGAAACTTGGTTTTGAACTTTTGATCAGTAGCTTTGAAACTGACATTTGGTTTTGATCTGATCTGAAACCTGAAACTGGAACTTGAATCTATACTTATGCTTTGTTTAACCTTGAAGTTGTAGTTTGATTTGTTCTTTGCTTTTGAATTTGATTTGTGTTTCTTCTTCACAGGTGTTGTATGATGCTTTTGAGGTTGATACATGATGTCGCGCGCTTTCTCCTTTAAATCGGTCATGCTTATCAACGGTCATTAAAATATTTTTAGTATGTATCGTTTTGGTATGCTACACTCAATTTGTGTACATATGTTTAATTTTTATCACAAATATTTATGTTTAATTCTTTATGTATGAAATATTATGGATATATATATATATATATATTGTGATTTGGCTCATGACTCAATTTGTGTACTTATGTTAATGTGATGAATGTGGTTTTTTGAGTTATAATATATAAGTGGAATTGAAAATTGTTAAGCTTTGAATGTTATGGCAGCAAAAAATGTGCAATAGAATTTTTTTATAGCGTTCTAACTATGCAATAAAAAGAAAAATTGTTCAGCTTTGTTATACTATAGCATCATGTTAGTGCTATACAAAATATTTTGCAAAGAGTAAATAGTTTTCATAGCAATAAGACGGTGCTATAATAGATAGTAATGAATTTTCTATAGCATTTCAATGTGTCATAAAAGGTTGACACGATGATTACATAGCGCGTTCAAATGCTATAATAATATAGCATGTCGACATATTTATAGCAACTAAAATGCGTCATAAAAAGTTCTATAGCACGTTTCATAATGCTATAGAAAAGAAGTTGCACCAATATGGCCTATTTTAGATGGCAAGAAAAATACGTTTTTCATTGCAAGTATGACACGCTATAGTATCTACCAGACTTTTTACAACATGTTGATCTATGGCGATTATAGAATCGCTATAGAAAGTTTTTATAGCGGTTTTTACACGCTATAAAAAGTCTTTTTTGTTGTAGTGCATGAAGCTCAAGTATCAAGGTTCCACCAGAGTGAAAAGGGCTCAGTTGCAAGCTCTTCGTAGGGAATTTGAGATACTCGGAATGAAGGAAGAAGAGACGGTCGACGAATACTTTGCCAGAACTCTCACCATTGCAAACAAAATGAAGGCTCATGGAGAAAAGATGGAGCAAACTGTGATCGTGGAGAAGATCTTGAGGTCCATGACTTCACGATTTGATTATGTGGTATGTTCCATTGAAGAATCAAACAATGTTGCTACTTTGACCATTGATGAATTGCAGAGCAGTCTCCTAGTACATGAACAAAGAATGAAAGGACATCAGGAGGAAGAACATGCACTTAAAGTCACTGGAGAAAGATCAGAAGCAAGGGAGGATGATAGAGGTGGATTCAGAGGAGGATTTAGAGGAAGAGCTCGTGGTGGAGTTTTCAGAGGTAGAGGAAGAGGCCGTGGTAGACAACCATTGAACCGAGCTATTGTAGAGTGTTACAACTGTCACAAGCTAGGGCATTTTCAATATGAATGCCCTAGTCGGGAGAAAAATATGAATTATGTAGAGCTTGAAGAAGAGGAGGAGATGTTGCTTATGTCTTATGTCAAATCTCATGATGCTCAAAGAGAAGATGTATGGTTCTTAGATTCGGGATGCAGCAACCACATGTGTGGTAATAAGGCATGGTTCACTAATCTCAATGAAGGCTTTAGGCAGTTCGTAAAGCTTGGTAATAACACAAAGATGGCTGTAATGGGAAAAGGAAATATCAAACAGACCATTGGAGGGGTGAATCAAGTAGCGAGTGAAGTATTTTTCATTCCAGAACTGAAAAATAATTTATTGAGCATAGGTCAACTTCAGGAGAAGGGATTGACTATACTCATTCAAAATGGTACATGTAAGTTGTTTCATCCAATTCGAGGCTTATTTTTACAAGCTGCCATGACAGCAAATCGTATGTTTGTTTTATTAGCTTCTATCAATTCCAAAGAAACTAAAAGTTTCCAAAGTACAACTGATGTTGAAACTCAACTCTAGCACCGTCGCTTTGGACATTTGATCTTCAAAGGGCTTAGAATATTGCATTACAAGAGGATGGTAAAGGGCCTGCCACCACTCAAAACTTCAGCAATTATATGTGCTGATTGCTTAGCTGGAAAACAACATCGAGAATCAATGCCGAAGAAGAGTCTATGGAGAGCCTCGAAGAAATTAGAACTAGTTCATGCGGATATTTGTGGACCAATAAAACCAGAATCAAACAGCAAAAAAAGGTACTTAATCACATTTATTGATGATTTTAGTAGAAAGACTTGGGTTTATTTTCTTTTAGAAAAATCAGAGGCACTTAACATGTTTAAAAAATTCAAGAATCTCGTTGAGAAAGAATGTGGCTCACTAATATGTTGTTTACGTACCGACAGAGGTGGCGAGTTTACCTCTACAGAATTTAATGAATATTGTAGTGTGAATGGGATTAAAAGACAGCTTACGGCCTCATACACCCCCCAACAAAACGGAGTTGCTGAAAGAAAAAATCGTACAATCATGAACCTTGTGAGAAGTATGTTGTCTGAGAAAAAAGTTCCTAAAGAGTTTTGGCCGGAAGCGATGAATTGGTGCATTCACATCCTAAATCGAAGTCCAGCATCAGTGCTCAAGGAGGTTACGCCAGAAGAAGCCTGGAGCAATGTAAAGCCAACAGTTGATTACTTTCGTGTTTTTCGATGCATAGGCCATGTACATGTGCCAGATGTCCGGAGGAGTAAGTTGGATAACAAAAGCTCAAAGTGTGTGCTGTTTGGTGTAAGTGAAGGGACGAAGGCCTATAGGCTTTTTAATCCAATTACCAAGAAGATAGTGGTGAGCCGAGATGTGGTGTTTGAGGAGAACGAAAGATGGGATTGGGGAGTAAGCACCAAAACAATGACAAGTGATGTTATGGAATGGGAAGATGATGATGAAGTGATTGAAAATGAAATTTTAGAGGGAAATGAAGAAGATATTGAAGCAGTTCAAACCAATGCTAGAGCAGTAAGTGATCCATCTTCGGTTGAGTCACATCATGATGCAGTTTCAACTCCACGAGAACAACCAAAAAGAGTTAGAAGGAAGCCTTATTGGATGCAAGATTATGAAACTGGGGATAACTTGCATGATGATGATGTATTAATGCAAAATATGGTTCTCTATACAGCAGCACGTGATCCAGTTACATATGAGGAAGCTTCAGCGAACCTAAAATGGAGAGAAGCAATGAAGAATGAGATGCAAGCAATAGAAAAAAATGGTACTTGGGAGCTTACTGATTTACCTGAAGGAGCAAGGACAATTGGAGTAAAATGGATTTTCAAAACAAAATTAAATGAACGAGGTGAAGTAGATAAATATAAGGCACGACTTGTAGTAAAAGGGTATGCACAAAAACATGGTATCGATTATACAGAGGTGTTTGCCCCTGTTGCTAGATGGGACACAATTAGAATGATTTTGGCATTAACTGCTCAAAGAAAGTGGTGTGTGTACCAACTTGATGTCAAAAGTGCTTTTCTACATGGAGAATTAAAGGAGGATGTGTATGTAGAGCAACCACAAGGTTACAAGAAGCAAGGGGAGGAGAATAAGGTCTACAAACTTCGTAAAGCACTGTACGGGCTGAAACAGGCCCCTCGGGCCTGGTATAGTAGAATTGCAGCATATTTTGTCGATGAAGGATTTGAGCGATGTCCAAATGAACACACACTATTTGTGAAGGCTCAAGAAGATGGTGAGATTTTAATTGTAAGTGTTTATGTAGATGATCTAATTATCACAGGGAGTAGTCCAAGAATGATGGAAGAATTCAAAGCCTCAATGAAGTCTAAGTTTGACATGTCAGACTTGGGAAAAATGAAGTTCTTTTCAGGAGTGGAGATTGTCCAAAATGAAGAAGGTATCTTCTTAAGCCAACGCAAATATGCTCTGGAACTACTCGAACGTTTTGGTATGGCAAACTCAAACTCAGTCAAAAATCCTATTGTACCAGGCTTCCGGATGATGAAAGATGAAGAAGGCATATATGTTGATCCAATTCAATACAAGCAAATAGTAGGCAGCTTGATGTACTTAACAGTTACCAGACCCGATCTCATGTTTGTAGTCAGTTTGATAAGTAGGTACATGGAGAGGCCAACCGAACTGCATATGGCTGCTGCAAAAAGAGTGCTGAGATACCTAAAAGGGACAGCTGAGCTAGGAATTAGTTACACAAGAAGAGCAGAGAATGGAGAAGAATTGATTGCTTTTTCAAACAGTGACTTTGCTGGTGATGTTGACGATCGAAGAAGCACCTCAGGCTATGTCTATATGATGAGTGATGGAGCAGTGGCGTGGATGTCTAAGAAGCAGCCAGTGGTTACACTTTCCACCACTGAAGCTGAATTTATCTCAGCAGCTACATGTGCTTGTCAAGGCGTGTGGATGAGAAGAGTACTTGAAAAACTGAAGTGTAGGCAAAGTGAGTCTACTACAATTTTCTGCGATAATAGTTCTGCTATAAAGTTATCAAGGAACCCAGTAATGCATGGAAGAAGTAAACACATCGATGTTAGATTTCACTTTATTCGTGATCTATGCAGTGATGGTGTCTTTAAATTAGAATACTGCAGCTCACGCAATCAGTTGGCGGATATCATGACAAAGGCGTTGAAGTTGGAAACTTTTGAAAAGTTGAGAAGCTAGCTTGGAGTGTGCAAGCTACCAACAAAAGTAAACTGATTGCTTCAAGCAACTCAGTTTAAGGGAGGAAATGTTAAGGCTTGCTGGGCTATGTTGTACTCTTCGTTTGTTTGTGTTGTAGTTACTGTTTCTGCATCTATTTAACAGTCAATAAACCCTATTCTTTAGGGAGTAGTGTTCTGAACGGTTCAACCATGATAATAGGAGTTAGTGTGTATCGTGTGTTGTTGCTTTTCTTTATTTTCAGTTATAAAAGGCCGTTTTATAAAGTCAGTTTTCTGTATTCAATAAAGTAAGCTTTCCTTCCAGATTTGTGCGTATACCTAAGTTTTAGAAAGCAAGTTTCAACAAATTTCGCTTCGCAACATTTTAACTAAAATTACCAAAATTAAATCGAAGTAGTCATACTATAATATGAACTGATGCAAAAATAATTTAGGAAGCAAAGATTATACCACTAATCTCAAAATGAAGAAGAATGTGAGAAGCAATCGATCCAAAAATTTGAAGAAGTAATTGTAGATGCTATAAAATAATCGCGGATGCACACACATGTATGATACCGATGAAGACCAATACTGCACTGAACTAGATTCGATATCTAGGGTTTATGAAGGAGGATAAGGATTCGAAGGAGTGATTTGGGGATTAGGAAGAGAGAACTAAGGTTTCTTCTGGTTTAAGGGATGGAAAAAAAAGGAATGAAAAGGAAGAGGGAAGAGGGGAGCAAGAGGCTGCTACGAGTATAATAAATAATTAAGGAGCCCGCATGGCAAATTGTCATCTAGTCAATCCCTGCTCCCGCCTTGTCAAATTATTATCTAGTCAATCCCTACTCTAAATAAAACAAATTAAACAACCGACGACACTATGAAATAAAGTGTTTCTATTGGTTTTATAAAAAACAACTTCTCTTGTAGTGTATAATCAAGACTACAAACCAATTGTACTGAACCTCTAGATAGACATCTGTATCTCTTTCTGACTCGTATACCTGGTATGAGAAGATCGTTAAACCTACAGTAACCAATCAAAGTAATGTTGAAGCATTATCAGCATCTATCATACTCGTCTTAGCATATAATATTATAAGAATCATTAGTGTCAAACATCACATCATATGAACTACTATATAGTATACCACATCTTAATTTTGTCATACCATTCATACGAAGTGCCATTAATTATTTATATAGACCACTTGGGCTCCAAATTCATTCACGCCCCAACATAGTTATTTAGAAGTCCGACCTTCTAATTCGAACGTCTAACCAAACATTATTCATATGTTTGGTTTCATCATTCAGACGTCTGAATGCCGGAAGGTTTATTTTCTTTAGCTTTTCAGTATTTGAATGTGAATTTAGTCGTTTGAGCATTTAATATTAGATGGTTAAATGATGTTGATGATAATTTACGTTCTTGCAACACCAACTAAAAGTAGTTGTGTTGCTGTATACTTATACAACCGAGTATTACTAAATTAGCATTCGTTAATATGCCATTATATAAGTAATTATATCATTGAGTACTTACACCGTTACGAGGTGCAAGTTAATCATTTGTTAAAATTCCTAAGAAGATTTTCACTAATTTTAAACAAAGTAAAACACAAAAAAGTATAGAATAGCTAAAAAGCAAAGAACATCGGTAATTTATATGGTTCAGTTGTTAAGTAATCTTATGTTCATAGGTCAAATCACTCAATCTTTTTTATATTTTCTCAGTGCTAGCATAAAAAGCAATCGAGGTTATACAATATTTACAATAATAAATTCTGCAAGTATAAAAAGTTTGATCTTTTCTTCTACTATAGTCTTTTCTCTTTGTAGATGAAATAACATCACATGATTACTAACATTAGCCCTTGTATTTGGATGCTGCCGTTGGATTCCACTACATGTCATTCATCCGTGTGTCTTTGATTGTATGTTGTGGATTAATGACATGAGTTTGTGCGGGTTGACTAGATTTGGGTAGGATGGCTTTGGTAAGATAATTTGGTTTAGGCAAGATAAATTAATTTTGAAATGTAAAGGGCGTGATGCCGCCAGATTCCTACAACCTATCTCGAAGTTATGTCTTTGTTGAAGTGCCTTGATTTGGCTTAGTTGCTAAAGATAATGCACTGCGCTGCTCTATGTCGGTTGGCTAGTTTAGTTGATGCTTTGGATGCACATTGTACCTTAATAACATTGTTATGAAATTCTAATGATTGGCTTTGGTGGCGTAGCTCAGCAAGGGACTGCGTTGTTGAAAGAATTTGGCCTTCGGGCATGGGATAACATGGTATGGAGTTTATGGATTTGGGAGTGGTATCTAGAATGTGCGTAGTTCTTATATGATGTACCTGTCAGGCCCATTTCGCTTCATATTGCGTCGATCATCTTGCTGATGACTTCATGTACCTAATCATGCATTAACCATTTATAATTGAAAAATGGTGCAACACTTTCCCCCAAGTATGCGCTGATGCATATTTGGGTGGACTTGTAATTTTGCACCCATCTTTTTCAATGGTCTAGTTGGCCGCTTTTGCATTAGATGCTCTTTATATCAGGCGTGCTACCATTGGTCTTCAAGTCTTTTCATTGTCAGTTACGCCATTTCATTTCCCATGAAATCCGCCTCGTATTTTGAGAATTCTTTCTACCATCATTCATATTTAGTGGTTTGGATTTTTGTATTGTTTTGATTCTAGTGGTTTTGATTTCTTCCTATTTCCTATATATATATATGTATGTATGTATGTATGTATATGTATATGTATACATACATATATATATATATATATGTATTCTCCCTTATTTCTCTGTTTTACTCATTTGCTATATTACAAGGACAATGTTCTCCTAGTTTTCCAACTTCATTATTTGTTTCTTCGACCTTCGCCTAACAAAACACTAAAAGCATTCTTTTTTTTTCTTTTATTAGTATGGTCGTCGACTACTCCTTTTTTACCCCTTGTTTGAAATGTGAGGGTCAAACGAAAATTTCCCCCAACTATTGACATTGTCTACAAAGTTTTTGATCAAATGTCAAATTCGACATTGTTGATTAAATGTTTGATCAAATGCCAATATATTAGATATTTCATAGATAGTTTACTCATAAGCAACTTATTAGCGACCTGCTTTTTTTAATTAAATTTATATTTCCCTTTCACTCTTATCCACGTTGTCCTTGGAAATTCTCCTAGTTCTTTGAGTCTAGTCTCCATTACCCATAAAGAAGTTATTTCCACCATCTAACCTATAAGCAAATTGCCGGCATTCTGACAACTTTGGTATAAGAGACCACTCGTTTAAAGTCTCTTTGATGTCTAAGTGTATTCACCTTTTCCTAGAAGATTTTGTCTCTTAAACCTCTAAGGATATACGTTATGGCCTATACTTGCTGCCTAATCCTATAATTAAGGAATAATAGGATAACTTGGGGATCACTCTCATCCAATTGGATCCTCTTTCTTATTACCCACTATTCTGCACTTATATCCATTATGCTAAGCTTCTAGCTTCACCATCCACTTGTTTTGAGGTCAACTTCCTCTATTACTCGAGGAAAAACTCTACATCCGAATGTGAGCAGTCTTATTATATCAAATTCCATAAGACTATTCAGAAGACTCCGCCTTACAAAATTCATCTATGGGTGGATCAATATTTCTTTATATTATACCATGATGGTTTCGTACTTTCTTTCCAAAACATGGGTACTTCTTCTTTCCTTTCCTTTTTTTCCCTTTCCTCATCTTTTTCTAGCCCAACTTCTCTAGACTAATATTGTTCTCTTCCTCCTTCTTCGGGCCTTCGAACTAATTTTGCTGCAAAAGAAAATGAATAGTTGGTTCATAGGGACATGCTTGCACTTTAGACGCTAGTACTCACAAATGCTCGAGTTTATTCATGTTGCACAAGCATAATTTCTTACAATATTTCCATAGTTCTCAGGATCTATTTTTGAGTTGAGTTTGTTTCTACCATGGAGGAGACTTGTACCTTTGCTCCTGTGTAGAGAATTGACTTGCTTTAATATTAGCTAATATCATTTATATGGCATTTTACTTTAGTCATAGAAAATAGATTTCCATATTTTATTATCGCATATCTATTTGTTTATGTTTAAACTTTGCAGGTAGCATGTCTTCATAGAATAAACTTAGGTCGAGCGCCGCCTTCGCTAGGCCTCCTTCTAGTTCATCAGAACCTTCTAAAGTATGAAAAATGCTAGGGTGGGTTTAGCTCTTAAAGGTAATATACTAGAAATATCGCTCAACCGAGCCCAATCTAATTAGTTGCACCAACTGACTTTGAAACAAATTTCCACTAAAATTTTAGTTTATGTGATGGGTATTGAACTCTGATAACTTAGTAACATAATTGTTATCTAAATTATGCTTCTATATTATACAGTTATAATTATTTTAAACATTAACATGAACATCGTCTTCATCGTTGTCCCTCTACACTTATTTCCCTAGGCGGCTACTTTGACAGCCTTGCCTTAAAGTCGAGCCTACGTTCCATGATGGGGATCGCTTATACTTCGTCTATGTTAGCCTTACTTATAGGATAACATACCAAATTGATAGGAAATGAATTAAATAAATGAGAAAAGTAAGGAATCAAAGAGAAAAAGAATAAAGGGATACTATATATTATAGTTGTTTGGAAAAATCTCCAATTTACGTCCAATTAGTTGTTTTCATTGATTAATCTTTTCTAGAGTTCTTAAATTACAATTGAATATTGAAATACAAGAGTTAGATCTCAACTCTCCCCTAATATTCTCAAGAGGAAGAAAAATAAAAAAAATACATTTTCCAGTTGATGAAAACTCTCTATTTATAGACGAACCCCTCTATCATAGTCGGAAAAATAAATTTGAACAGGTAAACATCCAGATCTAAGGATCAAGCATGAAGAACGAGTCGAAGATCATGTTTTTCAACTATCATAAGCATTCGGTACTGATCGATGTCTTGTCGTTTTTTATTTGCTTTTGCACATAGATGAAGACCTTTTTCCTTTGAGTTCTTGAATCATAAAAATCATATCATTCGGTGCCAAAGATACATTTGGCATTAATCGATTTCACATCCAAGCTTTTGCATTTTTCTTCAGAACTTCAAGTATCCAGTCACACAAGGGAAGAGAAGTGCAAACATGAACAAGCAAACTGCTGCTGACTGATGTCGGCCCGTACCGATCAATCTTAGTTAATTCAAACTTAGCTAAATCTTTGAGCATTTCAACCTTCTTATTTTTCAAGCTTCTTAATCCACTCCTTCACTATTTTGTGGTCCATTTTCTCTAATTCGAGTTAATTCTAAGACTGGAAATTTTGCCTGAAAAACATGCCTCCCAAAGCATGCTTTTGTTGATACAAAGCTTGCTTTGAACATGAACACATATCGATGTTGGAAAATTATTAGTTATGCCTTCGGGTTATTACCAAACCAACCATGTTGAATTATCCGGTTCTCTCAGACTTACATGCAAATAATGGTCATTCAAGACCTGTCAAAGTTAAAGACTCATATCCTTGCCTAAAAATCAATCATGAATCATGATCATCTCGCATTCTCTTGGTGTTCGTACATCATAAATATATCATACATCACATATCATGCTATCATACTATCATGCAATTATGGCTAGAGCATTATTTAAAAATCAGTTCATATCTCCCAACATCACATCACAAGCAATTCTGATAAATCGAAGTATCATCAGGAAGTAAACTTATATCAAGTATTAATGTGTCTTGTTGACATATGGCCCTGGTTGAAGCATTATTTTTGAATCGTAAGTATTTCATCGTATTGCATTATAAGTAAGTCCAACTGGATCAAGCAATAATATATACCAATCAATAAATTATCATATCTAGGTCATTTTGAATCCTAAGGTATTCACGCCTTAAAGTTTTGTTTTAATCAGGATTAAGTAATCATAAATCTGTATTGAGACCATCCACTCGCATTTCAACGAGAGGATTCAATGTTCAAGGAGAGTCCATCCACTCACTCAATGGCTATGGGACTTGCTAACCTATATAAACCCATCCGCTCACTATTTGATGAGGTGACTAGCATTTCATGGTTCATCAACCCATCTCTCTAGTCGGGAGAACAATATTTTATTAGTCTATGCATCAAATACAAGGAGTAGTCAAGTTCCATCAGTATCTCATAGCAATATCAAAATAAAAAATCATATCCAATTAATATCTATCATTAGATTAGCCAAACATCCTTATTCAAATCAAAGCACATCAAACAAAAATCAAAATGACAAGTCCAACTAAAGATTACCTTCGACCTTAAAATCACAACATGCCTATAGGATGGATCGAGATTGCATGCATGTGTAAGCGGCCCAAAGGTAAGCATTTAGGATTTATTTAAAGCAAAAATGTGGAAAATAAACCTAGTCCCGATCCATCCTGATCATGGGGCAACATGCCCTGTCCAAATCCTCAGCTATAGTTGGGGTCGTCTGCCACATTTGGTGATTACATCTACGGCACCATTACGGTTACCGCTACAATTATCAAATTCCTTACATACTACTGCAATCGGGCTCTCCAAACCTACTCCTCTATTTGATCTCTTAAGTGTGTGCACTCGTTTGTCTTATGCCCGTCTGGCTCATTAAATAGAAAATTTTTCTCAAACTTCCTCTCCCATTTCGTGGGCTCTCTCTTAGAAGATTTCCTATATTGGATATGCCCCCTAACATCCAGATAAATCCTCTCTGAGGTTTCGGTTAAGTCAGTGAAAGAGGCAAACTTTGGTTCCCTCTTTGGGCGCTTTGATCCTCTGAAACTATCATCATCCTTCCTCTTTCCTTTATCCTTTCCGATACTATCTTGGATGGTCCTTGTAAAAGCCTGCTATTTCGAACCATTCAAATCGACAATAATCCACACATGTCAGGCAAACTCCAAGCTCCAAAAGATGAGTTTCAAAGGCTGTGACACTCAGGCTAACCCGAGCATAAGGCAGAACACAAAACACTCGAGTCAGGATTAACATTCTTATGCAGATAAATCAAACTCAAGTGAAATGTCAAGTAAATGCAATATAACTTAAAGGATGTTGGGATTCCATCCTTTAAGGATCCGATAAACTATCTACATATATAGTACAATACGCTACATACATAATATCTATAGTAAAGTAAAATATCAAAATAGCGTTAAGGCATTACCCATATCCCCTTTAACACATTTTATATAAATGTCGTAGTCTATACAGTATTGTAAACTCCACCAAACCGGTGGGATATCAGGGAGCACTCCATAGGTACGACACAAGACAAACTCGTAACGGGCGCGATAAGGCATGTGATAAGGCACGCGAGGCAATGCCCAGGGTAGGATTCTACCGTTTTGCGGATCCGAACTGGTGGTAACACATAGCAGCTACTACCGCCCACCTCGAGACACACTCTCAAATCAAAGTTGTGCACACCAAAATCAAATCACAAGAGCAATAGATATGGTTTCGAAGAAATGTGCCCGATAGGAGGTGCGACTTCGCTTGGCCCGGCGTGGCTCCTGTTTTAGCCACATCAAGCTGACTCGTGGGAGTCAGGGCTATGTAAATACCTCATACATAATCATTCACCAAACCATCCTACTTCATTCTAGAATCTCCACCATGTACATAGTTGTTAAAGTGGTTTTCGGTATTGGCAAAGAGTATGACAATATCTGATCCCGGTCTCTTTAACAACCAAACACTTATTTCACACTGTGGTCATTTTATAAATCACTTATAAATTTAAACAAAATCTCAATTCACCAATTTAAATCAAAATTAAATATTCAAAATTTAATTTTATTTAAATTTGAAAATATTCATTAAATCACCTTTAATTAAATCAAGTAATGAAATCATACCTTTAAATTTCCAAAATCAGTAAGTTCCAAATAAGTCCTTATTTAAATTCAATTATTAACCAATTTTGAATTACAAATTAATTTCAATTTACCTTTCCAACTTTTTAATTTATTAAAGTTATAAAAATCTATTTTAAATATAAATTTTAAATAAACATTTTAAAAATATTATATATATATATATTAATTAAAATAAATTTATAAAATTAAATTAAATTAAACCTTTTATTTAAATCTATTTTAAATCTTAATTTATATATTTAAAAATAATAAAATTATAAGTAAATTATTTTTATACATTAAATTTAAACTAAACTTATAATTTTAAAATTTCAAAAAAAACATATGATTTAAAATTCTTTATTTACACATTTTAAAAATAAAATATTTATTATATTTCAAAATCAAAACTTATATATTTCCTTTCAAGACCTTGGAAATCATTTTTCAAAAATAGACCAATGGTGTTCGTATATAATTTTCTATCATATGGTCAAGTGATACGGATATTTATCATTTCAATCCGCAATAATTTAAATTTACGGGTTTATATCATTTCAACCCGTAATCCCAAAATTCCAAAATAATTAAAAACCGCTTGGGTTTATCATTTCAACCCATAACGATATTCCCCTATCCTATAAGATTGTTTAGGTATGTATCATTTCAAAACATAGGAATTTCTAAGCTAACAGGGAACTTGTAGAGTTATAACAATAAATAAAAATATCGCAACATATATTTCAAGCATATATAATCATTTACAAATTTAAATATATTATTTAACATGTCATGGGGTTAAATTTCACAAGTGAACAATTTTAAAATGTTAACCTATCATATTTAATAGTTAAATAGCGAATAATTCCAATTTAACAGCATTTTAAATTTTCATTTCATATGAAATCAATTAACTAAGCATAAGAATATTAATCATGAGTGATTTCTCACCTTACGTGGCTAGAGAACGATGGAAATGGAAAACAACTAACACAGATACAGACACAGACATGGCACGACACTTCAAATAGCTGCGACAAGCAAAATAGATTTTAGCACGAGAATTCGATGAAAAACAAATATATATATATATGCGATATATATACCCATTTTTCAAAGCAGGAACAATTATATATATGCAAGGCATATAAGTGTAGATATTATACTGAACACAGCAACCATAAAATTTAGCTGAGATTTGGATGAACGACACACATATATATGTGTGCCATATGACTTCAGCCGACCATAAATATATATACAATATATAACATAGATAGGCTTCTCCACAATACACATATAGCACATATATATAGGCTGTCACACATATATACTTTCAGCTATGACATAAATCAAAACACAGCACAACATATATATATATATATATATATAACACAACACAACAATATTTGTACGGCAATAACAAGGTCAGGGAGCAATCACATAACCAATATGTGATATATATACATATATATTACACTACATATATATATCATTCAAACAAGTTAGAAAAATCAAAAGAACATGAACAAGAGCAGAGCACTCAAAACAGAATATATAAGTACTGCTTCGGGTTTCAAAGGGGAATACTTGGGTTCAGCTTCGGGTTTCAAGTCAAAAACGCGGGTTGGACTTTGGGTTAGAGGGGGTAGGGATTTCAGGTTTCAGGTGAGAGTGTTGTGGGTTGCTTGCGGGTCGACTTCGAGTCCGAGGGGGTGAACACTCGGGCCAAGGCATGGGTTGGGGAGGTCGCGGCCTCAGGTGGCACTTAGGGTTTTGGGTTTGGAGATGTGGAGGAGTGCTTCAGGTTGAGGAAGGGTTTGGATAAGGCTGGCTTCGGGTGAAGAAGGGGAGGACTCGGTCGGTGCTCAGGGAAGGCTTGGCGTGGGGAAAGTGTTTGTGGCCGGCTCGGGTCAGAGGCTGGAAAACGCATGCAGCTTTGGGTTTTTGGGAAGGAATCGTGGCATGGAAATGAGGGGAGGGGACTCGGGTTTGAAAAGGAAAAGCATGGAAGTGAGCTTGGTAGAAAAATGGAGGAGAAAAAGAAAGCTTTTTTTTTGAACCCAGGAGAACCCGGCGGGCCGGTAAACTCCTGAGGAGGGTATAGTAAAGCCGTCCGCTGATCCAAGCCCCCATACCCCCGGGTAAATTTATATAGGATAGGGAAGCGCATGGTAGGAATCGAACCTGGGTCTTTTTACCAGAACCCAAGCCTCCTTTCCACTGCGCCGCACCTGCGGACGAGAAAAAGAAAGCTACATGAACGAAACTTACCCTTTTTTCCAGAATGAACAATTGAGGTCAAAAATGAAAAGGCACACAAATATATATGATAATCAATTGAAATATGAAGGGTCAAACGTTGTTTTCAGACTTTACTAAAGTAATGACTGATTGTTTTACTCGACTGGAAATTTGGAAAGGCACAGGAAAAATAAAAAGACACAAATACGGTACCGATACGACCAACTGTTTTGACGTTTCCGTCGCGTACCGGACACCGAATTACAGGAATGAATATACTGTGGAGATCAACACGACGAGATGAATATAATGTTACACAGATATCAACGATACAATCAAGTTATAAAAACTTGACTTTTCGATGTTGAAAATGTTGCTAAAACGTCGAAAATAAGATAAACGGAGCTATAGTGGTGCAAATTTGACGAAACGAATTACGACGTCTCTCTCACAAAATGATTTACATTTTTATTATATAAAAATATTCTGATTTGGAAAATATTAAATTTTCAACCATTTAACTGATTAAAATTAAAATTTTGAAATTTCACAAATAAACTAACTTTCATATTTTTCAATAAAATTTTACCATTTATTATATTTAGATAGACGTATTTCAAATATCAAATTTTCATTTCAAAATTTTATAATTTAATTTTCAAGAAAAATTAGTTAATTACGTTATTAAAACCGTTAAAATTCTCAGGTTGTTACACTCTCCCCCACTCAGAACATTTTGTCCCTGAAAAGGAATGAGATAGGGGAACAGAAACAAATAGAAGGATAAAATAAATTCAAACGAATAGTACCCGAGTCAAATAATTTAGGATTTGAAGCACGCATGGATTCCTCAATTTCCCAGGTGCAATCCCGATCATCCGTACTCCACTGTACCTTAACTAGACTGACAGATTTCCTCCGAAGATGCTTTGTACCTCTATCAACAATACGAAGTGGCTTCCTCTCGATGATGAGATTTGGCTCGACGTCCAAATTCTCTAATAAAGCTGGCTGAACTATCAAGGATGGATCATGGAGATACTTGCGAAGGTGAGATACGTGAAACACGTTGTGCACACCCGCCAGTTTTTCCGGCAAATCAACTCTATAAGCCAAAGGACCAACTCTTTTCAAAATGCGGAAATGACCAATGAACCTGGGAGTAAGCTTCCTTCTTCGACCAAATCGAACCACATTCTTCAACGGCGAGATCTTGAGAAAGATCCGATCACCCACTAAAAATTCCAAATCCCTTCTACACCTATCAGCATACCTCTTCTACCTATCCTGAGCAATCCTCATCTTCCTCCTAATCTCCTCAACCTTCTCAAATGCTTCTAGAATCATATCAAGTCCAAGAACTAAGCGATCACCGGATTCAATCCGGCAAGATGGAGATTTGCAGGATCGTCCATAAAGAGCGGCAAATGGAGACATCTCGATACTTGCCTGAATTCAAGAGGTTGGGATCAATAGATGAATTAAGCTTAAGATGATTGAAAATTTATCAAATAAGAGTCATACCTGATAACTGTTATTATAGGTGAATTCAACGAGATGGAGATGATCTTCCCAAGATCCTCCATAATCAAGAGCACAAGCATGAAGGGGATCTTCTAGAATCTGATTCACCCTTTCGTCTGACCATCAGTCTGGGATGATAAGCCATAATAAGGTTTAAATGAGTACCTAAAGCTTCTTTAAAAGCTTTATAGAACTTACTGGTACAGATAGGATCACGGTCATAAACAATGCTAGAAGGAACACCATGGAGACGGATAATCTCCCTCATATAAATCTTAGCTAAGCTCGAAGCGGTTTGATTCGACTTGACCGGAATAAAATGGGCAGACTTGGTCAATCGATCAATAACTACCCAAATACTCTCATTACCCCTTCTAGTCCTCGGTAAACCATCGATAAAATCCATAGAAATTTGATCCCACTTCCAAATGGGAATCTCAAGGGGTTGCAACAATCCTGCGGTCTTCTGGTGATTAGCCTTAACCTGCTGACAAGTGGCATATCTACTAACAAAGATAGAGATATCCCGCTTCATACCACTCCACCAATACAACTTCTTCATATCCTGAAACATCTTCGTGACACTGGATGAATGGAGAGTCTAGACCGATGATTCTCTCTAAGAACTTCTTGCCTCAAACCATCGACATTCGGTACACAAATCCGTCCATTAATCCTCAAAACTCCATTCCGATCAATCTGTGCTCCTAACTCATTCTGGTTATCACCTTCCCTATCCTAGATATTCTCCTTCATAAGCTTAAGCATCGCATCCTCATCCTGCTTAGCTGCAATACGATCCAAAAGAGATGGAGAAGCTACAATCTGACAAAACAAGGCTTTCTTACGACTCAAAGCATCGGCCACAACATTGGCTTTCCCAGGAGTGTAGTTGATGTCGAGGTCATAAGATGCTAAGAACTCAAGCCATCGAACCTGTCTCTGGTTCAAATCCTTTTGGGTGAAGATATACTTAAGAGACCGATGATCGGTGAAAAGCTCAAACTTGGTTCCCAAAAGGTGATGCCTCCACAACTTCAAAGTAAACACAACAACAAGCAATTCTAAATCATGGGTGGCATAGTTAGCTTCGTGGGGCTTCAACTGACGACTAGCATAAGCAATGACCTTCCCACTCTGCATCAACACAGCATCCAAACCTTCTTGATTAGCATCGGTATAAACCGATAATTCTTCACTCCCATTCGGAACGGTGAGAATAGGAGCAGAAGTAAGCTTTTGCTTCAACTCATTAAATGCAGCTTCACACTTATCATTCCAATCAAACTTGGCATTCTTACGAGTTAAAGCAGTGAAAGGTGCAGCTATGCAGGCAAAATTCTCAATCAATATTCGATAATAACAAGCAAGGCCCAAAAAGCTATGAATATTGGACGGAGTCTTCGGTGTCTCCCAATCCTGGAAATGGATAAGGTGTATAAGTTCAAAGATAGATAAGGAATTCAAAAGAGAAAGGTGGATAGACTTACATTAATCGTAGCGATCTTAACCGGGTCAACCGAGAGTCCATTCTCTGAAATAATATGCCCAAGGAATCAGACTTCATCCCTCTAGAAATGGCATTTAGAAAATTTGGCTTTCAAATGATGACTCCTAAGAGTTTCCAGTACATAGCCCAAATGAGATTCATGCTCCTTCTCTGACTTAGAAAAGATCAGAATATCATCAACGAAAACCAGAACAAACTTGTTGAGAACATCGCGGAAAACACGATTCATAAGATTGACAAAGAAGGCAGGAGCATTGGTTAATCCAAAAGGCATGATTAACCATTCATAGAAACCATTCTCCGTTTGGAAAGCAGTCTTAGGAATGCTTTCTTTTGCTACATGAAGCTAGTGGAAACCGATAGCAAGATCAAGCTGAGAGAATACTTTAGCTCCGTAGAGTTGATCGAACATATCATTGATGCGAGGCATAGGATATCGGTTCTTAAGAGTAAGCTTGTTCAGCTCCCTATAATCAACACACATCCTCAAAGAACCATCAGATTTGGTGATAAAGACCACAGCAGCTCTCCATTCAGAAAAACTCTGCCTAATCAAACCCTTAGAGAACAAGTCCTCAATTTTCTTCTTCAACTCAACTTTCTCTCTGGGTGCCATCCGTCTGGGAGAGAGAACAACAGGTCGAGCACCAGGAATAAGATCAATGCGGAATTCAATTTCCCGCTTGGGAGGAAGAGAAGTGACTTCACCAAAGACATCCGGAAAGAGTTGGACAACATGGGTGGAGTCAAGATTACTAGGCTTAGCATCAAGAGAGAAAATGAAACTGCTCGCATAATCCTAAGGCATTCGACATTCAATAACCAAAGGCTCGCCCCGCTCACTGACTAAGGAAACAGTTTGGGCCTTATAAGAAATGACAGCATCATAATGCTTTAACCAATCACCTCCAAGTAAAATATCACATGCATCGAAACCCAAAACATAGAAATCTCCTGTGAATCGACGCTTCTTGTAAAGGAGTTTCACCCCTTAACAAATCATACTAAGATTGGCGAGACCACCGATGGGATTAGTCACACATAATGATGAAGTCGCCAATTAAGGTTGCAAAATATGCTCAAATTTATTACAAAGATCAACAAATATAAAGCTATCGGTTGCAATAACAAGGTCAGGGAGTAATCACATAATTAATATGTGATATATATACATATATATTACACTGCATATATATATCATTCAGACAAGTAAGAAAAATAAAAAGAACATGAACAAGAGTAGAGCACTCAAAACAGAATATATAAGTACTGCTTCGGGTTTCAAAGGGGAATACTCGGGTTCGGCTTCGGGTTTCAAGGAAAAGACGCGGGTTGGACTTTGGGTTAGAGTGGTAGGGATTTCGGGTTTCAGGTGAGAGTGTTGTGGGCTGCTTGGAGGTCGACTTCGAGTCCGAGGGGGTGAAAACTCGGGCCAAGGCATGGGTAGGGGAGGTCGCGGCCTCAGGTGGCACTTGGGGTTTTGGATTTGGCGATGTGGAGGAGTGCTTCGGGTTGAGGAAGGATTTGGCTGAGGCTGGCTTCGGGTGAAGAAGGGGAGGACTCGGTCGGTGCTCAGGGAAGGCTTGGCGTGGGGAAGGTGTTTGTGGTCGGCTCGGGTCAGAGGCTGGAAAACGCGGGTCAGCTTTGGGTTTTTGGGAAGGAATCGTGGCATGGAAATGAGGGGAGGGGACTCGGGTTTGAAGAGGAAAAGAATGGAAGTGAGCTCGGTAGAAAAATGAAGGAGAAGAAGAAAGCTACAGGAACGAAACTTACCCTTTTTTTTCAGAATGAACAATTGAGGTCAAAAATGAAAAGGCACACAAATATATATGATAATCAATTGAAATATGAAGGGTCAAATGTTGTTTTCAGACTTTACTAAAGCAATGACTTATTGTTTTACTCGGCTGGAAATTTGGAAAGGCACGGGAAAAATAAAAAGACACAAATACGGTACCGATACGACCAACTGTTTTGTCGTTTCTGTCATGTACCGGACACCGAATTACAGAAATGAATATACTGCGGATATCAGCACGGTGGGATGAACAGAATGGTACACAGATATCAGTGATATGATCAAGTTATAAAAACTCGACTTTTCGCTGCTGAAAATGCTACTAAAACGCCGAAAATAAGATAAATGAAGCTATAGCGGTCCAAATTTGACGAAACGAATTACGATGTCTCTCTCAGAAAATGATTTACATTTTTATTATATAAAAATATTCATATTTGGAAAATATTAAATTTTCAACCATTTAACTGATTAAAATTTAAAATTTGAAATTTCAAAATAAACTAACTTTCATATTTTTCAATAAATTTTTACCATTTATTATATTTAGATAGACGTATTTCAAATATCAAATTTTCATTTCAAAATTTTATTATTTAATTTTCAAGAAAAATTAGTTAATTACATTATTAAAACCGTTAAAATTCTCAGATCGTTACAGTCCTCTATCCTTCACAACATTAACTTCAACATTCTCCATTTTCTCATCTTGTTGCCGCTAACATCTTTTAGCTTGGTAATAGAAATTTGCTAGATCTACTCGTGGATCCCATTCCAATGCCTTCTTAAACTCAGCTTTATTAGCGACTCCCAAAACCATCGCCGTAAGAACTATTAACATATTGAGTTTCTAGACTACAGTGGCTGTATTAAGTCTAATCAGTTAACTCTAATCGATGGTACATATCAATTAGGATTAGTCGGCACCGATCGATCCTAGAGGTGAGGGTCGGTCTACGTATGCATCCATTCCTTCTGTCCATCACTTAATTCTCTATTCTTCTCTAGTCTTGATTTCCAGCTACTCCAGCAGCTCTTTGCTGCTCCATCCGTTGGAAAAAACCATACAACATCTCCACTTTTCGAGCCAATAACCTTGCTTTCATGTTTGTCATCATTCTTCTCATCTTTTACCTAGTCACAAAGATTGAACAAGGATTTGAACTAAAGGACACTACTTGGCTGCCACCATGCTCTGATCGACTCCCTTCGATAATGACTTTCTTGTAGTTGGCTTCTTTGTCCTCCACAAATCATATCTAAATTATTCTCAGTGAAAGCATCAAGAATGTTAGCCTTTTCTTTTTGGGCTAATAGTCCAAATTGGTAGAAACAAATTAAATAAATGGAAAATGTAAGGAATCTAAGAGAAAATGAGTAAAGGGATACAATATTTATTGTGGTTCATCAAAATCTCTGGCCTACGTCTACTTGGTTATTTTTCTTGATTAATCCTTTCTAAAATTCTCAAATTACAATTGGATATTGAAATATAAGAGTTGGGTCTTTGGTCTCCCTAATAGTCTCAAGAGGAAGAAGAATCCAAAACATTCATTTTCTTCTTGATGAAAGCTCTGTATTTATATCTGAATCCCTCCATCATAGTCGGCATAATGATTTTGGACAAATAAATGTCTAAATCCAAAGTTCCAGCATGAAGAATGGGTCAAAAGCACATTTTCCAACTATCATAATCCTTCGGTACCAACCGATATCGGTCGGTGTCGACCAATGTCTTATCGCTTTTTGGTTTGCTTTTCACATAGCTGAAGATGGCTTTGGGTTCTTGAATCATGAAAACCAAATCGTTTAGCACCCGATTGATTTGGCATCCAAGCTTTTGCATTTTTCTTCACAACTTCGAGTATAAAGTCAGGCAATGGAAGATATGTGCAAATACGAATAAGCAGATCGTTACCAATTGATATCCGTCGGTACCGCTTGATCTTAGTTAATCCAAATTTAGCCAAATCTTGGAGTATTTCAACCTTGTCATTTTCCAAGCTTCTTGATCCACTCCTTCATCATTTTGTAGTATAGTTTCTCTAATTTGAGTCAATTCTGGATTGTGAAAATTTTGTTGGAAACCTTGCCACCAAGGGATAGTTATTGGATAACTATGGAATGACTCGTTCGATAGTTTTTTATTGGCTAATATAACCAATGTCAAACAAAAAATATCAATGTGACAATATTACACAATTCCCTCGACTTGAGAATACAGTTGAGCTTGAATGTGCAAAACTACTTTGATTATAGTTAAATTATGGCATGGCATCCATCAAATGACTATAACTGGGTCGGGTGGAAGTATTGGGGGTGAAACACTATTCAATAAAGAATTCGTCTCCTTAGTTATATGAGGTTAGTATCATGGTCGACTAAAGTAAAAGTCTTTGGCCAAAGCAGTTCAGTTAATAATAACTATTATTATTAAACCAAGGACTTTGTGTTTGGACTGTACAAGTTAAATATGGATAGTATTGGAATTTTGACCATTACCAAATTCCATAAGTCCTAATGTGATATAGTTTTAACGTAGATAATTAGTGTAAATAATTGTTACTGTCGAGAATCGCTTAATATATGTAAAATGAATTTTATCGAAACTATGTAAGAGATAAATTTGGTCGTAATGCTAAACCACCAGCTAAGGTGATGTGTGAGCGTTAATATTCGAATTGTTCAATATTAATCGCTGATCGAATTTACACCTAAAAGTCACACGGCTAAAAAGCCGAATACTCTGACTACCATCTGATTTAATTAAACTATATTTATTATAAATTAATCAGTATTTGAAATATTAGTTATAGCATTTATTTGATTTGTGTTGATCAGTATTGAAAATAGTGTATATATAAAAGTTGTATACACATGTGTCGATATATGATACCGGTGTACATTTAAATTTGATTTAAATGTATTATCTTATTGGGCTAGAAATGGAATGAAGGCCTATGTAGAGGCATGTATAGCGGGCCATTTGTGTGGGGGTAAGAGGTGTTTGAATTGGTTTAAATAGGTTTTTGAACTATCAGAGAGAATAGTGGATCTGGATCCACAATTTGCTCCTCACTATCTCTCATATTTAAACTCCTCTAGCCTCTTATTTTTTTACTCTCTCTTTTAGCTCCTCCCTTAGACCTTCTGAATAAATATATCCCCTATCCCTCCTTCATCATTTCAGGCTTTAAAACACAAATTCAAATAAAAATAGTGCAACGGTGTGTAGATCTTTCAAACGGGTAGCTCTTTTTGGAAGAATTTAAATCCAGATTCAAAAGAGTCAATTAGATTCAGCATTCAAGGTGTCATTCAAGGCTATAGTTGAGATAATATCCTTATTTACACATTTATATACTTATTCTATCATGTTATCATACGTGGATAGATTATTTACATATTACGAATTCATATATCTATATGATGTCTACCTAGAATATGTATTTATATAAATAAGTTACACACACACACATGTATATATGTATTCATTCATGGCCAAATATAAAAAATTAACTGTTGTAATTTCAAATAATTATAAAAGTATTTTAAATGAAAGAATGATTTTCAGGACTATATATTTATACACAAACTGTTTATAAATCATTTTATTAAATTTAAACATATTATTTAAAAAAATTGTATATATATTCAAAAGTATAAGTATATATTTTTATATTACAACAATATACTAAATAGTTTCAAATCAATTATAAATGTGTACATGTATAATTAATTAAATGCATGTAATTTCTAACATTATAAAGAATTTTATTAAAATTTTAAAACAAATCCTTATGGAATTTTAATAAAAAACACATTTTTTATATATGTATATTTGTATATTAAATATGAATAGCTTAATACCAAAAAAATTAGATTTTTTCAAATTATAATTATTGGCTGAAAGGAATATATATATATATATATATCTGTGTGTGTATCTATATATTATCTACATATATTTAATTATACAATATTTTAGTTATAAATGATTTTAGATTATAATATACATATACATATACATATATATATATATATATATGTGCATATCAATTATAAATAATTTTTTTCTCAAAAATAGGTATGTACATATACATATACATATGTATGTATGTATGTATGTGTATATATATGTATGTGTGTGTATATTATTCAAATACAAATATTATTTTTATTAACTATATATATATATATGTTTTGAAAATTGGTTAATTTTATTTCAAACTCATATAGGCTTTGTGGCCCAAAACACTAACATTCGAGATTACATACATACATACATACATATATATGATAGCATACATGTATATATAGGGGCTAACATGTCTATTACGATATAAATCTTAACATTCAGATACGGGCATATTAAACCATGCACATTATATATACTGCACGTGCACGTACATGTCCATGTGTATATGATACATACGTACACACTATATACATTATACAATGTTAAATAAATTCACTTTATTAATGAATTAAATAAAATAATAATTTTATTTAAAATTAATTTAGATCAGATCTGAATTAATTTAGACTTCATAGACCTAATAAGATCCAAAACAGTTAAAAATTTAAAATTTACCCATTTTCCCACTATACGTGCTAGCCCAGATCCAATAATAGCATCAGAGCCCAAAAGCCTATGTAATACCCAGAAATTTTAATTAAGGCTTAAATAATAATAAATAATAAAATATAAATTTGAAATTTTATTGGAGGGTATTTTGGTAAATTTTAGTTAGAGTGAAAAATAATAATTTTTATAGACAATTGAATTTGCAAACAAAAGTTGAACCATTGCATAGCTCTCATTTTTTATAGTCAAGACGGAGTATTCATTTATCCGAATTGGGCGTCGTATGAGTGAAATATCGAAGTTTTATTTAAGTGAAATAGTGGACAATATCGATGCACATTTAAATTTGATTTAATTGAATATTATCTGATCGGGCTAGAAATGAAATGAAGGCCTATATAAGGGCATGTATAGTTGGCTTTAAGTGTGGGGAAAGAGGGGTTGAATTGGTTTAGGTGGGGTTTTGAATTGGAGGAAAGAATAGTGGATCCGGATCCACAATTTGCTCCTTACTTCCTCTCATATTTAAACTCCTTTAACCCCCCATATTGTACTCTATCTTTTAGTTCCTCCTTTAGATATTTCTAACTGAATATATCTCCTAGTCCTCCTCCATCATTTCAAGGTTCAAAACACAAATTTAAATAAAAACAATGTAATGGTGTGTAGATCTTTCGGTCGGGTAACTCTTTTTAGAAGAATTTGAATTCAAATTCAAAAGGAGTTAATCAGATTCCGCATTCAAGGTGTCATTCAAGGCTATAGGTGAGGTAATATCTTTATTTACACATGTATATACTTATTTCTATCATGTTATCATATATGGTTAGATTAGTTACATATCATGAATCCATATATCTATATGTTGTTTGTCTAGAATTTTATTCGTATAAATATGTTATAAAAAATTACGCATACGTGCGAGCGCGCAAAAACACACTTCTATATGTATGTATGTATACATTCATGGCCTAGCAATAAAAAAATGATTTTGGAAATTTAAAATAAATATAGAAGTATTTTAAATGGAAGAATAATTTTTAAAACCGTATATTTATACACAAAATATTTATAAATCATTTTCCTAATTTTCAACATATTTCTTTCAAAAATATAAAAAATTCCACACACACATATATATATTAATATATTCGAAAGTATATATCTATATCCTTAATATTAAAACAATATACCCAATAGTTTTAAATCATTTATAAATGTATGTATGTTTAATTAGTAAATGTAAATAATCTCAAATTATAAAGAATTTTATTAAAAACTAAAAAAAATTCCTTACGGAATTTTAATAAAAAACAATATATATGTGTATATTTATATATTAAATCTGAATGGATTGATATAAAAATTAGACTTTGTCAAATTATAATTATTAGCCAAAATGAATATAGACACACACATATACATTTAATTATACATATTTTAGTTATAAATGATTTTATATATTTATAAATAAATAAATTTAATATATATATATATATGAATATGTGTACACATATTTTCGAAGGAAAAAATTATTTTCGTATATATATTGTAATATAAATCATTTACAAAATTGCATTTGAATTAATAAGATATTTTCAAATCCATATCTATATTTAAATTTTGAATTTGTATTTTGAAGTGCCCATATTCATATTTTATAAATATCGTTTTATGTAAAACATATATGCACTATTAAAATTATATATATATATATATTATTTAAATATAAATATTATTTTTATTATATATATATCTATGTATGTATGTATATATTAGACAACATATATGTATATGGTGTGGCTAACATGTCTGTTGTGGTGTAAATCCCAACATTTAGATACAAGTATGTTAAACCATGCATACTGTATTTTGTATGTGCACGTATACATACATGTGTATATGATACATATGTATACACTATATATAATATACAACATTAAATAATTTCTTTTTATTTCTGAAATAAATAAAATTATGATTTTATTTAAATTAATTTAGAACGGATCTAAATCAGTTTAGACTTTATAGGCTCAATAAGATCCAAAATGGTAAAAGACCGAAATTAACCCATATCCTGTTTCGGTGTTCAAAATTAATATTTGTCATTAGATTATTCAAACATCCTTGTTCAAATCAAAGCGTGTCAAACAAAAATCAAAATGACAAGTCCAATTGAAGATTACCTTCAACGTTAAACTCAAAGCATACCTACAAGACCAATTGTGATCGCATGCACGTATAAGCGACCCGAAGGCAAACCTTTAGGATTTATTCAAACCAAAAATGCAGAATATAAACCTAGTCTCAATACACCTCGATCATAGGATAACCATGCCCTATCCAAATCTTTGGTTGCGACCGCCGTCGTCCGCCACATTTGGTGATTGTGCCCTCAACACCATTGCGGTTAGCACTATAGTTACAAAGTTCCTTACATACTACTACAATCGGGCTCTCTAAATCTACTCCTCTATCAGAGCTCTTAAGTGTCCACACTCATTAGCCTTGTGCCGGTTTAGCTCATGGAACAGGCAGAATTACCCAGACTTCCTTTTCCATTCCGTGACTCTCTATTGGGAGGTTTCCTATACTAGATTTTCCTCTTAGTATCTAGATAAATCCTCTATGGGATTTTGATTAAGTCGGTAAAAGAGGCAAACTTTGGTTCCTCTTTGGGCTCTTTGAACCTTTGAAACTATCATCATCCTTCATCTTTCATTTATCCTTTCCGGAAGCTGTCCTGGATGGTACTCTGTCCTCTACAACATTTACTTCGGCATTCTCCATTTCCACATCTTGTTGGCGCAAATATATTTTGGTTTGGAATAGAAATCTGCTAGATCCACTGGCATGTCCCTTTCCAATGCCTTTTTATTTATTACGACTCTCGAAACCGCTACCATAAGAACTAATGATTGATCTAGTTTTTGAACTACAACGGCTGCATTAAATCTTGTCATGTAACTCCATAAAGATTCATTCTTCATTCGCTTCATGTTTGAAAGCACCATCACATTCCTAGGTCAAACCATATGAAGCCTAGATTGACTCATGAGTCTCTCAAATAATTCAGTCTCTCAAATAATTCGGTTCATGCTCTAATGGATCCCTTATAGTGTTGGTAAAAGAACATTGCAGCGAAACCAGTTAAGAACGGTGGAAAGCAATGTCCCATCATTTCATCAGAAGCTCTTAACCCTCTCATGTGTTGGATGTATCTCATTAAATAAACTGTAGGATCGATTCTTCCATCATTCAGTTCCAAAGCAAGTAGCTTGAAATCAGGTGGATTCCTAGCATACTGAATGTTTGGGGTGAATGGGTTTTGATTCCCATCCTCCGAACTTTGATCTAGGGCTCTAACTTGAAGCACCTATTGGACCATCTTAGCTATATGATCTTTGAGGCTCAACAGGCCTTTGATCAATGGCTTGCTCATGCCTACTGTTCCTGCGGGGATCTTCTAGCTCTTCTCCAAGATGGTGTAACTTTACCTTGAAATCTTCATTCCTAGCCTCGACATTACCCATCCAAGGTGCACTTCCTTGCTTGACATCTAGATCAACACTTCCTGGTTGGCTAGATGGATCGGTACCGATCGGTTGAGATCAGTCGGCACTGATTGATCCTTGAGGTGGAGGTTGGTCTACACATGCACCCAGTTCTCCTATCCATCACTTTAATTCTCTATTCTTCACTGGTCTTGATTTCCAACTACTTCATCAGCCCTTTATTGCTCCATCAGTTACAAAAACCATTCGACATCTCCTCTTGTCGAGCCAACATCCTTGCTTTCATGTTTGTCACCATCTTTCATCTCCTCTCTAGTCACAAAGATTGAACGAGGATTTGAACTAGATGACATCTCTTGGCCACCCCTATGTTATGGTTTACTCCCTCCAACAATGGATTTCCTTAAAGTTGGCTTCTTCATTCTCCACAAATTAGATCTGAATTATTGTTGAAAGCACTAAGAATGTTAGCCCTTTTTTGGGCTAACCCAAATTGATAGAAACGAACTGAATAAATGGAAAATGTAAGGAATCAAAGAGAAAATGAGTAAAGGGACACAATATTTTATAGTGGTTTGGCAAAATCTCCGGCCTACGTCCACTCGGTTATTTTTCTTGATTAATTCTTCCTAATATTCTCAAATTATAATTGAATCTCGAAATGCAAGAGTTAGATCTCGGGTCTCCCCTAATAGTCTCAAGAAGAAAAGGAATTCGAAAAAGTTCGTTTTCTAGTTGATGAAACTCTATTTGTAGGCAAATCCCTCCATCATAGTCGGCATAACAAATTTGAATTAGTAAACGTCCTAATCCGAAATTCCAGCACAAAGAACGAGTCAAAAAGCATATTTCCCAACTATTATCATCGTTCGGTACCGAGAGATATCGGTAGGTGCTGATCAATGTCTTATCGCCTTTTGGTTTGCTTTTTCACATAGCTAAAGACCTTTTGCCTTTGGGTTCTTGAATCACAAAAACCAGATCGTTCGGTGTCTAACGATATTGTTTGGCACCAACCGATTTCCCATCTAAGGTTTTTCATTTTTCTCCACAACTTCGGGTATCAAGTCATACAAGGAAATATTAGTGCAAATATGAACCAGCAGACCGTTCGTTATCGACCGATCTTTATTAATTCAAATTTAGCCAACTATTTGAGTATTTCAACCATGTCATTTTCCAAGCTTTTAATCCACTCATTCATCAATTTATAGTCCAGTTTCTTTGATTTGAATCATTTTTAAGAATGTTTGCACCAAATGTTGGACAAACACCCGATCATATTTAGGTAGAGATTAACTAAAGAAATTAAATAAAAAATGAAACAAATAACATATAAGAATTTATAGTGGTTCGACAAAGCTCTGGTCTACATCCACTTAAACTTTGCTAATGGTTTTCAGAATTTTATAGACTATGTTCTTACAATTCGATGCTCACAACTTGGTGAGGATCCAGCAGAGTAATAGCATAAAATCAAATAGTTCAGAAAGTAGGAAAAAGATCTCAAAAAGATGCATGTCTCCTTCTATTTATAGAAGAGATCAATGACTAAGCTCCGATGCTTTCACCCCACGTTCTCCACGTCCAAAAAGTGGTTCCATGAAGAGATCATAGCCAGATCAACATGCTCCATCTCAACTGTTTTTACAAAACAGTGCATTTTCTCTGGATCGTCACGTTAATTTGAACAATTCTATATTCACATCTCTTAGATGGTATAACAGCTGAAGTATGTTACTTAAGTTTGCTATTTAGATTGTGGAAAGTCTTTAAAAGTTCTCTTCTTTGAGTTGGTCAAGTAGATCTTTGATATCCATTGTTTTCTTTTGTTTTCCATCACATACTCCTCTTTATATTTTCTTCTCCTCTGTATCTCTTTTTTTAAAGATTAGTACCGATTTCAGGTATTTGGATCGATACCTATTTCTTTACCTAATTTTCTAGGTTGACCTATACTTCAGCAATTTCATTCCTATTCTTTCTTCTTCATTTGTTCACTTCTACTTGCCTTATTGACTTCGACCTTGGACATCCGCCATTGCCGAACTTTGCACCCAACTTCGAATCACTCTTCGGCCATCGCCTTACCACACCACCACCGAGTGTTCTAATCGCCGTCGCCTTCTTCAAATCTAATCTACATGAATTAGTCCCCTAGATTGATTTGAGATTCAAGCCCTTCTCAGATCTACATGTACTTTAATTCGACCCTCCTTAATTCAACTTAGGTAAGTGGTGGTGCTGCCACATGATTTGTTGATGATGACCATTAATCATTACTTACACTCGGTTGTGGCTCCATACCTAATTTTTCACCTTTTCTAGATCAGTGGTGAATTGTGGACTAAGGAAATTTTTAGAAAAATAGGAAGTTGATCTCATTCTTGAGAGACCTAGGGTCAACTCGAAGTTTCTATGCAAATTCCTAAGGAATGACCTGAGTTATCGATTTGCTCCGTCTACTTTGAGTAAACTTCTAGTCAAACCTAGTTTTGACTCGAGTTTTTTAAGTGACCGTGGGTTTCTTGAAGTTCTCTGGTCAATTTTTTTGTAAGTTTAAGATGGAAGGGGAAATGAAGTTCTTGGGTGACTTTGGTCGAGTTGAGATTGATGGTTGTGTCCACTGGGACAGTTTTAGATAACAGTCACATTGAACGCGTTCTAGCATTAGAATGGACTTTTTACTATTGCTTTAATTTGACATTTCACTCTAGTGTCCCTACAAAGAGAATTTCTGTGTCACTCCATACAATGGTGTTATTAACGTAAATCGTATGATAATGGGTAAAATCCAACGCACCGTTCCATTGTGCGACGATGCTTGTTTGCCAGCACGAGCGAGCTATCTACACAGAAGTTCACGTTTACCATGCTCTGGATACTAAATATACATGTTGCATTGATTGGATTTTATATCATTGGCCCTGTCAATGCATATGATTTGATCGATCAATACATGTTCACATCAGTTGGGTCTTATACATCGGCCGTACATGGTTTTATTTTGGCACATGAATCAAAGTTAAATTCTACCCAACCTTATTTATTTGTGAAGTTTTGAATAGCTATGGATCATAGATGCTCTTCGTGTATCTCAACGATGGTTGTGGGTCCATTTACATCAAAGATAGTTCAGTCAGCAAAAGAGTCAAATTTAAACTCCCCTTCCCATCTTCTCTGCCATCCACTTTGTCATCTTTCCGGCCTTAACCACCACATCATTCGACATGGTAGTCCCTTAAGATCGTTCTTTTTGTAATAGTGGATAAAGATTCGTAGGGACTACTCCCGATGTTGATCTTGGGGATGCTACAATTATTGATAACCCCCCGGACTCTTCTGTGATAGCTTAGATAGAGTGGCTATCGTAAGAATTTGTGATAGGAATGACATTCCATTTGAAGATGTTCTTGTCCTTGAACCCTATTATCGGGCATATAATCCGCTTAAGGGATATACTGCATGTAACCATAATATGTGTCAACCTGAATGCGTCCTTCCATTCAATCCTTCATTCGGTTTGTGCTCCAATTCATGAAGCTTTCACCATCCAATTCACCCAAATAGTTATGCTTCACTACACGACATGTATATGGTTTTTCTTCATCATTTGAGCAGGGTGCCAACAGTGGAGGAGATTTGCTATCTATATACCTTTAAAAAGCAAAAAGAGAGCCTCTCTCCTACCTTTCTAGAGCCATCTAAGAGCTACCGAATCATTGTTGGTCTTTGAACCAAGCTCGGCTATTTCAAAGATGAATACTTCTTCGTGCGCTACCCTCCCGGCTTCACTCAGATATGGTTACCTGGATGTAAGTTTTGCTATAATATACCACTTTAATGTCATTGATTCATCTGCGTTGCTAATTCTATTATTTTACGAATTTCTAGATATCCTAAGAAGCCTTAGTAGTTTAACCCTAGCAAATACTCTCCAACATTTGCATGCCATCCTCAAAGAGGAGCGGATGATGAGATATCTATTGACAAATGAAATGATGTGGCAGTTTAATCTCTTTGACCATAACAGTAGTTTGGGGATTGCGTCGAATGTTCATGAAGATGCCTAGCTTGCTCATAAGGCTGAGGAGAATGTAGATGTTCCTCCCGTTCAAAATGTTCAAATTAATTTAGAAGAGAATATAAGAGGAAATAGAAATATGGACATCACCATAGGAGAAGGTGATGGTGATAATGGTGATGGTAATAATGAAGGTGAGGGCGACAATGAGGATGTGGACCATGGTCATGAATCTACTGGTGAGACGGGCGGCGACATCAAGTGCCACTCATTCCTTAGTGGCCAAAGTTAAAGATTATCTCATCTTGCTTAATTTCATAGCTGCCTCCAGCTTCAGTAGTAGAAGAGACATTGATACCTCCGTTTGAAGATATATATGGCTCATTTGGGAGCGTTCCTTATAGAATAGCTTCTTATGGTCTTGACAACATCGGCATTGGTGATATCGACTCTCCCATTCGTTTTCCAATTGAAATGCCTGCTACCGGTGTAGGGAAGATAACCCTTATTAGCAAACTTCAAGACCACGGTCCGTGGGGGCATTAGGACACATTAACACTTTATACCACTTTAGATCACTATCTGTTCACACTGCACGTGCTGGCCTTCAGTTTCCATATGTTAACTTGACCACATTTTGTTTTCAGGTTCCATGGATCACCAACATCTTTTTAATAAGCTTTAGAGCTACAGTGGCAACTATTAAAGGCTCGGTGCACCACATCGTCATCGTGAGTCATCTCACGAGTTTGACTCAAGCAAGCGTGATAGAAGAGAACAAGGAAGGCAAGATAGAGACTATAAGTGCCGTGATGATCGCTATGGAGGATCTGGTAGGTCATCACCTTCTCGACACATGGCGTAATGCCCCTGAATTTTAAGTAACATTATTCGGGATATTTACTTAGATAAATTAAATAGAATAATGTGAATAGTAGAGAGATGAGATTAATAAATCCAATGGCCGTGTCTAAAAGAATGAACTAAAATAAAAGGATTTAAATAAATTAAGGAGGAATTTTTCCTAAGGGTTAAAATTGGAAACGGGGCTACATTTCTTAGTATATATCTCTTCCCCCACTTGAATAAAGTTCCACTTTCTCATTCTTAACTCCCATATATTTCGACCGACCATTAAGAAGCTCCAGGAAGAGTTTAAATTGAAAAATAAGCCAAGGAATTAAAGCTAGGAAAGTATCTCATTCTCTAATCAACTAATTAAGGTGAATAATCATGTTTATCATCTCATTTTTCTATGTTTGGATCAGTTATGGGTTATACCCGATTCATGTTTGTGATTTTGGTTAGGATATAACCATTTAAACCTTTGTTTGGATAAGACATAGGTGTATTAAATGTTAATGGGTTAATTAACACGTTTTTGTTCAGTTTTGGTTAAATTTCAAATTGTTTTGATCATCATATGCTTTGAAATTTTAATATGTTGAAGTATATGATTTATCTGAATTTTCATGATTTTTGGGAATTTTTCCTTAGTGATTTCCTAAGGTAATTAAATTATTTCCGCCCAAGGGCTAAACTGAAAATTTGTTTTCGAAATTACTTAAATTCGAGAAGAAATTTTCTTTTGGAAATATTTGGGGAAGAAGTACAGTGTTTTAGAAAAATGTTGACTTTTGTATACTTTTTACTATTTGGAAGTACATGAGAAGGTTCCTCGGCCAATCAAAGTTAGACAAAAAAGATAAAAACATCACTTCAGTGGGCCAGTTCTATCTTTGACTCCAATAAGCCCGTTTTTACCCTTTTTTCGTCTAAAATGTAAGGTAAATAGTTACCTTCCGCCCAAAGTAGAAAGGTAGGCATGGGGCCGAAGGAAAGAAAAGGGCGAAGGGATGGGGTGGCTGCTTCTTTTGCTTTCAGATAGAAATAAAAATTATTTTCGAATAAGTTGAAAGGGGATCCTTCGACTCTATCATTTTATAAAAGACTAATTTTTTTATATATATTCAAGAAGGGGTTTCGAAGGGGATCTTCAAAAGCTTAAACCTTCAAGAGTACTATTTTTAAAATGTTTTCTGAAAAGGTTTGGTTTCGAAAGGTTTATTTCAAAGGGTTTTGAAGGGGCTATCTTCAATAATTTCGAACGATTTTAATTTCGAAAGGTTTTGATTTCGAAAGGTTTTGATTTCAAAAGGTTTGATTTCAAAAGGTTTGATTTCGAAAGGTTTTGAAGGGGTTATCTTCAATGATTGCGAAAGGTTCTGATTTCGAAAGGTTTGATTTCGAAAGGTTTTGAAGGGGTAATCTATTGCGAAAGGTTCTAATTTCAAAAGGTTTTTGATTTCGAAAGGTTTGATTTCGAAAGGTTTTGAAGGGGTTATCTTCAATGATTGTGGAAGGTTCTGATTTCGAAAGGTTTTGATTTCGAAAGGTTTGATTTCGAAAGGTTTCCGAATGGGCTAACTTTGAATGTTTATTTGCTTTCGAATGGGACTTCATTCCAAGGGTTTTAAAGGGCTGGTTTTAGACGTTTTTCTTAAGTAAAACTTTGCTAAGACAAAGGGGTTACTTCGAAGGGTTATAGCATAAAATACTTATCTTTGTTTGAATATGTAAGGGGGATCCATATATAAAATGAATGTTATAAAATCTTGGGGACACCGGGATGGGTTTACTGTTTTCGTTACATAGTTTGGGGTTACAAACATAAATATGCTTTCGAAAATATACATTGGGGCTATCAATGTGTTTTTATTTAATTTAACCTAATTGGGGCTACCAATGGGAATAGGTTAAACATATGGTATACCAAGGGAAAATAATTAATCATGGGGATCATGAATTTTTATAAACAATCATGGGGATCATGATATTTTAATTGGCCAAGTGATGGGTT
Organism: Allium fistulosum; assembly: GCA_030737815.1. Lineage (NCBI taxonomy): Eukaryota > Viridiplantae > Streptophyta > Magnoliopsida > Asparagales > Amaryllidaceae > Allium > Allium fistulosum. Next base: position 1,160,293,539 of record CM060902.1, on the reverse strand, counting down.
CTTGGTTAACCTAGGAAAACCATGGAATGTGCAGTGGATAGCCCACATCAAATTTCTAAAGTAAAGAATGTTTTTCCAAAGGTGGTTAGCGTCGGGATTTGGCACCCAAGGGTTCATAGTCATCCTAGGAAAACTATGGAGTGTGCGGTGGATAGCCCACACCAATTTTTATAAAACAATGTACGATGGATAATCTGCGTTTATTTTGAATGGATATGGGATGGATAGTCCTATTAAACTATGATGGATAGTCATTTAAAAATATTTTAAAGGGGAATTCCAATAAACTGATTTTAGATGGGAAATCTAATAAATTGCATTTAGGTGGGATACCTAAATAATGGGTGGAGGGATATCCAATGCATATGATTTATGGCTTTATTTCATATTATGTTAAGACTAATCAGTTTGGGTGCAGGGTCATAGTAAATGATTTGCATGTTTGTTTTGGATACTAGTGAGGGGAAAACCCGTTCCGCTAAGCGGCGTGGTCTCACTAGCTATCTATTTATGATAAGAGATGATAGGGGATTATTCATACCGGACTTATTGTCTGACTCAAAGTTTGTGTTTCTCCACAAACTCTCGGGTACTCAAAATTAATTTGAGTAGTATGAGAGTGGTAGACTTTCAGGTTTTCAGACGAATAAGCTTCCAGAGACGTGCATGAGGCAGTATTAGCAATATAGGAGCTATTTTGTGTATTCCGCTGTGATGTACTAAGAACTGTAAAGTTCATACTTATTAGTTCTCTGATCATCATAAGGGGACATCTTCATATGTCGCTCTTATCGTATTTTGTACATGTAAATGTGATCTGAACACGGTTAATGTCTGGGATTATGCAATTAAATCTTAAATTGAAATTCATAAGAAATGAGAAATTCTGTTTTGTTGATGTTTAAATTTGTTCATATTCTTGTGTTTCTGTGTTTCCAATAGTTTCAAGATTCCGGTTTCGGTTACTCAAAAATAACACTTATGGATGACTGCAGCATCCGTAGCAGTTACTTTTGAGCCTCCGAAAGCGGTATGTTACACATGGCTCATTTTCCATTGCCAAAAATCCTAGATAGATATTCGACGAGGCCTAATCTTGTTCCCTCAATTTAACCTCCTATTGCGTCTGCTTTAATGCCACTTGCTACGTAGCTGATAATATCTTCTCATATGCCCAAACAATCTACTCAGCCATCTAGGTATGCATCTTCTAACCCTTCTAGATGAAGGCATGGTAAATGCTAACTTCTTGATTCTGTTTTAACTGCGATGACCGAAACTATCTTGAACTCACATCTTGTTGCCATGAAAAAAGCCTTCTCAAAGATTTGTTTTGATAGGGTTAAATTTTTCTCTCAACTTGAAAGACATTCCTTATAACATGGGGCCAGAAGTCTTGTCTTGCGTGAGTGATGTATACGATTAATACTGCACATGGAAAAGGCTTACAAAGGAGCTCTTGTACGTCAATAAGGCTAAAATGGTGGCTCTCGAAGGGAAAGAGCTAATAGAAAATGATAACAAGCGCACTATGTAACGACCCTAAATTTTTGACATTTAAAAATGTGAATATTTAATTGAGTTTAAATATTCGAATGATTGTTCAATTTGAAATTCAAATATCATAGTGAATTTGGCAATTAAATTATTGAATTTAATTTGTTGAAGTTGGTTAAAAATTTGAATCTTCAGTTTTAAGCTAATTAAAAATATTTTCAAGGCTTAGAAAATTCATATTGATAATACCAAAGATAATAAAAGCTTCAGAATTGAATTTGAAACTATTTTGTTCAGTTTTGAATTTATATCATTTGAATCGATATTTAAAAATAGCTTTCCGAGGCACAGTCTCGAAATTTGACGAAACCAGTTTCATTGGATCCGTAATATCGTATTATTATCGGATTTCAATTTTCGTAATGTTTGGAGTGATCGTTTGGCCGTACGATAAGCAAACGCGCTGAAATTAAATCGAAAGTCAATATTATAACTGGTCCAAAAAGCTATCTTCTCCATACGATCGAATTTGGACCCGAAACCTTTTCCATTGTGTTCGGAATAGGCGTATAACATTATAAATTCCTAGCGGCATGCCTCGATATGAGGTCAAGATTTTGAGATGCATTTATCGGAACGATTTGAATTTGAATTTAAATTGGATATTTTAGTCCAACCACAGCTGTATTTCATTCACATCACAGCTGTATGCCTTCAAATCACTGTCTCCACTCGTACACGCCAACATCATCGTGTCTCCTTCCTCTCTAATTATTTACAGCCGAGCATTTGAACAAAATAAATGAAACTATTTCGTTCCAAAGAAACCAATGGCCGAACTTTAAATAAAAAATCCTATCTCCTGTTATACTTCGTTTCTTTCTCCCCCTCCACAAATAAACCTAGATCCACGAATTCAAAAGTGAGGCTCGACCACAATGTCGATCAATCTGGGGATCGCAATTTTTTGAATAGGCGAGTTCGTCGTCACGATGTTTTCGAGTATAGTCTTCTGGTTGCTCTGGCACACGTGAATCGAGCGGAAGGGTACGTCGATAGAGAGACAGGGTAGATGGGGCTCGACTTTTGCTTCACGAGGCAGCCTTTGACTAGGGCTTGAGTTCGATCATGTTGTGGAGGCAGAACGATGTTGTAAGGGATCGCGATCGACAATTGGCAGCGTAGTTAGGGCTTTGTGTTGTCAGGGATTGGGAGCATGGTTTGTCGAACAGAGAGTGCCAAATTTTTTTCTTGGCGATTAGCACTCATAGCTTTGAATCGATGAGGTTTGATTCCTCTTTGGGTTTTCTTGGCAATGGGCATCTCCGGGAGGAGACTGGAGGACTGCGGCCTAGTGGGGAGTGGGTGAGATGTCTATTCGCTGGCATGCTGTGGTTATGGGCGTGATTGAGTAAGGAGGAGGTAGCGAGTCGCGAAGAGCTCGCGAGCCTGTGGGTTCGTCGTGATACCAGAGAGGTATGCGATTTTTTTTCTAATCTATTGAATGTATATACGCGGAAATAAAGTTTGCAAAAAGAAAGAAAAAAAATTTATTTTTAGTAAGAACATTTTGTTTTCTTAAATATATATAGATACAGTAAAACAGAAATATAAGAATAAACATACATGTTTTCACTTATTAGTCAAATTTTAAAAATATGTGTTTGGGACGATTAATTTATGTAATAAACTTATTTAATTATTTAGTCACTTAAAGTAATTTATTAAAAGAAATCAGTTTAAGTAAAATCTTTAGTTAATTAAATTATGGTAATAAATTTATTCGACTAAATTGAATATTAATAAATTATATAATTGTTTATATAAGGTTTAAAAAATCGAGAAACAAACTGGAGTTGGAATGGATTGCAAAATAAAATCAAAAGTGAGATCTTCTCACTCAAAAATGAAAATTTGGATTGCAGTTATTGATTGACTGTTTGGATGTGATACTATATATATAGTAGTATATAGCAATATATATATTGGCATATGTATATATTGGAGTTGTTGATTTCCCGCATTATATAGCGGATGAGACCCTATGCGCTGCATAATAGCGGATGATATTTTATAAATCCCATATACCGCGATATTCCACCTCGAAGTGGAATTGGTATTGTGCTAACATCCGTGGATGTAGGAAAACAGGTTGGAGGGATCCAACTGGATTCCTCAAATTGTTTGAATATTATTTCATATGTGAATGATGTGATTTATTGATAATCTGTGGATGATTTATTTATAATTGAAATTGTTGAAGGCTAAGATTTAGCCAAAGGTATTTTTGGTATCGTTGGATACCAGAAATGAATATAAATTGGATTTTGAAATTAAAGTGGAAAACTTTAAGTGAATTTATTTTTGAGAATTGAATTTATTTGAAAGGAGAAATTTTAAAGTATTAGAATTGATTTTTTGAAACCTTACCGAATAAATTCCAAATTATGGGAAAAGATATTAATAAATGAGTTTTGAATAATATTATTTGAAAGTTGAAGAATTCATTTAAAAAATGGAATTTTGAATAATTTGGAAAGAATAAAGGAATTTATTTAAAAGTGACAAATTCTAGAAATCAATTTGATAATTGATTTGGTGTTGAAATAAATTTGGAAATCGATTTGCAAATGTTTTGTTATTTGGAAATAAACTAAAAAAAATAAATTTGCAATGTTTTGTTCTATTGAAATTGAACTTAGAAATCAATTTGTAATTGATTTGGTATTGAATAAAATTAGAAATCAATTTGGAATTTGATTTTGAGGTTAAAGGTGAATATTTGAAAATATAAATTCAAATTGAAGTTTATAAAGGAAAGGGGAAGTTTGCTTTAAAAATAAACGCTGATTTATTTTTAAAGTGTAGAAATAAATTTACAAATTGGAACGTAAATTTAAAATAAATCGATAAGGATTTATTTAATTGGTTTAAATGGACCATTTTGAAGTGAAAGTGTATTCTCACTATAAAACCGAGTATATTTCCAAAGTAGCTTTTAAAAATATAAATCAATAGTTCTAAAGTTGGTTTTTAAAAGAAATAATTCGGAAATATATTCCGCGTAAGGGAATTGATTTGAAATTTATTTTCAAAAGTTGAAAGGTGAAAAATGATTTGAAATTGTTTTCAAAGTGTGGAAAAATATATATCTTGTGAAGATATTTTGAAAATAAATAATTTGGGAAAATTATTTAAAGCTAATGATTGTGTGAATGTCATTGATAGTTAAATCACCGACTATCAATATTGCCTTTGAAATGGCACTTGAATTTGTTTTTAAAACAAACGCTTATTATTCGGTTTAGCCGGGAAAGGACCTTTCTGTCAGATAACCCATTCCGAATAATGATACGACGGGTATGAATTGAAATTGAAGACCGGTGTGAAGACCGGGTATTTTCGAAAATGAAAGGACAACCTGTCGAATGTCTCTGCACCAAGTTGCTCCGGTATAGAGATTTATATCACTCTTTTTGTAATGGGAAGTCCGATCGGTATTATGAATACCCGGATTGCAAGGGCTTCTTTGGAAGTGCCTTCGGTTCTGTTCAAACCCGAAACAGACTTGTATGGTTACATGTTTGACATTACATTTTGAGATATAAAGCAGATTTCTTTCAAATACATTTCTGTTGGTAGCGGAGAATTTATTCTCCTAGCTTAACACCCTTCTCTGAGACGTACGAGCTCAGAGGTTATGTAGTTGAAAGTTATCAGCGATATATTCGCAATTTGGTAATGTGGCATGCTGAGTGTTGTTGTGTGATGATCATTTATTGATCATTTGTGATCAAAGCGTGGCTTTGTGAAATAGCGTAGCTTTGTGGATGAGACTTCGTCAGACCTCACTCCCCGGAAATGGTCGAAACAGGAATATGCGGCAAGGTTATGAGGGTCGTGCCCTTTAGGGTATGTCATTCTTCTGGAAAAGGGTGGTATCAGGTATGGAGCCCTGGTATTTAACCTATGTGGATACTTCGATCTCATTTATTGTGTGATTGTGTGTTTATCGAGGCGCCTCGGATAAAGGTCCCAAAGGACCGGGGGATGACATATTCGTGAGTTACCTAGTTACAGGGGTAACTCGGCCTTGTGTTGGCAGAGAGCCAGGTTGGTTCTCGGGACGTCTAGCCAGAGGCGATCCCATGTGGCGGTAGGAAGTTCCTTAGCCTGACCATTTGTTGGAAACCCAATTCCCAATACGAACCTTGTACGGTTTTAGTTGTAGAACCTGCTATTTAACATAGCAGCTATAGTAGGCATAGTATAATGGTACCTATGCTGGCTAAGATTGATATTATACTTTCGAAATGTTTTCCACACTAGACATTAATAATAATAATCCAATGGTTTTGCGTAGTAAGCATCTTTGACTATCATAAGAAGAAATCTCCTCCAATTCTGCGTTTGCATTGTGTGTGTGGCGGGAGGTCTTATGGTAGTTTCATTTTCCAAAAGCATTGCAAATTAATTTTATTTTCTTGTGAAAATAAATGTTTTACGATCTCACACCAGTCACTATGACTGACTCGGAGTTTATTGTTTCCTTTCTAAACTCTAGGTGCCCATAATTTTTCCACACGGGCAGTCTAGAGTTTTGTTATCAGGATATTTTGGATATTCTGGAGCTTGGGAAGCAAGCTGGATGGCGATACGTACTTCCATACTTGTTATTTATTCCGTTGTGTATTCTGTATGAGGACAGGTTTATATAACTGTCCATTGTTGTATTGAGTTGTATATTGACTCTGATGATGTATGTATAAACTGATATAGTTCTTTGTTTAAAAGACTAGTGATTATCTATTATATATTGTTCCGCTGCGAATGTGAGATTCTGATATTGTTTCTGTTTCTGTGTTTTTCTATTTTCTTTTTCTTCTGTCTTCTTCTACCTCTTCTTTTAACCCTAATGGTTCGGTTTTCCGGCATTCGATTGCGTGGAATTTGATACAGTGGACGTATTTATGTCGACTTTCGAGCGTCAAAAAGTCGCAACCGTTACACACTACTAGTACGTTGGACAATGAAATTAAGGAGCTAAAGACATCTTTTGGGGACTGCTGAAAAGAAATTAGCAGAAAGAACAAAGTCTTTTGAATAACAATCCAAAAGGAAGTAGAATCAAGTTGAGGCTGCACATCATAAAAGCCACAATCTAACATTGGAAAACGAAAAACTTCAAAAGACTGCTGATGAGCATTCCTTAGAGATCCAAAAATTGAAAGCAGCGTTAGAAGCAGAGAGGGAGGAGAAAGATGAAGCTCTTACTCAAGCCCATGAGTACTGCAATGAAGTATTGGATGCTTGGCTAGCGCAAAAGCTAGCCGAGATACAGGTAAAGACAACCGAGGATCGAGTTAAGTTTGAGATCGAGCCTACTCTAGTCTGATTTTATGCAAACGCTGTCAACTCTAGGAACTTGAGATGGATCAACAAAGGGTATCCCAGCATCTTAGTAATGGCCTAAAAGGAAATACTTAGGTAGGAATGGGAACATTCTAATGGTGCTAAGATTGACGAGGAGGAGTTAAAGTTCAACCTCCTTAAGGATAAAGATTTGGGCGCGCTCGAGATTGGAAGACTTCTTATAGCGTCTGAGGTTCTCGCTCAAACTGGTGTGCCTACTGGGGTCTATCCCAAACCTAGTTTTAAATTTTTGTGTGACTTCCACAACAAGGCTAATTTGGAAATTTAAACTGATTTCATGTCCTCAATTGACATACACTACAATCCTGAGGAGCTTGGCTATATGGATCTGGATCATTTCCAAAGCTACCCATCTTATCTCCTATCACCGTTGAATTCTACGGGGACTCCTTCACATACAACCTTCACTTCTCCTGGAGGTATATCATTAACTTTGCCTATATTTGAGATGGCTCACATGACATGAGTTGATGTCTCTATTCTCTACTTTTCAGTATTTATAGTTTCAGGTCCACTCGTTGTTGCCCCTGCTTGAAGGGGACTTATCTTTGGGCACTTAAGCTATAGTGATTGAATCGATTATTGTGTTTTCTCCTACTCATATCCCAACCTCTTTAGCAGATCCTACTCCTAGTCCCGTTGCTGAAAAGATTTGCTTGGAATGAAGAGGCCATAGACAATCCTATGTGACGCGGGGAGACGAAGACATAATCATCATAGGGGTCACTAAGCATACATCTGGACCTTTTATGCAAGAGATGAAAGGTTTGTAGCTTAAGAAAGTTAGAGAAATAAAGAAGGGAAAGATGGATGACGTTCCTCTTCCTCTCTCGATCTCATTGCATATACCACCTATTGTCATTCTTGCCTCTGCTCCTGCCCCCAGTAGCGTTGATGCTAAAGTTCATGAGTCTCCCGAAAGCGATTATGATTGGAATACTGAACCTAAGGGCTACTTATCCAAAGGAAGAAGAGGCAGAAGGAGTAGTAGGTTTACAAGAGGCACATAATAATATCTCCCAAAGAGAAGAAGGATAAGAAGAGGAAGAAGAAGAACAAATAGTTGCTGTCTTATTATGTTATAATTTGCTTGTTTATTTTAGTTTTTGCTTGTGTACATAGGCTGCTGTTGTGCACATACAACCCCTGCTTTTGCTTGCAACATTTGTTTGTTGCAAATAAAATAGTTTTTCTTTTCAAATTTCTATTTCGCTTGCCTATGTACTTAGTTTATTTATATTAATCGTGATTGCATTTAAACCAATGCAATGTTATCATCCACTGTAACCACATATATGTGAATAATATACCACAATTGTTTGGTTTCTTGTCATTAGTTCATCTAATTTATTGTTATCAAAACATTTCTCAGTTGGCAAAACAGAACACGATTATATGACTAACTTTGTAGCTTACTTAGTTTAACTCTAGTCAGGTTCCATCTGACTAGTGATAATGTTGGATTTTCATATCATTCCTGTCTTTGGGAAGTTATGTTTTGGATATCTATATTTGGACATCCACACTCGATCCTGCCTATCTCCGGGCATTCGTCGTAAGTGTTCATCATGAGTGGGGCTTATGTGGTCTATCCTGGACGTCTAAATTTCAGCTCATCTAACTTTAAACGTTGATCATTCTTGGACAAAGAGGTTCATTCTCCTACTCGGTTATAACACCCCACCTCTATACCCATACCACCAAGAGAATTATTGGGTAATCATGTCTAGTAATACAAGGAATAAGGCTTAATAAGATGACCATACATGAATATTCCCTTGAGCTAACATCGATTTGTATTCTTTGCTCAAAATATATGAACAATATATGTATCTCGTATCGACACAAAGCAATAAACACGTATGCTTACCAGGACAGAACAATATATAACACATACAAATGAAGTAGAGTCACAAGTCATGGTAGAAAAATGTAATACATAACAAACTAAAATGTCTGTCTCACTACGACAATATATAACAAGTCAGGCTCAAAACACACAACTCATAGCCATCTCATTGCAAACAAATAGAAGGATGCAAAAATACATAGTTAACTTCTCAAAACACGATATAGTATATACACTGCCTCCTTTAAAGCCCAATATAAAAAATGTCTAATGTCCTTGTACCTAAAAAGTCTAGGACTGACTCGAGTATTATATACATAATAAATGGATCAAACTATATCTAAATTCGAGGTAAGTTTATAACATTAACATGGTAAATGAAAGCATAGCATGCATACAATGTAACATAAAATATCCAACATAGCATCAGTAATGATAGTATACCATGCTACACATTCTAAATATCACCCATGGAATACATATAAGCAAATAAGAAACACGATATCTATAAATTGGATGATAACAATCAAACTCATCAAAATCTTAAAATGCTATGGACAAGCACACAACATGTCTGCAAAAGTTACAAAAAAAGAATGAATCACAAAGCATACCAAACACAGGAGTCAACAAACAAAATACCTATCCTAACTTACAGTCCTAATGAAAGTGAAGACTCCCAACTGTTAAGCCCTAAAAGATAAACCAAGAAAGGCATAGTCCAAAAAACAATCAAAGTATCGATAACAAAACTAGACTTACAACCCTAATAGAAGTAATAACTTATGACTGTCAAGCCATTGAATATAAATCAAGAAATGTTGAACCCAAATAGAACACAAACCATACAAATACAGAAATCCATACCCATGAATACTATCTCGAGTTACAGTCCTAATAGATGTGAAGACTTCCAACTGTTAGTCCTTAAAGATAACCAAGGACACAAATCCCAAGCAAAGAACAATTTTTACAAAATATCAAAAGCAATATCTAAACAATTATCTCAACCTACAATCCTAATGGAATGATAGCTTCCGACAGTTAGGCCCTTGGAGATATCCAGAAACAAAAATTCAAATCAAAATGAAAGTCAATCAAAATGCTCAACATACAAAAACGTTCATCTCAACCCTTAGCCCTTCGAGAAGCGAAACTCTCAATTGAATATATCTAGGAGAAAGAAAAAACAAATCATACAATGAATCTCTCAACCATAAGCTCTTATGAGAGAACGACAAATAAGCTCACAACAAGTCTCCGATGTCATAGATAGATAACATGCAGCTGCCACGGGTTAGGCTATCTCAAATACCAGACTTACATGCAGCTAGTCCCTAATGTCATATGATCATCGTCTCTAATGAGGTAATAATATCAAATATCTCATGTATAATGGATCTACCTAAGTCATCTAGATGGAAAACTGATGTACCGCTACATTGCTCCAAAAAATCCTAATAACCGTAACCCATTACCTTTAATCCCTTAGTTACTCCCAAATCGCAACACCAATATCCATCTACATGTCATAAACACGCTGTCGGACTACGCTGAGCATTGGTCACGATTCCTACTTTCCTTGATAACTGACCGTTGGTCTTTAAGTACCGTCAGGGCAATGGCTCTGATAAGAGTAATAACTCTCAGCCTACAAACTCAACAAGGTGACATTATAGATCTAGGGCGTGACCCAACAATAAGGACTACTATAATGGATACTAGCCTACCTACCAAGTCCTAATGATGCGCTCTCTATAGTGGTGTGAACCCTATGATGTAGATTCCCAACAATACTCTTGACTCGGTAAGTCCTAATGAGAGTAATAACTAGTACTCTCGACTCTAGGAGTCCCGATGGGAGTGACGACAACTGCTCTCGACCATATGGGTCCCGACGAGAGCATCTCAATATAGCAAATCCTCGACTACTAGCCCTAAGAGTAGATAATGATACTCTACTAATTAGTTCTTAGAGAGTGAACCGAATACTCTTGACGATATGAGTTATAATGAGAATAATAATAAGTACTCTCGACTCCATGCGTCCAAATAAGAGTATCCCAACATGATAAATCCTCGACTACTAGCCCTAAGAGTAAATAATAATACTAGACTAGTCAGTCCAAAGAGGATGAATCTATAAACTCCAGCATAACTCCAACTTGTAACCCTTAGAGAGTAATAGAACTCTCGACTGCTAAGCTCTAAGAAGTCACCTCTAGAGGATAACACAAATTCCTAACCCATATCTAGAATATAAGGGGCGTCTCTTCACTAATAGCAATTGAACCAGTATTACTTAGGCATCCCATACCACCTAGTATTACTCGAACATTTACTAATAACTAGTAAACTACACTCAATAAACAACAAATTTTCTATAGTATGAGTCAATAGAATAACTGTAAAAAATATTACCGAGCGTCTCATACCACCCGGTACTACTATCCTCATTACATATAACTAAATCACAAAATAATCAAATATTCCATGTAAGGAGTCAAGAGAGTAACCAGAAAAGTATTATCAAACATCTCATACCGCTTGGTATTGCTAAACTGTTTACTCAAAATTCTCATCATATGGAAGTTCACATAAACATCAATATAAACCAATTTCAAATCAAACTATATATATGTGAAAAACGATTTATATTTTAATACTCCTAAAACCATTAAAATTATTTCACAATTTATTTATCTTCAAAATAGGCATATATACTCAAAATCCCCTTTCGAAAATATCTTTGAATCCTTTTTATTAAATATAAACTTTATTAAAGAATTTTTTTTTCAAAAATATTATTAAAACCATTCATTTATACTACTAAAAATTCCATATATTCCAATACTATTAAAAATTCTACATTTTGATTTTCAAAACAACTTTTATTTCTAAAACAATTTCTAATAAATCATTCTATTTTCCAACCACTTTTATTTATTTATAAATATACTTCAATTAAATTTTAAAACCCTTTAAATAATTTTCCAGAACTTTCTAAAATATATAAAAATGAGGAAATTAATAAAACGCCCAAAATATAAATCATGGAGCAAAATTCTCCAAAATCAACAGCTAATCAGCAATATAAATTTTATTGTTTGGCCCGAGATGAATTACAACGAATTCTAGCCATATGCACAATGCATACACAATATATAAATAAAATACATGAATCAAAATGCATACATACAGTGTCTCCTTTGCATTTTGACGATCTAACGTACACAAAATCTTAACATCAAATCCAAAATAATATCAAGTATCACAATAATCAATTCAATATCCTAAACAAACATTTCAACCAAGCAATTCAATCAAATAAGCAGGATAATTATTTATCTAGAAATAGGAAATAGATATTGAAGTGAGTTTGGAAACTCACCAAAATAACACTCGAGCTACCAAAACAGCGATTAAATGATGGCAATACTAATGCCATACCTTCTTGGCCACTAGCAGCCCCTCGGCACCCATCCAACATCGCTACCTTGCTCCACGCTAGCCATGCCAACCCAAAACATCACTGCCACTACCTACACACCAGCTCAAGTCCATGCCAGCACCACGTCATATCTAGGGGTAGGCAATATTCGGTTAGAATCGAATTAACCAACGAACCTGGTTCATTTTGGTCGGTTCTGTTCGGTTTTGAAACTAAATCGGTTTGAATTCGGTTTGTAAAATAAATGTTTTTGGTTATCGGTTTAACCAAATTAACTGAACTTTTATTATATTACCCAATTTTATGGTATTGTAATACTTTAAATAATTGGTTTAGTGATAAAATACAAAGTTTACCTGCTAAAAATAGGTCTAAACATAAAAAATCTTAAAAGAAATCTACCCAAACATAAATTTATGTTTTCCTTTAAGTGAATCAATCATTTGAATAATAACATATCTTTCTTCTTCGGTTAAATTGGTTACCGACCAAATTAACAGAAATTAATTCGATTTAGTTTCATTTTTTTTGGTTCCAATTCAGTTTGATATATTTTACCTTAAAACTGTCCGAACACTCACCCCTTAGTCATAACCACCATCCCATCACCAACCGTCGCTCCCCGAATCCACGTTCCACTAGCCTCATCAAGACCACATCTTCCAATCACGTCATTATATGGCCCCACTAACGCACCAGGTCGTGGCTATCCTAAGGTCACGATGTCTAATGCCACAGCCGCCACGACCTCACCATTCCCTCACGTCGATCGCCGTTGCCAGACTCACATCGCCTGGTGTGATTCACTTTTTTCTGATGTGTGCATCATTTGGATAAGGCATGGGTATGGATTGATAAGGGGTTTAGGCTTGCATACAAAGTAGAGAAGGTGGTTTTCAGAAAAAGAGAGAAAGGAGTGAATTTAAATGGGCTTGGTCTTAGTTGATTTTGGGCTAGCTTTAATTATTTTCCTTTTCTTTCATTTTTTTAAAGAACTTTTTAGTTTATTTGTAATTAAATTTCAATCTAGTTTAAATCTATTTACACTTCATTCTACAAATTATATTTCGATTAAATAAGTATTTACTTTCAAAAATAATAATTATCAAATATCGAATTCGAACAATTTTATTTTAATTAAATTTATTTATTTTATGGCGTAGAAAGAAGGTTGTACTCACTTTCTCCTTTATGAAAATTACGTCCTCGCAATATTTTATAAGGTGACTCATGCACAACTCATACCCTGAAATTTGCTCGTATTCTATAAACTACTATTAAACTGAACCTAACATAATCCTCTATGTGGCTCCTTCTCCTACCTACCTTATCGTATGCTACAATTTAAATAGACTTATCCAATAACTTTCTATTTTTGCATACAATAAATTTCTGTGAAATTTTTTCTAGGTGTTGGATTTTTCAAATTTTTATGATAGAGTATCTTTTGTATATGGAGCGTTCCAAAAAATCAAAACACAATATAATCACAATAAATATACATCTCCACCGTGGGGCATCCTAGAATAGGTGAAACAATATAATATCACATGATATAACATAAAATCATACCTTTGTATTAGCGTTTAAGAAAGTTTCCTTGCTACTATGCAAGTAAAAGATAGCTATTGCTGTGAAGTAAACCAAATAAGCTCCAAAAGTACCTATTCTCAACTCAAGTTCAAATATTAGTTGCATATGAAGAGGTATAAGAAGTATGCATTTATTAAATATAAAAGCATCACATTCATATTTAAAACACTTTGATAAACTTTCAAAGGTCAAAAATATATAATTTGGGATGGGTTCCAAAAGTAAAGTTATTACATAGTGTTATATCTTTCCAAAACAATTTTTGGATCACAAAAATGTCAACAACAACTCGAGTTACGATAGATTTTCTATAGGTAAATTCTGAAATAGTAAAACAAGCGTAGGCCCACAAAACAAACCTGTGTTTTTAGCCTAAAAAATGACAAAATTTTGCAAAACTCTTAAAACAAAAGTTGTTCCTTATGTTCTTAGTTTTCCAGAAAGGGCAAGATCATCAAAATTAGACGAACTGTTTGAAATATATGATCTAATGATTTCAACGCTGTTACATGAAGTTTTCAATTTATAGACAGCAACATACATCATTTTTTATTCATTTGTTTAATCACTGTTACCTTCAAATTTTCGCTTTGCATTTAAAAAAAAATTGCTCTCTAAATGTAAAACTTTCTAATGAAACTAAAATCGTTGAAAACAGATCGATGGTTTAAGATTTAAGGTTAAAACAAGTCATTGCTTAAACTTAGAAAATTTCTATATATGTTGTCTAAATTCTTTTATCTGCTCCAAAGAAAATTTCAATAACTAGTTTCAATTTTATTATGACGACCCGCCTTTCCGACCCCCAGAAATCGACCCTAATACATCCTCAATAATCACGTGCCACAGATCCAAGCGTCGGAGAGGCGGATGGTTAAGGGTAGAAAGAAGAAAAGAACAGAACATAATCTTCGAATGGAATAACATATATTATTTCAACATATAACTTTTACAGTGGATAATTTTATATACAATTATCAAAGTTAACTTAACATTAACATTGACAGTTATAAATATCCATCCTTATAAATGCGGAATACAATAGTACATGAGTGTGATGGAAATGGATAACAAACTTTAGAAGAATCTTCTAAATCCATGCTTCGAGCTCTTCCAAAATGCTCCAAACAAAACTTGACTACTAGGCTCCTTGGAAAAATAGGGCACCCAGAGTTTAAGGGAAAGAAAATAAACTCCGGGCCAGTCATGGGATAGGTATGAGAAACTCAAAATACGAGATTTTTGTAAACAAAGGGTATCTCATAAGACCATGCCACACATAAATACGGAATGGGCTTTTACCTTATAATAACCAAAATATTTCTATGCGAAATCCAATGATAATATTTTTAATGACATTCATTTGAAAGCACTTTTCAAATAAATATATTCAAATAGTCAAAATTGTTACATTGGTTAAATTTGACGGCATAATAGGTTAACAACTAAAACCAAAGGCACTTATTGGAGATTTGGATTTCCAACGAATAGTGAGGTAAAGGACTACCTCCCGTATAGTGCATCTCTAGAGGTATGCACCGAGGCACCCACATATGGTCCTCTGCGAATTAAGACCAGCCTACTCGAGACCAACAAATGGTATGGATAGCACCGAATATGATATCACCCCGGTCGTTCCCGACCTATCTGAGAGCTCTCATACCATATACCACTTTTTTTTTACCCGATGTCATAGCAGGCGCAAAATAAATCTAGAAATGTGATATCATACCCTAATGGTTGCGAACCACATAGCCTTAAAGCAACTCCTGTTTCAATATTCCCTAGGTGTGAGGCTAGAGGTAACTTTTACCTTTCTTAGATCATTTTCACTTAAAATGCCGCATTGCCATTTCCAATAACACACTATTGATTTCAACAAAAGTACAACCTCTGAGCTTGTACATCTCAGAGAAGGGTGTTAAGTGTAAGAAGGTTACCTCCTACACCACCAACAGATGTACATTTGTAGAAATCTATGAACTGTGATCTTAGAAATGCAATGTCAAACATCCATCCATACAAGTTGTCTAAGAACAGGACAAACCAAAGGCACTCTCCTACCATATCCAATTGGGCATTACTCCTAGGATTAGTAGCAAGTTGTCCTTGAATACGAAGATCCCAGAATGAAGGGACCACAACTATTTATTTATCTCGGGAGCTACTCCGAAATTATCAACAAGTAGCCCTTCCGTTATGAAGATCCCCACCTTCAACTTCATTGTCTTCAACATGTCTTTACTTTCGAACTCGTAAATTGGTTCAAAGTGGTTTTCAAATAAGAATCACCTAAATCCGATCCGGTTTCTCTGAGCTAATTATCGATAAAAAGATGTTAAGTTTGAGGGTGATTATCATTTCATTAATTAATATTTTTGATCATATAAAATATCTCTTTTAGAGATATAAATCTTTAAATCATATTATTTTCCAGTATAAACGGAATCATCGAGCCTCTCTTTAACTTTGGAAATACCAAATCAAAATAATTTCTCATAAATTACATCGCAAAACCTTTTTGAGTAAAAAGGGTCGATAGAAATTATACTAATTCTAATCAACATCAATTTCTGTATTCAACCTTTACTATCCATCAAATAACGGTGAAATCATCTTTTAAATTCACATGGACAGTATGGGTTCCCTCCTCGGAATTTAATACCAAGTATAAGAAGATTATTCTTATACAATCCAAGTTGTATTAAATTTGGAAAAATTAAACCTTTTATACTTGCCTCGTTTCCGACATTTCGACCTTATCTATTCCTCGCCCAAGAAAGAGGCCAAGTGAGCCTGGACACTGCTTGCTCCTGAACATCTCTTTAGTTTAAGCACCTCACATCCGAATCTTACGAACAGAAAAATCCAGTCTACTTATCGGCTTTTAGAGCCAAGATTAAATCACTTGATTTTAATAGCTTTTTTTAAACCATTTATTTAAACTCTTTAAAATAAATTATAAAACCTCCACATTATCTTTAAAATACTTAATTATTTAATTGAAAACATTTATAAAATATTTGGGAAAGAAGACTTAAGTTTAAAGCCATATTTCAAAAATTACTAAAAGTGCCGCGAATAGTGCTTTTAAGGCTTATTTGCTCAAAAAAACTTTTCTATCATTTAGAAATCCATTTTTATAAATCAAATCTCTTTTAAAACATTTTAACATATTTATAGAATTTATTCCATATTTTTAAAGAATAAAAAAATATCATTTATAAAGAATTTGTCGCTTTGGTTTCCGAACTATCAAACCACGACTATTTTGAAAACTTGTTTTGCTCATATTTCAAAAATCTACTAAACAAAATCTCAATCTATTTTTTTTTTGAAATCTATGATTATAAGAGTTCGGAAAATTATTATTACAAAGAATTACGACTCCGATTCCATCGTATAAATGGATTCAAACTTTTACGGCGTGAACTCGCAAATTGCCGTTGTGCGACACGCCTATTTTTTACTTGACTTTCATAACTTGTCCATACTTCACCAAATTAGGTTTTAGTGTTTATAAAACATATACAAACCATTTTGAATCATTTAAAAGAGGTTTAACAATCTCATATACACCATTTCATTTATTGAAGGAAAGTGATTTCCTTTGTGATATTCGATGTGTATTAAACGTGAATTATTTACACATCCAAACCAATGTATTATCATATCCAAATGTGATTCACAATCATCACAACCAAGCATAAACAAACATATATATCATCCAAAATATCATAATATGAATAGAGTCTCTCACCTTTATTGGTTTCTAACTTTACAAAAATTTTCTATAGCTTCGCTACGATCAAATCAAAGCCTTGGACCTTTGAATGGGTTCGGCATATGCTTGCAAGTGGAGATGGGCTTTGCCTTGGTGGTAAGAGGTGGCGGCCTTAGGTTTTGAGTGAGGGAAGGAGTGGATTTGAGCTTGTTTTTCAAGTGGATTGCAAATGCGTATATACTTATATAAATCTATATTATTTTTGCTAATTTTTCTTCATAATTTTCCTAAGGTAGGAAGCCATTAAAGAGGAGTATAAGAAGATGAAGAAGCTTAGGAATTTTTGAACAAATGAAGTGAAAATGGAGGGTGGTATTTATAGGAAAATTTGTGAACTAAAATATCATGATATTTATGTGCATATACATCACCATTTCATCACCACCACACCCTCCTTCTCCTTCACTATGCACGGCCGAACACCCCCCATGTGTGTAGCCATGTGTGTGAGTTGATGTGTGTAAGAGTGAAGTGAAGTTTGCGTTTTGAGTGTGAAAATATCTTAGATCTTTTGTAATACACACACACACACACGTGTATATGTATATTTGTATGTATATATGTGTTCAGGTATATGGTAGGGTGTGAATGTATATGTTATATATGTGCACAAGACATATAAACAAGGTTGCAACAACTTTGAACAACTTTCATTCGTTAAACTGTTGAAAATTGGGAAGCCGATTCCTGATCACATTTTCGCTTATAAGTTAATTTACATGCAAATGTAAAAAAAATTAAAAACTAATTTCCCATCATTATTAATTAATTAAAATGATCTCATTTGAATTATAAACATACAAATTAATATTAAACAATTGTTTACAAAAAGTGCTGTTATATCAATAAAGCGATACAAATTTTCTTATATTTTCAAATCAAGTATATATCTTTATAAAACTATTATAAATGATTTACTATCACTATATAACTAATTAAAATGAATTATTATCATTTTAAAAACAATTATTTGAATAATTATAATAAATATTAAATCATTAAATCTTAATTTAAATTTATAAATCAATTATTAAATACGATGCCATTATTGATGATGTCATAAATACATTTTATTCCTAAAAACAAACAAATAATTTTATTTCATATTCTTGTTTACATGGATAAATAAGTGCACGTATCTAGCTCCGTGCACGACTTCTAATAATTATAGAGCTCTTTATTGATAAAACGATTTTCGGTCATTTTATCAATATTTTTCCAAAGTATATCTTTTTGTAAATACTTATTCAAAATAAGATTACCATCATCATTTATTGTTTAAGACAACATAATCTATGTTAAAAAAGCTTATATTTGAATATTTTAAAAATAAATATAAGTTACCAAAGTGAAAAATATGCAGGTCGTTACAGACTCCACTCCTTAAAAGAATTTCGTCTTCGAAATTACAACGCAAAACCCAAAGGTGTTTGCCTAATTTTTTTTAAACTTACACTTGTATAATGTATATAGATTATACAAATGCAATATTTGATTCGATCTACTATTCGAATATACAACTTTACTTTCGAACTAGTATTGATCCTTCGATTCTCTAGTGCAGACTTTGATCATGCTTAGAAACTTCTATTTTCCTTGCATAGCTCTCAACTATGATAGAAAATGTAAGGATTCGACTATAAATCCTCATCAATGTTACCCTAAAGCATCGAGTGATAAATCCTTTTTGGATATCAAAGTCCTATATTCAAATCTTTAGCCAAATTTGTGTTACGAAATAATTCATGTAAAATGCATACACTTTTTATCTTTTCCAAAGTATTCAGAAAATCTTGGTTTAAGTTTTTAAACATTTCATAAAGATATAATTTTATTCTTATGAAATTTTCTTAAGTGGTTTGCATATGTACTTTTGAACAAAGTCATAAACAAAGGACACAATTATATTATACATGCTTAATATTATACTTTCATCTTTATCTTACACACAACATTTCTCCTTACATACTTAAACCATTCTTAAGTCCTTCTAATTGGGTTTTCATAATATTGATACAAACATAACTACCTTACAAGCCGTACATATATATGCTACTACATAATATTAATACTAGATAGGTGTTTCCAAATCTTCCATTATAATCACCCCTATGAGTCCGATGTTGATGGTCCATTTTCATATCCAAAATCAAATAAGACTTCTCCATCATCATCACTATCATCTTGTTCGTTATCAGCTTCGTTTCTGTCCTCAATTTGTGGTATCACATCCACTTCATATTGTAGGCAGGGCCAGTTCCATAGCAAATGCCCAAGTCCGGCTAGCACTTCTTGATAACTTCTTCTTCTTCTAGTTCTTCTAAACCTTGCACTTCTTCTTCCTCGGGATCCTCAAATTCTTCCCCTTCATCCTCCATATTGTCCCAATGAATGGGGCAATCTGACGACTCCTCACACCAAATAATACGGTCACCGTCCATCTCTCATATGACGTTACTATCTCTACTGCTGTTGTTTGATTCATGGGATATCATTGTGTTTGGGTCCTCTTAAGGTTCAGATTCTTCTTCCATCGGCACCTCTTTAGGAATTTCTTCTTCCAGTTCGAGTTCTGAACTTACTGAGTTGGTGATCCACATTCCTTCTAAGGTCCGAGGGGTCTCTTCGTCACTAGACACTATAATAAGTTCTGGAGTCGGAGGAGATATAGGCATTTCGGTCATAGGGTAACCATGTTTATCTAGTGGATGTATGGATCTAATTCTCCTTTAATAATAGGCATAATATTGCTATGTGGCCATTTCTTGGGTTCTTTCTCATCACTTGAAAGAATGATTAGATCATTCTTCTCATCCCAGTTTGCTCTTGAGGTCTCCCATTTTGAATACTTTCTCCCTTAGCTTGAGGGTTTCTACAATTATAAACAACAAACACTTAGATACTAAGCATTTTAATTGTCTTAACTAAATCTAATGTTAGGTTATAAATCTAAGTTTATCCCAACATAAATCCATTTTAACTATACAATGTTACGGGTGATAGTTTGCTAAGCATATGATATTGTTTCTCCCAAACCAATACTTAGAATATTTCAAATAAAATCCTTTGAAAATTCTCTTCAAAAACCCTTTTTTTAGATAAAAGTTCTCATTATCCAAATCCTTTTCCAAAGTATTACTCTTAATCTTCTCAGTGTTATTATTAAACATCTTATAACCAAACTGTGAAATTCTAATCACAAGATGTTTATACTTAGATTTTACAAATCTTGATTTCAAACTATCATTTAAGTTAAAACATATCCAATTATATTTTTTTTTTCAAAATTTATTCTTCATATTCATAATATAATCCTAGATAAAATTATTTCATTTACCATATTTTTCTATAAAAAAATCATTTGTATATCATTAACAAATATGGGCTCTTATATAATATACTCTCAACTCATTCTAGGCTGTTACTAACCCTATCTCTAATGAATTACTCATCCTAGGGTATTACTAACCCTATTGCTGATAAGACTTTACCTTTATCAGGTTCAGATATTCATTCAACCTAAGCCCTAATACCAAATGCGATGACTTGCCTTTTCGACCCTCTAAAATCGATACTAATACATCCTCGGTATTCACATGCCACAGATCTAAGCGCTGGAGAGGTGGATGGTCAAGTGTAGAAAGAAGAAAAGAACAGAGCATAATCTTATAAGAACAGAATAACATATATTATTTCAACATATAATCTTTACAATGGAAAATTTTAAATACATTTATCAAAATTTAACTTAACACTAATATGGACAGTTATAAATATCTGTCTTTACAAATGCAGAATACAATAGTACATGAGTGTGGTGAAATGGATAACAATCTTCAGAAGAATCTTCGAACTCCATGCTGCAAACTCTTCCAAAGTGCTCCAAACAAAACCTAACTACTAGGTTGTCCAGAAAAATAGGGCACCCAAAGTTTAAGCAAAAGAAAATAAACTCCGGATCAGTCATGGGACTAATGTGAGAAACTCAAAATATGAGTTTTTTAAAACAAAGGGTATCTCATAAGACCACGCCGCACATAAATACAGAGCGGGTTTTTACCATATGATAACCAAAACAATTCTATGCGAAATCCAGTGATATTATTTTTAACGACACTCTTTTGAAAGCACTTTTCAAATAAACATATTCAAATAGACAAAATTGTTACATTGGTTAAATTTGATGGCATAATAGGTTTACAACTAAAACCGAATGCAATTATTGGAGATTGGATTCCTAATGAATAGCAAGGTAGGGGACTACCTCCCATACAGTGCATCGCTACAGGAATGCACCGAGACCACCCACAGATAGCCCTTTGCGAATTAAGACAGGCCTACCTAAGACCAATAGATGAAACAAATAGCACCGAGTATGATATCACCCCAGTCGTTCCTGACCCATCCGAGAGCTCTCATACTATACACCATATATTTTTTACCTAACGTCGTAGCAGGCGCAAAATAAATCTAGAAACGTGATATCATACCCTAATGGTTGCAAACCACATAGCCTTAAATCAACCCTTGTTTCACAATTCCCCGAGTGTGAGGCTAGAGGTAACGTTTACCTTTCTTAGAACATTTTCACTTAAAATGCCACATTACCATTTCTAACAACACAATATTGATTTCAACAAAAGTATAACCTCTGAGCTCGTACATCTCTGAGATGGTGTTAAGTATAAGAGGGGTTACTTCCTACACCACCAACAGATGTACATTTGTAGAGATCAATGCACTGTGATCTTAGAAATGCAATGTTAGACATCCATCCATACAAGTTGTCCAGGAACAGGACAAACTAAAGGCACTCTCCTACCACACCTTATTGGGCAATACCCCTAGAATTAGCAGCGAGTATTCCTTGCATATGAAGATCCCAGAATGAAGGAACCACCGCTATTTATTTATCTCGGGTGCTACACTGATATTATCAACAACCAGTCTTCCGTTATGAAGATCCCTACCTTCAACTTCATTGTCTTCAACATATCTTTACTTTAGAACTCGTAAATTGGTTCGAAGTGGTTTTCGGATAAGAATCACCCAAATTCGATCCCAGTTTTTCCGAACTAATTATCGATAAAAAGATGTTAAGTTTGAGGGTGATTATCATTTCATTCATTAATATCTTTTATCAAATAAAATATCTCTTTTAGAGATATAAACCTTTAAATCATATTCTTTTCCAGTATATACGGAATCACTAAACCTCTCTTTAACTTTGGAAATACCAAATCAAAATCATTTCTCATAAATCACATCGCAAAACCTTTTTGAGTAAAAATGGTCAATAGCAATTATACTAATTCTACTCAACATAAATTTCTATATTCAACCTTTACTATCCTTCGAATAACGGTGAAATCACCTTTTAAATTCACATGGATAGTACGGGTTCCCACCTTGGAATTTAATACTAGGTATAAGAAGGTTATTCCTATACAATCCAAGTTGTATTAAATTTGAAAAAATTAAATCTTTTATACTTGCCTTGTTTCCAACATTTCGACATTATCTATTCCTCGACCAGGAAAGAGGCCAGGTGAGCCAGGGCACTGGTTGCTCCTGAACATCTCCTTAGTTTAAGCACCTCACATCCGGATCTCGCAAATAGATAAATCCAGTCTACTTATCGGCTTTTAGAGTCGAGATTAAATCACTTGATTAATAGCTTTTCTTTAAATCATTTATTTAAAATCTTGAAAATAAATTATAAAACCTCCACATTATCTTTAAAATACTTAGTTATTCAGTTGAAAACATTTACAAAAGAACTGGGAAAGAATGCTTAAGTTTAAAGCCATATTTCAAAAGTTATTAAAAGTGCTGCAAATAGTGGTGCGAATAATGCTTTTAAGGCTTATTTGCTTAAAAAACTTTTCTATCATTTAAAAATCCATTTTATAACTCAAATCTCTTTTAAAACATTTTATAATATTTATAAAATTTATTCCATATTTTTAAAAAATTAAAAATATCATTTATAAAGAATTTATCGCTTTGGTTTTCGAACTGCCAAACCGCGACTATTTTGAAAACTTGTTTTTCTTTTATTCTAAAATCTACTAAAAAAATCTCGATCCTTTTCTTTTGTTTGAAACTACGATTACAAGAGTTTGGAAAATTCATATTTCAAAATTTTTTGACTCTGATTCTATCGTATAAATGCATTTAAACTTTTACGGCGCGAAATCGCGAAATGTCGTTACACGACGCGCCAATTTTTGACTCAACTTTCATAATTTGTCCAAACTTCACCAAATTGGGTTTTAATGTTTATAAAACATTTATAAAACATTTTAAAGAGGTTTAACAATCTCATATACACCATTTCATTTATTAAAGGAAAGTGATTTCCTTTGTGATATTCGACGTGTATTAAATGTGAATTGTTTACACACCCAAACCAACATATTATCATATCCAAACATGGTTCACAATCAACACAACCAAGCATAACCAAACATATATATCATCCAAAATATCATAATATAAATAGAGTTTCTCACATTCATTAGTTTCTAACTTTGCAAAAATTAGCTATAGCTTCGCTACGATCGAACTAAAGCCTACAGAATCAAGTCTTGGACCTTTGAATAGGCACGGCCTATGCTTACAAGTGGAGATGGGCTCGGCCTTGGTGGTAGGAGGTGGTAGCCATGGGTTTTGAGTGAGGGAAGGAGTGGATTTGTGCTTGTTTTTTAAGTGGATTGCAAATGCATATATACTTATATAAATTTATTTTCTTTTTGTTAATTTTTCTTCATAATTTTCCTAAAGTTGGTAACCATTAAAGAGGAGTATTAGAAGATGAAGAAGCTTAGTAATTTAAGAACAAACGAAGTGAAGATGGAGGGTGGTATTTATAGGAAAATTTGTGAACTAAAATATCATGGTATTTATGTGCATATACATCACCATTTCATCACCACCACACCCTCCTCCTCCTTCACTACGCATGGCCAAACACCCCCATGTGTGTAGCTATGTGTGTGAGTTGATGTGTGTAAGAGTAAAGTAAAGTTTGCTTTTCAAGTGTGAAAATATCTTATATATTTTGTACAATATATATATATATAAGTGCATATGTATATTTGTATGTATATATGTGTTCATATATATGTTAGGGTGTGCATGTTATGTATGTGCATAAGACATTTGAGTAAGGTTGCAACAACTTTGATCAATTTTCGTTCGTTAAACCGTTGAAAATCGAGAAGCCGATTCCCGGTCATATTTTCACTTATAAATTAATCTACATATAAATGTTAACAAAATTTGAAAAATAATTTCCCATAATTATTAATTAATTAAAACGATCTCATTTGAATTATAAACCATGCAAATTAATATTAAACAATTGTTTACAAAAAGTGATGTTATATCGATAAAGCGATACAAAATTTCTTATATTTTCAAATCAAGTATATATCTTTATAAAACTATTATAAATGATTTACTATCACTATATAACTAATTAAAATGAATTATTATCATTTTAAAAACAATTATTTGAATAATTATAATAAATATTAAATCATTAAATCTCAATTTGAATTCATAAATCAATTATTAAATATAATGCCATTATTGATGATGCCATAAATATATTTTATTCCCAAAAATAAAATAATTAATTTTATTTTATTTTCTTGTTTAAATGGATAAATAAGTTCATGTATCCAGCTCTATGCATGACTTCTGATAATTATAGAGCTGTTTATTGATAAAACGATTTTCGGTCATTTTATTATTATTTTCCAAAGTATATATTTTTGTAAATACTTACTCGAAATAAGATTACCATCATTATTTATTGTTCAAGACAACATAATCTATGTTAAAAAATCTTATATTTGAATATTTTAAAAATAAATATAATTTATCAAGGTGATAAATCTAAGGGTCGTTACATTTATGCATTTCGAACTTCCTTTAAAATTGGAAACTACCACATATATAAGTCTTATACAAACTTTATATATTTTAAAAAAGAAATTTAAAAGTCCTATAAATTTCTAAATCAAGTTCATGAAATATATACTTTGTTTTGTTCTCTAGAATCACTTCTTTACTTCACTAATCACCACATTATGTTCTAAAACATACTCATACCCAACAAAAATTTTCAAATTCAAACTATTTTAAAAATAAATCAACTTCGTTTCATAAAAGTTTTTCTACTTCAAAATCCATAAAAATTTTATCTTATAAATTTATCTTTAAATTTTTTTTAAATCCAAACCAGATATAAATCATATTATTTTAATCTAAAAAATAATTCAAACTCAAACTTTATTAATTCCAAACCATTATTCAATTTATAATAAACTACATATCTTTCTTTCCTACAAATTAAAATTACTAAATAAATTGAATAAAATATAATTTTTTTTCAAACTACTTTATTATTATCCTTTCCAAAATCTCAAACATCACATAAAAATAATTTTCACAACATTGTTTTCTTATTAAAAAATTATTATTCTTTTCAAACAATTATGTTACTCGTCCTAGTGTTTAAATTAACACTAGCCAGACGTATCAACTAGAATTCTTAAAGCACTCAGTGATAAAATTAACACCAAAATAAAGTACTAAAATATTTTCAACCACTTTATAAAATAAAATTCATATTTTATTAAATCATTTGCTTGTTTGAATAAAAATATTTATTTTCAAAATTCGTATATCATCCAATTCATCAACCATCAACAATAATGAAAACCATCCACATCATCCATCCATAAAATCAAACAAGCATCGATACAAAAAAAAGCATGTTTTCAAACAAGCGAACTGTTATCCCGCCTTTTGGCAAGGCCATGACACCAAGAACTTAACTGGAAACCAAGGACTGTTCGTTCCGAAGATCGGTTATACGTAGGCTCACTATGGATGTCAATAAATTATGTCCGAGTCCGGATCAAGCTACAATTGATATGACAAGAAAAGCAAAGCAACAAAAGACAACGTTCCAAATTTCAAGTCAATCCGAGTTCGTATGCTCAAGATATGATCAATACAAACCAAGGGAATCAATTCGTTCGTATCCATCTGTTCGCCTCCTGCTGTTCGTATCCATTGAGTATCCTTCTGTTCGTATACATCGAGTATCCATCTGTTCGTATCCATCGCGTACACCTAACTTCGTGTCCATCAAAGCCAGGCTACTTTGTATCCATGGAGAGTTGTCGTTTCGCATCGAACATATTTGCTTCATTTCGTATCCATCAACAAACAACACTTCGCATCGATCTCGTTCATACGTGATTCATATCGGTCCCTCCAACAATTCAGTTCGTATCGATCGGCCATTAATCGATGCGAAACACACCACTAAAAGCAATCGGTACGAAACAATCGATGCGAAGTAGCAACACACCATCGATATGAAATGACCTGCGAGTATCGATACGAAGAAAGCCTCAGTCGATCGATACGAAGGACACACACCGGCATTGATTCGAAGGATATAGCGCTCAATGGATATGAAGGGGGAAGCAGTCAACTCGGCACGGAAGGTGGATTGATCCAAGAATTTCGCACCACGTCAACTTGCAGGCACGTGCTCAGGAACAATTCGAACAGATCGATACAAAGTGTATCGATACGAACTGGACAACCTAAAGAAAACGCAAGCTTGCATCGATCATAACTCACAATCTACAAGTCCAAATGCTACAAAATTTTCACAGGAGCTACGTACAACTCAAAGAATGTTCATGCCCAATTTCGACTCGATTGGACCAAATCTTGATCGATACGAAATTCGTTCGTATCCATCACGGATTGAGTGCAAATCACGTGGGATCGATCGCGTAGGCCCACCCACGTGCCAGAAGAGGTCTCCCGAGATCTGAGCGAGATATTTGCAGCCTACGCCTATAAATAGCATCCCAGAGCCTACTGAAAAAGGATCTTTTGGCTCTCTAACGTCCAGACTCTGCCAAATTCACCATTGTATTCGAATTTCACAGTTGTACTCGAGATCTGCTATTGTAATCAGCTATAACCAGCAAGAAAAAGTTAATGAAGATCAATCATTACATAGTGGACGTAGGCAACACGCCGAACCACTCTAGATCTCTGTGTTCTTTGCTGTTTTTCTAATTATTTTCTAGAGTGTTTGTTAGATAATCCTCCTTTTACATTTACTTTCTTCATTTATCTCTTCAAACACGTCCGAAGAGTGTTGTGCCCAATTTTGGTACAAACACTTTGGTGCTTTCACTGAAAAAACACAGTTTTTCTCCTGCTCGTTGGATCTACTATCGATATCGGATTGCATAAATCTAAGAAGAAGATCCAGATATAAAATATTAAAGTTCTTCCATCCTATTCAGATTTGCATCAAGTCTAGGAAAGAGCTTCACTACTCATCATGGTTAACAGAAGGACCACTTCTACTACTGCAGATCTAGAAGGACGGGATCAACAGAATCCCGTGCAACTGCCTCCGACTGATCAGAATGCTTCCGGACCATCAGATCCGCAAGGCCCTGTTACTAGGGAAGAATTCTAGATGCTAATGCAAGAATTGACTCAGAGCCGCCAGCAGCTCACTCAACAGCTGCGTGCTAATGCAGAATTGACCAACCAATTGAACCGTTAAATACGAAGGAGATCCAGGAGGGATCAAGCTTCCTATTCATCCACCGAGAGTTCAGCCTCTTCTAATTACCATCATAGATCCACACGCCCGCGACTAGACGGAAGTTACACGCAGGCCACTGGGCATTAGCATACATTGAGTTTAGGGCAACCGAGAGTTAGCCCGTCAGCCAGCCATCAGACTGGACCCTCCTCCCGAGGAGGCGCTACCCCACACCATATTACTGATAACCATACTGCAATAGCTACTGATTTGGGAGTTGACGCTCGGAACCAAACAGATCCGACTCACCATCAACGCAACCATACTTTTGAGCCTTACGTCCCCGAGGACATAGAACCAATGAGGCGAGACATGGACCGTCGACAGCGACCGACCCCTCCTCGCATTGTGGAACCCGACCACATCTTGGCCCAACATGCTCAAAATGTCAAGATGCCCGACCTGTTGACAATGATCCGTTAAATGATCCACAAAAGCCAGGGTCTTAGCAATGACGACTGGGGAATCTCCCAGAGTCATACCCCTTTTACTGATGAGATACTCTATGCTGAACCACCTCGGCGATTCAAGATGCCGACTTTACCTGTTTATGAAGGAAGCTCAGATCCTAATCGGCATATCTTGAAATATGAATGGTTGATGAATGCTGCACGAGCTGATGACGTAGTTAAGTGCCGAAGCTTCTCGATCTCTCTAGAGGGCATAGCGACTATGTGGTTTACCCGACTGCCACCTCGATCTATCTCATGTTTTGATCAGTTGGCAACAAAGTTTATCGAGCAATTCCGTTTGCATGTCGCAAGACCGAAGGACGTTAATACTTTATCTAGTGTCACTCAAGCTCCTGGAGAGACACTCAGGGATAATTTAGAGAGATTTCATGCTGCATGCGCTGAGATCAGCAACCCAAATGATAACTCTATTCTTATGGCACTGACTAAGGGAATTGATCTCGACTATGAGTTCGGCAACTGGTTGGCCGTAAAACCCCCTGCATCATTGGACCGTTTCTATTTCAAGGCAGCCCAATTCTTGAGAAGGGAGGATGCGAAACAGTCTAGAAAGAAGGATTATGCGGGGCCTAGTATGGAAGGAATTCAGAGTAATATTGCTGTTAAACAATCCGAGGAGAGCTCTGGGAAAGTGCAATTGAACATTCAGAATAAACAAAATCAGCAGAAAAGCAATGGTAACCAAAATAGAAAACGGGATCAGAACTGTGGTCCGCGACGTAGGGCTCCTATGTTTGATAATTATACTCCTCTGAATACATCGTTGGAAAATGTGTATTTACAAACCTGCAATACTATTCAGTACAAAAAACCTGCTCCGAAGCAGTCATCGGAGAAACAAATTCAAACAGGGAAGTTTTGTAGGTTCCATGAAAGTTACGGCCATAACACGAATGAGTGCCGTCATTTGCAGGATCTCATTAGAAAGTTGATACGTGAAAGGAAGTTGGAACTGTTTGTGCGGGCGCCGTAGTTTGGAGGTGCGGGCTCATCGAATCAGAACCATACACCGAATCAGGCAAGACAGGAGAAACCCGCTCGTACTGGCGGGAGGTTGGTGATAAATACCATTAGTGGTGGTCCTCATCCAACAGACCGAAGCTGGAAGGAAATGGAGTCGTATGCCAACTCTATCAGGCATGTAGACTTTGAATGTTGTAGTAATTCAGAAGATGGGGCTCCATCCAAGCAACAAAGAACGATGGCAGATGCCATCGTATTTCGAAGTCGGGATGCCGATAGGATCGAAGCCCCCACTATTGATCCACTTGTCATATCAGCTCAGGTAGGTCCTGCTTGGATGAAGAGGATCTTAGTAGACAGTGGAAGTTCTATGAATATATTATTCAAGCGAGCTTATGACCAGATGAAAATGGAAACTAAAGACTTGAAGCCGTGTCAGTCCCGTATTCATGGCTTCAATGGGAGCGCAACTATACCCACTGGAGTGGTGGAATTGCCAGTGGAGTTAGGTATTGGAAAATGCTGGAGAGTCCGGATACTGCAGTTTGTTGTTTTGGATATATACTCGCCATATAATGCTTTCTTGGGCCGACCGGCCCTAGCTTAGTTCAGGCCTGCTATTGCCCCATGGTGTTTGACTCTAAAGTCCCCCACTGATCATGGAGTTGGAGTCGTTCAAGGAGATCAGGCCGCTGGACGAGCCTGTTATGTTGCTGAACTGCACGAGGCGCAGCGAAAGGAGAAAGGAAAGGGTGTAGAGGAATCTCTCTGTGTCCGTTTTGTTGATAATTGACAATTGACGCCTAGACCTAGGCCTAGGCACCCCAACCAATTCCAAAGAGATCTTGACCCGATAGACACCAAAAGTGAAGACAAAAGTAAAGACAGTCAAGCTTCTCTAGCCGAACTAACGATCGATGTTCCAATCGATGATAGCGATGATTCTAGAATGATAAAGATTGGATCTCAGTTAAGCCAACAAATGCAAGAGGAATTGGTTGAATTTCTCCGGGCAAACCTTGACGTGTTTGCCTGGACGCATTCTGACATGTGTGGGATCTCGTCGGACATCGTGAGCCACGCATTGAACATTGACCCGCGGCACGTCCCGGTCAAACAAAAAAGGCATGGTATGGATTCAGAGAGATCTGCCGCCCTTAAGGAAGAAGTAGACAAGCTTGAATTGAATGGATTTATCCGAGATGCATTATATCCGGAATGGGTGTCAAATCCTGTACTTGTCCGAAAGCCAAATGGGAAATGGAGAACGTGCATCGATTACTCTGACCTAAATAATGCCTGCCCTAAAGATAGTTTTCCACTTCCTCGAATTGATCTACTCGTAGATTCAACGCCCGGGCATGAACTCTTATCCTTCATGGATGCGTATTCTGGCTACAATCAAATACCAATGCATTTACCGGACCAAGAGCATACCGGCTTCGTAACCAATATGGGACTTTATTGCTACAAGGTTATGACCTTTGGACTCAAGAATGCTGTCGCAACTTATCAACGATTAGTTAATCGAATGTTCACCAATCAGATTGGGAAAACCATGGAGGTATACGTGGATGACATGCTAGTCAAGTCATGATTCTCCACTGACCACATCAAAGATCTGGAGTCAATGTTTAATATTGTCTGAGAATATAGAATGAAGCTTAATCCGTTGAAATGTCATTTTAAACAATATTAAACATTGACTCCAAGATCTTTGATGTGGTCAGTGAATCTCCCTAGTATATCTGGAAACTGCATACAGATGGTGCATCAAATGACCGCTGCTCAAGTGCAGAGGTCGTCCTTGAAACTCCTGAAGGTCGATCTATATGCTATGCTCTAAAGTGCAACTTCCGTGCAACTAATAACGAAGCCGAGTATGAAGCCCTACTGGCTGGATTGAAACTTACCAGAGATCTAAGAATCATTGCTATGGAAATTTATTGTGATTCACAATTGGTCGTGTGTCAAGTTAGAGGGGAATATCTAGCCAAAGGTCGAAGACTGGCTGCTTACCTTGTTCAGATTCAGGAGATACTGAATCAGTTCGATTATTATGCCATTTATTACACACCACGAGAACACAATCAGAAAGCCGACTCGTTAGCCAAGTTAGCCAGTACAGGTGAAGCGCAACAAATGGGACTCATTCCCGTAGAGATATTGTCTTCGCCAAGCATCGACCGAATGGAGACAGATTGGATATTTGAGGTTGTTCGCGATAAGGAGTCATGGATGACTCCGTTCAGAAATTATCTCGAGCATGGAACCCTGCCAGAGCGCAGGAGTGAAAAGGGACAGATTCTTCGAAAAGCTTCACGATTCACTATTCAAAATGGTGTTATGTATAGAAGAGGGTACTCTGTTCCTTTACTCCAGTGTATCGCTCATGATGAAATCAAACGAGTGTTGCATGATGTGCATGAAGGAGAATGTGGCGATCACACTAGGGGCAAGCCCTTGCCAAGAAAGTGCTCAGATATGGATACTACTGGCCAACCGTAAATCGTGATGCATCAGACTACGCCAGAAAGTGCGACAAATGCCAGAAGCATGCTCGGATTCCAAGGGCCCCACCTACCGAAATAGCTTAAATGGTCAGTCCATGGCCGTTTACAGTATGGGGCATTGACATTATTGGCTCTCTACCTCTAGCTAAAGGTGGTGCGAAGTATCCCATCGTAACAGTTGATTACTTCACCAAGTAGGCGGAAGCTGAACCCCTTGCTACAATTACAACAAAGAAGGTTATCAACTTTGTAGTGCGCAACATCATCTGCCGATTTGGTCTCCCACATACTATCATCACTGATAACGGGACCCAATTCGACAGTGCTGAATTTAAAGACTTCTGTCAATGATTCCACATTCAGAAGAAATTCTCCGCAGTTGCACACCCTCAAGCGAATGGACAAGTCGAAGCTGTTAATAAAGTTATAAAGTCTATTCTGAAGAAACGACTGGAAAAGGCTGGGGGCAAATGGGTCGATGAACTTCCTATGGCCTTATGGGCTTACCGAACAACCCACAAGTCCGCGACCGGCCACACTCCGTTTTCTCTTTCTTATGGTTCAGAAGATGTTATTCCAGTCGAATTAGAAGTGCCTTCTCATCGTGTGACATACTATGATCCGAAGAAAAATGCTATATTACTTGCCGAATCTCTGGATTTATTAGATGAGAAGCGTGAAAAGGCTGATTTGAGGGCAGCCGCACACCGAAGCCGAGTTGCCCGACTATATAATGCCAAGGTCCGACCCCGAACCTTTGAACTCGGCGATCTCGTCCTTAAAAGAATTTACCCGGTCCCTTCGCACATGAAGCCAACTTGGGAAGGGCCATATGTTATTTAACGAAAGCTCGGAGATGGTACATTCAAATTATCGACCGTTGACGGTCTCACTCTTCCGAGAGCCTGGAACAGCGAAAGTCTTCGTCGCTACTACACATGACAGGCTCTGTTTATTTATTCAGTTTATTTCTCATTTGCAATTTGTTTCTGCAATTTGAAATTTGAATTTGTAATAAGGCAACTGATTTTGCCGTATTTTCTTATTTCAGCAATAAAATGCAATCTCTTCGAGCCAGAGCCGGGACTTATTGAATGCGTCAGACAACTATCACTATGCACAGAGAGCTAAATTCCACCCGACAATGGAATTTATTCAAATAGGGAGTGACTGTGATACGACCAGTTACTCGCTAGATGATACCCGAGCTCGGGGGCAAGTCATCACATTGGAGTTAAAAAGGATTGACACACGACAATCCTTTAACCGGCTCCAGATTCCCAGAGTGTGAACTGGAGTATAAACTTACTAATACGGTTTCGAAGAAGGTGGATCCAACCACCTAACGACTTCGCTCGTACCTTGACCAAGTTTAAGGAAAATGGATCCGTCCATCTAATGACCTTGCTTGTTAAATCAGGGTGGATGTGAACCAACCATCCATGATCCTGATAAATTCGTCGTTCCCGGAGTGCGAACGAAATCCTAAAGCCTGTACATATGTGACTGACCATCTGTCGAACAACTCCAAGTTCCCGGGGAGCGAACTAGAGTATAAACATCAACTAGCTCCGGATTCCTAGAGTGTGAATTGGAGCGTCAGCATAAACACCAACTTCGAATTCCCAGAGTGATAATTGGAGTATAAACATTAACTCAAAATCCCCGAAGAGTGGATTGAAGTTTGAACACGAACCGGATTGGGATCGACCGTCCGTAAAACAACTCTAATTCGCCGGAGCGTGGTTAGAGTGTAAATGCAAATCGGGTGTGACTAACCACTCACGAATCCATCTAATGTCCCCAGAGTATGGACACCGTTGCAAAAATTAAACGGGTGTGAATGACCACCCGTGAAAATAACCTTAGTCCCTGGAGCATGGACACATCCTTGAAACTCAAGCAGGCATGCCCGACCATCGACATACGAATGCAAATCCCCGGGGTATGGATGCAATTAACGAAAAATGAGCGAGTGCGATTCGACGACTCGAATTTCTTTAGTCCAGCATCAGTTCGACGACGTTACGCTCGATGAGTTGAAAGTGGAATGCGATTGCCACTTGGTCTTACAATCCGCCCCTGAAACTGGGGGCAGAACTTAAGTGTCGATCACTGATTAAGACAACACAGCATCAGAGTCTAGTTCAACATTCAGTCATCACTCATAATCATGATTTCAGGACTTAACGACTAAACTTGGGTCCAATCCAAAGATCGAAACTCAAGAAGTACACTGGACTAGAGTACGAACGCTGAAATACTTAAGCAAATAAACGAAAGTTGAGTTAAAAACAAAATGGAGTTTCATTTCAAATTTTTGTAGAAGAAAACTAAGTACAAGCTTATCCAAAAAATTCTACTAACAGGGGCCGAACCTGCATCTATACACGGCCAACAAAAAATAACAAAAGAAATTCCTATATACTCAAAATTTCACCGAAGAAGCATGTCTATTCTTTCTTCTTCTTCGGTTTCCCCTTCGGTGTAGACCCGCTGGAGCTTCTGCTTAGTTTTCTCTTTGAGCCCTTGCCTTTCAGTGGCCGATCTCCAGCCGGGGGCATTACATCAACATCCTCCTCCGAACTCAGGTGTATTGGAACGCTTCTTACAGGCGGAGTCGAAAGGACAGGATCAACAGAAGGAGGTAGGGTAGGCGCGCTCGTCTCAATGACCGTTCCTCCCGGAGATATCATCCGTAAAGGGGCTGGACCAGGTCCAGCCATTCCACCGTCAAAACCACTGCCCCGCACGGCTGGCTCCATTTCAGCATTAATTTCAGCTATGATTTCCTCCTCATGAAGCGTTTGTGCATCGCCAAGAACTCCCGCAGTTGGAGCCGAAGAGCTTATCATTGGAATGCTTCCACCCATGACGAACGGCAAGTCTACAAATGGGTCACTGTGATGACTGAGAAGTTCCTCCATCATCTGCTCATCAAAAATAAGTGTGCTCCCCTGCGCTCCATCGGTCAGTGCCGTGGTCGTTGTGGTGGTTGCTTCAGTTATAACGGCCTCCTGCATATGATGTGATTCTTGAGTGGCAGGAGGCACGACCGGTGTAGCATCAATCACTGGATAAAAACAAAAGAAGAACTGTTAATAACCGCTTCAAGTGACGACTCCGATTTCGGATAAGCATAGAGAATGTTCAGAGTACCTTCCTCAGTTTGACTTGTGGGTAGCTGAACAACCTCAGAGATTTGCTCGCTAGCTTGAGATAACTGCGGCTGATCCAGGTTGTAAGCAGGAACGGATTGAGAATCAGCCGCAGAAGTCGGTTCACACTAGGTCGGCACAAGAGTTTCGGGACTTGTATCGCGGTGCTCGACACCGGAACCTTCTCCAACTTCGAAATGCTGAGTGCCGAGCTTCTCCTTCTCTTGTGAAATCATTGCATCGTGAAGAACTTTTCGCTCATCTTCATTTAGCATTCGGTTTTCAAGCTCAAATTCATCAACTGATTCGCCCTGATGTGCAGCCTTTTCATCTTCTACTAATCGGCCCCAGGCGTTGTGTAGATGTGTCGGGTAATTATCGAGCCAGGCAAGATTTCTATGCTTCAAGACGTTAGCATTACAAACAACGAGGAGATCTTCGATATTAGCTTCTAGCCTAGACTCCGCCATCCGGACTTTCTCCTCGACCTTAGTCTCCACCTCCCGAACTTTAACCATTGCCGCATCCCATTCGTCCCGAAGCACTACAACTTGTTCACATGCTTCCTGAGCTGCTCTATTCGCATCATCCTTCTTCTTGATGATTTCTGAAAATTTAGCTTTAAGCTCAGCGAGTTCTTTCAAAGCAGCATCTCGTTCAGCTGTGACAGTGGTGTTCCGATGGCCTATCTGCTCCACCAAAGCGAAGTGTGTCTGCCTAATCCTCTCCATAGCCAAGTTTGCCTCATCGGCCTTTTTGGTGGCCTCTATCTCCGATTTTCGAGAGGATTCGGCTTCATCGTTAAGCACTTGAATGATCCGGTCTTTCTGAGCAAGTTCCTTTTCTAGTTTCTCAATTGCCTTTGCCTGCTCAAAGGCCACCTTTGATGCTTTTTCTGCAGCCTTCTCCCACTCTTTATACTGGGTATAGAGGTCGTGAATATAATCATGCATTGCGTTCTCCGCTTCTGAGGGAATCTTCTTCAAATGAGAGGGGAAGATGTAGCCGTCAAAACATATATTTGGAAAATCTTTCTTCAGTTGAGCAATTCCGATAGCCCCTTCCCCAGTGGGCTCAGTTATGGCTTGTTCAGTGACAACTGGAGGCTCAACCTTAGTTCTGTGATGTTGCGACTCAGACCTTGGAGCATGGGAAGATGGCTTTTGACGTTGAGGCTCCGGGGGATGTGAGCTGTGAGTAGAAGGTTGTGTGGGGAGTCGAGGGGGTGGAGAACGCGATCGAGATCAATATCGCTATTCTCTGTAATCCCTGTCTCTATCCCTCTTGTAGCATTCATGACTAGAATAACCACGATCGCGGTTTCTGTCATCCTCCCTCCGACGGGACTCATAATACGTGCTTGATGATTGGTGTGCTGAACGAAGACTGTTGAGCATAGACTCTCGCCTGTTCATCGTATCTGTGAAGTAAAAGAAGAACGGAGTTAGTGAATTCTTGAAACGGGCAATTTAAAGCTGGAAACCATGTAGTGTCGTGAAGTGTGTGTGTGTGCAACCCCCCGACCAACCGGTAATGTCAACCGCACTGATGGGTAGAGACTCGCTTAAATCTAGGGCACTTTGAAGCCCCTCCAACCCGGTGTCGTGTTGAAGTGACACATAGTCCGGAATTGGAATATCAGCAAGTCCTTCAAAAGGATTCTCTACTGGCGAGGGAGGAGCCTCCACAATTCTAACACCGGAGGCTGGCAGAGACACAAATACAGATTTCCATCTTAAAGATTTACGACGTTTGTGTGCAACTGCCTTGCCTTTTCTCCTTCCCTCTGAACCCTAAAAACTGTCAAAAGGCCCGGCCACGAGTTCGTCGTTTGTAGGCGTATGTTCCTCATCACCTTCTTCAGCAATTACGACTCCTGGCGCTTTGCACTTTACCCGCTTCGTCGGGACTAACCTAAGCATTCCCTCTAGTCAGATACTTTGGTTTCGTTCGATTAATCCAAGGATTCTCAAGTTCCTGTCGGTGAGCACCGACTCGATTTCTCTCATCTCACCTGGAACTTCTTGGAGGACCCGTACTATCTCTTTAAAATGCATGCCCTCAGGTCGTGGAATTATGGCTGTATAGGAAAGAAGATGTTAGTTTTAATATCAGCTATGATTATCTCGTTAACTACTGGAAAAGATTGCAGAACTTACGTCTGACTAACCATCGGCTAGCAAATCCTGGAGGGCATCGGACATAGAACCACTCGGTTTTAAAGTAACTCAGTCTAGTCCAGGAGCTAGTCACAACTTGACAATTCCTGACTGCCTTCAAGAATGTGAACGAGGGACTATCTCCCCGACTCTTAACGTTGAATAAGTATCTAATTTCGATCGGGATCGAAGGTTGGAAAAGATGCTCCATAAATACAATGAACAGACCGTTGAGCAGAGCATATTCGTTCGGGTGTAACTATGATGGGGCGATTCTAAAGAAAGAAAGCACTTCTCTAATGTACTGATTAAACGGAGGAATTGTTCCCGTTGTACATGCATGGCGATTAAAGGCTGTAAACCCCTCTGGTGGAGCATGCGGTCTATCATTCGGTCCTGGTAATAATACATCGTCCAACGGTAGACCATGCAATAGACATATTCGTCCCAGCATATCTTCGAAGACGTTAGACGACACAAAATCTTGTGGATTCATGATAAACCTGGCACCAGGCAGCTCGTCCGGAGCTGGATCTATAACTTCGGCCGCGATGTCCGGTATCTCTATGACTAATGGAGATGAACACTGAAGCTCCTGCTGTTGAGAACTTGTGGATTCCAAAGCTAATCAACTTATTAAAAACCATCATTAGACGATAATAAGCCCGTGCATTCCCCAGTGTGAAGTGCATAAGTGTGTTGTGCAGTGCAGTGCAGTGCTACATATTACTTGAGAAATTCTACAGAGTTTGAGAAAATATTTAAACGACGAGACTTCAGAATTTAATCGGAGTGACCATCATCGCTGACTGTCACAACCGTGCCATCCATACTTTAGAGACCGATCCGAGTTAAAGTCCGTAGAGATTTTGTTGAGTTACAGTTCCATCGACGAGCTTCGGAGGGCAGTCAAATATGCAGTCCAACAGTCAAGTTCAATTATGCCAGATTGAAGCTCGTCGGAGTCTGGTGTTCAAATGTGCAAAAAGTTTCAAGTTCGTCAAAGTTCAACCCGCATCGGTCCAAAAGTATATAGTTCGTATCGATCAAAGGCCTTAACTTCGTATCGACCAGGGCCGACAGCTTCGAATCGATCCATAATGGTCATTTGGTATCGATCGTCTTACATTCATTTTGTATCGATCCTGAGTTGTCAAATCCGGATCGATCATCGAGAGCCCCATTCATATCGATCATAGAATGAAAGGCTTCGTATCGGTATCTGTAGAGCCGATTTGTATCGGTCTCAATCTAGCGTCTTTGTATCAATTGGTAAAGCTGATGCTTCGTATCGATCATATGGTTAGGTTTTCGTATCGATCCCTATGGATCGATACGAACTCCAACCATCACCCATCGATATGAGATCGCTCCGTCCCTTTGTGTGAAACTCTATCGGTGACCCATCGATACGAACTTAGCTATCTTTCAGGGCAATATGAAGTACATTTCCTCAATCGATACGAATGAAACTCCCTATCCATTTACCCTCCTTCTTCTCCAAATGACATGGAAGTCATTCCGACTTTCCTAGTCCTTGCTTCGACCCATCTCCGACCTCCTCATCACCAGAATCGGCCGTGAATACGAATGGTTTAGCAATTAAACTTGAGTCTCGTCATTTCTTGGGTATAATTGTTAACCAATTAACTAATTTAAAAGCTTGATCAAGGGATTAAAGAACTGTATTAAATTAGGGATGAAGGTGTTTTTCCTTTTTTCGTTTCTTCTATTGATATGAGAGTGAAAAGAAAAGCAAAAGCATATGAAAATTTTGGTTAAGTACAAAGCTATTTATATGGATACGAGATAAAGGCGAAAAACGATTCGTTTCCCAGTCATCGCAACTGGTTTCGACAGGTTTCTCCTCAAAGCGATACGAGGGAGTTATTCATATCCATCGACTCAGATCCTATTGATACGAAACCTACAATAATGACTTATCGGAATCACTGGATCCTATAGACACGAAACGCGTACTTCGTATCCACTGCTTTCGAGCCTGCAGAAATTCAAATCCACATGAAACGCATCGATACAAATTGCTCTATTCACGTCCATCAACACACAGCCCAGGAAGACTCATATCCATCGATACGAATAGAACTCAGAGGACCAACTGCTCTATTCGTATCTCTCATAAGTCCATCAATATGAAATTTACTTTCATTCATCCTGAACCGATCTAGGAGAGGATCGATATGAAGGGACATTTCAAAATGACCATCAAGCGTCATTACAACTTGAATTTCACATCGATTCAGGAGAGGATCGATACGGGATTCGATAAAAAAAAACTGACAACGACTCGTGAACGTACGAACGTTAATGGGAGTCAGGCTAACCTACATTCATAATGGACTAACATCCAATTTTTAAAATTCGCAGAAATTGAATACTCATTTGATGACGATTACAACGACAGTTTGCTGTCATTCAGCACTCAGTTACAACAGTACATAGTACAACAGTTGACAGTCAACAATTCATGATTTATGTTACTGAAGCATCAATCAAAGGTTACATCTTTCGACAAAAAGACAATGACCATTCATACAAGCCAGATGGAACTTTACATAATAAAGATTGCAGATTTTCAAAGCACGTCATGTTCTAACAAGACATACTTTAGCGGGCAAATGTTATCCCGCCTTTTGGCAACGCCGTGACACCAAGAACTTAAAGGGAAACCGAGGACAGTCCGTCCCGAAGATCGGTTATACGCAGGCTCACTATGGATGTCAATAAATTTTTTCCGAGCCCGAATCAAGCTACAATTTATATGACAAGACAAGCAAACCAACGAAAGACAACGTTACAAATTTCATGTTAATCTGAGTTCGTATGCTCAAGATATGATCAATACAAACCAAGGGAATCAATTCGTTCGTATCCATCTGTTCGCTTCCTTCTGTTCGTATCCATTGAGTATCCTTCTGTTCATATCCATCGAGTATCCATCTGTTAGTATCCATCACGTACACCTAACTTCATGTCCATCAAAGCCAGGCTACTTCGTATCCATGGAGAGTTGTCATTTCACATCGAACATATTTGCTTCATTTCATATCCATCAACAAACAACACTTCGCATCGATCTCGTTCATACGTGATTCGTATCGGTCCCTCCAACAATTCAGTTCGTATCGATCGACCATTGATCGATGCGAAACACACCACAAAAAGCAATCGGTATGAAACAACCGATGCGAAGTAGCAACACGCCATCGATACAAAATGACCTGCGAGTATCGATACGAAGAAAGCCTCAGTCAATCGATACGAAGGACACACACCGGCATCGATTCGAAGGATATAGCGCTCAATGGATACGAAGGGGGAAGCAGTCAACTCAGCACGGAAGGTGGATTGATCCAAGAATTTCGCACCACGTCAACTTACAGGCACGTGCTCAGGAACGATTCGAACAGATCGATACGAAGTGTATCGATACGAAATGGACAACCTAAAGAAAATGCAAGCTTGTATCGATCATAACTCACAATCTACAAGTCCAAATGCTACGAAATTTTCACAGGAGCTTACGTACAACTCAAACAATGTTCATGCCCAATTTCGACTCAATTGGGCCAAATCTTGATCGATACGAAATTCGTTCATATCGATCACGGACTGAGTGCAAATCACGTGGGATCGATCGCGTGGGCCCACCCACGTGCCAAAAGAGGTCTCCCGAGATCTGAGCGAGATATTTGCAGCCTACGCCTATAAATAGCATCCCAGAACCTATAGAAAAAGGATCTTTTGGCTCTTTGACGTCCAGACTCTGCCGAATTCACCATTTTATTCGAATTTCATAGTTGTACTCGAGATCTACTATTGTAATCAGCTGTAACCAGCAAGAAAAAGTTAATAAAGATCAATCATTACATAGTGGACGTAGGCAACACGCCGAACCACTCTAAATCTCCGTGTTCTTTGTTGTTTTTCTAATTATTTTCTGGAGTGTTTGTTAGATAATCCTCTTTTTACATTTACTTTCTTCATTTATCTCTTCAAACACTTCCGAAGAGTGTTGTGCCCAATTTTGGTACAAGCACGAACTAACGCCTTCAGTGAAAAGCTATCTATCAGCTTCCACCGCGCAACTCTGATCACTATTGGATCCTCTACTTAAACTCGCCACATCACAATTTAGAATTGTGAAGTATTCACAATGCGAGATTCGGAGTAGGGTCTTTTATAGCTTCCCTAACTGAACTACTTCATTCTCATTCAAGCCACACAATAGTTTATTCACCATCACTAATGCCTACACTACGCTTCAGACGAACCACTCCTTACTTCACTACCCCCCTCAATAATTTCCATTTCACGTGAATACAAATACATACAGAAGAGGTAGGGATAAGGAATATACATATATAACAGGAAAAATAACAAGTATGTCCCCATATGATTGCCCTAGTAATCATTGTATACTCTTACTACCCTTTTAATATAGGGTAACTACCACATACCCAAGGGGAATAGGGACTCTAAGTCACTCTAAGCCAAGTCCCATGTCACATATATCCTATATTATTCTGAACCTGCTTTGATACCAACTGTAACATCCCACTTCTATACCCATACTACCAAAGAGATTTACTAGGTAATCCTACCTGGTAATACAGAAAATGAGGCTTGTGAGGAGTGACCACACATGAATAATCCCTTGAGCTGATGTCGGCATTGTATTATTGCCTCAAAATATATCAACAATATGCGTATTTGGTATCGACACAAAGCAATAAACACGTAGGCTTACCAGGACAGAACAATATATAACAAATACAAATGAACACAGAATTACAAGTCACAGTAGAAAAATATAATACATAACAAACTATAATGTTTGTCTCACTATGACCATATATACCAAGTCAGGTTCAAAATACACAACTCATAGCCATCTCATGGCAAACAAATACAAGGAGACATCCAAAAAATATATATACATAGTTAACTTCTCAAAACATGATATATATATATATATATATTGTCTTCTCTGAAGCCTAACATCCAAAATGGCCAATATCTCTGTAACTGAAAAGTCTCGGACTGATCGGAGTATTATATAAATAATAAATGGGTCAGACTATATCTAAATCCAAGGTGAGTACATAACCGTAACCATGGTAAATGAAAAGCATAGTAGGTACACAATGTAACATAATATCCAACATAGCATCAATAATGATAATATACCATGCCACACATTCTAAGTATCACCCATGGAATACATATAAGCAAATAAGAAATATGACATCTAAAAATTGGGTGGTAACAATCAAACTCATCAAAATCTTAAAATGCTATGGATAAGCACACAATGTGTCCACAAAAGCCACAAAAAAGGAATGAATCACGAAGCATACCAAATATGAGAGTCAATAACCAAAATACCTATCTTAACTTATAGTCCTAATGAAAGGGACTCCCGATTGTTAGGCCCTTAAAGATAAACCAAGAAAGCCATATCCCAAAAATAATCAAAGCATCGATAACAGAACTAGACTTATAGCCCTAATGGAAGTAATAACTTCCAACTATCGAGTCATAGAAGATAAATTAAGGAACATGGAACGAAAATAGAACACAATCCATACAAAATACATAATTTCATATCTAGGAATACTATCTCGACTTACAGTCCAAATGGAAGTAAAGACTTCTGACTCTTAGTCCTTGAAGATAGCTGGAAACCCAAATCCCAAGTAAAGCACAATTCGTACAAAATATAGAAAGCAATATCCAAATAATTATCTCGACCTACAATCCTAATGGAGTGATAACTTCTAATAGTTAGGCCCTCGAAGATATCTGGAAACACAAACTCAAATCAGTAACAAAGTCAATCAAAATGCTCAACGTACAAAACCATTTATCTCAACCCTCAACCCTTAGAGAGGCGAAACTCTTGACTAAATGGCCCTAGAAGAAAGAAACTACAAATCATACAAAAGGATCTCTCAACCATAAGCTCTTATGAGAGAATGATAGATAAGCTCACATCGATTCTCCAATGTCATAGATAGACAACATGCAGTTGTCTCGGTTTAGGCTATCTCAAATAACATACTAACACATAGCCAATCTCTAATGTCATATGATCATCATCTCGAATGAGTTTATAATATAAAATATTTCATATATAATCACTACACGAAAATATATCTTTTGCAGCATGAATGCACAGCGTTCTCATAAAAATGCCGCAAATATGCGGATGGGTTATTAAAAAAAATTCAATTCTAAAACGCTGCCTCAAGTGAAGTCGTCCGCATCTCCCAGCTAAAATCCTACGTCTAATGAACGCGGGGAAATAAATAAAAATTCCGCCCTGAATACTTCTTTCCAATTGCGAGAAATTAAATCCTCTCTTTCTCTCTAGTCCAAATTAAATTAA
This sequence comes from Allium fistulosum, assembly GCA_030737815.1. Classification (NCBI taxonomy): domain Eukaryota; kingdom Viridiplantae; phylum Streptophyta; class Magnoliopsida; order Asparagales; family Amaryllidaceae; genus Allium; species Allium fistulosum. The sequence continues at coordinate 1,160,249,591 of CM060902.1, read as the reverse complement.
AACTAAACCTTTTCCAAACATCGCTCAACAACATCGACCATCACTCAACATCGATCTCCGCGCGCACCACCATCTCCATCATCTTCACTGTTTTTCCCATCTCCGCCGTCTTTGCTATCTCTGCCGTCGATTTCACCTGCCCAACAACCCTCTAGTTTCGAAATCATAATTGAAGGTATTATTTGATTTCTTCATTCTTGATTTCGATATCTGATTTCTTTATTTGTGGTATGAATAAACCATTACTAGTATGAGTACGTGATTTTGGAGCATCCATTTATGATTCAGTTTATCAGCCAGTCAATTATGTACAACGGACTTTAATTTAATTCTGGTTTACGGGCCTTTCTTCCAGACTATAGTTTGGATGTGGCGTATAGACATAATCCATTTGTTTATGTTACGTTAGTTCTTTTCATTAGTCAGGATCAGGGAATGTGTGGTGCCAAAGTATTTCAAACATTGTAGCAACCTCCAGTTTAGTCTAAGTTTTTTCCACCCTAATGTTACGATAAGGTTAGATAATTGAATTCACGATCAGTTTTTTGACGTTCAATTTGAATCATAAGTTACATGATCAAACTTTTCATTATTGAAATATATCCTATTTATGAGATTAACTCTTTATTTCATTTAAAAGAAAAAAGATTAGTACACTTTTTTTAATTCGGAATCATGGAACCATAAAAAAACATGCTCTTCCCTAAAGAACTATAGTGGAAAGAAAGAGTGATAATCCAAACTAAAGATCATTTCTTATGGTGATCATTCCAACTATTAAAATTATATTTTACTAGTATGAAATGAATATAACTTTATGTTTTTGGAGTTAACCGGGTTGGAGCTATTTTCATAGAAAAGAGAGTGTTGGTTATGACATGGTTAAAAGTGAGGTAGCATGAAAATCGTATATGAATAGAAACGAAAGTAAAGTATCCTTTTGAAGGCTTATCCATTCTATATGAAGGAGCCGGGACCTTGGTATCAGTCTCTGTAATACCAAAACGTTGAAATATGATAGGTTAAAACATGTTTTTTAACATTAAATTTCAACTTATTCAAGTAGTATCACATTTTTGTCCTTTTGCCCCATTCTCGTTTAAAACACGTACACTTATCCGCCAATTTAAAAGGATATGATAGGTTAAGAGTTGGGAAAGCATGTGAAATTATATACGATGACCTACATGACAAGAACTATATGACATAGAAAAAGCATTTTGACCAAATTCTTTTAAACATGAAAATGTCAAAGTAAAGATTATATTTGAAGACTGCCTCTTAAATAAACATAAATTTTCAATTTAAACTATTGAATATTCCCAAAGTTACAAGACATAAGTGCAATAAGTAATATTCTACATTCACAGTTGCTCTATACATTTTTACTATGTAATGTGAAATAATAATGGACAATTTGGATTTTGCTGAACGAAACCTTCATCAATCATCACGCCTTTTATCATGCGTAAATGTGGCAGAAACGTAGGTGTTTGGTTGCCGCTTTGTATTAGTGAATATGAATATATGTCCCACAGCATAGATTCTCCGCACCTACCAACTTTGTGGTGGAAACAAATTTTCAAATTAAGCTTATAGTTCAACTATAATTAGAGTAACTACTGTTTTAGAATGATCATGGCAGTCAAAACAAAGTGATTCCATGTTGCATAAAAATGATGTTAAAAAAGAAAAAAGAATAAACCAAATAAATTCTCTAATACCTAGGATGCATTCGTAATTTTTACCCGCTCAATTAAATTTTTGTTGCATCAGTTATATCGGAAACAGGAACGAAGCAGAAAAGAAATTTGCCCCACTTCATATGCACTAAGAAAACCGAACAGCCCGAAATGACATGTCCGACGGATCGCTCCCTATTCATTTCCATTTTAATTTTAGAAGACAAAATAATGAATAATAAAATTTTAAAAATAAATAATTGTAGAAAGAAATGAAATAATATTAACTGCGGTCCATAAAAGCGTTGTCTCTGCAACTACATTCGGAGGTTGTCACACCATAGACTCCATTCGTGGTGTGCTTAGTGGCAAACTTCTTTAAAAGAATCGTTACTTAACGTAAATTCAAGTATTTTCTTTTATTCATATCATGTTTGACGTTTTCAATTCTAGTTTAACAATTTTTTGTTTTATTGTATCTGATTATCAATTTCACAATCTTGGCATTAAATTATAATTTAATATCAATTTACTTACATTCATTCAGAATTTATCTAAAACAATTTAAAACAATTAAACATACATATGAATACAAACAATCATTTTCTCCCTGCATTCTATTTCGTCAAACTTTCCATTTTCGTCCGTTCAAGATTAGAAAATAACAGTATCTTAAGTGGACATGAGTCTAACGCTGCAGATTCAATTCGCAAAATGGGAATGTTGTCAACTTAAACACACACAGACAACACTCCAAATTCCTCACAATACCGTTTCTTTGCTGTAATTAATTAAATGAATTTGCAATATTAACATTTTCCATAATTCTTTGCTGTATATTACACCTTATCAGGTGCTGTTTGGGTGTACTTAAATCTGGAGTGCAAGATTGTGCTATTTTATCTGTTACCGTCTCTTCATTTGGTAAGTCTCGAACATTGCTTATGTTGCATTCATTTATTGTAATTTCGTTGATATCCTATTGAGATAATATTCCTTCAACGTCTGTATTGCAGAGAATTACATTATCTTCTGGCATTTGCTGAGAGACCACTCCTGACCTATCATTGCTACCACTTTGCATTTGGTTTCAGTTTGGAAGCTCTGATTAGCGGTTTGTCCACAATATATGACACCTTAGGTACATTTCAATTAATTGAACATATATGTTCTAACTTCATCAAGTAAGAAGCTGTAACAACCTGCATATTTTACGATTGTATATTTAAATATTTTATTTAAATATAACATCGTTAGTCGGATTATAGTCCGAAAAGCTACCTTTTGCAAATAGTCGAATTAGGACTCGAGACCACTTCCATAGAGTTCAAAATACCATTTGCGTCCTTTTTGAGTATAAACATCGATATGTTTGGAGTTGAGTGAATTTTGCTATTTTTCACTTAGGGCTTTGGGTTTCAGCCCAATAACCTAACATAAGACCCTAGCTCCACCCCCTCTTCTCTTCATTCACTTTAATTTCCTAATACCTTCAAGCTTTAGCAAAAATAGGGGAAGAGAAAAGGAAATAGAAATTCCTAAGCCCTAGTTTCTTTTACAAATCCAAGTGTTAGCTCCAAAATCAAAGAGAAGCTTAGGTAAGCATCCTCTTCATCTTCTCCAACTCATTCTCTCTTTAATTTCAGAAAATTTCCTAAACCTAACTTAGGAAATGTTCTTCTTTTGAGCTTAGATTCAAGCTTCTTGGGTTGAAGTGAAGAGTGGTTGATCTTTCCTTTGTGATTAAGCTTCTCATTCATTGTTTTTGGGTTTAAAGGTGAGTTTTTGAACTCACATCTTTGTCTATTCTATCATTGTTGTTAGGTATGAATTCCTAGCATTTATTCATGTTCATTTGCTTTTGATTTGAATTGATTTGGTGAACATTTCAATTTTTGGTGTTTTGAAGTCAAAACTTTGAAAATCCTAGCTTTGATTTATGAACATGTTTTTGGTGGTGTATCGAAGAGCTTATAGGGCTGGGTTGTCGATTGGCAAAAACCCCTAAAGCCCATTGCTCGTCCAATTGCAAATGGTGAGAGTTTGCTCTTCATTTGATAGGCTGGAAAACAGTTCCAGTGCCAGCCAGTCGACTGGCCTTTGTAGTCAGTCGACTGACTGCAGGGTCTGAAACTTTCGGGTTTCTGGATCAGTTGACTGAGTACAGAGGCAAGTCGACTGACCTGCTTATTTCAGCATATTTTGCCTATTTTGCTTGAGGTTCCAATTTTTATCGATCCGTGATTATCCGATTTATTGTTATAATTTATTATTGACTTTGATGACTTCTTTTTTGGGATTTTTGAGAATATCCATTTTGATGGATTCGGTATCAATTTCTTTGGATTTGATTCACGTCTTCGTATGCGGATTTTGGTAATTGATTGTTTCTACAATCATTTCTATGATTTGTCACTTTAAAATACAAAGGTTTCTATACTAGTAGTAAATATTCAAACTCTTTTACAAAGATGATTTCAAACTCTATTTTTAATACAAAGCTCGTTTATAAAACCGTTTTCTAATCTATTAGTATATACAAACCTTTACCTCATTCGTATGAGAAAATCTAATTAAACGGCTTAGCAAAACAAGTGGTATGAAACGCTTGCGTTTACTTTGTCGGTTAATTTTTGGACTTGTTCGATTGAAATTCTTGTGACAATTTTCGAGTGGGAATCTACAATCTGTTCGTAAATATTTGAGTTAAGCAAGTGGTTATGGGACATGAAGCTAAACTCTTATATTTACTAGCTTAGTGTAATCGACACTTCTTGATGATCGATGATGATCATTTTATGGTTTAGACTAGCAATGTGCGATGTCTCTTTGTCCACGTGGGGGACTATACCCCGTTCCGTTGAGCTTTGTCTCATTCCTTTATGGGTTAGCTACCCATGTTCTTTTATGGTTTTTGGTTCATCGGATGTACCGTTATTGTACTACATCGATGTCCCGGCTTTTTGGTTCATCGGATGTACCGTTATTGTACTACATTGATGTCCCGACTTTTTGGTTCATCGGGGGTACCGTTATTGTACTACGTCATTGTCCCAGTTTATCAGGTTCATCGGGCGTACCGTTATTGTACTACGTCGTTGTTCCGAATCACTTGAGTATTAGGTTCATCGGGTGTATCGTTATTGTACTACGTTGTTGCACTGGCTCTATGGTTAGCGACCATGGGATAGTGACCCATTTGTGGTACACGTGTTGGTGAGTTTTCATGCTCCCGTTTGTGATAGGCCTCCCCCTTTGTGATTTTTGGATTTCTAATTGATGATTTCGAGAATTTGCATTTCCCCAACTTTTGCGATTGGCATTAATATGTTTTTCAATATTTGTAGTTTGGTGAATAAAATAAAGAATATGACATTCTTTTTGGTGCTTTGAGATTCTTGAGACATTGTATGATTTTGTTGTTGTTTAAATCATACTTGACCTAGTATGACATTATTGTTATCATATGTTTTTATTATATCTCTACTTATACCTCATTTCTTTAATGATAATTATAGCTAGACTGATCCGTTTATTATTTTCTTATTAAATAATACTCGGGTCAGACTGAGATGTTATAGGTGCTTCTGCTTGACTCCTTATCTGGGATCATCTTCTGACTTTTGTCTAACTACATTACATTTGTAGTTTTTGTTGTTATACATTTGAGATATAGACTCCTTGATGTATAATTATTCTTTTGTCTAGCATGTATCTATTCTTTTGTGTTGAAGTGGATCTTCTTTGACCACTATTTTGATGTACACTTTTATGTGTTATATTCATATATGTTTCCGCCTTTGTGATATGAATATCTGTGACTGATTTGTGTTATGTTTATTTCTATATTTGTTTCCGAAGACTATTTAGCCACTGTGTGGTAGCTTTGAGTTTGTATTTGATATGTCGGATTTCCTCTTGAAATGAAATGTAAGTTATAATATCTGACATATTGGTACTCGCGCAAAGCAATTACACAGATGGTCGCTCCTCAATAGCCTTAATCTTCGTGCTAGTTGACGACATTACTCCGTAGTGTCCTTGGCTAGCGTGAGTATAGAGGTGGGGCATCACAGCTTGGTATCGGAGCCAAACTTCGGAACAATGTAGTATAATCTAGCAAGGATCATTGTCCTAAGTCTACCTTAGGAATCATGTCATAGGATTTAATTCAAGTCTTCGTACCGTTCTATCCTATTTTCTTTTGTGATGCCTTGTTCTATCAATCAAGGATGTTTGATATTCATTTTGAGAATAACCTTTTTCCTCTTCTTTCTTTCTTTCTTAGAGAAAAGAAATGGTTAGACCTGGCCATCCCAGCGCCGGTCAATCTAGTGCTACTCCTCAGGATGGAGTATTTATGTCAGCTCAACAACTTTTAGATCTTGTGAACAATGCCTGAGCTGCCGGACCCGTTCCAGCGCCAACTCACCCTAAATCTAGGTTTGCACGTTTGTGCAGAGACTATACCGCTTTGGGTGGAAGGCCATTCAAGGGATCCGAAAACGTTATATAAATCCAAGCTTGGCTTAGATCATGCGATCGCATCTTTTCCCGCATGGATCTTATTGATTCACTTCGAGTCCAAGTGGCTTCTAGCATGCTCCAAGAAAGAGCATTAGATTGGTATGAGCTTTTGATTTCTGAAATTATCGAAGCGGATCTTACTTGGGAGCAATTCCGGGAAAGGTTCAAATTGAAATTTGTGCCGAAGGCTGAAAAAGTAACTTTAGCCTGACGCTTTATTGACCTTGTTCAAGGTGAATCCTCTGTGACGGAATACGTCGCATCTTTTGAATCTCTCTCTAAATATGGGGTCGAGTATATTAATACCCTATTGAAGAAAAATCAGAGATTTGTCTATGGGTTTAATAAGAACCTTAAAAAGCCTTTGCTTTTGAAACTAGAAGTTTCTTTTGATCAGCTTATTGATATCGCTCTTCGACTTGAAGAGGCCGATAATGAAAGTAATGATGAAGTTGTGGGTGCCAAACAGAACTTCAATAATAACATGAAGAGGCCTATTAAGTTCAAAGGCCCCAATCCCAACAAGAAAGGGAAGCAAGAAACTTCGATAGCAAAGTCTCTTACCACTAGTCGTGGATGATGCTACAATTGTGGTTCTACGGACCACTATGCAAATGAGTGTCTGAAACCTTTTTTTTGTCGTTATTGCAAAGGTTCGGGAAATCTTTTATCTTCATGCCCCAGACTTCCAAACAAGAGAGAGGGAAAGCTAAATGGTGTTCAAGCTCCTAGTGACACTTCTCTTGGCCAAGGTATTTCTCATTCTATCCTTGACGATATTTGTTTTGTGATTATCTTATTCGAGTTCTTTTTAATTTGGGTTCATCTCATTATTTTATATCAAAAGAACTTGATGATTCTTTCTCTTTTAATATTATGGGCTTGATGATTTTTTGAGAATTGCGAATCCGGTTGGTGGATCCACAACACTCAGTTCATTTCTTTTAAAGATGTCGAGATTATTTTATGTGATTTTCTTTCCGAGCCGATTTGCATGTTATGCGTTACTTAGGCTTCAAAATTGATTTTTGTGAAAGGATTGGCTTATTCTTTATGAAGCCCATATCCCGTGTCCCGAGCGGACTATTTATCTTCGACATTCTCAATCTGTTTAGTATATTTCTATTGTTTTCATTGATTTTGATTCCAATTTGGTGGCATCATTTTATTCTTTAAGCCCACATGATGAGGAAAGTGTTATTTCTCTCATTTTAAATAGTTTATGAATTTTCCGGTATATTTGAGCTTGTCTTAGGATTATCACCTAAGCAATCTATTGAATGGTGCTAAGGTCTTTTCAGCTCGACCTTGCCACCGGTTTTCATCAGCTACGAGTTGCGGAGGGTAGCATTCCACTTACCGCATTCCGCACTCGTTAGGATTCTTGTGAGTGGTTCGTTATGTCATTCGATTTGACAAATCTTCTACCTTATTTCATCCATTTTGTGAATCGAGTATTCTATGAATACCTCGATTAGTTTATCCTTATATTTATTGATTATGGATGAAAATAACAAATTTAAAATTTGCAAATCTTTTTCATAAGATTTATTTATGAGCATAATTGGATTTTTGTTCTTAAAGCGAGCAGAGAATATTTGTAAAATTTTTAAGAGGCTTGTTTATCATATAGAAGATGATTTTGCGTTGTTTTGCCCATTGAGTGCTTAAGAATTCTGGTCGATGCGCTTGATCAACGTTATCGATAGGAATCTCCTAAACACTGTGATGAGACAATCAAACACAGTAAATTCTTGTAAAAAGTTAATTTTTCTAAAAAGATGATTACATAAAGTTAATTATAATTTTGAAAGTCTTAGCTTCTCGGGAAAGAGGATAATTTAAAAGAACTCTTTTCCGATGTTTTTATTCTTGCGATTCCCGAAGGGAATCAAAACTTTATTGTTTTTACCGATACTGGTCGTATTGGTTTGGGTGCCATTCTCTTGCTATGGGAATGCGTTATTACATATGCTTCTTGACAATTGAAGCTTGTCGAGACTTGATATGCCATTCATGATCTAAAGCTCGCAGCTATTGTTTTCGCTCTTAGAATTTGGTGTCATTATATTTTGGGAGAGAAATTGTTCTCTACCCCGATCATAAGTTTTTTTTGAATTATTTATTTTCTTGAAAGGAACTTAATTTGCGTCAACAACGTTGGCTCGAGTTCCTTGCATCTTATGATCTTGATATTCTTTGTACTTCGGAAAAGGGTAATCGAGTTGCCAATGCCCTTAGTTGTAAGCAACAAGCAGTTGTTTCTTTGAAGATATCCGAATGGAATGATCTCGAGACTTTATCCACTTGTGAGATTCGAGATCGTGAATCCAATTTATGTTCATATCTTATTTTGTGTAGCCGTGATGCTCGTCCTTCTCTTTTGGACCGTACCCATTTTGGCTAGACTCTATGTCACGGAAATTGTTAAATTACATGGAGTTCCTACTTCTATTGTTAGCGATCATGATCCATTGTTTACTAGTGGATTTTGGAAAGGTCTTCAAAAAGCTTTGGGAACGAAGCTTAATTTTAGCACCGCTTATCGTCCTCAATCCGATGGACAAATCGAGCGTGTGAATCAAACTCTTGAAGATCTTCTTCGTGTACGTATTCTTGATTTTGGTGGAAGTTGGGAAGATCATATTTCTCTCGTTGAGTTTTCTTCCAATTATAGCTTCCAATCATGTATTGGTATGGCACCTTTCGAGGCACTCTACGGATGGCCATGCCGATTCCCTTCGTGTTGGCTTGAAGCTGGTTTTAGGTCTAGACTTTATTGGGTTCATTTGTGTTTCACCTATGAAGGGTGTTGTGCATTTCAGTCGATCGGGAAAATTAGCACCTCGATATATTGGCCCATTTCCCATCACCGAACACATTGGCCCGTGGCTTATCGCCTTTTATTACCGGCTCAGTTTTCTGCTATTCATGACGTATTCCACGTCTCTCAACTATGGAACTGCCTTTGAGATTCTGATTCTATTCTTGAGCCCAGTGTGATTGAAGAAACTGAAGTTTCGCCTAATTTAACTTATGAGCAACATTCTATTCGTATCATTACTTCGGAGGTTAAACGCCTTCGAAATAAAGATGTTCTTTTTGTGATAGTTCAATGGTTCTCAAATCCCAAGGACTGCTCTTGGGAATCCAGAGAATTCATCGAGCGAACATGTTCGGGCTTACTCTTTCGTGCTCTTTATGGTGAACTTCTTATTTCAAAATTTTCTTTTGTATTGATATGCTTATATTGTTGTTACTCTTTATCTTCTCCTTAAGAATTGCGCGGACGCAATTTCTTTAAGGAGGGGAGTCTATAACAACCCGCATATTCTACGATTGTATATTTAAATATTTTATTTAAATATAGCATCGTTAGTCGGATTATAGTCTGAAAAGCTACTTTTTGAAAACAGTCGAATTAGGACTCGAGACCACTTCCATTGAGTTCAAAATACCATTTGCGACCATTTTGAGTATAAACATCGATATGTTTAGAGTTGAGTGAATTTTTCTATTTTTCACTTAAGGCTTTGGGTTTGGGTTTCAGCCCAATAACCTAACATAAGACCCTAGCTCCACCCCCTCTTCTCTTCATTCACTTTCATTTCCTAATACCTTCAAGCTTTAGCAAAAATGGGGGAAGAGAAAAGGAAATAGAAATTACTAAGCCCTAGTTTCTTTTACAAATCCAAGTGTTGGCTCCAAAATCAAAGAGAAGCTTAGGTAAGCATCCTCTTCATCTTCTCCAACTCATTCTCTCTTTAATTTCAGTAAATTTACTAAACCTAACTTAGGAAATGTTCTTCTTTTGAGCTTAGATTCAAGCTTCTTGGGTTGAAGTGAAGAGTGGTTGATCTTTCCTTTGTGATTAAGCTTCTCATTCATTGTTTTTGTGTTTAATGGTGAGTTTTTGAACTCACATCTTTGTCTATTCTATCACTATTGTTAGGTATGAATTCCTAGCATTTATTCATGTTTATTTGCTTTTGATTTGAATTTATTTGGCGAACATTTCAATTTTTGGTGTTTTGAAGTCAAAACTTTGAAAATCCTAGCTTTGATTTATGAACATGTTTTTGGTGGTGTATCGAAGAGCTTATAGGGTTGGGTTGTCGATTGGCAAAAACCCCTAAAGCCCATTGCTCGTCCAATTGCAAATGGTGAGAGTTTGCTCTTCATTTGATAGGCTGGAAAACAGTTCCAGTGCCAGCCAGTCGACTGGCCTTTGTAGTCAGTCGACTGACTGTAGGGTCTGAAACTTTCAGGTTTCTGGATCAGTTGACTGAGTACAGAGGCAAGTCGACTGACCTGCTTATTTCAGCATATTTTGCCTATTTTGCTTGAGGTTCCAATTTTTATCGATCCGTGATTATCCGATTTATTGTTATAATTTATTATTGACTTTGATGACTTCTTTTTTGGGATTTTTGAGAATATCCATTTTGATGGATTCGGTATCAATTTCTTTGGATTTGATTCACATCTTCGTATGTGGATTTTGGTGATTGATTGTTTCTACAATCATTTCTATGATTTGTCACTTTAAAATACAAAGGTTTCTATACTAGTAGTAAATATTCAAACTCTTTTACAAAGATGATTTCAAACTCTATTTTTAATACAAAGCTCGTTTATAAAACCGTTTTCTAATCTATTAGTATATACAAACCTTTACCTCATTCGTATGAGAAAATCTAATTAAACGGCTTAGCAAAACAAGTGGTATGAAACGCTTGCGTTTACTTCGTCGGTTAATTTTTGGACTTGTTCGATTGAAATTCTTGTGATAATTTTCGAGTGGGAATCTACAATCTGTTCGTAAATATTTGAGTTAAGCAAGTGGTTATTGGACATGAAGCTAAACTCTTATATTTACTAGCTTAGTGTAATCGATACTTCTTGATGATCGATGATGATCATTTTATGGTTTAGACTAGCAATGTGCGATGTCTCTTTGTCCACGTGGGGGACTATACCCCGTTCTGTTGAGCTTTGTCTCATTCCTTTATGGGTTAGCTACCCATGTTCTTTTATGGTTTTTGGTTCATCGGATGTACCGTTATTGTACTACATCGATGTCCCGGCTTTTTGGTTCATCGGATGTACCGTTATTGTACTACATTGATGTCCCGGCTTTTTGGTTCATCGGGCGTACCGTTATTGTACTACGTCGTTGTCCCAATTTATCAGGTTCATCGGGCGTACCGTTATTGTACTACGTCGTTGTTTCGAATCACTTGAGTATTAGGTTCATCGGGCGTACCGTTATTGTACTACGTTGTTGCACCGGCTCTATGGTTAGCGACCATGGGATAGTGACCCATTTGTGATACATGTGTTGGTGAGTTTTCATGCTCCCGTTTGTGATAGGCCTCCCCCTTTGTGATTTCTAGATTTCTAATTGATGATTTCAAGAATTTGCGTTTCACCAACTTTTGCGATTGGCATTAATATGTTTGTCAATATTTGTAGTTTGGTGAATAAAATAAAGAATATGACATTCTTTTTGGTGCTTTGAGATTCTTGAGACATTGTATGATTTTGTTATTGTTTAAATCATACTTGACCTAGTATGACATTATTGTTATAATACGTTTTTATTATATCTCTACTTATACCTCATTTTTTAATTATAATTATAGCTAGACTGATCCATTTATTATTTTCTTATTAAATAATACTCGGGTCAGACTGAGATGTTATAGGTGCTTCTGCTTGACTCCTTATCTGGGATCATCTTCTGACTTTTGTCTAACTACATTACATTTGTAGTTTTTGTTGTTATACATTTGAGATATAGACTCCTTGATGTATAATTATTCTTTTGTCTAGCATGTATCTATTCTTTTGTGTTGAAGTGGATCTTCTTTGACCACTATTTTGATGTACACTTTTATGTGTTATATTCATATATGTTTCCGCCTTTGTGATATGAATATCTGTGACTGATTTGTGTTATGTTTATTTCTATATTTGTTTCCGAAGACTATTTAGCCACTGTGTGGTAGCTTTAGGTTTGTATTTGATATGTCGGATTTCCTCTTGAAATGAAATGTAAGTTATATTATCTGACATATCGGTACTCGTGCAAAGCAATTACACAGATGGTCGCTCCTCAACAGCCTTATTTTTCGTGCTAGTTGACGGCATTACTCCGTAGTGTCCTTGGCTAGCGTGAGTATAGAGGTGGGGCGTCATAGAAGCATTATAATATTGAACATCAGAAACTATATACAACTGAAAAATAAAAATAGTTTGCTCACAATATATAAAGGACTTTGCTGTAGTTATCTTTTCTGAACTTATATATACAACCAAAAAGATACAATATGAATTATAAAATATGAAATATGATAGGTCAATCAACTGCCATATACCTTTTTCTTTGATATAGGAAGATCACATACAATTAAAACATATTCAAGTGATTTGCCTATAATAGATATTGAGTACATTAGGCATTTCTCAACTGTCAAGCTTATTTCTACTAGGGTCTCTTTAATATATACAAAAATAGCATTAGAGATTATTACCTTTTAAGATAGTTTGGGAAAACAGATTTATACCGTTATAAATTAATGAATGCATTCTATATGTTTGATTAAAACGGAGTCCAAGATATCAGAATAATTAGTTACTGTAAACAATGTTGATATGGTTTGATATCTAATTCTACCATAATTATAGTTTGCACTGTTGGAAACTAAACTGTGATATACTTTTCATTAAACAAATAAATCAATTTTCAAATACCAGCACTATTGCATTGACTATGGATGGGTCCATGAAAGTTCCTGAAAATATTTTAAGTCTATTTATTTACTACTCATACATGGAACTGGAGAAAAATTAAGGTGTAGAAATTAATGCTTAACATTTCAGTTGGATTTGAAAATGGTGATAGATTAATCTGTAAATTTGATGATTTCTTTTCTAACATCTAATGCATGAGTAGATTAAAATTTTCTTCTTTGTACTTCAACTGTGAGAGAGAGATTGAAACTAAGATATTATATGTTTTGAAGAACATGATTTTGAGTAGTGGGATCATATATTGAAATACTATTATTTATTGTATTGTTTAAGCCTTTTTATGTCATATATGTGAAAGAAAAGTGCCGTCTCAATTGTTTACTATGATAGCATCGTTGAATATTTGTTTCTATAGTAAATTTAGAAGCTTAAAACATTGATGTTTGTTATGTGATGTTGAGTGAAAACATATAGGCAAAGCTTTATTTTGTTTGTCTTCACTCTTCCATTTTAATTCCCATTGTTGCTTTGTTGATTTTGCATTAGTTTCATTATATGCCTAATGTACTCAATCTCATGATCAATGATAAACATTGGAAAAGGCCGAGACTAAATTATATCCTATTTGCATCACATAATTGAATCATTGGAAATCATTGTACATATACGTTTGTTGAATCATTAGACCAAACTATTTCTTATCTTTTATTATTTTAGTTTACTATATATATATATAGTTTACAATTATACACACACACACATATATATTAAATCATTACTTTTTAATAATTATTTCTTAATTCCATTTCTCTTATATTAATGTATAATATATGGCCCATATAATGGTTGAGTTTTAATCTTCAAATTATCTAAATAAACATATCGTGTGCAATACATCTAGGAGACTTGTAACATCTGCTGATTTATAATTCATATACAGTTCATAGATGATAAAAACATATGAAAGGCTTTATATGACATGTTTCATTTGATTCAAGATTTTTGAACAACATAAAAAAACAGAGCAAATATTTTATTCTCCGTACAAGATGGCATTCATTATAACGTACATGATATTGTGATAGAACCAATCCATCCACATAACAGAGAACACAAGCAAATTAAAATGCAACTATGGTTTGACATGACTAAAAAAACTGCTTTTGTTTTATTCTAGTAAAATTATTCGTTTAGTAATCTGAACTTCTAACAATGTAATAGTAGCATAAAAAGAATATTAATTAATCTCTTCGTTCACTTGGATCACATGGCACTATTTTTAAGCATAAAGTTCAAGGAACCTCTATCTTCTCACCTTTGATATTACTTTTTTCTGCATTATGCTTCTTTGATGGCCCAGAAGGCGGTATCAGGCCCCTCCAAAACATATTCATTTTCATAGATTCTTCATCAACCTTGGTTTAAAAATCATCATTGCATACCAAAACCCTCAGTTGCTTGCTGCCACGTGCAAAAAGGAAGGTAACAAGCAGTAGAAAACCAAAAAGAGATGATAGCTTAGAATCGTATATACAACGAGGACTTGATCCCTTCTTAGACACATAACACTGGAAATGAAATATAAACTAAAGTTAGTGCAGTTCAAACTTAATATTTTTATTTTGGAGGAAGGGAAATGGCAGGTTTTTGTAGAATATAGAAAGAGTTTGTGAGGAATTTCTTTACTGATTTGACATATGGCTTCTATTATTGGTCAATTAAAATCTACAGAAAATTTATATTATTATACACTACTACATAATATAGATATTTATCTATAAGTGTTTACTTTATTCTCATTAGCTTATTCCAGTAGTTAAATCTCATTTCCAAACTATATCTAGGTAATTAACATTTCTACATTGTGGATTTTTCAAGCAGACGAAAAAATCAAGAATTATCAGTAGCCTATTCCAGAACTTTAAAATGAAGGGACACTTTGAATTTAGCAGGTATTTATCCATATTATTCAATATTATACCGCTTGAATAACACATTGCAATTTGAAGAAGTTGCATTTTCCTTTGTTTGATTTCTGTTGGACATTTGATAGTTTAATGCTTAGATCCCAACATTGTTTTTGAACTACACACTCAAAAGTGAATAATAAAACATACCCATCCATGAAGCTTGAGAAATTTCAATCCCAACGATTTGTTTGCTATGATAAATAAACTACCAAATAAATGTTAGTGAACTTTGTTAGCAGTATAAATTATAAAACAGTAATTGTTTTGTTTATGCTATATCCGAAATGAACTCAAACTAATTGTGCTAAGAGTCATATATTTCAAACACATGAGGCATTAATTTGGATATGAAAATACAAAGTAAATCGAGAGTTTTACCCACAAAGCAACTAAAATTATACTTCTCACTTTGCAAATATTTAACAAATTAATCAATGGCCTTCCTGTAATGGAAATATTTAAAAGTTAGTTGTGTGAAACATAATGGTTACATATTTTGATCAAATTCATCAATTACCTTGAGTGATATACAATGTGCTGCAGAAGATGAAACACATATTGATGTTAAACCATCATCTCCAACTCAATAAGTAGATATTTAATTAGTGAAAGAAAAGATATATACCTGAAAAAAATTGAAGAAGAAAAGATATATGCAAAAAAAAAAATTAAATTAAATTAAATCATATATCCATGTTGTTATGCCACTTATAACTTACAAAGGGATACTGTAACAACTGAAGCTATTCATTTGAAAACAAATGGCTAAATGATTGGTCTCGAATATATTAAAATTTAAGGGGTAAAATTACATTACAGGGAAAAGGTTTCTCGATGAAAGAGTAGTTAAATGGCCTGATTCTTGCCAGTTGAAATACATAATAAAATAGCTATTGCATTTCCTTTTTATTTGATGTTATAATTATTGTTAGCCCCCATGTTTTAGCTTTTACTTATCAAATTGCAATCTATGATGTCTGTCCATCTTTCTTGTTTTCTTGTTTCTTGCATCAATTAGACTGTATTTTCCTAAATTACTATACCTACATTTTACATTTAAAGGCTATTTTCATTCGACTTTGAACCTGACTGTATGTATATATGATAATCATATATATTTAATAAAAGAAGCCAGTCTTTAGTTTTAAAAAAAACAACTAATGGACTTTGTAACCAAAAGTAACATCCAAGTTTCACATTATTTACCTTCTTAATTTATATTTTATGAAAAGTTTATTATAGATGAATGCATATCTTCAATGGAATGTGAGGTAACTAACTCCTTTGCTTGAACAGTTCATTTGAAATAATTTCTCAAATGAAAAACTAATTAAATTCTTTACTAAGACGATTCATATGAAATAATTTATAAGTTGAACAATCAACTTAGTTAGCTATGGAAAGTGATAATCACCCTCTTAGTTGCAAAAATGTCAGAATACAGTTAACAATCAATCACTACAATTAATAATTCATCGACAATTTATTTAAGTAAATAGTGATAAGGAAATAGAAATAAGCAGCAAGAAATACTAATGAAAATGCAATAGCAAGCAATAATTGCTACCTATCCTTTTTCAACTGCCAATGCTTTGGAAGGTACATCATATTATACCTCCTTTGATGTAGATGACATGCATAAGTTGATTTGACCATCCAGGGTAAGTTGCCTGTAAATTGAAATTCGGTTATTTGTATATACAATTGAGTGATAAGTTGCTTGTAAATTGAAATAACTAAATTCATGATTATTTGTATACCGATTATTTGCATAATTTAAAGGAAGTTCAAAGTTTAATTCAAAGGAAGTATAAAGTTTAATCTCATTTTATTGGTTGTTTATTCTTTTGTTGTTGGTTTCAGGTTCCTCTTGAGTCAACTATCCCACCATACATTTGAGGTAAGCATTTTGGATCTTTTTTTCATGCCTTACCATTCTATTTGATCATCAACCGTTCTATTTGTTTTCTCATTAAACGATTGTGTGACAAACTCTCACTTAAGTAACTATGTATGAGCATATATTGATTTTAAAGATGCAAAATACTGCCATTATATTGGTAATTAATATATTGATTTACATCTACTGTTATTGCATTAATTTGTGAGGTAATGTTAATTCTTCTGTAGCCTCTACATTCTGAGAATGTATGTGATTATCAACTGAACTTGCAGCCATGTGTGATTAAGTGTTGTTGCCTCCTATCGCATTTATGAGGACGCCATTCATATACAACTGCTTGCCATATTAGACTTTTATTCTCATCTAGAATAGGGATTTGGCTTGAGAATGAAAGTTAGTTTTCAAACTATTCATCTAAAACCTTACTGTTGGTGTTGGGTTTGATTTAGCATGTAAGTTAGTAAGCATTGATAGATAAAAGAAAAAACCTTGTTTCATTTTCATTCATGGCTGATGCAGCGCTTCTGCAGAAGCTTGAAAATGACAGTAGGTAGAGACGGTGATAAATTAATATCAGTTTAGATAAAATTTCAAAAGAACATAAGTAATTGGTCAGGAACAGAACATTAAAATGAACATAATAGAAAGAAAACTAGAATAATAACTGTCCTTTCCTATATACTTTTTTCAAACAATGAATTGGTATGACATCTTTAATCATGGTGGTAGAATTAATATAGCTTAGGCTTGTTTGGGTCTGATTCCTTCTCTTCCTTCTGTTTCTTCTTGTTCTCCTTCGTTTTCTATATTGGAATATTTATTATTAAATTGCTCACATCAAACGAAAATTAGGTAGTGAATGTGGTTTATTTTGAAAGTACCTTGATGATGTCCTCAGCTTTCTCTTTCTTTTTAAGTAACTGATGAGATTCCTGTTTAAAATATTTTCCCTGTTCCATGTCTTCCTTCTCTTGAGTGGCAGCTTCCTGTTGTTTTTGGAACAAAAATTAAATCAATTTTGCAAACTAGAAGATTACTATTTATACATAAAACATTTTAAGTATATGGTTATTACTTGAAGTTTATTTTGCTTGTAGACCTCCATTTTGTTGTTGTATTCTTCCTGCAGCAGCTTTGCATTCTGAAATGCCATCAGCATATGATGATATTTGGTAAAGGATGCTCCATTCAGACTTTGTTTATGTACAAATTTAGCAAGAGATCCAAGTAAGAAACCTGTTCATAAGGAGCTCTCTTCATCAGTCATGTTCTTCCACTCTTCACCGGCTATCTTAGATATCTGTCCACATTCAAACAAATAAAATTAGAACTCCAACACCAAATAATTGTATCAACTTCTTTTTTTTAAGAATCAAAACTACATTTTACCTCAAGGATACTCTTTTTTTCTTTAAGTAATTCTGGCCTGCGCTTATTCACAAACAACAAAAATGCTGACATAGGCTTCTTTGGTTTTATAGGATCCTTCTCTTTCCTACATCCATGCACAAACAAACCAATTACAAAGGCATATAAAGGAGACGAATTTCAAAAAAATATGATAAAAAGGTATGATCATTCTACGTTGAATATGTATGAAGTATCAGATTTAATGGTGAACAGTGAATTGAAATGGTGAACTGCAATGTTTGTAATGGTTGAAATGTGAAATGCACAGTATAAGCAAGGCAATGCAATGTTCGTTGAGGTTCAGGTTGATGTGGGATTTGGCAAGGGAAATACAGATGCCAAACACAATAAATACACCTTGACAGAAATAATTATCAGCACTAGAGACGTTATGTATGGTGAAAAATGCACACAACATCTGGCTACATAGTTATATTTTATTGTAACTCATTTCATTTTGATGTCTATGATTAAAGCACATCACCTTTAGATCCTAAGTCTAGAATGTCATACCACATACAAGATGAACTAGTGGTTCTTAAAAAAAATTTAAATCAATATGTCAGGATTCGGGTAAAGTAGCATTATACCAGCCTTACGGACTGATTTTACTGATTCAAAATATGAGCTTCAAAAATATAACATCAAAACCTAAATCATATATTTTTTATTTAAGACCATATGAAGCGTCAGTCGGTACCAGGACAAGTGGAAAAATAATACGTATAGGTAGCAACAGTCCTGATGTGTATAGGCTGCTAAAAGTGAATTTATGTTTTTTGAACAAGGTTAAGATACATATAATTACAACTCATGGCAAAAAACTGAACCTAAATGCCAATACCCATACAAATAAACCACCTACTATTTTAATTTGTAATAAAAATAAATATAACGGGACCTGGCCTATGTGTAGGTAGTAAAATCCTAGCACTTTAATCATGTAAAACAAGAAGCGGTATCCGTTACTTAATCGCGCAGCTCAACTTAAACAAAACTTATTTTCACTATTTCAAAGAAACCTCATTCTCTGCACATTTTGAACGCATCAAATCCTCAAATAATGCGAGTTAATGTAATGACCCTAGATAGAACTCAACTAAGTAACCCTTAATTATTCAATGACCAATTGATCATGTTAGTCATTGAATGAATATGTGGCAATTACATCTATTGCACAAACAAAAAATTCTACTAAACACATAATTCTGGACTGGAATGTTTGGAGATCCTAGTGCAATACCATAATTCATAAAGTGAATAAATGTTGAAGGAACATTAACCATCAATAGCAATACACTGACAACATATTTTACATGAAAAATTAATATAGAAGAAACCAAAATTTTAACAACATTAGGATCATTAGACAAGAAAGGAATACTGTAACAACTTGTGTAACAGAACACAAAAATGTAAATGTGAACACAGAAGAAATGCAAACAAAGAAATGCACATTTTTTGGAGATTTGGAACCTTTTGTGAATGAAATGAAACTGTAATGCAAACTAAAATGATATGCAACTGTAACAGTAAATGAAAACAGAAACAAGAAGTGTGGTAGAGAATGAAAGCAGTGAATGAAAATTAGATGCAGCAGTGAATACAATAAGTGAAAACAGAAAACAAATGAAACGCACAAGAACTGAGACTAAATGAATTGAGAAAAAGTAACAGAATGAAATGCATATTTAATTTTTTTTGTATTGTTTCCTTGTTTTAGTGAAAACTATCATGGATTGTCAAATTGACATGGTACTGTATATATTTATTTTAATATATAGATATAAAACTACTATACATGTGTGTTGATTTGTCATACATTGTTGCTTCTTTTATCTGTACCGGTTAATGAGATCAAAGGCTTTGTATGTGTATACAAGTGGAAAGTCCTTGTGCTGCATGGGGCTTATGAATTGGTTGACTATACTTTTAGATTGATTGCATGTGTTAAACTTTGATGAACTCTGTTGAAATAGTATGAGTATGCAGGTCATTATTGTTTGAATAATCATTCTTGTTATGTGTGTTGAATGACCATTTCCAAGCAATATATGACATTCTTCCACCGTTTATCTCTAACTGTTTTTTTGTAGGAATATTGGACTTTTGAAGGAGAAGAGCTTGGACTTTCCTTGATTTATATTATGCTCTTTTTACAAACTTTTTTTTGTAAGATTTTATGTCGTTAACATTTGAGTTAAAACATGATTTTTATAATTTTGCATATGACTAAATCTTATAGTTAATAAAATTGATGTAGCTTCGATTATGTTAAATCTTTATAGTTGTTTATTATATCATAGTATATCCTTATTGTGTTATAAATTGAGCAGTTTGTTATTGAATTCATTAGCTATAACTGATTTAAAACTGCTGCAGTAAATGAAAAAAACAAAGCAAAACTTTGATATACCACAGCTTTTTTAAACTACTCCAAAATAAAATAGCAAAATGCTGTAAAATAGAAAAAAAACTGCATTATATATTACTGCAGCGTTTTATAAATGATGCTATATTAACGACATGTTGAAGCATGTTTTTTGACCACGTTCTTCAAAATGCTGCTAAATTAATTCGCAATATTTAGAAAACGCTGCACTAACAACTTTTCGCAGCGTTTTTTAAAAGTTTCATTATTCAATTTTTAGCAACCTTTCAGAAACGCTGTGGTATCTTCGTTTTTAGCAACTTTTCAGAAATGCCGCGGTATATTAGTGCTCTTTTGCAGCAGGGCATAATACAGCGTTCTTCGAAACGCTACGGATGATAATGACGGCAATTCTAAAGTGCTGCAAAAGTCCATTTTTGTTGTAGTGAATGGATCTACCAAAGTCATCCAGATGGGAGACCGATGTACTACAATACAGCTCCAAGAAAATGCTAATGACTATAGCCCGTTTCCTATAGTCCCTGGGTTCTTTCTAGAATCGCAACACCTATATCCATCCGCATGTCATAAACATGCTTTCAGACTACGTTGAGCATTGATCGCGATTCCTACTTGCCCGTGGTAAAAGGTTATTGGTCCTTAAGTGACGTCTGGGCAATGGCTCGAGTGAGAGTAATAACTCTCAGCCTACAAACTCAATAAAGTAACATCACTGATCTATGACGCTACCCCACAATCAGAACCGCTAGGATGGATACTAGCCTATTTGATGGGTCCTAATCACACGCTCTATTGGAACTGGGCCAGCCCACGTCGGAAATTATAGGTAAATTTTAATTTTTTGTACCCTATTGGATCTTTATTAAGCCTATGAAGTCTAATTCAATTAAAACATTTCTAAATATTATTTAAATAAAATCTTTTATTTTATTTAAATTTAAAAATCATATAGTTTTATTTAATTTATATATTGATATACATATACGTGTATCATATACACATATATATGTGTGTGTGCATGTGTAACATATCAACTCGTGCAAGGTATAACATACCCGTGTATAGATGTTGGGATTTACATCGCAATGGACACGTTAGCTCATCCAATATGCAAGTATATGTTGTCCAAATATATGTATGTATATAAGCTATTATTTTATATAACTATTATAAATTACACACATATATATGTGTTTTATTAGTTTAAATAATTATATATATATAATATTTAAAATATATTAATAACTATTTATACATATATTATCTTATAAATAAAATATTAATATTATGTATATACATATTATTATAATATATTAATTAAATATATATAAGTTATTTTAAATATTAAAATTTACATTTATATTTTGTAAGTAGTGAATAATATGCGTGTACATATATATAATAATAAAATAATTATATATATATATATATGCACAAATATATGTTTATAATATATATATATATATATTCATTAATAAAATTATTCAAAATAATTTTTTTTATTATTTTATTTCTAGGTATGTGCATAGCACGAAAAAAATATTTATATTTTTAATATTAATATGCATTTTTAATTAAATATCCATTTAAAATTAATAAAATATTAATAAAATTAATTTTGAAACATTTATTTCAAAATTTAAAATTCTTGAAAATCCTAAAACATTTATTTTTAATAATTTATTTATTTTCAGTCGTTTTAGACAATTAAATTTTAAAAATAGGAAAATTATTTTTAATTTTTTGTTTTTGGCCAAAAGCTTATTGGGTGCTAACATAATTTTATGAAATTAAAAAATAATTTTTCATGACATTTTTGAATTAATATAATTTATTAATGAAGTAAATCGAAATAAATAGTATTGAATAATAATAAATATTTATAACAATTTTTTACCTTCGAAAATTAATATTACCACAATGCATTATAAATAAAATTATATGACTAATCTTTAAAATGGTATAATATTGTAACTAATTATAAGCTATATATGTATGTAATTAAATAATATACATATTAATTTAATAAAATATAAAAATTATATTATTTTATATGGCTGCATTGACCTGACATATATGACCAAAAAACATTTTTTAAAGCATAAATATATACATGCATATAACCAAACTAATTTTTGACAACATTGCTTGCATATTATAATCGTCACCTAGCTAACAATGTAATATACTTATACATATATGATAAAACATTATACTAATAATTATTGGCAACAAAATCATACCTTAATCCCAAAGCCTTGAAGTACACCTTGAAAAGATAAACTCTCCTCTTTGAAACCTTTTTCGATTCAGTAGGTTGCTAGTCCTTGATTCGTTGACCTTCAGCTATCGAATGACGATCATATCTTACTTATTTGAGTTCGTATTGATGAAGAGGCTAGGATATAATTTTGGCTAGTAAGAAGGGAAGAGGAGGTAGCAAAAGATCATATCTAATTAGGGTTAGGTTTGCTTATATAGTGGATAAAAAGGAAAGAAAAGTGGATCTAATCTCATACTCTTTCTCCTTTATTCTGAGCCATCCAAAATCATGCCTATCTAACCCTAAATTAGTTGCCCCTTAGTTTATGTTATTGCCAAAATTACTAGCCCTTGTGATGGGCCTTAAACCCATTTAAGGCTTGAATGAATATTTTGCATTTTAAATCTAATTTAAAACGTTTATCTCTATTGTACGATTAATGTATTTATAACTTTTATAAATACATTTTATATTTATTTATCATATCAAAATCAGTTTTATAAATATTGTTTCATAAATATTATTTATTTAATTAAGTTATAACAATTATAAATTAACTAAATCATTTGGTTAAAAGAGAACTTATCGGTTCGGTTGTGTGATTTGTTAGGTGTGAATTTGGTCAGCGATTAATATTGAGCTATCCGAATATTAACGTTCACACGTCACTTAGCAGGTGATGTGATATTTTGGCTAAATTTATTGCTTACTTGGTTTTAGTAAAACCCAATTTTACTTTACTTTATTAAGCTCTACCCGGTTGTGACTTTTATTTACACTAATTCTCTTCATCAAAATTATATCACTTTAGACTTATCGAATTTGGTAATGGTCAAAATTCCAATATCATTCATATTCAAATTTTTAGTCCAAACACAAAGTCATTGGTTTAATAATAACAGTTATTATTAACCGAAATGCTCTGGCCAAAGACTTTGACTTTGAGTTGACTTTAGTTGACCGTGATACTAACCCCATATAACTGAGGGGACGAATCCTCTCTTGAATAGTGTTTCATTTCCAATACTTCCACTCGACCCAACTTTGGTCACTCGATGGACGTCTTGCCATGATTTGACTATGATCAAAGTGGAGCTTTCATATTAAAGGTCGACATTATTCTCAAGTCGAGAGAAATATGTAAATCAATTACATCGATATTTTCTATTTGACCTTAGTTATATTAACCGACATAAAACTATCTAGTGAGTCCTTCTATAGTTATCCAATAACTATCAGTGCATAACTCCTTGGTAGTCTTGATACATTTTGACTAAGAATATTTAAAATGGTATATTTATTTTCATTATGATAAATTACTCATGGCTACAACACTTTGTAACTATTATCCCAAAACATACCATTTATAGATTTACTATTAAATATACTTTTAGTTAAACTAATTAATTAATATAACACATTATATCAAATATATAATATAAAGAAAACACTTTTTATTTCGAACAATATTGGTTATCGAGTTCGATATATGTAATAAATTACATAATTGCCCCTAGGGTATACCCCTAACTCAATCAATCTCCCACTTGCACTTAGGGTCAATTATGGAATCTTATTCCAACTTCCCTAATCAGTTTCCTCAAAACCAATTGGGTCAGTCTATTAGTGAAGGGATGCTATTATGCTTTAATCATCTACTCTGTCAATTAACTCACTTTAGCGTTAATAAACTACCTTTATCATGTGGAATAATTCAGAGTATGTCTCTCAACTTCTAATGAGCTCTAAGTTCTGTTATTAACTATATCATGATAATGTTATCATGTACCAATGTTACAGGATTCTCAACAATTGCAATCTCCCTAAGCTCGGTTGTAAATTTGTGCATTTATATTTATATACCTTGATTTTATTGTGGCGCTATTGAAGGCAATGTACTTAGCATTTTTTCATTGAATCAACCAAGTTCATTCATTTGGAACATTTCCAACTTAAAGATTTTTAACTTGAATTTATTATTGACATATCATACTTAATATCACTTATGAAAGTTTGAGTCTGAACACTCTTTCATAAGGAGTTCGTTGTTTTACAATTCTCTTGTATTTTATATGAGAACATTCCAAACTACCATTTAGTTATATTAATTTGGATTTGATATTTGCTTTATGTATCAAATACATAAACAAATCATGATATCGTAGACAATATAACATGTATGATAATTCCTATTGCCAATGCATCAGGAATCCATCTTACATGTTTCGTATTAAATATTTTAATAAGGCGTCCTTACATATTGATTTGGGACATTTCCAATATCTTTTATACTTACTGTAAAGACATCATTTGCAAATCCAACGTCGAGTATTGATACAACCAATGCTAATTTTAACACAAGCACATCGTTAACAATCAGCAATGTGTTGTTTATTTATGGTTTATAAATATGTATGTACCATTTTAACTTTCTTTCTTATAAGCACAAGCTTCCTCTGCATTTTGATTGACAAATCAAACCATTTGATATTTCTATCAAAATATTTGTTCAATTTTGATGCTTGCCAAACGACACTTTTGTATCTACTCTTGGATCATGTAACGACCCAGAATTTGACCACCTCCAAATATAAAATTTAAAGTGATTTTGAATATAAAATATATAAGATTTTATGATTCGAATAATATTAGACAGGATTTGAAAATAGAAATATACATAAAAATAGGAACATTTGCTTATATCGACAAAAGTGAAAAAATCCTTATTTCAGAAAAGTAAGTTTCAATGGTTAAATAAATTATTTTAATTAATTTATAAGTGTTTATATTTTTAAATAGCATTATAAAAATTTATTTTTAAATTTGGATTACATAAATAAATAGTTTAACAAAAGTTTCAAAATGTGACCGTAAAACATTTTGTCGAAAATCAACGTTTTTGTCGATTTAAAGTTGTTGCAACGTTGTTGCACCTTTATGTACATATACATGTACACACACTAAAATATAATAAGTATTAGCAATTAACTAATCTTGTTTACTTTTACTAAACAAGATTAGAAACTTCTAGAAAACAATTAAGAAAAAGTAAGCACAAAAAGACAAAAATGCTTTACTTTTGTAAAATAAAGTTAGAAAATCCTTTGATTTGATGTGTAATTAAGTAAGATTTGATTTGACTAATAAAAGATTTAAATTTAACATTATATTTACTTAAACCATTAATGAATGTCACGTCCATGTTTACTTTAAACATAATTATTACATAAACTTCACATCATATTTATACACTTACTTTTCATATCAAATCTACATTAAATACATGTTTAATCATACATTGAAAAGAGTGTTTTAATTTACTTAAAGAGACAAAATTTGATTTGATATGGAGGGTATTTTGGTTTGAGGGTAGTAAGCTAATTTTGGTTGTAAACTTCAACTATAAATAGCACCACATTTTTCCACTTTCTTTCACACATTTCTACATCTTCTTCTTCCTTTCTCAAGCTTTCTAAAAGCTTCTCTAATGGCTTCCATGCCTTATGAAAATAAAAAATAAATATTAGAAAAAAAGTAAAGAAAAATTTGACGCCCCGGCTCCAGTGACCGAAATATCAGAGGGAGTTACCGTCCGATAGCTCGGATCAATGGGCACTAAAGGAGCGATCTCTCGTCTACACTACTTTGGATCAACATGGATACGTTTAAAATACCTAAACATTTTTGAAATGATACGTATCTCAACTTGACACATTGTAGTATACACAAGTTCATAGAATTGGTATATCAATCACATAGCAGAACACAATATATAATGGTTTCACAAAACAGCGGACCAAAAAGATAGATATATATACATAGGTACAAACAGACGTCAGACTATCACCATATATCTACAACTATACATAACCGCCCCAAAAATGACGTCCTAATACATACACAGACAAATATATACAAAGGACATACGACATGACTACACAAAATCAACTTAGCATAGTTCAACAGACTCTAAATGTATCTCTCTAACATTTCTCCTCCAGATGACTCTAACAGTTCCTTTGAGACATGTAGCAAACATACGTCTGTGAAGCTCTAAATCTACAACTACCTTAAATTTATATACTGTATGCCAGTTGCCGTCCATCTCAATGTCGTATGAAATCACCTCAAAACGTGAAAAGGTAATCATCCTTAAAAGCCTCGGTCTGACCCGAGGAGTTTTCAAAAACAAAACCTTGAGTCAGGCTATAAATCTGGATGTGAGTATAATAGTGTAACAATGATTCATATAAATCTGTGAAGCCGGGTTATATATGTGATATTAAAAGAAAAGGATATGTCACACACTTCATAATCTAAACCCGCCCACATCCCATTGGATTATTTCAGTTTAAATACACATTTCACGACACTATTTAAAGTGAACCACAGCTGCAACTCTAATCAATCGAGATAACACATCCTATTCATTTATAAGTTGCATTCATTATTCAATAGACATATCACTATCAAGTTATTCATATACGAGGTTTGGAATAACTAGTGAATCCTATTCATTATTCACTCTTACTAGACTCTGTATCAAACCGATATTACCGCCTTTTTCATCCGCATATCTTTCGATCAGAAATTGTGGGTGCCCCCACACGATCTATTAGTTGCACTATCTTCTCTTGTTCACCGTTGGCGCTCACCCCGTTGTGCTGTAATCTTCATCTTTGTTTCACTACATATCCATCAATGAGATTACTCTCGATTCTTCCTTGTTTCCCGTTTGCACTGCGCCTATCACCATGGTTGTGTCCGTGCAACAAATCGTTTGGACAGTAAGTGACGAGGGACCAGGTCATCATGATTCAGGGAGCGACCCCGAATCTGTCCGCTAGGATGGATTCTAGCATCTAGTAGTCTCACCTCGTCTCGTTTGCTTCATCGGTTAAATTCATTCAAATTCTTTTGTATTTAACTTCCCAATATACCATTTATCATATATATAATGAACATTCATAAACATTGTAAACATAACTTGGATGAATTTCATCGGATTTGAATTTAAATTATAATAAAATGCATGTTTCAAATTTAGACTTGATTTTTGATGACGTTATTTTAATTTAATTTATAGAATTTTTCCTTAATTTTTAATTCAAAAAATAATATATTTTCGGTTGACGCGTTTTGTTCTTTTAAAATTTTACAGAATAAGTTAACTGGTTTATTTTATTGCTATTTTGTGATCGCATAACGTTGTCGTGCATGATCGTATTTTTATTTTGGTCGTTTGCGGCCCATACGCGAACGGAATATTGCATAGCGTCGTACTCTAAAACCTTTTGGTCATGTTCACACCTCCACACACCTCCGACGATCGAACCGAGACCATCATCGTGTTCCACTACACAATACGGTCCTACTGGTACCTTCCATTTTGGCTGTAATGCTCCCGTTCATCATACAGTCACGGACTTAACAGTGTCATTTCTGATCACCACGGGGTCCGTCGGTCAGGCGAAAGCTAATCGATTTGTTCGTCTCACTTCCCTCTACATATTTCCTTTTGGTTGCATGCTCAAAATCATCATAGATTTTGAGTTATTAATATTTAAAGTTTTGAAACAAAATTTGTTTTATGTTATCAAGTTAAACAAGTTTGCATGGATACTCTGTATAATATATTATAAAGCATGCATACGTAATTTTCTAAAGTAAAAAAGGTTTATCACTTTCCTTAGCAACAGTTTTTATCATTATATGATAATGCTTGTCTCTCTCTCTGTACATGAATATGTGTACACTTTTTTTTACGTGTGTACAAAATGAATGTGAACATGCTTCACTCTTCAAGCAAACAAACACAAAAGCATATCACACTTGCATTCATACATGCAAGCCATTACCCAAACATATGCAACATGTTGTACCCCTCTTGGCATTCACAAGCATGCATACTCACGCCATATATTCATGCCTACTCACGCATATATGCCTGCTCATGCATATTTACTTCCATCCTCCATCTTCCCACTAGTTCCTTCTATGTGTAAACTCACCCGCATGCCACACACCTATACACTTGCACATATATCAGCACCATCTAATATATATAAAAGCAACACGTGCACACTTACCATTAAATAAAAAGCGTAAGTGGAAAATTGGTTGTTGCTAAAAATGAGAAATAGGTTCATGCGTCTCTTTTTTTTTAACTAGGAATGTATAAAATGATTTACTCATTAGAAATAAATAGAAAAAGAAGAAGTTATACTCACCTTGATCGCACGTTTGATGAAAATGAAAAGAGAGAATACTGTGAATTTGCTTGCCTTGGATAATAATGAGATGCAGTGCTTATATAGGTTATATTCTAAGACTTTAGGCTTAAGTAATCAAATAGGTTAAAAGAAAATTACGAAAGGGATAAGTATGAAAACATCGGTCGAATCAAAATAAAGCTATTTATTTTATTTTTCAGTAAATAATTTTATACCCCTCAATTAAATTTTGGTATCCTTAACCGCGATATTGCCATACCGCAATTTGTTCTTCAATTACAATACCGCTCGTGGCGTTTTACTCCAAATTTTATTTTATATCCATAACGATTTTTTTATTTTGTTTATTTAGTACTTTTTTTATAACAATATTTATTGCTATACTAGCAGGATGTTACAGACTTCTCTCCTTAAAGAAATTGCGTCCTCAAAATTTACTAGAGAGTATTGTATGATATTCATATATTAAAAATCGTCCTATCAACTAATGAAGTCCTAACATCCATGACTCGATGAATATATAAATACGTACCTAATGGGGTTTAATTAACTCAGGATGTGATTTCCTAATTTTCTCCGCAGTTTCCCAAGTGCAGTCTTTGGGATTATCTGACCATTGAACTTTGACTAGTGGAACTTGCTTGTTTCTTAACTGCTTCATCTTTGAGTCCACTATTCTAGCTGGCTCAATGGTGAAAGTCAAATTCGGTTCAATTTCTAGTTCCTCTAGCTGCTTTGGTTCTATAATAATATCGAAATCCCATAGACATTTCCTTAATTGGGATACGTGGAACACGTTATGAACTCCGGATAGATATGCTGGTAATTCAACTCGGTAAGCAAGGCTTCCGATACGCTCCATAACTGGATAAGGTCCAATATACCTTGGAGTTAATTTTACTGCTTTTCCAAATCTTACAACTCCTTTCATTGGGGAGACCTTTATAAAAATGTAGTCTCCGATCGCAAATTCCAAGTCCCTTCTACGTTGGTCAGCGTAGCTCTTCTATCGAGAATGAGCAATCTTCATACGATCTCTAATAAGCTCAATTTTCTCAGTCGTTTCTCGAACCATATCCAGTCCTAGAATAAGTCTGTCTCCAGTCTCTAACCAACAGGTAGGAGAACGACATGGTCTTCCATATAAAGCTTCAAATGGTGCCATACCAATACTGGATTGAAAACTATTATTGTAGGAGAATTCAATGAAATGAAGATATTCTTCCCATGAACCCCCAAACTCTAAGATACATATCCTAAGTAGATCTTCTACAACTCGATTTATTCTTTCAGTTTGCCCATCCGTCTGAGGATGGTATGCTGTGCTAAAATTGAGTTGTACACCTAAGATTGAATGCAAGCTTTGCCAGAATTGACTAGTAAATATCGAATCATGATCGCATACTATATTCTTTGGAATTCCGTGCAATCGTACAATATGTTTCAGGAATAGTCTGGCTAAACTTTCTGCAATTCTATTCATTTTAACAGGAATGAAATGAGCACTTTTAGTGAGTCTATCAACTATCACCCATATACTTTCATTTCCTGACCTTGATCTGGAGAAGTCCATCAATGAAATCCATAGAAATCTGTTCCCATTTCCATTGATGAACTTCGAGAGGTAATAAAAGTCCACTGGGCTTTTGATGCTCGCCCTTTACCAACTAACTTGTAACACATCGTTTCACATATTCACTGATGTCCTTCTTCATGCCTTTCCAATAGTACATCCGCTTCATATCATTGTACATTTTTGTACCACCAGGATGCATAGAAAATAGAGATCGATGACATTCGTTTAGAACTTCTTTTCTCAAATCGACTGTGTTAGGAACACACAGTCTTCCTTTAAATTTCAAGTTCCCATTCAAGTCTAGTTCGAACCTGCTGAGATCTTCTGATGCATTTCCATTCTTCAATTTATTAATTTGATCGGCTAGGATTGGGTCATTTCTTTGATTAGCTTGAATTCGATCGAGTAAACTCGGTCGAATGTCCAGACTTGCCAACATGGCTGTTGTTTCATCCACTCTTCTAAACTGGAGGTTACAAGAAGATAACACTTCTAATTCTTTCCATTCTATCAACATCATTGATACTACGGCCTAGTGTTTTCGACTAAGAGCATCTGCCACCTTATTGCCCTTACCTGGCGTATCCTGAATTTCAAGGTCATACGCACCTAGAAATTCTAACCATCGTTGTTGTCGCATATTCAAGTCTTTTTGGGAGAATAAATATTTCAACGATTTGTGGTCTGTGTATAAAACAAACCTTTCTTCCAAAAAATAATGCCGCCAAAGTTTCAAGGAAAATACCATGACTGCTAACTCAAGATCATGAGTTGCATACTTTACTTCGTGAGGCCTGAGTTGTCTAGATGCATAGGCTACAACTCTGTCTTGTTGCATTAATACTGCAGCCAGCCCTGTTCCACAGGCATCTGTGTATACTACTAGATCCTGATTTCCTTCTAGAACTATTAATATTGGAGCGTTAGAAAGTAATTCTTTCAACTCTTGGTAAGCCCCTTCAAATTTATCTGACCAGATAAATTAAACTCCTTTCTTCGTTAAATTAGTTAGTGGAGCAGAAATCTTGGAAATTTTTTTTATAAATCTTCTATAATATCGTGCTAAACCCAAGAAACTTCTGATTTCGGTTATTGATTCGGGTCGCTTCCACTTTTGAATAGCTTTGACCATAGCTGGGTTCACTGAAATTCCTTTCTCCAAGACTATATGTCCCAAAAATTTCACTTTCTTCTGCCAGAAGTGATATTTTGAAAATTTTGCTTTAAGTTGGTGTTCTCTTAAAGTTTCTAACACTAGTTTCAAATGAATCACATGCTCTTCTTCTATCTTTGAGTAGACGAGGATATCATCAATAAAAACTAGGACAAACTTGTCCAAAAAGCTTCTGAAAACTCTATTCATCAAATCAACAAAATAAGTTGGAGCATTCGTTAATCCGAATGGCATTACTAACCATTCATAGGAACCGTATCTAGTTTGAAATGCTGTTAGTGGAATACTTTCCTCTGCAACTCTTAGTTGATGAAAACCTATGGCTAGATCTAGTTGTGAAAAGACCTTTGCACCACTCAGTTGATCGAATAGGTCATCAATCCTTGGCAGTGGATATTTATTCTTGATAGTAAGGTCATTCAATTTTCTGTAATCTATACAGAGTCGGAGAGATCCATCTGCCTTTTTAACAAATAAAGCCGATGCTCCCTAAGGAGAACTACTCGTTCTGATGAAATTCTTTTGCTCAAGATCCTCTATTTGAGATCATAATTCTTCCATCTCACTAGGGCACATACGATTAGGTGGTTTACTAAAAGGTTGAGTTCTAGGTTTCAAATCTATTCTGAACTCAACTGCTCGACGTGGTGGTAGACCAGTACCTGGTTCAAAGATATCAGAAAAATCTCTAACAACTGGAATCTGTCCTATTTTATCTTCTTTAGATTCCAAAGCAAAAAAAGAATAACCTAAACTGGTATTTTCTCTTTCTAGAGCTATAAGGACTCGCTTGGGGTAATCGGGATGTTGGAGAGTGATTACTCATTCCGAACAGTATAATTGAGCTTGATAGTGCTTGAGCCAGTCCATTCCCAAAATAACTCCATAACTCAGCGAATCCGTAATAAACAAATCACATGAGAAAGAATACCCAGATAAGCAAATTACGACTCCACTTCATTTCATCTCCAGGGTAATGCATCCTCCTACAGGATTGGCCACCCTAAGAGAATATTAAGAGAAGAAACATCCAATTTTAAGTTTTCTACTATTCCTTTCGATATAAATGAATGTGATGCACCTGTATCAAAAAGAATTCTAATATATAATTCATGCCATAAAATAGTACCTTCTAGGACCGAAGCTTGTTTTCCCTCATCTGGTTTCATTGAACTGGGACCATCTAGTGCGAACATTTTCCCTTGAGTCTGCTTCTTCGGCTTTGTGCATTGTCTCGCTATATGTCCCATTTCATTGCAATTGTAGCATTTCTTCATAGGACCTTGGCCTGTGTTTCTACATTCATTGGCATAATGGCCCTTCTTTCCACACGAGTAACATTCCACTTGTGCTTTAGCTTGTTGCTTCTTCTGGTCCTCTTGCTTAGGTTGGAATGGTCGCTTGTTCTTTCGAAATTTTGCATTGTTCTTCGAGAAGAATGGCCTCTTCCTTTGTTGCTAGCTTTTCTGAGTAGGTTGACTTTCAGAAATCGAATCTCGCTCTCGTACCTTTTCAAATCTTAAAGCCATATCCACAATCTCCTCAAATGGAAATTTGAGTTGAGTAAGTAATTTATCTCTCAGTTTATTATTTAGACCAAGCACAAACTTCTCATTCTTTTCCAATGGGGTGCTAATGAGTGCTGGTCCATACTTCGATAGTGCATTAAACTCATTGACATACTCGGTTATAGATAAATATTTCTGAGTAAGGTCAATAAATTTTCGAAGCAGTGCTGCTCTCTCTGCTTCAGGCAGAAAATGGGCTTTGAAAATATCTTTGAATTCTTGCCAAGATATGTCTTGCTCTGGAGTTGTAGCAGTTATGGCTTCATACCAATCTAAGGCACCTCCTTGTAACTGTCGAGATGCTAACCTTCTCTTGTCCTGATCGGAGAGATTCAGATCTCCGAAGATTCTTTCGCATGTTCTTAGCCATGCATGAACTCCCATTATGCTCTCATTTCCCAAGAATGGTTTACCACCTAGACTTGAGTAGTCTTTGCAGAGCTTGGTAAACTCTGATCTAGGATTTTGATTATTGTCTCTGAGCGTGCCCATATCTTGAACACACTTCATGACTTCGACCCATTGATCCATAGTTAAAAGTACATTTTGATTGCTTGGTTGACCATTTGGTGACTCAACTATCGAGCCTGTTCTGGGTCTACCTCATCCTACCATTTTCTGATAAAGAACATTTGTCATTTTATTATATAACAAAATTTCACTAACAATTATGTATGTAACACAAATACGTATCAAGTATTATCCCAATGTTTTCCCTTTAAAACATTCTTAGAGCTCGTCTATCACCTATACGAGTTAATCCTAATTCCCATGGGGTTATACTGACCGGGTAATAAACTAAGTCCGACTCCCTTATAGTCAAATGTGTTCTGATTACTAATTTATACAATTTCTTTTGAATCCTCGCTCTGATACCACGCTGTGACGCCCCTGCTCCAGTGACCGAAATATCAGAGGGAGTTTACATCCGATAGCTCGGATCAATGGACACTAAATGAGCAATCTCTCGTCTACACTACTTTGGATAACATGGATACGTTTAAAATACCTGAACATTTCTGAAATGATACGTATCTCATCTTGACACAATGTAGTATACATGAGTTCAGAGAATTTGTATTTAAATCACATAGCAGAACACAATATATAATGGTTTCACAAAAAAGCGGACCAAAAAGATAGATATACATATACATAGGTAAAAATAGACGTTAGACTATCACCATATTTCTACTACTATACATAACTGCCCCAAAAATGACGTCCTAATACATACACAGACAAATGTATACAAAGGACACACGACATGACTACACAAAATCAACTTAGCATAGTTCAACGGACTCTAAATGTATCTCTCTAACATTTCTCCGCCAGATGACTCTAACAGTTCCTTTGAGACATGTAGCAAGCGTACGTCCGTGAAGCTCTAAATCTACAACTACCTTAAATTTATATACCGTATGCCATTTGTCGTCCATCTCAATGTCGTATGAAATCACCTCAAAACGTGAAAAAGGTAATCATCCTGAAAAAGCCTAGGTCTGACCCAAGGAGTTGTCAAAAACAAAACCTCGAGTCAGGCTATAAATCTGGCTGTGAATATAATAGTGTAACAATGATTCATATAAATGTGTGAAGCCAGGTTATACATGTGATATTAAAAGAAAAGGACATGTCACACACTCCATAATCTAAACCCGCCCACATCCCATTGGATTATTTCAGTTTAAATACACGTGTTACGACACTATTTAAAGTGAATCACAACTGCAACTCTAATCAATCGAGATAACACATCCTATTCATTTATAAGTTTCATTCATTATTTAATTGACATATCACTGTCAAGTTATTCATATACGAGGTTTGGAATTACTAGTGAATCCTATTCATTATTCACTCTTACTAGACTCTGTATCGAGCCGATATTACGGCCTTTTTCATCTGCATATCTTTCGATCAGAAATTGTGGGTGCCTCCACACGATCTATTAGTTGCACTATCTACTCCTGTTCACCGTTGGCGCTCATCCCGTTGTGTTGTAATCTTCATCTTTATTTCACCACATATCCATCAATGAGATTACTCTCGATTCTACCTCGTTTCCCGTTTGCACTGCGCCTGTCACCGTGGTTGTGTCCGTGCAATAGATCGTTTGGACAATAAGTGACGAGGGACTAGGTCGTCATGATTCAGGGAGCGACCCCGAATCTGTCCGCTAGGATGGATTCTAGCGTCTAGTAGTCTCACCTCGTCTCGTTTGCTTCATCGGTTAAATTCATTCAAATTCTTTTGTATTTAACTTCCCAATATACCATTTATCCCCACAATAGTTTTCTATTTTATATCACATAT